>RQPE01000017.1:0-600000 GCA_008271525.1 Sarocladium brachiariae | reverse complement strand
TCAGATCAATCTTCAGCACAGACATCCGTCCCTGTCGAGAGATGATCTCGGCGCCCGGGGCACTTTGCAGAGGGTTGAGACCATGCCGTACGAACGGCCGCATCAGCGCACTGACTCTAGGAACGCTGCTGTACGTCCGCCACTGATCACCGCGCAATCTTTCTCCGAAGGGGATCCTCCACCAGGTAACTTTAGGAAGGGAGACTATTCCAAGGTGAAGAAGATTTTCGGCGAGGACCCATCCCCACAAGCACTTAACAATACAGATGACACCCCTCCATTCCTTCGCTTGGACCATGAAGCCGATATCTCCTGGGACACAAAGACTTCGCCACCGACGGTGAAGGGCGGGTCGTTGCTGGCATTGGTGGAACAGCTCACTAGGCACGACAAACTTGACTCAAGCTTCAACAACACCTTCCTATTGACATATCGATCATTTACGACGGCACGTGAGCTTTTCGAGCTCCTTGTCAAGCGCTTCTCGATTCAGCCACCAGAAGGACTCAGTCCCTCGGACCTCGAGATGTGGCGAGACCGCAAGCAGAAGCTTATCCGGTTCCGAGTGGTTAATATCCTAAAGAGTTGGTTTGATAGCTTCTGGATGGAGGACCACAATGAAGCCTCCAAGCAGCTCATCCGAGATGTCTACAGTTTTGCCAGGGACACGGTGAAGTCGACGGAAACCCCCGGATCAACGCCGTTAATGACTGTGCTGGACCAACGTCTCAGCGGCAAGGAAGCCGGGGCTCGCCGTATGGTTCAGACGCTCAACCAGACAACGCCGGCACCGATCATGCCCAAGAACATGAAGAAGCTGAAATTCCTAGACATTGATGTCACCGAATTCGCACGGCAACTCTCCATTATTGAGTCAAGGCTCTACGGCAAGATCAAGGCGGCAGAATGCCTCAACAAGACTTGGCAGAAAAAAGTGCCAGAGGGCGAGCCCGAACTGGCACCGAATGTCAAGGCTCTCATCTTACATTCCAATCAAATGACCAATTGGGTGGCTGAGATGATTCTGGCCCAGATGGACGTCAAGAAGCGGGTGGTCGTCATTAAGCACTTTGTGGCCGTTGCTGATGTGAGTTTCCCTGGCACCCCGCTGCTCCCTTCCCCTGATGGGAGTTTCTTTTGAAAACACCCGCAAGTTGGGTTGCATTGCATGAAATGTGAGTTCTACTGACGCGGTCGGTTGTCTAGAAATGCCGGAGCCTTAATAACTTCTCCACTTTGACGTCTATCATCTCGGCGTTGGGTACTGCGCCCATCGATCGTCTAAAGCGAACATGGGATCAAGTGCCCAGAAACACCGGCAACATGCTGGAGAACATGCGTCGCGTCATGGCCAGCACCAAGAATTTTGGCGAGTACAGAGAGGCTCTGCATGCAGCAAACCCGCCATGCATCCCATTCTTTGGTAAGACATTCGACAAGGACCCGCGCAGTGCATCCGCAGGCGTAGTGATTTATGTTTCCTATTCACTGACTTGTATACAGGCGTGTACCTGACTGACCTCACCTTCATCGAGGATGGCATCCCCTCTATCATTAAGAAGACCAACCTTATCAATTTCGCCAAGCGCGCAAAGACCGCCGAGGTGATTCGTGACATCCAGCAGTATCAGAATGTCGGTTATTCGCTGCAGCCGGTTCCTGAGCTGCAGGACTACATCTTGACGAATATGCAAGCTGCGGGGGATGTACACGAGATGTACGACAAGAGCCTGCAGGTTGAGCCGCGTGAGCGAGAGGATGAGAAGATTGTGAGGTATGTAGCGTTGAGCCCGACGGTTGCGTATAGTGGAGGAACAGCACTATCATTCCGATGAGACACAAAAGCGAAAGAGGACAAGGGGCGGCATTTCGAGAACGAATGGAGCTTGTTTTTTGTTCCTCATTGGACGAAACTGGGCTGTATTTCATGGATTCACACAGGGGTGTGAGAGGCAGAGACAGAGCGAGAGAAGATGAAGCTTGCAGCAACGCATCGCATGCTTTCGCGTTTCTTCCATTGTCCGGTCGTGGCTTGCACATCTTCCTCCCTGAACTCCCCGCCTTGAATCAATGCCGCCCCTCCCTTTTTCCTGTTGTTGTCCTCATCTCACCCCTGTCACACACCCCTCTCTTGATCGAGACCAAGTCAAGTACTTACTCTATTGCTTTCTTATTGCAGGGTTCTGGCCGAGTCTGGCTTCCTATGATATCACGGCTCCTACTCTCGGGAGAATTCGTGGGGCATAATTCGTCGACAAGGGGGAGCGATGTGATGAGATCTCGGCTCTCTCCATCCCCGACCCAATCCACAAGGCCCAATCCACACCCTCACCAACATCCTTCCGCGTGCCCCTCGTCCATGGGTGAGCTCTCCGATGGAACGCTGCCGTACCAGTTGAAGCCAGCAACGGACAAGAAGTCCCGAGTGCAGGGTATAAGATGGTGCCACCACAGGATGATGCATGAAAAGAAGATGGGGTGAACCTGGCCCGCAGGCTAGCGCAACCGCGTGGGCATGCATGTTCTCCGGGGTAGTTGAGCAACGCTACCGAACCTCAAGCAACTACAGCTGCCTGCCAAAGAGGCGAGTTTGTCCACCGGACTATTGGCCCTGGTTTGGTACGTCGGGCGGTTCGCTTCTCGAGCGCTCTGCCCGCCCGACTCGACTTAAAAGTCCGACATTCGCCATTTGCGAAGGATAGGTAGGCCGAGGCTAGACCGGTTTGTAAGTCTCGTTTGAGGATAAGCGACGACCCGATACGCAGTGCGAAGGCGAGGGAGGGGCATGCCAGGTGGATGCACACCCGCAACCAGCCAGCCAGCCGTGCGTTCGCTCGCTGAAGAGACCGACTGGGGCAAGGCCCGGGGCGAGGGCGGTGCGGTGTAGTACATTGCAGAACCGGGTGGGACGAGAACTGGGTGGGATGAGTTCAGGCAGTCCGGTCAAGCTTCTCAAAATCGTGTGTTATAGATTCCTTTTCTGGTTCTGGAGGGGAGTAGAAGATGAAAGGGGTGTGCGCGAGCGTCCCAGCATATTCGGTCTGTTCTTTCTCGCCTGCATTGCATTGACCATCCATCCTTGGCTTGCCTGAAGGAGGTCAAGCCGGGATCATTATACCAATTGTTGCTCTTCTTCTTACTCTCGCTTGTATGACGGGCCTCCTTTGCTCCATTGACATGTTATGATTGGTCCTCCTATATCCTCTCCCCCCTCTCTGACCAAATACATGGGATTGCTTTTTCGTTGTTCATGCTTGGTCAAAAGTGCGGGGGAGGGACCGCCGAAAGGCGGGAGGGGTGAGTCCGAAAAGGGGGCCCCGGGGGAGTGAGGGAGGGGGGCAGCAGGGGGGGATTCCATAGGACGGAGCGGCTCGTGATGAGATCAAATGCTGGAACGGGATACGAAAGATGGGATGGAGATGGGATGGATCATTCAATAGTGTGGCGCAATATAGGGAATTGCCTTGGGGGCGGTTTGTAAGATGGAGGTGGCCAGTTGGGCAGTCAAGCGCGGTACGGCACAGAAAACACTGTAAAGTGTATATACATGTATACACACACACACACACACACACATGTATATACATGTATGTTCAATGTGATGTCCTGCAGTAGAGTACGTTGCATACGCCCGCGACTTGAATCTGTGAGTTTGGGATGTTCGTAGCTTGCTAACCCTAGGTATGGAAAAAGGGGAGCGAACACAGGAGCCAGAGCCAAGCAAAAGGCACATACATGGCCAAAAGAACCCAAAAAAAGGACCAGGGATCTTTTGACAGGACGCCGCAAACAGGGAACAGGGGCGGGGATCTCCGGTAACTCCTAGATCTTCCCGGTTATATGCACCAGCACCACCCCTGGCGCAAGCGGGCGAAACAGACTCAGAAGGATCTTTGGGGATTAGATCCTGGTTTTGATAAGAGAGAGGAGAAAGAAGAGATCCTTCGTTTAACACACACACACACACAGAGAGAGAGAGAGAGAGAGAGATGACTTGGTAAATGTAGTATTAGTTTGATTCCCCGGAGGATGCTTGCGTTGGAACCATCGAGTCACCAGAGGAGAAAACAAAGGTAGAAAAAAAGAGGAAGAGGAATGATAAGATTACAAGGTTGGAGGACGAAGAATTACCAATCCAAGATGTGATGCTGAATGGCAGGTTCGCGAAAGTGAAGAAACGTCATCGACATTGTTCACGTAACTCTAGTTAAGTTCGAGATACAGATCGGGATCTTTGTTGGTTGGTAAGCTGGTGGCGTGCTTGAAAAGGAGCAACGGCGTGACTCCCTGGAGGTGTGATCGGACCTTTGGTTGATTTGATGGGATGAAAATGTTGTATTGATCTGAGTGAAGCCGGATGAGGGTTCATGGACGTAGAAGGACGGGGGGGCTGGAGTTCTAGATACTTGCACTCGGGGCCGAATCAGAGCCAGATGTCCCGCCAGCTTCTTGAGGAGGAGAAGCTTGTCTCGATGAAGGAACTTTCCGAGGGTGACAATCTGCATGTGATGTGATGGCTGTTATGTTGTACGTGTATGATGTGTGTTCTGTCCTGCAGTTGGTGTGTGCGTGTGTGTGTTGGTGAATTTATCCGCCAGAAGAGCATAGTCCCAAGGAGCAAGGGTGCGTGTGGGCACAGCAGGGAGGTTCCAGACGAGAAAGAAACGTGAGCCAAAGATTACTGAAGGGGCCAGAGGAGGAGGAGGATGCTGCTGTTGCTAGTAGTCCTAGTAGTAGTAGTATGCAAGAGTCAGATGGTTGGTCTGCCTGGCATCTACAGCAGAGTTGGCTCCGAGGGTCGATTTAGAGGCGGCATGGAATGGACAGGAAAAGAGACAGGGGTCATGAGAGAAAGAAAGACGTGAAGTGCTGCTGTCAGTGGAAAGAGAATGCTGATGAAGAGGAGGAGGGGAGTCAGGAGTCAATCAGGTGCACTGTGAAGTTCCATGTTTGATGAAGGTATCGTGATGCACAAGCCATTCCATATATTACGACGTGAATATCTCAATCGATGCGCCATCAACCATCAGACGGCGGCAGCATTTGTGAGAGCTGTTGCATCAATCCCAGACAGAGAAAGAGAGAGACGACCCTATCAATTCATTCCGCTTTGGGCAACATGGAACTGATTCGACAAGGAGAGAAGGGAAAAAAAGAAAACACAGAGAACAATAAGCTCTTATAAACGTGGGCTTGGACAAGGGACACACACACGCCCCCCCTCTCCCCGGACAAACGGGCCGTGCATCATGCGCCAAGGGCTGCCCGATCCCCTCCTTTTCCTTTCACTCGGGAAACACCGACATGGCTCCCATGATGCGAGGGAGATCCCTAGGGTAGGCAGGCAAGAAACATAAGAAGAAGAAAGAGAAGAAGAAGAAGAAGAAGAAGAAACAGAAGAAGAAGAAAGAAGAAGAAGAAGAAGAAGAAGAAGAGGAAGAGGCAGGGCAAAGTCCTTTCCAAGTATGATGATAGATAGATTTCAGCACCGGGTATAACATACTATGGAGGAGAAACGGCGAAACCATAATAGTAGAAACCGAATATACCAGACAGTGAGGAACCTCTCCCTCCTCCGTCCTTTTTGCTCACAAATCCTGATATCGACCGAGCGCCCACCCTCTTTGTCACCAGAGCGCCCAAGCACCAGACAGACACGGCACAGACACGCAACACACACAAGACAAACACACGCCAAAGAAGTAAATCCCAAGATACAAGAAAAGATCATGACTTGTGGAACTTGGCCTTGATCCTGTCCTTGATGCTCTTCTTCCCGGATCCAGAGTGGGAAGATTTGCCGTTGTCCTGACCACCATGGTCTATGCCCTTTTCATGCATGAGACCTACACGTTTTTCGACAGACGCCGAATCCGTTAGCCAAGAAGAAGACGAGCAATTATTATCCCTGATGGACCTCAGGTACTGTGAGAGCGATGTAGGATGTAGCCTCCTCCAAACGAGGTGACGAGTAGGAAAGAGAGAAAAGAAAAGAAAAGAAAAGAAAAGAAAAAGGGGGAGACTCACGATCAGCTTCCCTTCCGGCTCCTGCGTTTGCAGCATCAAAGTCTCCTCCATCGGCAGCCAGTCCACTGGCATGCACAACCTTCTCTCCCGTGCCCTTGTCACCGTCGTCTTCCTCGTCTTCCTTCTTCTTCTTCTCACTTGCTGTTGCGCCACTGCCCACCTTGCCAACCTGGCCTGCATCACCTCCGTGCTCCTTTGCCAGAACCTCCACTGGCTTCGGGCCAGGACCCTCTGGAGCCTTGGTTGTGGTAGCCTCCTCCGGGTGGTTGGAAGTGTCTGTCGGGTTCGGCTTTGGGTCGGTCTGGCCCGCACTGGTGTCGCCCTTGGGGGTGGGCTCGTCAGAGGTGGTAGCTGCGGCTACAGGGTCGTCGGTTGGACTGTTGAGGATGGGGTTCTGGATTTCGGTGCCTGGTGTTGGCGTCGGAAGGGTCTCGAACCTCCTCTGATCTTCTGGGTCTGTAATCAAGAGAAGAAGAAAAAAGGGCGTTTTGTCAGCTTAACTAGCTGCGAGACTTTTTCAATCGTGTTTTAAAAAATAGACGTACCTAAATTGCCGGCATCGTAGGGCTCACCCTTGGTGACATCGCCGGAACGTCCTGAGACGGGCTCCCTCTTGTCACTGCCGTCTCCGAAAATGGTCTTACTGGCAGCGCTGGCCACGTTGGTGAGGACCTCCATATTCTCTTGCCCTGCGGGTTTGGCACCAGAAGCGTCAGGATTGGGATTCATTATGCCAGATGTAAAACAAAGACCAAAGTTAAAAAAGAATATGTCGAGTGATGCGGTACGCAGAGCAGCGAGGCAGGCAAAGGTGGAACACGCCGTCTGGAAAAGAGGACATGAAAAGATCAAAAGGCTTCTTGGCTTACCGTTTTGAAAGAAGGGAGAAAAGGATGACGTCTATTTTTATTGGAAAAAGGATGTCGTGCGTGCTCGGTATACCTTGTTGGTGTTTCGTGAGGCGAGGTTTGCTTTGGTTGGTGAATCTATGAATACGAGTATTTCCCATGCAATGACCGAAGAATGACTCGATATCTGACCCTCCTTCCAAGACGGATAAATCGGCTTTCGACAGATGTGGTGGATTTGAAAAGGTGGGTGAGATTGGGAGGAGAGACAGGATTATTAACAAAAGCTACAAATGGGGGTTTTAAAAATGCGTGTTGGTCCAGAGCATCATGGCAAGCAAAGACAGCAAGCAAGCCAGGCTGAGTGTGACGTCGTTGAGGGCTGCAAGGGTTCACAGCATGCATTCCTTCTGCTGCCTTGATCCAGGAGTGAACTCCACCAATGAATGACTTTTGAGATAAGCAGTGGGGGGAGTAACGTGTAATTAATCCCTTTTTCTCTTCTTTTCTTTTGCATCTTCCTTTTTTTCTTGGATCTCATCTCTATTGATGAAGGATGAAGTCCCACGAGAAGCAAACCCAAAACCGTCAAAGCTTCCCACATTCGGAAGAAGCAGACCGCAACCAGAACAAAAAACAATAAGAAATCCAAGTCGAGCTGGAGACATGACGTCCACTCCTTGTTCAGCAGTAAGCAAACCAACCCAACCCAGACAGACAGACAGACCATCGTCAGGCCCATCTCATGCACAATGCACGCCATCGACTTCGATCTCTTACAGTAGTGGCGTTCTCGGTTCAGGATCATGCATGTACAAGGCGCCTTGCCTTGGCCTCCTCCTGAGAATTGCAGCAAGACAGGGAAATGAACCTCCATGGCACAGATTGCCTTGTCAGCCTGATTTCCTTGACACACTCTTTTCGCTGTTGTGTTCACGCACGCATGCAGTTCCCCCTCCACAGAGACCTGGGATTGCCCTACGTCATCTCCCCCCCCCCCCCCCCCCCCCCCCCCCCCAAAAGGACAAGCTCCAGAATCCGGGAGAGATGCTGTGGGCGGGTCCACTACGTCCACCTGGAAATCGGGAGGTGCCATTCAAGGCCAAGCTTGGGCTGTCAAATGTCTTACTTACAACTTAGCTTAGAAAGAATCGAGATAAGAAAGTGGAATTTTTTTAATGTTCTATATGCTTATAGTGAAGATCGGAACCATAGACATTTCTTCTGCATTTACCAGAAGAGATGGCAAAAGCGAACTGAAGCCCTGCCCCCCCCCTCTAAACCCTACATCTCTGGGAAGATGTTGCCAGGCTTGCCGCTACCGTTGACCATGCCCACCCGCATCTGCCCGTTGCCACCTCTGTTGCATCGGTAGTAATACGGGACGAGCACCAGGTCACGCAGCTCCTTGGTTTCGTCGACGATGCCTGCCGCAGTTCTGGTCCAGCACTTTGTGCGCAGCTCCACGTACTCGTCGCCCGTCGTCGCGTCTTTCCTCCTCACTTCGGTGATGGAGTTGGAGTTGGCGTTGTCATCTATCTTGAGCACCACATCCTTGAAGTGGTTCGTCACCCACGGATTGTCAACGTCCTCGGCGCAGTACACGATCGGGCCTCGCGCCAGGGCGAGCGTGTTTTGGTTGGTGTACGGGTGCGGCGAGAGGTATCGTGGCTCGAAGCCTTTGACGTCCAAGGTGAATCGCGCGTGCTGTGAAGTGTACGATGGGTCGAGGACGAGATATCCCTTCTCGATGCTCGTTTCGTCTGCTTGCCCCGCCGGCGGTTCGAGTGTGTACTGCCCCTTGCACCACGCCGGTAACCTCAGCCGCACCTTGACTGGCGGCAACTTCTTGGTGCCACCTGTGACGGACAGGTCGAACGACACTTTGCCTTCCCAGGGCCAACGCGATTCCTGCCGCAGCTTCACGGTCGCATCCTTGCCGACGTGGAAGTTCACTTCGGCAGTGGTGTACAGGTGGACGTCGATGCAAACAGAATCATCCGCGCCGCCCACTGTTGTGTCCCATAGGTAGCCGCCAATGCTTCCGTAGAGGCGCGTGACGTTCGGTGGACAGCAAGCGCACCAGAACCAATCGTTCCGAACGCTCTTTGTCTGCTCCGAGCTTGCCAGTTGGTTGTCGTAGGTGAATTTCCTGCCGTCCGTGCTCATCGACGTCATAACGTTGTTGTAGAGGCAGAGCTCCATCGTGTCCGCGTAACGACCGTCGAGATCGATGTGGAGCATCCGTTCGGCCAACATCATCACCCCGATGGAAGCACATGTTTCTGCATAACAGCCGCCCTCGTCTGTGCCTTGAGGCAGGAAGTAATCGAGTCCGAAACCTTCCCATTGCTTGATTGCCCCAATACCGCCTGTGATGTACATCTTCTTGTCCACCATGTTCGCCCACAGCCTCTTGAGGGTTTCGACCCAGACCTCTCTCTCGGACTTGCCCAGTTCAGTGGATGACTCGTTGGATAATGCGACCAGGTCAGCGACGGCAGTCAGCAGATACATGGCCCGCACGCTGTGGCCTTCGATTGTTGGCTGGTCCTTGATCGGAGCATGGGCTTGCGCGTACCAGTACGCCCTGTTCTCTGGATACGCATCGGGTCGCTTCCAAGGCGAGTCCCCGCGCAATTCCTCCTCGTAGTCGTAGTAGTGTTTCCCGTTTTGTCCCCGGGGGTTTCCTCGCTCGGACAGGAAGAACTTGGCCAAGTCGTACGACTCTCGGTGTCGAGTAACGGCATAGAAACGAAGAAGCGCCAACTCGATCTCAGGATGGCCAGGGTAGCCCTTCAATTGGCCCTCGGCAGGCCCAAACTTCCTATTGATCAGAGCGATGTAGCGCTTCATCGGGTCCACCAGCAAGTCATTCTTGTAATACTGCGTGTGGGCAATGGCCGCTTCGATCAGATGTCCGGCATTATATCTGAACAGAGGCGCTTTGAGTCAGCGACTGACGTTGTTTTCAACGCACTGGAGCTCGAGGAAACTTACAGCTCATGCATGTCTCGAAGGTTTGACCACTTCTTGTCCGGTTCAACCACAGTATAGTGAACATTGAGGTAGCCATCCTCCTGCTGGGCACCTCGTATCATCTCGACCAGGTCTTTGACTGTTGCGTCCAACTCTGGATCGTAGGTCTCCTGCAGGAAATAGCAAGCGCCCTCGATCCACTTGGCGATATCACTGTCCCAGAACAGGTGGAATGGCACCGGCCACATCGACTTGTCTTCGTAGACGGGATGCCATTTGAGCTTGAAGCAGTCGTATCTACCCGTTGACTTGATCTGATCAAGCTGCGTGCGCAGAGTTGTGCGCGAAACCGTGTTTCGCACTGATGATAGCAGGGACGGCCCGATGAAAGCCGTTTGGGTGAATGTTGTCTGTGGGTAGGACATTTTGGCAAAACAACTCTCTACCGCAAGGTGCGCTTAAGTCGGTCGAAATCCCCCTTTGCAGGTTGTGCTGCCAGGCTGCTCTGGCTTTCGACTGGAACGACATAAGGGGGGGTTTTGTTTATCTTTGAAAATCGCAGCTTGAAAACAGGTTTTCTCAGCAATGCCATCGGAGCCTTGGTGGGAGCAACCCCAACACCCCCACCATCCAAAGCTCCTCATGAGGGGGATCGTCACGTTTGTCCCTGTGGAGAGAAAGGCCACCTTCGGCGTTTGAGGAGAAGATTGTTAGTCGCGATTGGTGATCCCACCGGAGCCACCCACCGGAGCCACCCACCGCAAGCTTGTCCCTTAGGATGTGCGGGGAAACGGCATGGGACTTACACGAGGTCTAGCAATGCGCGGACCTACGCACGTTGCACCACACCAGATTATCTAGACCCGTTTATTCTAATGGGAATGGGGTCTTGAATGTCGTAAAATAAATAGACGGTCTTGTTCATTCCTGCGCATTCGTCATAACGCGTGATGCTAGTTGGAGCGTACGGACGTATTCGGATTCTCGGCCCCAGGGGAAGGCGACCTTCTCGATGATCCTTAGTCCTTCTTTCAGGATCTTCGCTGGGCCCTGAGGCTCAAATATGTCACCAACTCCAGCTACAAAAGCCTTGACCCGATCAGGTCGACCTTTCCTCACGAAGAATTGTACCATCTCGTCGTCGTTCGGCCGATCGATCCAGATGAACCCAGGTTCTGATGAGGACTCGGATCCTGAGTCGTTATCATCATCATCTAGCGAAGGACCACTGACTTGAGCCGGACGTGAAACATAGTAACTGTACGCCCAAAGGGTTAGAGTTGCTAGGTACACTGATTGAGGTTCGTAGAAAGCCGAGGCTGAAAATCGTCGAAGATGCCACCAGACCACACCGCTGTGGATAACGGTGAGCCTGGCTTTTGACTACAAGAGTGTTAGTTCCAGATAGTCTTGAAGCAGCTTAAGCCTACACACCTCGTCTCTGTGAGCCCACCGTAACACTTCGCCTTCTGCCTTGTGAATTTCGCTTGCCGAGACTTCCAAGGGGACTCCTCTCGCTCGGCTTGCCATTGAGTTGACCAGGAGTAGAATCTCATCAACAGGAACCAGAAGAACAATTCTAGACATGTGCAGGTGCAGCACAGTCGTGTGTTCCATCCCGGAATGCAGTGCAATAACCCCGTTAGCCCACCAATGCAATACGTCAACACAGTCAAGAGAAGCATTGCGCCACGCGGAGTATGTTTCCCTCTCGGCCAGGCTTGGAGACCCTAAGCTCTGGCTCGGTTGCTGATCTGATATTCCAGGGGCAGTGGGAACCCACATCGACAGAGGGCGCTGGAAGTACGTTTTCACTTGCTGTATCTCGTGGTATAAACCATGAAGCACGATGATGCGGCTGAATTCGCCGAGGTCGGGTTTTATTTCCCGATCAACAAATAGACGACGCACAGCCGATGCCAAGGGTGGGTTTCCTTCAACCTGTTACAAAAATATCTTGATCATTGAGGGGGCAAAAGACGTACGTTCTGTTCGACCCAGAATCAAACTCCACTCATGTTCGTTTGGTGCCGCCCATAACCCATCATGAGGCAAGTCTCCGAGCGGAAGCTCTGCTGGTAGAAAAGAACGAGATCCGAAATGATAAGAGCCCATGATGTCGATGGTCTGGTTCAGTCAGAAGATTGCTTCTTTCGTTGGGACTAACATACCCAAATGGAATACCCCAAGCGGCGTGCCGTCTCTTGCTTGACCCAAATATGCCACCGTCTTGATTGATCCCCAACAGAAGTTCCATGAGAGCCGCCAGCGGAATTTATGGCATAGAAGTGCCCCGGAGAGGACGAGAAAAGCCCTAAGCTCTCTGCGCGACGTATCAAGCTTCCATGGTAAAGCGATGCTCGATGTCGCATTTCAGTCGGACCATAGTACGTGAGCCCAATTTGACTCAGAAGAAATGCTTCGACATATAACAGCTCTACTGCTGGCTCACGTTGCGTATCTGCGTGTTCTCTGAGGGCCGAGCACAGAAAATTGTGCAAAGGCACCACCATTCTGTCAAACTCTTCTGTTTTGGTGTAGTGACAGCCTATCGTCGCCATCGCCAGTGTGAGAACCCAAAACTCATTAGCTCCTGACAGTGTCTCATGGAAAATTGGTAAAGAAGGCACAAATCTACTGAAGAACAGCTGGATGACCATGTCGAGTTGTTTGAGGGTCAGGAAGTCTTCATCTGCAGGATGAGAACGTCCGATGAGACTACTTGTCTGAAACCTTTCGAACTCTAAGAGTAGTCGGTCGTAGGTGGATGGCCAGACGACTTTGGCGTGTTCGAGATCTAAAGCATACTGTGGTGTGAGTCCTTGGATTGAAGACCCTTGACGCTGCGAATCACTCTGAAGGAGCTTTGAAATTGGAACCTGGGCATGGGCACCAGATATGAACGGCTCTTGATGGCTATCCCGTTCGTAGACAGTTGCTCTTGCGCTACTACTCGTTGCATAGAGCCTTCCCCTGTCGATACTGCGGTTGCTTCCCCGTGTAGATGGTGTTCCTGGTAATGCAGATGTGGTGGTCGATGTCACTGTAGGAGGGTCCATGCCTTCATTCCCAATAGCTGCCTGCGCAGCCGGAGATAACATAGCCTGACCAGGGCCGTCGGGCTGTGGCAATGGCAAATCGGGTCCAAACCCAAGTTCGAGGATAGACGTCCACTGAGCGTTCCAGTCATCACTTGCCGGGAGCCAATTCACATCTGGACCATTACCCAGTCCTGTGTTTGGAGGGAAAGCCGATGTGCTTGGCGTTACTAAGCCCATTAGTTGCGACTGGTGTTCTGCTCTCCAAGAACTTGGTGATACCAGCCCTGAGGCCCGGGGGACTTGATATCGCTCCCGCGTAGTCGTCGTTGTCGAGCGCGTAGCAAGACCCTCAGATACACGAGACTCAGTTTGGATGGTGCTCGTGCTAATGGAGCCGTTACCGCCGCCGGCAGCTGGCTCTTGCAAGGTGGCATCAGAAGGCGAACCATTTGGATGCGAGACAGAAAGGTCCAGAGGCGAAGTCGCAACTACGCTACCGTCATCGGAATGACCTAGGCTGCCATGATGTCCTCCGGCACCTCCCCGGTCGTGTTGCTTGCTCATGCCCTGTCGTCGATATTCGCACTTGATGGACCGCAACGAACACCTGTTGCAGGGCTCGCTTCTGCTACATCTCTCTCGCGCCTTGGAGCAAGGCAGGCACGCTCGCTTCTGCCTCTGGTTCGAACCGTCCGCTCGTTCAACTGAGCGATGAACATACTCATGGCGAAGCAAGACGTCACTAGGCGCATAATGTTAGCGAAACACCCAAAGCGTCGGATTACTCAATGTGACTGCACTAACCTGCGCGCAAACCGCTTGCCGCATATCGAGCAAAGGTATGCTCTTGGGCTAGTGTGCGATTTTTCGTGCCTCCTCAGGTGCTCTGGACGCCTGAAGGCTTTCTGGCAAAAGCTGCAGCCAAAGTGTGCATCTGTTGAGATTTGACCCGTTGGTGAGACAGGCGAGGACTCGCGTGCCTCAGGGCCTGGTGTTGGCTCCATTGAATGAGCGTCATAGCACGCGAAGCCTGGTGCTTGTACCTTGCTGGTGGTGGTGACGGTGACGGGTCTCTGGTGAGCAGCAATGGAGCTGTAGCCACCAAAGAGGGTTGTTGGTGTAAAGTCAAGTCGAGGGAATGCTGTCAAAGCTGGGGTAGAGTCTGGGGACCCTGCTTCCACGTTATTTGCGAACAATCACGTGGCAAATCTCCCGGTTATGCGTCACCTGCCATTGAGAACTACTGGTGCGCTTCTTCAAGTTTCCCACTAAAATCAATAACTCCAACTGGGCACAACACCTGAGGCTGAAATGATCCCAGGTTGGAAGTTTAATCCCACAGTGTCACATCATGATTCTATCACGGCCAGGCATCCCGATGCGGGGCAGAAATGGCATATCTCCACCAAACCCTTTCTGATTGGCACTCCCACCGGCACTCTAGTACGACAACTGTCAAAGCCCTTGGATCCGGGGTACAAGCGAACACCGCGGAACCTTCATCTCTGGGGAAGTGTGATTGTCGTTCCAACCTGGCTGCGAGTTAGCTGTCCCCATGGGGTTGGGCCATGCAGAATGCATAAGTACAACCATGGGCGCCTCATCCTATGATCATTTCGGTTGATGTATCATTCGGCTTACCGAAAACACATCCCCTTCGAAGCACACAAGGGCTTGGAGCCAACATGACGTCTGAAAACATGGATGAAACTACAACGAGCAAGGTCATGCTCACCGATGCTGACCTGAGAAACTTCGACCCCAATGATCCTGCTATCATGGCCTTGATTGAGAAGGCAAAGGCTGGCCAAGATGCGGACCATCAACTGTCACTATGGCAAGCGGTCAAGAAGTACAAGGCTGCTGCTGCTTGGGCGATGCTGCTCTCTACAGCACTTGTCATGGAGGGATTTGATCTGACGATCGTATGTGTTCTTGTCGAGCTGAACATGAATGCTAGAAGTGCTGACGACCTATCAAGATCGGCTCATTTTACGGCCAGACGCAGTTCTTGACCCGGTTCGGTAAATTCGACCACAATACTGGGACTTACGTGATCAGTGCCTCCTGGGTATCTGGACTGTCAAACTCCTCTGTTGTTGGTCAGATATTTGGCCTAGCCATTAATAGCTGGTCTCAGGACAGATTTGGATGCCGGCCAACCGTCATGTTTTTCATGGCGTGGCTTGCCTGCTTCATCTTTGTGCCCGTCTTTGCCCAGAGCCTGGAAGTGTTGTGCATTGGCCAAATCTTCTGCGGCATTGGATTTGGAGTCTTCCAGGTACGCCAAAAGCTATGAAGATCATGAAAATGCTGATTTCGGGCCACTGACGGATGTTGAAAGACACTGACCACATCGTACGCTTGCGAAGTGGTGCCAACGGTTCTGCGGCCCTATGTCACAGCATACGTTTGTATGTGTTGGGGTGCGGGCATTCTGTTCTCCTCTGGAACCGTTCGTGCCACACTTACCATGAATAGCGACTGGGCATGGAGACTGCCCTTTGCTCTCCAATGGATCTGGCCCGTCCCGATCGCCATTGGTGCATATCTTGCCCCCGAGTCCCCGTGGAATTCAGTTCGACGAGGTAAAATTGAAGAAGCCAGGAAGAACCTGCGAAGACTTCGACACAAAACTGCCAACTTGACAGAAGATGTTGAGGCCACCCTTGCGTACATCATCCACACCACCAGTCTTGAAGCTGCTGAGACAGAAGGAGGCCGCTTCATTGACTGCTTCCGTGGCACGAACCTTCGCCGCACCGAGATCGTAAGTTCTTTCCTCTCGACACGCCTCCGCTCGAAAAATCTGACACGTTGTAGAATTGCGTCGTATGGGCAGCACAGATTCTCTGTGGAAATGCTCTCCTCGGGTTTGTTATCGTATTCCTTCAATCAGCGGGCTGGTCCGAAGAACAATCATTCAATTTGAACATTGGTCTCTCTGCATGCTACATCGTTGGAGGTATGATCTGCTGGGTCATGTTTCCACACCTCGGCCGTGCAACTATCTATATGTCCGGATTGGCTTTCATGTTCTGTTGCCTCATCGCCATTGGTGTTCTCGGATTCTTCCGCTCACATAACACTGACCTCGCTGTTGGTTACATCTTTGTTGTCTCAACGCTTTGCAACATGATCACCATCGGTCCTGTCTGCTACCCCATTGTGGCCGAGACACCTTCCGGAAAACTCCGCTACAAAACAATTTCTATTGGCAGGATCGTCTACAATATGACCGGAATCGTCAACAATATCTTGACGCCCCGTATGGTGCTGGAGAACGGTGAGTAGTCGTATTCAGGGGCTTGCAACGTACTGGCTAATTCAAATCTAGAATGGGGCTGGGGTGCGAAGAGCGGCCTTTTCTACGCTGCCACCAACCTGATCTGCCTCATCTGGTGCTATTTCCGGCTGCCCGAGACCAAGGACCGTACTTTCGGCGAGATCGATCTCCTCTTCGATAGAGGCATTCCTGCTCGAAAGTTCAAGACAACACAAGTCAACCGTAAGAGCCCCCTGGGTCTTCTCATTCGGAACTATCCATTAACGAGTATCTAGAATTTGAAGAGTATGATGACTTGAAGAAGTCCGAGAAGGCGGAAGACGGCGCAAAGGTAGAGACAATCCCATGAGCCTTGTGCAAGATACATGAGGAGGCTCTGACGCTTTCAAGGCGGCGTAGAGACTGACACGTTGTTCGGCTTTGGATGGCTTGGCAGATTGTCCAGATAGCGATTCTATGATTGATACAAGGAATTACATCTATTGACCTGTCAGCTTTGAAAAAAGAAGTGCACACCTTCTTTGTGTCTTCTTTCGGTATTGTAACAAGCTCTAGCTGGTACGGTACCCGCTCACTTACATGGAGACCATAAGCTACCCCGGGTTCTCTTCACCGCACAGTCCAAGCTCGTTAGGTACAAAATACGTAGGTGTATCCGCCTGTGCTTGCTCTATTAGATGCATCAGAAATGGTCCAAGGGCAATTTTGACATGAAAAGGCCCTTTCGAGGTAGATTGAACCCCCCGACCTCCATAAAAGAGGTCGCATGATGATCCCTTGAGGCTGTCACATGGTTCCCACCACCCCGCAACTTGACTATCCAGTCGAATGGCCCTCCCCCACCATGTGCGTACAACCAGCCTTATGAGATGTGGAAGTCTAACTGCCTAAACGCCACCGAAAATGCTGACGACGACCCCAAGGGAGACACTATCATGCCAACGCATTCGAGACTATAAGCAGGACACGCTCGCCGTTTTGACGTTGACATGAATTTGCGACTCTCGTTACCTGACTCGGCTGTATCAGCCTCGAGCTCCAGCCCTGCGAGCATTTTCGCCCTCTATTAGCATCACAACTTAACCATTTTGGACGTCCGAAGATGAGGATCCACGAGCTTGCTGTGACGCTTATCGCCGTTGCCCAAACATCCGACGCGATCCCGTTCACAGCACCCTTCATCGGCGAACGTGCGAGCGGCCACGCACGCCCTTTTAAGACGGCTGAGAATGGTACTTATTGAACGCGAGCACACGAACTCAATGTGATGCTGACCCAAGGTTGACGCTAGGAATTCAAGAGTCGATAACATTCCCTTTTGATCAACGACTTCTCCAACGACCGTCCACCGGCTTCGTCGCGTTCGGGGATTCCTATTCAGCAGGCATCGGCACTGGCGCGAACGGCTCCTCCGATTCCTGCCTTCGAGGTCTCGGAGCGCACGCACGACTAATACATGGCGACCTCACCAGTCTTGCCGGTGAAGACCAGATATCGTTCCAGCACCTCTCCTGCACTGGCGCGACACTCGACGACCTCCTCCCCGGAGGGAAATACAGCCAGATTGACGATTTCAACATCACAGAAACAGCCGATTTCGCATTGCTCTCCATCGGAGGAAACGACCTGGGATTCTTCGACATCATGAACAGTTGCATTTTCCGCTTCTACAGCTTCTACTCAGGCACGTGTGAAGCCGCGTTGCAGCGTTCTGAGGAACGGCTCCAGGACCCAGCCTTCGAGGAGCGTCTCCGTCTTGCCATCACGGAGATCCTGGTGCGCGTGCGCTGGGAGAAGCGTTTGTGGTTTACCGTCACAGTGACTGGATACGCACGCTTCTTCAACGAGGACACGGAGGAGTGCGACGATTGCTCGTTTGGAGTCTGGTGGGGAGGACCGAAGTTGAAACGTGAGCTTCGCCAGAAGATGAACGAAATGGTGAGGAAGGTGAACCAGAAGATCAAGTCTTCTGTGGATGCCGTGAATACCTACTTCGGCGTCCCTAGGGTGCTGTTCGTAGACTATGATGCGGCATTCGAGGGTCATCGATTTTGCGAGCCCAACGTTATTGAACCAGATTACACTCGCAACGAGACGTGGTTCTTCTTGGTCGGTGGACAAGACAGTGGACAGCCTAGTGGGAATCATTCCTTGCCAGAGGAGCCGCCGGTAGGGCCCGGGTTGACCTCCCAGTCTCTTCTTGTCGATCCAGATCACTGCATGGAACCAGCGCAGAGATCAGGAGATTGGGGCCAGCTGGCACTCTGTATGATGGCTCTTGCAGCGAGGGATGACCCAACGCTGAGGACGATCGATGGAGAGTTTGCGGCTCAGAAGTCCATGTGGCACGCTCCGATGTACTATGGAAAGACATTTCATCCGGTATGTACTCCGTACCCCCTCCAAAATTTCCATTCAGCCTCATTGGCCGCTCCTCTTCGCCAACACTAACACTCCATTGTTAGAGGAGCGATGGCCATCTGGCGATCCGCAACGAGATCTATAGGCTATGGAAGGACCAGCTACGGATGCAAGACGAATATGCAGAACTTTGAAGTCTTGTGTCGGCCGTGGCATAAAACTCACTGCACGTCGACCATCGGACGCGGGCAAGTTCGCGTCTTGGGTATTCAAGGGTAAGCAGAAGACGAGCCTCGTTGAGACCCAACATTCTCGACTCAAAGAGACATCTATGAGGACCTGTCAAACCCTGGATGCAGCTTATGCGTGGCTGAAGCCATACCAGCCGCACTCAGCTACTGCGTAATGGGCTAATCTTGGGGCATGCCTTGCCTCACCCTATCCCTACAGTTCGTAGGTGTGAGAGAACTCCTCAATACCTCCCCTGGCTTGGCAAAGCAGGCCCAGACCAAAGCCCCGGGCACGTCGAGCCCTTTGAATGGTGACAACAGGACTAGGACCAGAGAAGTCGCAAAGCATTGTTCTAGTGTGTGTCACAGTACAGTATCCGCATGGTATCGCCAGTATTCATACCTTGGGTTGTGTGCAGCCTGTAGGGATAAGTAAGGACGGTTGAGGGGAGGGGCTGGGCAGACATCACAATCCTTTTCGAATGACCACATGCAAAAGTCCTGAAGAGCGAAGGATTAACATGCGTTCGAGGGGGAGTACCACATTTCTCCATAATCCTTCTATCGTGATCAACGTGTCCACGCCTGCAAGCGCGACTGTATGTACAACTTGCTCAGATGACCTTTATCTATTGAGCCCTGCTGATGACAGTGTTCCTTTCTAGTCATCGGCGTTTCTTTCTGCTCAAGGACGTAGGCGGGGCTGGGAGGAGGGCATCTTCAGAGACCAGACGAACACCCCTAGTCGGGTGGGAACGCCCCGTCCATCCTCTCCTGCGTGGTACAGCACCAGGTATTCCGCAACGTGCCTCCTGCATCTCTGGTCCTCGTGCGTATGTCGTATCCAACCACTGCAGTACCTAGTCGCAGCCCCGGCCCTCTGTTGCGGACCAAGATCGCCTCCCCTACAGGCACTGGAGGGATTGGCTTCCAGGTTCGTTGTCCCGCACCCCGGGACAGAGGGAGACCAGCAGATACCCTTCACAAGAGCCGATCCTTGTTACCAAGAAAAAAAGGCGCCTACGATCTGTGCTCCCATGCCCACCAGAGTGGAGGCACTTCCCATTGCCATGATTGCAGGAGCAAACATTCCCCACGACCCTTTCCTCCGGATGGCTATGCTTAACTACCGAATTTTGACGATGAAATTGATCGTGGTTAATATAACGAATATACGAGGGTTGTGGAGGGAAGACCTGTCAGCTCTCCATGTAGTCATATTTTAGGGCCTGTCCACCATCCCCGGCTGGCTCGGTAGTATGCCCCGTGCGTGAACGTGCACGACACACAGAGCCGTTGGTTGATGATCTGGCACATCGCATCAATCCTGGCAGCCTCCCTGGCCCCCTGGCTGAAAATATGTGGCGTCGACAGGTTTCGGCTCGTGAGGGATGTGTTCCAGTCGCGAGAATGAGGCGAGACCTCTTGTCCGAGAACGGGAGACCAGCCTTGTTGCAGAAATGTCGTCGATAGAAAGAAGGGGGAAGGGGGCCCTCTTTGTTGTCGATGGCGGTCACACAATCTCCTGACGGTGTCAGAGGCTGTACGTGATATGTGTCACAACATACAAGTAGATGAAGCGGCGAAGAAGATAAGGATTCTATGGTAAGCCGTAGTAATATGACCGCCGCTCTGACATTGCAAAGTGCTGTGGATAATGGCGTGCAAGGCTGGAGTACGTGGCATAACCCTTGCTACAAAAATGTATGATTGATAGTACTACTACGGAGTACAACTACGGAGTATGCACGGCAAGTATCTACATCCCTGGTCCATCGGTAGGTAGTCTAGACTGAAAGTCCAGGCCAACACATTCAACGCAATTTGGACGAGAGACATAAGTTACAAGGTCAGCTTCATCCGGCACCTACAAATAGTCAGCCACTAGGCGCAACAGGAGATCAGAGCTTCTTTGCGTCGTTAGCGATAATTAGAGCCCTGCAACCAGGTCCATGTGTCTCCTCGATATGGAGTAGCAACCTCGCAACAGATGATACCCCCTGTGCTTGGCAAGGAAACACAAGTGTTGGTATTGTGTTTCGTAGCTGGTAGAGCAAATGGGATGAATGATGCCACATTACCACTTTGCACAAAAATAAGACCCCGGCAAAAGTCTGACGATCAGAGCTGCGTTTGCAATCCGGTGAACCGGGGTTTCAAGCAACCTCGACGGCAAATAGAAGACAACCCAGTATAGTTCAACCTCAGAAAGAAGTACTACCGGAAGTACTTCTACAATAATATGTCTCAAGCCTCCTTCTGCATCTCCTAGCTGAATCAGGAGACGGCACAGAGCAGAGTGCATGTGTCTTCTGCAGTCACACACACATAAGCACACTGCATGGCATGGCTCTGGGCGGGAAGATGGAGAACTGGATTGCCGCAGCAGAGCATGGATGTCTCGAGAAGTGTGCCTACACCGTGGTCATTATACACGCTACTGACGAAAAGCGGCCAGGCCGAGAAGAGTTCTGGACCATTCTTCGGCCCCAGGCGGTGTTGAGGGAACAGATACGACACGATGATGGGACATGACTCGACCAATCTCCAAGGGTGCAAGCACGATTTCCTCCCGTCCCGAATCATGCTCCCCAAACATTTGATACCTGTTGCTACAACTACGTACTAGTAGTAGATGATCAGCGGCCCACGATGCAACAACGCTCGATGTTGCATCCAATTGAGCGTGCCTGGATTGGCCGTCAGACAAGGTCCACCCTTGTTGAATGAATGGGCTGCCGGCAGAATACTGACTGGGCCATTGGAGTGGTACGAAACCAGGAGAGAACGTCGAGCCTCGGGAGATGGATGAGGGGTTGCAACTGGACTAGAGTGGCTTGTGACAAATGCGGAGAAGAACGACTGACTAGCAGCACATAGTAAGAGACCTTGCCTCGCAAGTGAAAGTGACATACAGACGATCATCGATGTGGCAATGAGGAGATGGATCACTTGGTGTTGGATAATGGCTGCCTTTGGTCCACGATGAGGCCAGCCACGGGAGTTAGGCGGGAACTTACCTACAAGAGGCACTTACTTCATCATTAGCTTGCGGGGAAATGGTCTTTACAGTATCAAAATCAATGAGAGAATTACTGGCACTGTACGGAGTAGCTGTATTTGTAGGTGGGGCACAAGCGTTGTGTGACAACAGGACGCCAGGCAGCGTGAGCTCCTCGAGGTTCGCTCTGCGCTGTATGACGAACGAGAACTCTCAAAGTACTGCCTGCTGCACACCGTATGTACGACAGTACAAAAGGATGGCTCTCTCGAAGAACAAGGGACCAAGACACGTACTTCATGGACTGTTGCGCACTGGCCTGGCACCGCATTGGTCTGAACCCAGGTATGACTCGAGAAGAGACACGAAACCCACTGGTTTTTAGCACTACGAGGAAACGCCCCTGTTGTGTTGCCAAGGATTGAGTGACACATGTGATCTTGCCTGTTCTTGAGGAGCAGTTAGGATTGGTGTTTCTCCTACTAAGAGTTTTCACGCGAAAGGCTGGGTCACTTTGCCTCGACATATGTCCCATCAAACGAAGGCACGAAACCTCCTTAGGCCACTGTTTGTTGTACAGTGGCGGACCATCAAACCAAGCCGCGTATCTCAGTCCGACTGTCAGTCGATTCCGGTTTGACTTTGCCTTGCAACCACCGCTTGGGGGTCCCGCCACCTCCGCTGTGCCCAGACGTGACCAGGCGGCATACAGGGTGTCGGATGAGCAGCACAAAACTTCGGAGTGCAACTGGGCGGGCATGCACAAGCTTGTCACGCGTGCCACGCTACGACGCCGTTGAGTCGGTCTTGTGCAGAGGGATCTGCAAGCTCTAAGACATAAGTCCTCAACAAGTGCAGTACATACATACAACTTTCACTTCGGGGTCCGACCAGATGTAGTTTATGCGTTACGCTTTGGTAACATCTGTAATTACCAATGAGCCGTTGTTGCGGTGGAAATTCCGACAGTGCCCAAGGCTGACTTGACGCGTGACGCAGGCTCATAATATTGGAGATTGTGTGCTACGACTATTCAAATTGCGATGCAATGCGTCGATTGACCCACGGTTCCGATCACCATGATGCCACGATCCAAAGAGCCAGGGCTGACAAGATCAATGCCAAATACAATATCAGCAAGTGACTTACTGTAATGAGTCCCCACCCCCGGCGCTGGGCTGGCCACTTTGTGCCCTCTCGCACGAAGGGTGCTTCCTTTGTATGTGCAGGGATTGGACGGGGCGCCAACAGAGTCCTTCCGCTTCGTGTTGGCCCCACTGTGGATGGATGGCCTGTCTGTTTGTGGGAAAGACGAGCCTGTCTAGGCCCAGTCTGGTCTTTGGTGTGTGAACCTGGCTTGTGCCTAGTTCATTACTTCTTGTCTGGTCCCCCTCATCAATTCGTCCAGCGCCCTCCAGCGTCCACACCGTGGGCTAATAGGGTTGCGGAAGAAGCTATGCGCCCCTCCTTGCTTAGGTACTATCAAATACCTCTGGGACCGCATCGACACGGTTGACTCCCGTTCATCTCAAGCTTTGGGTCTACGTACATCCACCCTGATTGCTATTTGGACCCTCTGACCCCATTATCTGGGAAGTCGTTGTCAGGCGTCTCCATCGATAGCTTCTCAGCCTTAGCCTTGGACCTGAAACGCTCACATACTTCGACTCTGCATCACCCCAGTGATTCTCCGGTTTGATGCTATTCGAGAGCTGGAGTGCTGTCTGTTGCGTCTGTTGCTGTGAAGTTCACACACCACCTGCCTGTATTGATCAACCTCTCAACTCACGACTCAGCCTCGACTTTGTGAAGTCCAAGTCACAGACGCCCTTACACAATCGGTCCTAGCGCCTGTCTTCTCCGAAGGGCCCGTGAACTTTGTACCATCTGGTCCGCGCGTAGGGCAAATTATACAGACATCCCAACGACTTCTCCTCTGCTCGAGGATTTGGCTCTTCAGCATTTGCCTTGAGGCAGTAATCACCAGGGCAAACTTTGGGTCACCGGTATTTCTGTCTAGCTCACTAGCAGAGGACTTTCAACTACCAGACGTGCACGCCAGTAGTCCTAGTAAGTGACGGGGCCGAGACTAAGACTACTCGGGTTGGAAAGAACTGGCAAGCCACGGCAAACGAATCCCCCACAGCCTCAAATGAAGCCGTGATGAACAAGAATTCATCGCCTGAGACAGTATCGCTGAACCGACTACACAGTCCGCTTGCTGAGGTGGCACGCGTAGAAA
The DNA here is from genome assembly GCA_008271525.1 of Sarocladium brachiariae. NCBI lineage: Eukaryota > Fungi > Ascomycota > Sordariomycetes > Hypocreales > Sarocladiaceae > Sarocladium > Sarocladium brachiariae. The sequence goes on along the minus strand of RQPE01000017.1, from coordinate 575,985 downwards.
CCAATCTCAAGGGGCGTTGCCGTCATAGGCTCACGTCGGACAATGGTGTACTGTGGCAAGGCATCTCTGGGCTGCCAGAGCTGCCGAAAAAGACGAATCAAGGTAGGATGGTCACCTTGAAGCCGAGTAAAGCAGTTTGCTTGTTTGATGCTAACTTTGGCGGCGGGAAAGTGTGATAAGATCCGGCCTGACTGTACACAATGTGTTCGTATCGGAAAGAAGTGTCCAGGCTACCGAGACCAGCTTTCACTAATGTTCCGCGACGAGAGCACGAAGGTGATGCAGAAAGCTCGGGCACAATGGGGAGCGGAAGATGATGCCAGCTCATCTACACCAGCTCCAGCAGCAGCAGCATCTGCAGCACCATCGGCGTCAACATCAGCGTCAGCATCAACGCCAGCAGTACCATTGGCGACAGCACTGTCATCTCCGCCGCGCCCTTCAGTCTCAGCAGTAGCACGCCGTCCAAGCATGGCTACAGCTAGAGCATCACCAACCCCTACTTTCTCCAATCTCGCATTTATGCCTTCGACCCCGGGTCTTACTGCTAGCATAGGACCAACTCTTGATGAGCAAGGAACGAGCTTTTATATCAACCGCTATCTCATTGGGCATCCGGATGAACCACGTACTATGGAAGATCTCGTTGACATCCCGTGGGTCTGGAGCCCGATTGTCAAGAACGGCATGGTGGCCGTAGGATTGGCTGGTTTGTCGAACATAAGAGGGGACCCCGAACTGATGACAACAGCGCGAAGTCGATACGGGCAAGCGCTTCGTCAAGCAGGTGTCCTACTCACTTCTAAAGTGACACCGTCGCATGAAGCAATGCGTCTGATCATCACGCTTGCGTTATTCGAGGTAAGACTGACTCGCTCTCTATCGGAATAAGGAGAATGCTCACGCCATAGTAGCTTGTAAAAGGTGCATTTCAGGGCGAGGGAGTTGGTGCTACGACGCATGTTCTTGGGGGCACGGCCATGATAAAAAGCTGGCTGCCAACCCCAGATACTCTGCTGAGCACTCCCAAGATGTCATTCAGCGGCGTGCGGTCCTTGTTGCAAATGGCGTACACTATGGTAAACACGTTCGACTATATCTTCAATGCTGAGGGACAGCTACTAACGCTACATAGTTCATTCCGGCATATGTGTCAGGAACATGTGTTCCAGATGCTCTAAGCGAGATTCTGAAATTCTGTACCGTGTTCGCAAATCCGACTGACGCTCCAGCGTTGGACTTGGCAGGCTTGATGACCAAGTGGGTGGAGATCTCGGCGTTCGTAAAGAATCACGTCCTCAGCGATGGACGTCCGGCTGCTACAGCAACCCTCAAGAGAATGATGGACTTGGATGACCAGCTGGTGGCCTGGGCGGAAGGCCTGCCACAGCTTTGGCGTTTCACGGTGGCTCACGGCGAGGGCTTGCCACGAGATGCAGTATTTGAGGGCGACTGGCACATTTATCACGACATGTTGGTAGCCCGGATCTGGGCGCATTGGCGATGGACGCGCACCCTATTACAGGAGATGATTCTCAATTTGATCGACAATTGTCCCACATCGAGCCTTCCGCTTGTTTCGGCTTCAGAACAACAAGACCGTTTCGAAACCATCCGGCAGCTTTCCCGGGAGACTCTCGTTAGCACGCCAGTCTTCTGGCGCCATCCTCTACTTAGCGAACTTGGCGACAAGCAACCAATAAGGGTGGAACAGGTTGGGGTAGGCGGATCAGGAGCTGCCGGAGTTCCTGTTCTAGTGTTCCAGTTACAAACAGCAGGGTGTGCACCTGGCGTGCCACTCTCACATTGGGAATGGGCGACTGGTATTCTTGATTGCATCTATGGCGATATGGGTATGATTCACGCCAAATCGATGAAGGAGGCTATGATGCATCATCGAGAACGGATGCAGCAGTACACCACGGACAGCATGTTGACGCCGGTCAGTCCGATGCGATGATATTCTACGCAACTAGCTAGAAGTCTCCGATGCGATGCAAGGACGAAGCGAACGGCGAATTCACGACATAGCGGCATAGCGTCTGACTTAAGCATGGCGTCTGGGTTGGCAACGGGACAACAGGAAATTTGGCAGGCATGTGCATTTGTATGTAGGAATATTTGGGGACTTCGATCCAGGGCAGGTCCATTGGAACCAGGATCTTTGTTGGACATCTTCTTGCTCTATAAGAGGCAGCTGAATTGACTTGTGAATTTCAGGTGATGTCAGTTTCGAGGAGTGAGGAACAGTCCGATGTTGGCTATACGATATGAACGCTCAATGGAACAGCAATGCAGCAGCAGCAAGTCTAACAAACTCTCCATGGTAGAAAGGCACATTTTCAATCCTGCCAACCCTCAGTTTAACCGTCTTGATTGGAAACATGACGTTTCTAACAGAGCCGGCGCACTCCGAGACAGTTCAACCGAAGATCTTCGCTTCATGGAACGACCTGAGGGCAAATGATGGTGCTCCTTGTGGTTCCAGTCGAACCATTCCCAACGTCGAGTCTCCAGAAACCAGGGGAATTCCCTCCAAAGGGCTTCTCTAAACTTTCTTGAAATAGTTTGCCAATGTGTTGCTCTGCCTCGGCTTTGATGGGGAAGCCTCTGTTTTCTTCTGCACCCTCCCGATCTCCAAAACCTCGATCAACTCCTCAAACTCCTTCGTTGGAACGATCCCGCCACTTGCCTCTTTATGACCCCTAGCGAAAGAATCCCCCAGCCTCGCTCTCAAGGTTTTGTCCTTCGCCTGATCAGCCACGCCCTTCAGCGTCTCAATGATATTGACTGGCGGATCCATGTCCCTCGCGCAGCGTGGTATTCGGCACGAGAAGTTGACCATGCCAGGGAGGTACCCCTCGTTGGCGACGAGGATCACTTCTAGTTTGGAGCTCTTGAGGTGGCCTGCCCAGCGGGTGGCTATGACTGGGTGAACCTGGGCGGACGAATTAATCTTGAACACGGCGATGCGACCGTCGGAGGAGAATTGGGGGGCGGTGTGAGTGCATCGTTCCACTTCCGCGTTGACGGCTGCTCTTGCAGCGAGTAGAGAGGCGTTCTTACGGATGTCGTTGGGGCCATCTGCGTTGGAGAGGGCTTTCCAGGCGTCGATGACATTGAACGCTGAGGTTCGGCGAGGGGCGTTGATGAGTGAGATCACCTCATTGAGGGCCTTTTGAGTGTGGTGCTTGAAGGTGGCTTTCATGTCTGGGAAAGGAGGTTCCCATTTCAAGCGGTTACCGAGATCTCCCTGCGTGCCTACCACGCACAGCCAGTCACATGTTCTCGAGACGTCCTCGTGCAATCCACAGCAAATATCATACGTCAGGAGAGACGTCGTTGCAACGGGAGGTGAGTGACAGGCTGAGACGTGTTTGGATCCCGCTGGGAAGTCATCCTCGAGCGCCCAGTGATGATCGATTACGAGGGCTTCATGAGCCCCTCCTACTAGTGGGGGTGATTTGCGAGATCCTTGGTCGAGGACAAATATGTATGTAGGGTTCAGAGAGGACATGGCTGTGCTCTCTGGCTCGTCATGGATTGAAGAGCCTTTATTCAAGAGATGAACTTCGATCAGGTCAGGACGTAACCCGAGAAGAACAAGGGTCTTCTTGAGGATGACCCCCGATGAAAGTCCATCGGCATCCTTATCTGGGACAATGAGTGTCTTCTTTTGGGCAGCAACGCTGTATCAAGGCATCAGTGATACTGAATTTCTTCTGAATGAACAAAAATTGGAGAAAAGAAGTTATCATAGCTCACCATTTAATAATGAAATCTCGAGCAATCTCCAGTTGCTCTCTTGGCGCCGGCCAGATACTCTCGCCATGTTCATCACGTTTCATTGGCGTCGCATGGTACTCGGGTGACTTCGCCCGCACCTTCTTTGAAGGACTCACTTTTGAGCCATAAGGAGAAGCCCGCTTCATCGAACGTTTCCTGAGATCCGCAACGAGATTATTCGACAGGCGTGAAGGTTGGATTGAGCGCAACATTATATTGCTTAAGACATGTATGACGATGGCTACTCAGAATGACCCTAACCCTTGAATTGTACAGCGGATCATCGTTATTGCGGTGTCGGCTCTCATGACTGGCGCCTGATCGGAAGAGGCAACCTCAAGGCACGTTCTCCACTCATCGCCGACTCGCGTCACGAGCATTCGACGACGACCACCATTACTATCCACACGATAGCCTGGCATCTCCCGCCTGAACTGCGACATCAGGACTGTCGTTGTCTCTTTCGAGAGAACATACGACACGGACAGTTGTATCGGCTACAATGGCTGATTCTGCCAAAGGTGCGCGCATGAACCACAGCTGGATCGCACCCAGGCGCATGCATACTGACCAAGGAACTGGCCAACAGGAGACGAGAGCGCCAAGGTCGCATCTAAGAAGGACACAAAAAATGGCATCATTAAATTGAAGAAACCACCGCCAAAGTACAATAAGCCCGGTAACTGGAAGGATGGCAGTGTCATCGATGGTAAGACGGCTTCTAAGAGGTTACATACGGTGCATTGGTGGTACTAATGCCAGAAGTGGTAGAAGACAAAAAGAATGGTTCCTCGCCAGCTACAGCCGCGCCATCACCCGGTCCTGTCGTCAACCAGCTCGACGATACTGCCCGCGAGACATTTGCGACAGGCCGACCCCTCGAAGACAGTCCGGATCTACAACAATGCAAGCACTGCAAGAAGAGCATCCTGAAGACGGCGGCCAAGGCGCACATTGCGCAATGCTTAAAAGTCAAGAAAGAGAAGGCCCAGCGTAAGAAGGAGGCTCGCGAGGCCAGAGAGAGGGCGAAAGCGCGTGAAGAGGAGCTGAAGAAGCAAGAGGAGGAGAACGCCAAAGATGATGACGACAGTGATGAGGACGGGGACAAGAAGACTGCGGGCAAGAAGGCGACGAAAAAGACGGGCGATGATAATCAGAAGGGGAAGAAGCGGAAGGCCGATGGGGAGCCTGACAAGGGACCGAAGAACAAGAAGAAGAAGGAGGAGCCTAAACCAAAGGTTCCGAAGCCGAAAGGTTGGTCACAGGGCAAAAGTGAACAGGCGAGGCCCGTTGCTAACGTTCAAAAGGACCGGTGGATGTCGAGAAGCAGTGCGGTGTCATTTTGCCGAATGGGCAGCCGTGCGCCAGGTCGCTCACGTGCAAGAGTCACTCGATGGGCGCGAAGCGTGCGGTAGCGGGTCGCTCTCTTCCATATGATATGCTTCTGGCAGCGTATCAGAAAAAGAACCAGGCCAAGCAGCAAAGTGAGTCAAGGGTTCATCGGTATCTGGCTGTTACCTATGAGAAGAATGCTAATCACGAAATCCTCCCCGCAATAGAAGCAGCACTGGATGCCAATGCACCGGTGGAGGACGAAGACGAAGCCAACGCCGGACCGATCGACTCGGACGAAGAGACAGCAGCAGTGATGTCGGCTCTGGCACATTGGAAGCCACAACCGCTCATTCCACAACCGGTATTCGCGCCGATCAAACGACAATACCAACTTGCAAGGTTACATGAGCAATTGGCCATGGCCACGAGTGGCGGTAAGACCAACATCTTCGCCGTCAGCGGGTACGGAGCGAACAAGGGCTCCTCCGGGGGGGATACCTTTGGGGATGCTCCGGGTGAAGATGCACCAGGAGAGCCTGACGTGAGCTTCGGAGGAGGTCCAGCGAGAGCGGGAAGCTTCGGAATGGGGGCACCACCTTCGAGACGAGCGTCTGTAACAAGTCGGGGCTGAAGCTAGAGACGACTTGCTCGCCGGCTTGCTGTATCCATATGTGAAAGTCTCTCTTCGTTCTCGAGGACTTTTCCTGGCGTTTTCGGTATACCTTTTTCTACGAAGAATGAAGCACACAAGGAGAGAGCGTACTTTTGGGTTGACGATAAATTGAATCAGGAAGAGCGCTTTGATTGCATAGCTGGCTGGCTGGTTTGGCTGGAAGCGAGCCTACATGGAAATCACGACAGTGGCCAGGATAAAAAGGCCCGGAGTTTTTGGCGTAGAGGGGGAAATGAACATGAACATGAACAGGAACAGGAACATGAGATAATAGATACCTTAGCTGGAAGACGAAACACATTATTCTCTATCGTCACCGAGATGACTTTCCCAGTAGCAACAGGACCGTGACAACCTCCAACCTAACCCGAACCCAAACCCTAATTAGGCACCTACCAAGGCACTTTTCACTTCAATTGTGACCTCGCCTTTCTTAGATCTTGGGGGAGTCAGTCATCTTTGGCAGAGCGAGAATGTAGGCTGAGCCTTTACCACGACCTACCATGACGAGCGGATCTGGATTCAGCCTGGCCCCAGCATTACAGACTACACAAACTTTCAGTACGCGTACAAAGAGTCAGCAACGGAGCCCGGCTAGGGGTCCAAGCGGTACCTCTCAACTGTGTAGCGGCGGCATTACGAGTGCCGGAGAAGAGTGCGCGTTGGTGACGTGCACGACATGGCATGGGCGATACTTGGGGCGCTGGGCGTCTAGAATGTGTACGGGACGGTGTGGGGATGGTGACAAGTACACTTGACAAGCCATCGCTGCCATCCATTCCGTCTCCATCCATGCCCCCAAAAGTCATCGTCATCCCGCAGCGCCACCAAACGCTTGCTGCACCGCCTCCACACACCACAAACACTCCTTTCATCCTCTGATAAGGATGCATCGAAACGACGACGTCTCGGCTTTCCCAGCGGGCGGACCCTGAGCCGAGCAACAACAACTGTTAGACCGTGTAATTAGTGATCAGAAGTGTGTGTGTATTGTGTGCGTTCTGTTCTGTAGCTGAATCCTTCCAAACGAGGGGCTAAACCGTAGTTTCCGGCTCTTTAGTTATTCCGAGCAGTATTTTGCCCAAATATGACTCGAGCTAAGTACCCAGCCTTCGGATCATTCCCAGCCACCTCATCCAGCGGTCCAACAACAAAAGCCCCACTAAGGTACTGTAAATGGTACGAAGTCACTACTCCAGTGAAGCGGCCGACTGTGTGTTGACCGGGGTCTAATGACGAGACTGATGCTGTTTCGAGATGGGATGGAAGGTTTTTGCAGCGTGTTTCTTGTGGGTTTGTAGTCGGCAACCGGATGGATTGCTGTGGGTTTCTCTCGCTTTAGGGGGGAATGCGTCTGTGTATCGAAGGTAGTAGTAGGTTGGTATATAGATCATGAGTTGGGTGCACACTCATTGACGACTTGTCACATGCATGTTCTTTCTCGTATGCTTCTTGTACGTTTTTATTCTATTGACAAGAGTCAAGATTGATTGCACAACACTTCAATAACTCAACTATCAGCTGTTTGGCCATTGTTCTTCTGTACCTCAAACATCGCCCATCATGAACCACCTCTTCTTTGGTGAGGATCAACATGCCGCCAAATCCTCTCCTACAAAACCATCACCATCATCCACGACGACACCAGCATCGGCAGCGGCATCGCCTCCGGGAAAACACTCCTCGTCTCGCATTCGTGATCTTCTTAAATTCCTCTCCTCCGTTCAAGGCGACCTCTCCAACGTCACCGCTCCGCCCGTCTTCCTGGCGCCCTCGTCCGTCGTTGAAGTAGGCCACTGCTGGGCCCAGTACCCATCCATCTTCTCCGCCGCGGCCTTCGAGGCCGACCCGGCAAAGCGGGCCCTCTGCGTCCTCAAGCACGTGCTCGTCTCCCTGCGGAGTCAGCTCTACATCGGCTGTCTTCCCGAGTACAGCACGCAGGAGATCGTGGGCAGCGTTAAGAAGCCTCTCAATGCGTTCCTGGGCGAGTTGTTCCTGGCGGAGTGGACCGACGCGGAGGACAAGGGCGGCAGGACGGTGAGGCTGGTGAGTGAGCAGGTCAGCCACCATCCGCCCATCACGGCGATGCATCTCGTCGACGAGGAGAGTGGTGTCAGGGCCGACGGCTACGCCAAGGTCGAGATGGGCTTCAATGGCAGCGTCGAGGTCAGGCAGGTCGGCCACGCCATCATGCACATCGACAGGTACAACGAGGACTACCTGATTCCCCTGCCTGACGTTCGTGTCAAGGGATACATGTCGGGGAAGCTGTACCCGGAGATCAACGACACGGTGCACATCGTCGGAAGCAACGGGTACGTGTCGGAGCTGCGGTTCTCCGGGGCAGGTCTGGTCTCGGGATCGAAGAATTCCGTCTCAGCACGACTGTACCACAAGTCCGACCCTGGCAAGACCCTGTACGAGGCGTGCGGCTGCTGGTCCGGCTCCTTCACCATCAAGGACTCGTCCCTCGCAGGGGAACCTCTCGAGACCTGGACCCCGACCGACCCTGCCAACCGCCCGGCCCCCATGAGGCTCACCCCACTCCCGGACCAGGATCCGTGGGAGTCCCGTCGCGCCTGGGCCGCCGTGCGCGCGGCGATCCTGGACAACAATTTCCGCGCCGTCATCCGGGAGAAGAGCAAGGTCGAGCAGGCGCAGAGAGACATGCGAGCCAGCGAGAAGCAGAGGGGCAAGAAGTGGAAACCTCTTCTGTTCAGGAGCATCAAGGGCGAGGACTACGAGACGTTCTGGCAACTGACGAGGGAGCATCTTCCTCACCACCAGGAAGAGTGGAAGCTGGACGACGACAAGACGCTCGGTGTGTGGCGCATCGATGAGGAGAAGTTGCGTACAGTGGAGAGGCCATTCAGGAGGGAGTTGACACCGGATGGATCATGAAAGGAACTGGGAGGTTGACGAGCATTTAGAGTGACGAGCATTTAGAAGGTGTAGCGTTTCTGAGAATGGCGCATTGGTTGGAGTTTTTATAATAGTCGTTAGGTTTTAATCATTGGTGTCATAGATAGAAAGCATCATATACTCAATGCCAATGGAAAAAAACACGATATCATCCAAGATCAGAGAAGCGTGTAGCAAGCTCCCAGGTATGGACACGATTCCCAACACAGATTCGTGACGGCCTCTCGTTTGACAAGTCTCAACCCCAGATTCCAGTTCCACGTGTCGCTCCGTCGTGCGCTGAGAGCTTCGTCCCGGCGATTCTCTTGACTGGAGTCAACACTGTCAACGCCTCGTATCATCTTTCGAGTCACAACCTTTTTTGGGGGGGTTTCTCCTCACAAAGAAGTCAAAATGAACGTAGAGAGCGGCGAGGCAAAAAAGAACAGAGAAGGAAAAAGGAAGGGAAACGACTTACACCTCTCCCACGTCATGGGCTCCTGGGTTTCCTTGAGACTCTCTCTCCAAACCCTGGCACACCAGCAACATACCAAAAAGTCCACATCCCTCTCCTCCAAGCCTTTCTCGGCGATCTCCAGCCTGGGCATCACGACCATCTTGTTCTCGCTGTTCCTCGTGCCCCTGGTCTCGTAGGCCAACAGCTTCCTAGACTCACCATCCTTGCCACGATCATCCCCCTTCCACGACAGCTTGCTCCTCGGATCAGATAACGTCGGGGAAACTCTGATGTTCGACCCTTTGTCGGCACCCGATGATTTGAAGTGCGATGCGCCGCTGGGACCGTTGGGGGAGAGCGTGGCTTTGCGGAACGTGAACTTCGAGGACCGTTGGCCGGTGATGATGATGCTGGTGCGCAGGGATGTGTCGAAGGAGGAGGTGAAGTCGTAGATGTGCTGCTGTCTGGACCGCTTGACTTCTTCTTCTTCTGCTGCTGCTGCTGGTGTGCGAACGCCACTGCTACTACTGCTGTCACTGGGACGGGTTTTGTAGTATACTTTCTCGACGCCGTAGGTCTTATTGTATGTTTGATTGGTCGCCTCAGCAGGTGCGTTGCTGAGGATGTAGAGGATGCGGCTAGGGTGGGCTGCCGAGTAGATGTTGCACCCGTCGAGGGTGAAGGTTGGACAATCTTCTGGACCCAAAAGTGTCCATGACGAGGATGAAGAGGTCAGACTGGTGTTTGCTTCTAGCGAGGCGGCCGTGATGAGGCTGGTGGGAGCAGAGTAAGAGGGTGGTTCTTCCTTGGAGCTCTCGGGTGATGATGGGTTGGAGGATGAGGTCGCAAGAGCATATGAGGGAGGGGGATCCATGGTGATGAGGTTTGTGACGGGAAGACAAATGCGGAAGAAGCAGATACGAGATGCGTATTGAGGTTGTTCCTACAGCCGGGCCAAAATTGAAGGGACTTCTGTTGAAAGATGAGGCCTCTACTGTGTTTCCTGTCTTCAAGTCCCAGCCTCATGTCATCAATCTGATGTCAAGGATCCTGCATGCCTTGTCAGCTATATTAACCAGAAATGTTCGTCACAAGCAAACATGCAGGTGATCCCCCAGGCATGTTGATACATCCTGGAGGGGGCTGCGCCACTCCAGACAACAGCAGCATTGATGCCTAGCCCTCATGCCAAGACAAAAGGTATGACGGGCTGGGTGTCTGTTGGGATTATCGGGATGCAGTGGCGTGTAGGACTTCGAAAATCAAAATAAAAAGGTATTTCTAGCTATCTTCGGACCTATAGCAATTCTTTACGTATAATTCAATATGACTTATGTCGGGAAGAGCGTGCAAGACTTGGACATGGCTTCATTTGAAGCCGTTAAAACCCTAACCCTTGATGACTCAGCATATTTATACGCCCACTTGCACCTCTCATCGTGAGCATCCTCACTCATCACGATCCATCAACTAATAATACATCAATCACTCTCTTTCTTCCCCAGCTGGTCTCTTCGGCTCTTCGGCTCTTTTCCTTCTTCTTCCACCACCCAGCATGATGATCTTCTTCACGACCCCCTGGCCAGCCTACCTCATCGGCACGTCCTGCATCGGCCGAGGTTGCTTCGCGCTACTCGGCCCACGATCCGAGTACCGTCGCGTCGGCTTCGCCCTCGAGGCCGCACCGCCAGACTACCCTACGCACCCGACGGGTCTCGTGTCTCCCCTCATGCTCTTCAAGGGGATCCGCGAGGTCAGCTACGGACTCACCATCCTGCTCCTCCAGCACCAGGGCCACGACGCGGCGCTCACGACGTTCGCCATGGTGCTGGCCGGCGTGAGGGCCGCGGACGGACTGGTCGTCTGGCGCAATGCCGGGAAGGGGCTGCGGTATAGGACCATTGGGCATTGGTTGGCGGCGGCGATGATGGGGTTCTGGGTCTGGCAGAGGCAAGGGTGGAGGGAGATGCTGCCGCTGATGGCTGACTTGAGGGCTGGCGGGATTAACCCGCCGTTCACATATTGAGAGATTCCGGAGCCTGAAGATGGCATGTAGTCTGGGAAGGAAGAAAGAAGTGTTGGCTGCCACCTCCGCGTCTCTTGTTTTATAAAAAGGTTCATGCATTGTGTTATTGGACGAAATACGATGTCATCTCCTTAAAGTGTCTTAACACACCGATACCTCATCGATTCTTCCAAGCATTGACATAGAATGAGTCTGGCTGCGAGATACCTCAACTTGAAATGAGATCTGCCAACATTGATGGAGATGAAAGACCAAGTTGAAGAGAGAGATATGCTGAAAATGAAGCTGGTGGTATAGGTCGGGTGCTCCCAAACGACAGGCCTCTGAAATGCAGCAACAACTAGAACATAACATGCGAGAGGCAGAACCCAGCGGTGAAGGACCGAGAGAACGGATACGCATAATTTTGAAAATACGTGCAACCATGCTGATTAAGAAAATCATTTGCATACTCAACTTGTACTGCTTTGGCAAATTCATCTATTAAAGGTAAACTGAACTGACTCACCTTTGGGGTTCAAACCCTAACCCCAACCCAACCCAACCCTACATTAAACCCTCTCACCGACGGTCATTACACGCAACTCATGCTCATCTTTCTAGGCATCAGTCCCCCCTCTCAACACCATGATTGCGCATTCAGCCCCCGATATGAGACATCTTTTGTAAGCTTCTAAAGCCATGTTAGGTTTTTTTTTTCTTAAGACTACGCACCTGAAGCAAAACGGCACAACATCACCCAAACCAAGCGATGGAACCCCACCAGTCTCACATCGACTCGCTCCTGCGACGCTACCTCATCCTTCTTGACGAATACACCCGTCTACGCACCCACCTGTCCACCCTCCAGTCTTCTGTCTACCGGGACATCGCGCGCGCGAACTTCTCGGCGGAGCGCGGCTTGCGGTACGGACAGGATCAGTATGATGAGAGAATGCAGGCTCTGCGGACGGTGAGGATTGAGATGAAGGAGGAAGAAGAAGGAGGAGGAGAGGGCATGTTGCCGGTGTTTGAGGTTGACTTTTCCCCGCAGGTGGATGAGGAGGAGGAGGAGGATGATGGGGAACCGGCAGAGAGTGATTCGGAGATAGGCCGGGATGCTGATGGACATGAGAAGAATGAGATGGAAGAGGAGGAGGAGGAAGAGGAGGAGGAGAAGAAAGAGGGAGAGGAGGACGACGGGCCAAAGCCAAAGAAGAAGAAAATCATCATCAGCAGAGGAAACCCGATTCGCTGGTTCGGCCTCCTCGCTCCCCAGTCCCTGCGCACCGCGCAGGCTTCCTCCATCGAGGCCGTGTCAACCGTGATACCTCGCCTGGTCACGCTCGACAAGGAAATGGAGCGGGTTGAGATTGAAGTCCGGCGCGCGAGGAAGAGGAGGGCCAAGGCGGAAGCAGCGGCAGGGAAGAAGGAGGCATTGGCATCAGATTCGGGGATCAAGGCAGTTTCGACGACGTAATGCCGCATTGCAGTTTACTGCTGAGGTCATACCCAACCCGTGGATCAGCAATGATTAATATTATCTTCATGTACTGTTGAGGTCATAAGGCTGGAGCTTGTGTGAAGAAAGTAAGTCAAGTACCTGGTTTGAACTGTAAGATCTATTTTCTTTTCGTGACTATCTTGACTCATTACTCATGATGTCTGTATCATTCTCAGATACTACATTTGGAGATCTGGCCAGCAGTCTGTGGAGGCCGGGTCAGAAGCCGCCCACATGGCCTCTCATCGCGGTGCCACTTCATTTAATGTCTGCAGCACATCCATCATGTCCTCTTCCAGACCCGGATCTGAGGATACAACCTGCGCCAAGTCCGTCGCTATCCCCCGAAGCGCGTGGATGCTATGCTTATAATTCTTCCGCACACCTGGCGCCGCACCTACCAGCACCGTGCAGCAGAGCATCATGATCGCGACCTCAAACTCTTGAACAACACGTGGTTGTGGCTTCTTCTCATAGCTCCAGGCGGCGACCGTGGTGATGAGGTCTAGCTGGTCGTCTGTCGTGCTCGCTTTGTCGGCATTTTCTAGGGCAGCGAGCAGGACGCGGACGATTTCGATGCCACGGGCAGCTTCAGCTTCATTGTTCTCTACTGTGGCGCCTTTCAAGACGTTGCTGAGATCCTTGGCCAGTACACCCCAGCCTCCTTGCTCCAGGAACATGGTTCGTCCCTTGTGCAGGCTCATCAGCGCCTCGAAGGCCACGAGAACAGGGGATCTGAAATCCAACTTATGCGTTTGGCTTGATTGATACAGATCGAGGAACATGTCTGTCAAACCGGTGGCTTCTTTCCGAAGCATCTCATTGTCGTCTTCGCGCAGCCACAACGCCAGAGCTCTCACGGCAGACTGAATCAACGGATCCTCGTCGGCGTTGTCTTTCATCGAGTCCCACGTAAGTGTGAAATGTGATCCTGCGAATGTCTCCGCAGTTCCCGCGCGGGCATCTGGATGCAGTCCCATGGCGCCAGCAACCGATGCATCCCACCTGTCGCGCAGGTATTCCACAGTTACTGACATGGTCTCTGAGATTCCTTTGCGTAGTTTCAGGAGGTTGTCGGGGGTCATGACCATGGTATCGAGCGACTCATCCTCGAGAGATCGCACAAGAAAGCCGACGAAGATGGAAATCGTGTCAAAGGCCGAGGCTAGCCTTCGGGATAGTTGGGCGTAATCTGGCTGGTTCAGTTGCTGCAGAAGTGTGGGAGCTGAAGACCGGATGTCGATGAGTAGAAGATTAACGAAAAGGTACCCAAAAGGCTTTTCTTCTGTTCCTTTGTCGGTGAACAGAAGCTGGGGTACAATATCTGGATAGGACTGAAGCAAGGCAGCGGCTGCGTTGGTGTACGATGTCCTGGCCTTCGCGTTTGGTCGGCTGACGACCAGGTTGCGAATGTATGAGATGGCTGTGGCAAGCCATTTGGGTTGAGATGGGAGGATCTGTAGAAATATTAGAACCTTGAACCTTATTTCGGTACAGCTTCCCTCAAGAGACTTACATCTGGGACGGCCTGGCGGAAAAAGCTACCCACGAAACTCAAGAACGTTGTCGCGTCTGTACTCCGGAACGAAGTCGCCAGGCTTTGCAGGGCATCGTCAATCTGGGCTTTGAGGGGTGCCTTGCTCTCTCGATCATCCATCCCGTTCAGCCATGCCAGGTTCAACACATCCATGGCAGCGGCATTCGACGGCGCAATTTCCGTCAGAGGGCTGATGTCGTCAAGTCCAATGAAGACTCTTGCTCCAGCTTGCGAACTGACAAGTGTTTGAAGTAGCTGCAGCAAGAGATCTGTACTCTCCGGAGGCCTGTGTTTTCAAATCAGAATATGAACACCCACACACACTCACACACAAAGTCTAGAGACGGAAGAGATACATACGTGTATAGGGCTGAAGACACCAGGAGTGGTATCCTCCCTGTGAATCTAGTTTGGGAGCGTGCCTCCTCTGGCAGAAGCGCTGCAAACGTGTGGAGAACAGAGACAGCCAGATCCAACATGTCCTTTGCATTCTCGTTTGAGCGGTTCGACCCTGTGCGAAGGAGTCTGTCAAGGAACGTGACGGAGATGCTTGACCAGAGCTCCAGAATCACACCCTCCTCTTCTTGCTCTCGCAGGGTTGAGACGTTGTCTAACACGGCCTTGAGAAGCGCAAGGCCAACAAATCTCTGGGTATCATCCTTGGCCTTGAGAAGGACTTTGATCTTGTCGATGCTGATGTCATTCTGAACTGTCGACTGTTCCGACGCTCGCACCTCGTTCTCTGTGGTTACTTGGTGGTCCATGCCGGGGTTTGAAAGTCCACGAGCGTAACAAGTTCTAAGAGAGACTTTCCCGAGAACTCACTATCAGATGACACAGGCTGCGGATCAAGACTTGAGAATAAAAGAGTGTAAACTATTATTAAAAATAAAATAATAAAAGTAGTCCACTGAACCGTTGAGTTGTTGGAAGATGATGTTAATGGAGAAAGCTTTCAAGGGTAACCTATGGAAGCTAATTTGGTGTTAAAGTTTGAAGTTCAGAGCTGAGCACGTTTCCAGTATCGATAAGCACATGCACATATATCAACGAAGCCACGACAGCGTCCAACGATCAAAGACAAAGTTTGGAGTAGCTTCAGAGCTTTTATCATCAAATCAACCGACTCACGATACCCTGTTATTGCTATCGACCTCTTCGATCCCTTGTTTATATACCGTCTCGACGTCTCCCCTCGCCAAATGGTTGAATGACGAGATCCCAGCGCCTCTACACGCTCGCATAATGTCGGGCGCCCAAGCGCATCACGACTTCATCACCGCCTCCTCGTCCTCCTCGTCCCACTCCCCGATAGCCAACACCCCGCCATCCGCCGAGGACCGTGACGAGCTCGACTTTCTCGACGATGACGGCCTGCAAGATATAGACTTCGATGCGAGGAGGAGATCAGCCGGTCAGCGAGCTTCTGGCGACGATCATGGAGTGTACGACGACGACCCTATTCATGGGGACATTGGGGGCGCAGCCTTCTCCTTCAAACCACGTTCGAAGCCGTCGCTCATGTCGGCGCCAGGAAGATTCTTGTCTTCCCTCACTGGAGGTTTCTCGTCCACAAACGACTATTCAGGGACGAGCACCCCTCAGGCGCAAGGGACCCGATCGCCCGACAACAAGGACGGCCAGGCGGCCAACGACTGGTACACCGAAGGACCAGGCCGTCGCGTCGGCTACGAAGATCTCACAGCCATCGACTGGATCTTCGAATACACAAAGGAGCGTCAGCGGCTGCGCGTCCTTGGCTCCTCTGCGAATGGCTTGATGGGGTACGCGCAACACCTCCTCGATGCGAGCCAGGTCTGGATCATCTTGCTTCTCACTGGCATCTCGGTCGGCACAATCGCCGCGGTCATCAATATCGCCTCGGATTGGCTGAGCGACCTGAAACTGGGCTACTGCTCGAGCGGACCTGAGGGCGGGCACTTCTACCTGAACAAGAACTTCTGCTGCTACGGCTATGATGCTGGGTACGAGTGTGATGGATGGAAGACGTGGGGAGAAGCCGTTGGAATCACGGCCGCTGGAGGAAGATGGATTGTCGAGTACATCTTCTACTTAATTCTCGCGGTGAGTTGAACACTTTGGAATAGCTTCATGCAGCGGACACTGGCTGATTCTCATGGCAACAAAGATCACCTTCGCTCTAGCAGCATCGGTCCTGGTCCAGGAATACGCCATTCATGCCAAGCACAGTGGTATCCCCGAAATCAAGACCATCCTCGGCGGTTTCGTCATTCGACGACTACTAGGCGGATGGACTCTCCTCACCAAGTCCTTTGGTCTTGTGAGTCTGCCCCTCGAATGGCTTCCCTCTCATCCTGACCTTTATTTTACAGATTCTCGCTGTCGCATCCGGCATGTGGCTGGGCAAGGAGGGACCACTTGTGCACGTAGCCTGTTGCTGCGCGAACATCTTCATCAAGCTCTTCAGCACCATAAATCACAACGAGGGTATGTTCTGTTTCTCTTCCGCGTCCAATGCTTTGCAGGCAACAGTTTCGAAGCTAGCTGACACACATCTGTAGCACGGAAGAGGGAGGTCTTGTCCGCAGCAGCCGCATCAGGTATCTCAGTAGCATTCGGTTCACCCATTGGAGGAGTGCTATTCAGTCTCGAGGTGAGAAGCTGCTGCTACTCCCTCCTTTCCCCCCCAACCCTGTGAAGCAGCTCCTGACCTTGGCCCAACAGTCCTTGTCATATTACTTCCCAGATAAGACCATGTGGCAAAGCTTCGTCTGCGCCATGGCCGCTGCCGTCGTCCTCCAAGCCTTTGATCCCTTCCGATCCGGCAAGCTCGTGCTCTACCAGACGAAATACAGCGTCGACTGGCACGGCTTCGAGATCGTCCCCTACGCCATACTCGGCGTCCTTGGAGTGAGTGCTTGTTCCCTTTCCCCTCCACACACACAAACACACAACACATGTAACCTAACGCATCATTCATAGGGCATCTATGGTGGCCTTTTCATCCGGGCAAACATGTTCGTCGCCCGCTGGAAGAAATCCGCCACCTGGCTTCCCAAACCCATCACCCAGGTCCTCGCCGTCGCCCTCCTCACTGCCCTCATAAACTACCCAAACTTCTACATGAAGGTCCAATCCACGGAGCTCGTGTCCAACCTCTTCGTCGAGTGCGCCAAGGTGCTCGACGACCCCATCGGCCTGTGCAAGACGGGTGCCGCATCCGCAGGCACCATCGTGCTTCTGCTCTTCGCCGCTGTCCTGGGTTTCTTCCTCGCGGCTATCACCTTTGGCCTGCAGATCCCCGCGGGTATCATCCTCCCGTCCATGGCCATTGGTGCGCTCATCGGCCGAGCCGTTGGTATTCTCGTCGAACTCATCGTCCAGAGCGCCCCGCCCGGCTTCATCCTCTTCCAGTCCTGCAAACCAGACGTTCCCTGCATAACCCCGGGCACCTACGCCATCATTGGCGCCTCCGCTGCCCTCGCTGGCGTCACCCGCCTCACCGTGTCCATCGTCGTCATCATGTTCGAGCTCACGGGAGCCTTGACCTACGTCCTCCCGATCATGGTCTCCGTCATGATCTCAAAATGGGTCGGCGACGCCTTCTCCCGACGCGGCATCTACGAATCCTGGATCCATTTCAACGAGTACCCGTACATCGACAACTCCGACGAAATGGTCATCCCCGACGTTCCCGCCTCTCAGATCATGACCCGCATCGAAGACCTCGTCGTCCTCACCGCGACAGGCCACACCATCGCCTCCCTTCGCTCCATCCTCGAATCGAACCCCTACCGAGGCTTCCCCGTCATCTCCGACCCCCGCGACGCCATCTTCCTCGGCTACATCTCGCGCGCCGAACTCTCCTACAACCTCCAGGCAGCCACCTCGCCGCCTCGCTCCCTGCCTCCCGAGACCGAGGCCTTCTTCTCCCACCAACCCCTCGCCGACCCGCGCACGACCCTCGATCTCCGCCCCTGGATGGACCAGACCCCGTTGACCCTCCCGTCCCGCACGAACCTGCACCTCGTCGTCTCGTATTTCCAGAAACTGGGCCTGCGGTACGTCCTCTTCAGTGACAGGGGCGTGTTGCAAGGCTTGCTCACCAAGAAGGACGTGTGGTATGTGCTGAACGGCGCGGACGAGACCAGGAGGACGGCGGACGGCGGGAACCGTAGCCCTGCCCCTGGTGCTGCCGGTAGACCCGCGGGCTCACCGAGGAGGAGTGCAGAGGAGGAGGAGAGAGGCTTGTTGAGGGAAGATGATGACGATGATGATGCCCGTGATCGAGGGTCGATATTGTAGAAACCTCTCTCTCTCCCTCCCTCTCTTCAAGAAATGAATAATTTTGTAGATTAGCGTATCAAGAACGTTCAATTGTATTCAAGGAAGACTGCTCATGATTCGCAAGGTTTGATTCCCATGCGTTGCTGCCTTCACCAAAAACTGTCGCTATGAGAAGATGACGTTTGAGAAGGAATCCGATGAGCAGAGATGGGAAAAAGAAGGAGAACCTCTTTATTTCTTTTTAAATTTGACGATGATGGGAATAAACGCTGAGAAAGTTCACACCCACTTGAGAGTTGTCCCCGAAGCCCGCAACTTTCCACACCTACTTTAGCTTCATACATCGTCTTTCTTCTTAACCCCCCCATCCAACTCGTTAGTACTCAAAGTCATCATCCACACTCGGCCCTTTACTCTTCGTCACACTCTCCTGCTTCCTGTACATCTCCGCGACCTGCCTGCTCGTCGTCGCCATCTCGCTCTTCTTGTCATCCCTGACCTTGATGAACCTGGGGAACCTTAGGCTGATTCCCTTCTCACCGCTTGGATCGACACCCTCGCCTCGACCGGCTTTGTACCTGGGGCTGAGCGTCAGATCCGCTGTCTTGACCTCCCAGACGTGGCGAGGCTCGAACCAGACGTCCGGTTGGTGCTGGCCACCGGAGGAGTGGGAGTAGAAGGGCTTGGGGCGGTCAATGACGATTGTCGAGAGTTCTGCGTGCAGCTCTTCGAGGACTTGCTCGGAGAAGCCTGTGCCGATGTTGCAGACCGTTTCGTAGGTCTCCAAGGAAGGGTTCCAGCAGGCGAGAAGAAAAGCACCGTACACCGAGGTACGCTTGCCCTTGCCGTAGTATGCACCGAGGACAACGAGGTCAAGAGAGTCCCCGACACCAGAGAGGTAGTCCTTCTTGACCTGGAGCAGAGAACGCATTAGCCTCGATAATCACTAGCACGCTGAAGAAGTCTGGGTAAGATCTCACCTTGAGCCAGTTGCGACTGCGCTTGCTGGGCTCATATCCACTCTCCGTGCCATCCAACATCTTTACCATCAAACCTTCACAAGAAGCTTTGACACTCTCGTCCAAGAAGACTTGAATCTCATCGAGTTCCTGGCCGTCCATACTCGTGGCAAACGCAAACTCACCCTCAACCGGCGTGAAAGCCGCGTGAAGTAGTTCGCGTCTGTTTCTGAGGGGCGTCTCCACAACTGCCTCACCGTTGAGATATAGCAGATCGAATGCAAACACGCAAACTTTAACCTTGACATCTTCAACTTTGACGTCTTTCTTCTTGCGGGTCATGAGCTGCTGAAAAGGAAGGACCTTCTTCTCCTCCACATCCCAAGCCACAGTCTCACAGTCAAGGACAAAGCTTTTGGTACCGCTCTTGACCCAAGTGTGCAGTTTCGCCAGGATATCCGGGTACTTCTTCGACAGGTCCTCTGAGTTACGAGAGAAGATACTCGCAACGCCGTCCGCGGCCTCCTTTGAAGCCTCCTGCGTGGCCTGGCTGAGCTCTTGGGGCGCATCTTTGGCGACGTAATGAATCTGCGCACGCTCGCCATCATACTTGTACTCGCAGGTGAACGTCTGACCTTCAAAGCGATCAAGCACCTCTGTGATTGCCTTCGTCGGCTTCGCCAACATAGGCTTGAGAGGAACACCCGGCCTCAGCTTGCAGTTGTCCCTCAGGTTCATGATTCCATGATCCATCATGGCTGGGATAATGGCATCGTAGCTCGGAAGTTCACTGTCATCACCTGTCAGTAGAAGCACGGACACCAGTCAACCTCCCAAAGATGCCATGGACGTACCTGTAGACAGTCTTCAGTATCGACTCGCCCTTCTCCAGGTCTGCTGTACTAGGGACCTTGCCCTTTTGCGAAGCCTCATGCATCACCACAGCCTGCGCAAGCGACACCAGAACCGTGCGTTCTGCCAAACCAAGCCTGAGCTTTCCTTCCAAGAACCTCACGATATACTTCGCCTCACTCGGACCACCCTTATCCTTGGTGATGTCGATTTTGCCAGTCCTCTGAGAGTCAGCCGCCGAGAGGAGCTTCTTGATACCGTCGACCTTTCGACCTTGAGCACCGTTGCCAGTAACAGTGGCAATGGTCATCAGACCTTGGAGGACACCTTTGATGGTCAGAGGCTTGGGCTTGAACATGGTCGGCTGTGTTGATCTGCTCTTCACCGCGACGAGGCCAAGATCTCCTATCTCCTTCTGATCCGCCTTGATGACCTGCAAGCTGCGCCCAGTTGTTTCACCAATAGCTTTCATGATGAGTGACTCTCCAATGCCAAGCTCGATCCCAGCATAATCGGGAGCCAGTTTGTTGATCATGAGGAGCACGGTAGGAAGCAAGTCATCGGGGGTAAGCCTCATGACTTGCCGTAAGAACATCGCGCAGTGCTCCATGATAACAAGCCTCTTCGTTGTCATCTCAATGAGAGAGAAAGTAGTGCACAGCGCCGCGTACGGAACAGGCTCCCCAGCCTTCCAGTCTGGATAAGGGTGCTTAACATCTGGCTTGGCAAGCTGCGTTTGCACCTTCTGTCGGGCTTTAGCCACGACTTCGGGTCTCTCCTCCAGATCTTCCTCGGCATCAGAGGCAGTCGATGAGGCCTCTTCCTTCACATCAGGATCCGAGGTCTCGTCCTTTGGCTCTTCCTTCAGTACAGATGTTGATGGTTCCTGTGCTCTGACCTTGCTGGTCGCCTTGCTCTCCTTGACATCCGGCTCCTCCTTTTTTACTGGCGCAATGTCTGCCATCTCCTCATCCTCATCATCCTCGATCTTCAACCTACTTCTCCTAGCACGCTTCACGACTGGACCATCCTCATCCTCATCGATCTCGTTCTTGACATCGCTCGATTTGCCGTTCAAGTGCCGTTTCTTCGAGTCTGAAAAACCCGCATCAAGTCAGTGCTCTTGCATAACCTCACCCAACCCACCCAGGACCACTCACCTCTGTTCGGATCTGAGTTCTCCTTCGCACTCACATCCCCATCTGACTCCATCTTGACATCATCCTCATTCCTCTTAACATCTGCCTCTTGATTGTCCTCGTGCTTCTTCGTCTTCTCGGTCTTTGTCGAAAATGACAGCTTAGACTGCTGTTGTGGCGGTGCGCCCTTCGCTCCAAAGAACTTCCTAGAACCACAGGAAGCAGCGTCAGCCCACAGAACCCTAAAAAGAATGATAATCAAACACATCCGGGTCCTCCCCCTTCGATCGCCAGAAGACAAAAGACAAAGCAAAACGCACCCAATCGTCCCCTGTCCGTTCTTCACGTACCCCAAAGTCGCCTGCTTCGGCGGTGCCATCGCCACGTTGGAGGCTGTGGCAGTAGTAGCTGTTGCTCGCGACCACCCTGTCGTTCGGGTCAGATGATTATTGAAGGAGCTATACCGACGGCAGCAAAAGTCGTAGCTAAGCCGTCTAGTAGCAGGCAGAAGACAGGTATCGAATACCCGCCTCGAAGCCACCTTTGCCAGCTTTCTGTGTCTCTCTCGATCTTCTCGACCGTGAGCTATACCGCCGCAAAGATCCCGGCAAGAAGGGAAGATATGATGCAAGCTCGCAGTGGGAAAATAAAATGAATTATGAAAGAACGCGGAAATAGAAAAGCAGTAGTATTCTGGAACAAGGTAAGAGGGTAATTGCTAGGTGCTTTTCCTTTTCATTCGCTTCGATGTTTTCGTTCTTGTTTGAATGAGAAGCGTTCTCCTCTATTTCAGCTGTGACCCGACGCGTGAGTTCGCTCACACTTAGTAGTCGTACCCCCTTCCAGGCAGAATCGCGTTAATGGGTTTCGCGACCAGGCAGAGCCCCACCATCAAGGCATACACGACGCGAGAACTATATCACGTGGGGGGGTCGCTTCAGAAGAAAGCCATTAGGAGCTCGTGCTCGGAAATGGGCGAATTTGAGGAATACATGGAAGGTAGCTACGTTCATAAATGGCATTTTGGTCCAGGGACGCAGACAAGAAAAGGTTAGCCGTTCCTGATCGGCCTTCGTGTGCAGAGCGCGCCTTTTTGCCCTTTCATATGAGCGTCTCTGTACACAACGTGATGAGGACTTGTCTTTTACGCTCACGGTATATCTGTTCACCGACCTTTTGAAGAAATTTCGCACAAAACCACCGGATTCCCCGTCGATTGGCCACTTCCTATGTTATATAATACGGCAGGTAAAACAGGAGATCGTTTCCCATGCGTTGCCGGTGCCGCAATGCCACTTGACAAAAAAAAAAAAAGGAAGGACTTGGTGAGAGAAAGCAATTGCAGTAGTGCTTTCGCCTTGCAACTTTTGTGAGAACATTGATATCAGGAGGAGGAGGAGGGGGAAAAAAGATATGAGTATTATGACAAAAGCTAGCCCACTGCCAGCAACCGAAGGGTTCCCACCCCTCATCGCTCCTTGCTCTCTCTCTTCTTATTCTTTTCCCATACACCTGTCCTCTCTGTTCTCTTCCGTCTTATTTGGTTTATCCATGCTCCAAATATTATAAAAGTTGGTGACAGACAAAGTAGTTAGGTGGAGGGGCAAACATTGGAGTGTAATGATGCGTTTCTGCTCCACTGATCTTTTCAAGCTTTCCCAAAATTCGCCTTTGAATACGCAGCAAAGGTCTCAGTACAACCAAGGCATCGTTAGTTCTCTTACAATACAACTCCGTCCGCTCGCTTAAGGCTTAGGAGAAGTAGTAGTCCTCGTGGGCGGTACGTCCACGGATGTACTTGGGCTCGGAGCCAGGGACGTAGATGTCCTCGAAGAGGATCTTCATGGTGTTGTCGGGAACGGGCATGGCCTCAGCAGCAGCGACCTCCTCGTTGATGTGGTTGCGGGCCTCCTTGTCCAGCCTCTTGAGGTCCTCCTCGGTGGTGACGCCCCAGTCGAGGATCCTCTGCTTAAGGCCGGCAATGGGATCGTTGGTGGAGCGCATGCGCTGGATCTCCTCACGGGTACGGTAGGTGGTGCCAGGGTCAGACATGGAGTGACCGCCGTAGCGGTAAGTGACATACTCAAGGACGAGAGGGCCCTTGCCAGCACCAGTCCACTCCTTGCCGTACTTGACTGCGGCCTTGACGGCGAGAACGTCCATGCCGTTGACCTTGAGACCAGGGATGTACTGGCCACGCTTGTAGTAGTCGGTGAGAGCGGAAGAGCGGGCGGCGGAGGTACCCATACCGTACTTGTTGTCTATCAATCGGTGTCAGTCAGGCTTGTTCTCCATTTCCTTTGTCCTCTGAAGATACTCACTCTCGCAACCAAACAGAGCGGGGAGGTTCCAGAGCTTAGCCATGTTGAAGGCCTCAAAGACCTGACCCTGGTTGCTGGCACCGTCACCGTAAAGGATGATGCTAGCCTTGCCGTTGTTCTGGTACTTGTGGGCGAAAGCAAGACCAGCACCGACGGGGACCTGCGCGCCGACAATGCCGTTGCCACCGTAGAAGCCCTTGGTGAACATGTGCATGGAGCCACCCTTGCCGTAGGCAATACCCTGCCTGCGGCCGAGAAGCTCGCCAATGATGGAACGAACGGTTCCACCACGCATCATGGCGTAGCCGTGGCAGCGGTAGGCGGTGATAATATCGTCCTCCTTGGTGATGGCGTTCTCAATACCGACGGCGACTGCCTCCTGGCCAGTGGACAGGTGGCAGAAACCACGGATCTTCTTCTCCTTGTACAAGCGGTCGGCAGCCATCTCCATCTGCCTTTATGGTTGTCAGCATCGAATCCATCGGAAGTAAGCGTCCCAGGGCCAGCAAATTGGTCAACATCGGAGCTGTGGAACATCGCGCGTACCTGATGCACACCATGTCGTAATACATCTGCTTGAGCTCGGCCTTGGTGACCTCCATGGTGTAGGGCGGGGGGTCAAGCTCGTAGGTCTCGAAGCTCTCGTCGCTGAGAGTAATCTGGAAAGGCTCATCGTCCTTCTGCAGGAGGGCACCCAAGTCAGCAACGCATACTACTATCGATAATACTTGCCCCGATAGAACTAAGTCGCTCATCATCCTCTGCCAATCGTCTGCAGTCAAAGCCAATAGCGACTGCCACCCGTTTCCATAACCGCCAAGGGGCTCCAATCGAAATGGAAATCCACGTACCTCAGGAACAGAATGGCTAAGTTGGGAAGAAGCAGCGTTGGTCGTCACAGCGCGAGCGAACGACACTGGAGCAACAGCAGCTCGGGCGCGCAGGGGCAGCGCCGCCCTCGGGACCCTCATTGCCCTGGAGAGCATTGTGAAAGAAAGGCTGTATATGAAATTCGACCGGCGAGAACAAGTTCGAGGTATGGAGGAGGGAAGAGATCGGTCGGATTATGAGGGACGTCGAGGAGCTGGTTGAGGTTGAGGTGGAGGGCTTTTTTTGTTTTGCGCGAAACGGCCGAAGGAGGAAGATAAGAGAGGGTCGAACGCAGTAATTTTGGGGGAACCAGTGTTGCAGCAAAGCTAGACGGTACTAACAAGGCCCAGGTGAGTGAATAGAAAAGAGGTGAGCTCCGAAAATTTCCTTGATGGGGCAAGGCGGGCCGCCTGGAGCTGCACTGACTCTGCTTTACAGGGCGTGGCACCACACTGTGACGGCCGCTAACAAGGTCCCTAGCCTGGCGTTGGTCGATTGCGTTGGGGCGAACAACAGAGCAGCTTGGATGGGCGGAACAAGGCACCATACCTAGTAGTCAAGGTATATGTAGGTATCCGTAGTCATGAGTTAGTTATATGCCGCACGTGATCAGCCTTATCCCTCATCTGGCTCTCACGGAAACCCCTCATAGGGGGCTTCACTTCAGTAGGCAAAGACAAGCAACGCCCTTGGCGTCTGTGCTCGCATCATTCCCACTGTTCTTCGTCCTATATGTGGGATGTGAGACGAGAAACTATGTTGGTTACATTGCTGGCCATTGGCTTTGTCTCAGCAAAAGGCGGCTGGCCTATTCTTATTAGTCACAACGACAACATCTCAATGCACGCCAGAGCCTGTTGAATTTCCGAAGACGAGACTGGTACGGCGGTAAGAGTATGAGTATTCATAGTAGATGCGATCAATGCCGCATCCTTTTCTTATATCATAACTATTAAATAGGCAGATGCAATGATACCCCGTGCCCGACGCTCGACCTGGGTCTATAATTCATTGGCTACTAGAGATGCGGCAAGTATTGCGAGGGCTTCGAGGCTGACATCCGGCCAGTGTGTCCTCCCAACACGGGACTTCGCACTCTTAACTTCGCCCGAGTGCGTTATGTCAGGAAATATGCTGTTGATGAACTCCGCCATGCCTGCCTGCACTTCGGCCCCGTTTCTTGCTTTCCCGGCGCCTGGGTCCTAGGAATTTTCGAAGTCATTAAGCATTAACCAATGCCATTCGTTGTGTGAGCCGGGAGAGCCGTGCTTTGACCAAACTTGGCGCTGATAGGTCATGAGAACTCCGGACTGATGCAATGCGGATAATGACGTGCCTTGCTCACGCCGACGTCCTCCCATAGTTTGATAGTCGTGTAAATATCCTTCGTAGACAAGACAAGGGCGAACCAGCCAAAAGGACCACGCTGTTCATGTCTTCTGAAGCGTTATCATGTGTCAATGCAAGCAAACATGCAAGACATTTCTATGTCTTCAGTCTGCATCAAAGAATGTCGTGTTGCCATTAGCATCATGGCTTCTCTGCTCAATGGGCTGTTCTTGCGACGGGACCGGTTCAGCGTCAACCATATCAACATCAATCTCCCTAGCAGGTCCGTCATCCTGACTGCCCGTGGCCTTCGAGTCGAAATTCGAGTCGAAAGCCATGGCACTCATGGGCCGACCGTGTTCTCCCTCGAAGGCCCGTTGTTGTGCAAGGGATAGAGGGCGATCGCTGAACATATCCTCGGGAGGGGAAAAAGACCACACCTGGACCTCAATTAGCAAGGCGTCGTGACCAACCTCCCGTACCAATGTACTCACCTCCATGATCGTCCGCCCAGAACGCAGAGCCAACGCCACGCACTTCTCCTCCTCAAACGCAACGCGCCATACCGCTTCGCCTTGGGCTATGAGTTCCCTGACCAACTGACCCGTCTTCAGATCCCATATCTTGACGCGGCCGTCACTACCACCGCTCACAACTCGGGTCTCATCGAATTGAAGGCTAGTCACACTATTATCATGCGCCGCAAGCCTGTGAATGGCACGCTTGCTTTCCAGCGACCAAATCCGAACTGAGCCATCAGAACCGCCAGTGACGAGTGTATCACCGCGCATCTGGAGCTGTCCGACTAGAGATGTGTGGCCCTGAAGGACACCAAGACATTCGCTGGATGAAATCAACGGTCAGTGGCTGGGTATCTCAAGACCAGGCTACATGCGCGACTCACCCAGTAATATGGTTCCAAATTCTAACGTTCGTGTCCAGGCTTCCAGTGACGACTCTTTTACCGTCAAACGCAATGGCGTAGATCTGACTGTAATGCCCTTGCAGCGTCTGTAGACACCGGCCTTCGGAGATGCTCCAAACCTTGGCGAACGTGTCGTAGCTACCGGAAACCACAATATCGCCTTTGATCTCCAGACACCGAACACTTGACTGGTGTCCCACGAGGACATTCTTGCACAGCCCCGTCTTGATATCCCAGATCCGAAGCGTAGTGTCTCGTGAACCGGAAATTGCCGTGTTTTCATCTGCCATCTTCAGGCAGCGAACAGTTGAGGTATGGCCTCGCAATGTATGAAGGCACGCTCTGCATCAAGTTAGTACGCCATGATCTATAAATGTGTCTTTGCAGGTGTTTGTTTGCTGCTGCGAAACTAACCCTGTCTGCAAGTCCCAGACTCGCACATCACGGTCGCAGCCTCCGCTGACCAACGTGTCTCCCCAGGGGACCATAGCCCAGACACCCATGACATGCCCCGAGAGAGTCCGTTGTTGGTCTCCTGAAGGGTCAAAGACGTGAATCTTGGCATTATCGAGAGCCACAATGATGTAATTCGGCGTCAGGTGAAGACTCGTGACGACGCCCCCTTCCTGTGTGATATGACGAGTGACACTAGTGCCTCCGGATCTCCATGCAGCTTCAACAAGGTAGCGCTGCTTGAAGTGGGACTTGTAGGTCCGCAGGCGCGGTCTTCCAGGTGTCGAGGCATCAAAACTCCTCGACCCAGAGGGATATGATGCGCCATGTGCGATCTTGACGTTACTAACAGCACTCCCCATTTCGGTGTCTGCAGACTCGCGCATAGTTGGAGGGACATTTAAGTGACGGGCGGTGAAGGCTGGAGTTGAGGTATACACTTCAGATAGTCTTCTACCGTAATCGTGTTTGACGCATAGGTTCTTCCATGTCATATCGTCGCTGAGAAGATCACGCCATCTTTTCGAAACCTGTGACGCGCGGGCAAGCACCTTCGGGTCGTCAATGAAGGAGAGTATCTACAGTGAGTCTTGTTAGTATCGATGCCCCAAAAATGCAGATTTCGGGTATAGTTCCACGTACCCTCAGACAAAGCTCGTCAGGCAGGCTAGTGAAGGGATCTTTCTTGAGCAGCGGGCTGACAAATTGATGAACGAAGCTCAGCTGTTGGCTCGTGCAAAGATTCAGCAAATCAGCCAGGACCCGTGTCCTCTGAGGGCCAGAGCAGTTCTTGAAGTGTTTCCGCACGGTGGAGAGGAAGAAGTCCTCGTCATCAGCGGCATCGCTCCAGTCCGGCTGGTAGTGCGAAGGACCGGGTGAGGCGGCCGGAGTCGGAGGGGGCGGTGGTGAGCCGGTGAGCTGAGGCTCAAGATCATGCTCGAAGTCGGCAGCGGGTGTTGACATGCTCGGAGTTGGGGGTCCTCGTATTTGACGCTGTTGACCGTGGATTTGAGATGCAACCTTGTCAAGTCGGTGATCACCGCTGGAGCTGCCGGCGGTGTTGAGTATGAGATCCTCGGTCAGGAGGCTCCCCCGCCTCTCGGAAAGACCCATGGTCCTGTTGTAGCCGGCCATGGCCCAACTCTTGCGGCCGATGCGTACAGACCCTGGGTTAGGACGAGTGAGACCACGTCGAGGAGTAGGTCGTTGTGTGGTTTCAGATGATATGGAGGATGGTGTCGGGCAGAGAAGCGAGAGGCTGCCGGTCGCAACGACGTAGGCGGATGGAGGAGACTGATGGAAGACGGTTAGTTGTTAAAGAAGAGCATGGTCGGCTGAAGTCATGCAGCCCGAGGGAGGGTCATGAAGGGACGCAAAGCAACGAGTGAGAAGGCAGCCAAGGGCAGTTTGATGGAGAGAAGTGAAGTGAAGCAGGGCACAAAACCGAAGGAGGAGCGCGGGCGGCATTGGCCCCCCGTATTGCACTAGGCGTTGAACAACCGTGGAGGTTGAAAGCCAGCGCAGGGCGCGAGGCGGCCAAAGGAGGAGTAGAGTGTACCTCTGGTCAATGCGAACAGCACCGCGGATTGGAGGTAGCCGTGACTGACCAGTCCAAGCGCTGGAGGCGCTATTACTGGCTGGAACAGGTCTGGGGCTGGGCTGGACTGGGCCACTGACTTGGAACAGAATGAACGACAACCAAGTCTCCAGTACGGAGGGGGGTGTACAGTAGTAGACTACTAGTAGGTACTAAAGTAAGGTGGATGAGATGAGCGGGAGCCATGGGGTGGATTGGGAGAAGGGATGCTGTAATTAGTGGAGAGAAGCAAAAGGGAGGGGGCGCGCGACAGGGGACAGGGAACAAGGGCGCTAAAAGAGGGATCGTAGCGAAGGGGCTCTGCCGGTTGCTTGCATGCATAAAAAGCACAGTGAACTTGCCTGATATGACCTGAGCTGGGGCGTTATGGGAGCAAAGCAAAGCCGTGCGACGCCGAAGTGACCTATGAGAAGTGTCGAGACGGGTTACCGAAGACGAGCAGCAGGATCACAGTCAGATGCTGAGGCTGTCTTTGAGACCGTGTTCTACTAGTAGTAGAATGGTAGTGGCTGGGCTGAGTGAGTGAGTGAATGAGTGAGCGAGGGTGTGAGTACGTGCGTCTACGGCGGCAGTAGAGCGTACAACAGTGGCAGAGCAAAGAGGAGAAATAGAATTCAATCCCGCAGCGTTGAAGAGACAGAGAGGCGCAAGTGAGCGAGACGACCGTCCGTCTGGCTGTAGATGTAGAGTAGTGGTGAAAGTGGAGGACAGAGGCGCCGAGGGCGGGATGGTGGGTTGTGTGGCCAGGTGATTGTCAGCCGGTCGAAGGAGACGAACATCACCTGGAGACGGATGACCAAGACGGCGAGGATGGGAGAGAGAAAGAGAGAAGAGACAGGTGACCTTGGCTGATGGGGTGTGCAATAGAAATGCCCGGCGATGGGTGATTCTTGCTTTTTCTTTGTGAGCCGAACCGTGAGATTCTGAGGCAGTTGCTTCAGAAGCAGCAAGAGAGAGAGGTACAAGTATGTGAGAGTGCGAGGGATGGAGGCAGGGTTAGGAGAGCTCCGCCAGATGCAAGACGGGACTTTGGGCAAGTTGGCGAGTCGGGGCAAGGCACGAACAGGCGTAAGGAAAAAAAAACTGAGAGAAAAGATCTTGTGACGAGATCGAGGCCGCTGTTACTTTTCATACCCAGCGGACCATCTGCAAAAGCATCCTGTAAATGTGCAATGTCTCATAAGTCTACCTACTAAAGTGTTGGTCGTTGGACGCTACGGTAGCTGTGGAAGTTGCACTGTGACTATGTAAAGAGGAAGCAAGGCATCTAACTTGAGCCACCACGTCCAAGAGTTCCCAGCTGTGTAAGCCCGAGCAATAAGCATTTCTGTGACTATAGGAGCAGACAGGTTGGGTTTCTCCTGAAGCAAGGAAACCCCAACATGTGCACGAAGTGCTAACTAACAACCTACGCCACGAACTCGCGGTTCGAGAGACACCCAGGAGGAAGAACATGAACCAAGGCATTGTACTTGTACTTGGTGGCCAGAGCACCGAGGGATGTAAGTACTAGCGCTGTTACACAGTGCTTTACAGTGGTTAGTAGCTGTTGTAAGTACTACTAGTAAGTACTAGGTAGGGGCAGATCTGAACATGGCGCCTGGCAGCCGCCGGATGCGGTAGCGTGATGCCTCCGCCGAGGATCCATCCATTTAGAGGGACAGTACGGGGCGACGCGTTAATGGTATTACCTGCGACGGGAGCTGACCCTTCACCTGAAGCGATAGCGTCTCTGGCTCTGTGCTCTGGATCCGTCAACTTCAAGTTAGCCTGGTAGGGTCCATACAGTCAGTACTTTCTGTAGGTCTATGTAGACGCTGCGTACGAATACACACTCATTCTGTCCTTGTCATGTCATCCTTTCACTCAGACTCGTAACGGATGGACAATCTGTCATTCATTGTCAATACCTGCTGAGCTGGGAGAGCTCTGCGGCTAGGTGGTTTTCTCGGCCGAACCCTCCCTCGCATTGCTCACATAACCTTGAACCTCTCATTCTATTGTTTCAGCTCAACCAGCTTACTTTCCCTCCTTTGCTTTCCACGGAGCTCTCTCTCTTTGCTGTCCCTCCTAAGATCTCACGCATACCAAAATCTCATGCATGCGTCTTTTCTTTTTCCAGCCCAGTGCCTGCTCAGCCCTGTTTCAGCAATCGCCGATTTCCCTAGTCAACACCCATACCGATTTTCCCGCCTGTGTTGTCTTGTCCAAACACGAGTTTGTTTGACTCCAGCTACATCCCAAAATTGCTTGCGCATCAAATCAGAAGACGGCTGGCTGGCTGCCTAGCTACAAAAGCAACTCATCACTCAACACACAACTGAACCATCCGTGAACAGCCCGTCCCGGTGGCGTTGCGCCCACCTGCAAGAAGGGACCGGGAAAGGCTTAAGCTGTCCCGCGGAGCATCTGAGGCTAAGTAGTGGTAAGTCCCCTGAACTTGCTTCTACTACAATCCCCTTACTTGTGTAAACTCATGAAAAAGTGTGCCCGGCTGTGAACCCCAGCAGTGCTTTGCCTCAACGGTATACCTTTCCCTTGCCATAGACTGCGTGCGGCTGTGAAGTAGCCTGGCTCTCATCCGTGGCCCATTCTGATTGACCAGGCCAACACCAAAGTTATCCAGGAGCAAGGCAGCCACTCTTGAAATTACGGGCTTGTTTCCTCGAATGAGATGATTCCATAGTCCGGAGAAGCAATTTTCAAGAGCAGAACGTTTGCTGTCTGGACTGCATTCAACACCCCTCATCCAGTCAAGAAATCAAGGCGGCGTACGGAGAAGCACACTCAGATGCTCACAGCTCTCTTGTCTGCTCCTACGCCTCCTACAAGATTGAAAAAGTATGGTAAAGTACGGTCACTGCAGATGCTAGTCAATTGTTTCTCAAATTTTACGCTGGACACATCTCTCTATACCTGGACCGATCGAATTGACACTGGATAAAACCCTCGTATGGCTTCCAAGTTTCTCGCAGCGCTTCGACGGCCAGCCTGAGGGTCGACTTAGTATTCGCTCTCGCCACAATTGGCGCAATGAACATAACCCATTTTCTGACCTTGACCGTCCAATTGTCAATGGTGACATGTTCAACTCACCTATTCTGCTCCTGCTGCTGTTCTATAAGTGCATGCTATCCTTATTCTTGTTGAAATGCACTCTGGTCATACCAGCACGAACCCTGGCCAACAATGAAAGCATACCCATTTCTAACTGATCCCTACCCATCGTTTAAACTGATCGCCATCACCCTATGTCGGATATGCTTAGTCTAGTACAGGCTCTTAACTGATCGCGATGTGCGAGCACCACGGCAGTGAGGATAGGGTTGTTGAGGCGTAATGGCAATTGGGTGCAGGAAAGCAATTGGGAGGGTGGCATATCCGCCGCTTCATACTTGGCGTGAATTATTCCCAATCCATGAGGCTCTTGAAAATCGTGTGAATTTATATGTTGTCAACGGCGAGAAGTCCAGCCTGGAGCTGAAAAGAAAGTCCCCAATGAACCCAGGCCCGTTCGGCGATGCGATAGTCGCTCTAGCGCCATGGTAGTGAGTACGCGAAAGGAGACAGCTGAATTTTAAAAGGGGGCATCTGCTGCACAGGTGCTTGGCTGGTTCTCTCTATTTTTTCCCAGTCAAAGGTGAATTGGGCTGCAGTATTTCGCAGTTCTGTCCGCTCGTTCTAAGCATCTCTGTTTTCTGTGGCGTCAAGAGAAATGGTTCGCTTCTCCGTCCTCCCAGCTGCTGCGGCTGTGACTCTGTTCCTCCTTGGAGCCCAGGCCGGGCCCTGCCGACCATCGACCACCACCACAAGCGCAACAAGCCTCGCTGAGAGTTCGTCGACTGCCACTTCATCTGATACGACGATTGCCACTCCGTCTACCCCGGTTGCGGATACTTCGACTACGGCCGAGACGAGCCTCAGTGGGAGCTCGTCCACGATCGCTTCTAACACGCCCATCATTACTCCGTCTACGACACCTGCGAACACTCCCACCCCAACACCAGTAGAGTCCACGACGACGACTCCTGTCCCAGCTTGTGTTGAAACCCAGCTTTTCATCAACCCTGGCTTCGACAACAGCAATGCCGACATTGCACCCTGGACAAGCACCAACGGTGTCATAACCCAAAACGCACCTCAAAGTGGCGCCAACGCTGTGTATGCCACACTACTCCGTCTTTCTTTGTTTATCGCATGTTTCTGTGTGCTAATATCCGTGTTCCCACACAGTGCCTTCGCCCTCACCGGCGGAGGTTACCAGTTCGGCAGCGTCACGCAGACTTTGAGCGATCTTGACGGCACCTACCAGTTTTCCTACTACTACCGAGTCATCAACGTCAGTCCTAATGCCGACTACACATGTGATGTGCAGCTCCAGGTGGGCGATACTACTGCTAGGGGCGACATCCAGGATACCCCTGGTGGTTGGAAGTCATGGACCGTGGTCTTTAGTGATCTGCGCGCCGCACAGGCAGATGCGCAGCTCGTCGTATCCTGCAGTGGCGAGTTCGCCCAGATTCAAGTCGCTGTGGACACTCTCGGGTTCACGCGTGTTTGCAGCGGGTAGGACCTCCACGATATACACATAGACAGACGTCGATCGGGATTGAAGCGTTGTCTCGTGTAGTGGAGACTTCAATTGTGGTAAACCTTTCTTGCGTACATCGTTTGCTTTTGCATCCATGTAGCAGGGAGGGATACCAATTCAATCATAACCCCAACCCTGACCGGGAGATGCAGCCCGAATCGGCAAGTTTCTACAGACTGCCGACCGTTAGGAATGAATGGCTGGGCTGCACAACACAGACAAAGCCATTGTGTAGGTATTCTCTACTGCCACCATCGATCTTACTTGGTAATATCTACCAGTCTACTACTACTGCCAGACGAACTTGCGCAAGCCAATGAGTGGCTCCAAGACACCAACAACAGATCTGCAACACTTCCCGTCACATCATCATCATCATCATTATCGAACCAGGGGCCCTCCTTTCGGAAAAGAAGACATGGAACAGGGACACGCACACACGAACGATCGATCCGCACATGCGCGACTAAATATGCAAAAGACTTACATAGCAAAAGATATAGAGTAAAAAAATCACGCATCTATGAAACTATCCACCTCACTCCAGATCTTCCCCCCTCATGTCCTCCGTTTGGATGTACATGTTTTGTAGAGTCGCTTGAAACCACCACCACCACCAGAAAGAAAAACCCCTTGTTTCGAGTCAAGTCAATTCACACAAACACCTGACGGACCAATGATAAAGGGCTCCTTTCTTCAGCTCCTTCTCAACTTACGTACAAGCTACACAGAAATCACGCCACAAGTGAGATGGCTTAGGAGACTGGAGGACTCAAGTCTAGGTCTAGTCTCACAACACGTTGCAAGTAGTCTGAAAGGTCATATTAAAACGAGAAGCAAAGAAAATATCCAATCCCCTCGGCTACCTCAGGGTTCCTGGGGAAGGCGATGAAGTTCGGCGAGTCATGGAAGGTTACTCCGGAACACCTCTTCCCTCCATAGATCCAAGCCCGCGTCTCGTTTGGGGAAAACTGGAAATAGTCGTACATCATGAAGAGCATATTGCCCCAACTTTCTTTCCTCCACCTCCAGCCCTGGTCTCGTCATAAGAAGCAAGCTACTCCTTCATCAGTGATGGTGATGCCCCCCCAATTGGGCCAGCAGAGGGAGAAGCATGCCCACCACCGTTGCAACCGTATCCCGCATGGTCGGCCCATGTTGCTTCTTCACGTTCAATGTCCCGTTCCCTTCCACTGCCCCGTTTACAACCGACCCGTGATCGTGTGCTCCGTCTTCTTGCATAGCGTGCATGGCAACATACCTGTTCAGACGCGACCATGTTAGTTTGTGGATCACAAAGGCGTCAGCAGCATGGGCAATATCACTTACAAGAATGTTCCTCCGGAGAACAACATCAGCATACCCGTCCACCACTTGCCATGGGCGGCACTTGATCCCCCTCCCAGCAGCGTGATCAGCAGCCACGTTCCCAACGCACCAGCAGGAGCAGCAAGACTGAAAACAATGAGGTGAGCCCTCGCTGCTCTCTTTGACAGGCCTTGTCGCAGCAGCACGCTGGTCAACCCGAACGCCGCAGGCGCCTTGTGAATCATGATGGCCACGAAAATAATGAATCCAAGCTTCGTGTCCTCAGTTGTCGAGGAAGCACCCATGGCGATACCGTCCGCAGCCGCATGGATAACCAGCCCAACAGTTGTCGCGAGACTACGTGCTTGTCGTGGGTGAGGTGCGAGTGATCCAAGGAAACCTTGTTCTTCATCGGTAGAAGCCGCGTCGTCGCCACTGACGGGCCCGAGAGTGTCTAAACTGAACTGCTGGGTTTGCTGGGCAGGCTTGAAAGACTCGGTGGCATGGCGGGGCAAACGATCGATGAGGAACATTAGGATGAAACCTAGAACCATGGAAAACCCAATTTCGAAGCTAGGGACTTCGATATGGGCCTCCTCGTGGCTGTGGTCACCGTTCTGCATGCCTCCTTCGGCTTGATCCAGAGAATGATCATGCGTATGACCATGATCATGCCCGTCTTCGCGAGCAGCCACGTCATCTTCTCTGCCCGTCAATGATCGGCGTCTCGTATCCGTGACGACGATCCGCCCATGCAAGATCTCTCTGACATCCTCCAAGGCGTCGCGCTTCTGGAAAGACGTAGCGATAGTGCCCACCGGACCAAGTCCACGAATCGCAAGGTCATGCATCCACGGGGTCCTGCGTAACAAGCTCCGAATCTTGTGCTCGTGCCCAGCTTCCGTTGGCGCCATGGCCGCCTCCATTCCTTCAGGGATGATAATGATCATAGATGTGCCAACAAGGACACCAACACCAATGCTTGAGATCAACCGCAACTGTGATTGTGAAAGCGACATTGACAGTGGCAATGCGCCTGCCAGGAACGATCTACGAGGTAGCAAGTCAGCATGGATCACGACTCGGGCAATGCCAGTAGAACTCCTACGCTAGCGCCATGACGACCTGGATTCATCAGTCAGTACAACCTGTTCCAATTGACAGCACAATGCCAGGCAGGGGTGAACGTACGCAAAGGCCGACAAGCAGTATGATACCGCTCATGATGCGCGTCGCTTCGTGACCAGATGAATCTATCGAAGCTCCGCTACTCTCCTTGGTAGAATTCCAATTACCCAGCAAGCAAATAGAGGCGGCAGACCTTCACGCGTGGATCATTACGCGAGTCTGAGGGAGGTTTATAACTGCGCGCGCACGGGGAATAAGGGAAATACAAGTGACCACGGCGGTAGAAGAATATGCTCTCTTATTTCTTCCTCGAGTGAGGGCCTTGAGAGCTAGCTCAAGAACCAAAAGGTGAAGATGGTTTTGGGACAGGTTTTCTGGTGACACGGCGCCAGGAACGAACAGATTGACAACACCCTTTGGGGCGAGGGCGCCCAGGCCCCCACCCCTGGCTCACTATCCAGCCACCGTTGAAGATACCAAGGAGGCTAAGACAAGAGAATCCTTGTCTTCTCGTGAGACCTTGATGGACAAACTACCGTCTTTACTTTCTCGACAGAAACCCACCTCCATAAGAAGAGTTACGCTTACAGCTTAAGGTTGTTGAATAGAAATCATCGGCTGCATCAGAAACATGGATCAGTTGAAAGCTGTTCCTCCTGGCGCGTTTTCAGATGACTAAGCGCGTGAGGTGCTGCTCACGCCCCCCCACCATTTTCGACGTCACATCAAATCAACCTTGAATCATCCATCTTCTCCTCTCTCCATCAAGTGGCTATATACATACCTCTTGCGTAATCAAACACAGCCATGGCTCCTCCATGATGGACAACCCCACGAGATCGCCCCAGAGGCAGCGCATTCTTTCTTCCATCAACCCAGAAACCGAACAGAATCGAGACCCATCTCCAAAAAGGCACAGCAGGCGCCGACATCGATCTCGAAGTCGCGAGCGCGATCACGAGGAGAAGGAGCAGCGTCTTCGACCCCGAGACAATGCAGAAGATACAACTAAGCCACGCCGGTCCCGTCTGAGACTCAAAGATGAGAGTTCCAAGCACCGGCGTCGAAGGCATGGGTCAGGTTCAAGAACCCGTTCCTCACGACATTATCTCCCTCGGTCCCGGTCTGGCTCTCCATCTTCACGCTCGCGCCGTCGCGACACCAGCCGCTCACCTCGTCGGCATCGTCGCCGCACTCGCCATCGTGATCGGTCCCCCACGCCGCCAAATCCCCATCTTTCCCCCCCTCTTGACCCGGAGGCCGCCTTTCGAGCTTCTCTCTTCGACGCCATGGCCGACGACGAAGGTGCCGCCTACTGGGAAGGAGTTTATGGTCAACCCATCCACATCTATGAAGAAGAATACACCGGTAACAACAACGACGTCGAGGGGAGCTTGGAGCGCATGTCCGAGGAGGAGTACGCTGCATACGTCCGGCAAAAGATGTGGGAGAAGACCCACGCGGGAATCCTAGAGGAGCGCGCACGGCGAGAACAGTTGAAAAAGGAGAAGGATGAGAAGAGAAGGCGAGAAAAGGAATTCCACGAAGAAACCATGAGGAACGCGCAGAGAGAGGACGAACAACGCTTCAAGCGCCGCTGGCAGAAACGGTACCAAGAATACCTCACCCGCTGGGCGGATATTCCGACTCAAACACCTTCTTCTTCTTCTTCAACGTCATCTTCTCGGCCCCGCCCGTCACCCGAGACGATCCTCCCTTGGCCCGTTGACAGCGGTCGTAGAGAGGACATTTCAGAGACCGCGATCCGGACGTTCTTCTTGCGGAGCCTCAACGCCGCAGACGTGGGAGAGGCGAAGCTGGCTGCGGCGCTCAAGGAGGAGCGGGTGAGATGGCACCCTGACAAGATCCAGCAGAGGCTCGGAGGCGATGTTGAGGATGTCGTGGTCAGGGACGTGACGGCGATTTTCCAGACAGTGGACAAGATGTGGGCCGAGGTGAAGGGGAAAGCATGAGCGAAAGGAGTTGTGATTGGGTTTCGTTTCCATATCTGTTTAGACTTGTGATACCCTAGCTTGATACCATGACATTTACCATCCCGGCATATGTGGACTACTTTCTCAATGTGAACAGTCAGTGAGAAATACAGAAGTCTCACAATGTTCTTCCTCTGCGTATCTCATTGAAACATCACAAGTTTATGAAGAAAAGTTTGGCGATCATAAGATATTTGCACCTCCCATCTATTCGAGTTTTCGCAGTTGCATCAAGAATAAGCTATGAAGAACAGATGAAAATATTAAATCAATCTCCTCGCCATTTACACACACACGCTCCTTTCCGATTCTCCCCAGCGGATCGATCTCCCTTTCAGTCCTGAACTATGATTCAAAAGAAGAGACTGATGTCTTGGTTTCCTTGAATTCCCGGTGGTGATGGAGAAGAAGAAAGAAAGAACAAGAAAAATGAGAAAGGGTGGGAGTCTGTGCTGGACCATCTTGATGAGAGATTGACGCAGCAAAATGCGGGTATCTATTGTTATTGTTGGGAATTTCCCCGGTTTCGCGTGTTCGGCCGTCAAAGTATTGAGTGGTTTCGTTGACAATCACAGTAAGGTAGGTAAGGTAGGGGTTCTCTTTTCCTTTTCCTTCTGTCTTCTACATATTGGCGAAGACGGCGGCACCACCGAAGAGGGCACCCATGGCGACGGCCGCAGTAGGCATGACACCCTTGCCGTCGGTGGTGGACGTCTGCATAGCTTCGCTGGCCGTGCTCAGGGCCTGGTCGACGGAGGAGGTCAGGCCAGCGAGCTCGGAGGCGAGTGACTCGGAGCGAGAGCCGGTGGCGGACGAGAGCTCAGCCTCGAGAGAGGACCTGCGGGCGCCAGCCTCGGACGTGACGGAGTCGACGAAGCTCTCGAGATTAGAAGAGGCCCTGTCAACGGCCGACGTCACTTCGCCGGCAACCCCGGTGGCAGCGCTGGAAGCCCTGCTGGCGACACCGTCCAGTGCGGTGGAGGCCTCGGACGCAACGCCCTCGACGAAAGTGGAAGCGTCGCCTACAACGTCGTTGATGCCGGAGGGGATATCAGAGGTGACGCCATCGACCACGTCGTCGACCACATCACCGACGGAGTTACCGTCTCCACCGTTGTTGTTGTTCTGGGCGAGGGCGAGCAAGGGGAAGAGCGCGAGAACAGCGGAGTACTTCATGATGGCGGTTGGGGGGAAGAGATTGGTTTTCTTTCTTCTTCTTTGAGGGAGACGTATCGTCTAAGTGGTGGTGGTAGAAGCTGGAGGAGACTGCTAAAGTGAGAGACAGAGTTCAGGATATTTTCTGGATGGAGGAATGGCACAGAGATGGAAGTGAGATCAAGAGCTGTAGAACGGGAGGGATGGGCAATCATTTATACATGTACTTGTGCGGTGACATCCTGATTAGGGGGGGTCCCAGGAGTGGTGAGGAGCAAGGGTTGGTACGTAGCATATTAAGGCCTTGCACAATTGGCAAGAGATGGGCAGGGGGCCAGGCAGACAGGGGAGTCGTCGCGTTGTCGCAGCGAGCAGTGAGTGAGTGGAGGGACGTTGGGAGAACAGAGAGAGACAAGTCAAATGGAAGGGCGATCAGCATTGACATGGGTGATTCCTCCGAAGGATGCATGGATGCCAATGCCAATGCCACTCACTCGACTCCACGAGAGCAGTAGCCAACACCACCAAGCAGGATCTCAGGAAGAGCCAAGGATTGCCTTCCCAGTTTTCTTTCCCGGTTCACCGATGGCCATGCCAAGATGGGTGATGTCGATGATGGTGGTGTTTGTGTGAGTGTGAATCGGGAATAAAGAAAAGAGGACCCGCCATCAGCTGGCAAACACCGGAGCCATCGTCGATGAGCTACGTCAACGTCAACGCAGCCAAGGCTGGGTTGGCGGGGAACGGAAACACGGGGGAGGCAAACGAGGCTCAGCTGTGGCTTTGGGGTACCTGCAGACAAAGTAACCATTACCGATGCCTACCTACTAATATACGGAGTAAAAGGTGGGATCCTCTACTTGACACACACTTACGTAGGTACCAAGCCGAGATTCAATGCAAGTCAATGGTGAACGCGATGGACCATGTCTGGCTGCAAGTGTGGCGTGGCTTGGGCTGGTCAGTCGTAAGCTGAGGAGGCTACACCATACGTATGTACTGTGGGCATGTTTCCAGGAATAGCATGATTTCTGTCCGGAGTACCGATGCAAGTAAAGTCACTACTACTTACCCAATGACTAAGTTGTCCCTTGCGGTACGGTGTTGGCAACAAGAGGTACCTGGGTACTACTTACTTGTATCTGCAGTGGTTACTTGTGGGAATAATGGAGGCTCAGCTTTTTGCTCCGAGCACAAGGCAAAAGACCAAGACCGGGACGCGTAAGAAACGGAGCGACGACGACGACGACAGTGGATGGGGATAGGAGCCAACGTAGACCCCCATACCCGTTACACAATGCATCCTGGCCGTTTTCTCCTTCTCCCGACGACCTGATCGGGGAGGGGAGGGGGAGCATCTCGATGCCATCTAGCAGGGGTTAACCCCAAGCAAGGCCCTGCCTGCAGTTTCAACTAAATCGTAGCCATCGTCAGTCAGTCAGTCAGTCAGAGGCTTGATCTACGCAAGCCAAGCGAACAAACCCTCACGCCAGGGCCAGCCAGGGTGCAATGGTGAAAGAGAGAAAGCAAGCCTGGTTTGCGGAGAACAGGCTCTCTCTTCCACTCTTCCCAGAATCTGCGTGTGCCCAGCAATTTAGCTGCCTTGGAAGTTGCGTCACTCTTTGCTCCACCACTGAAACTGGCAAACGGCCGATCCGAAATCCACAGTGCAGGTACTGTAGGATTGCTTCCTTTACATTGTTGCCTAGGTGCCTTACATACTTACCTACTAGTACCTAGTTAGTTGATGAATTAATCTTTCTTGACTCGTAAAATATCGATTCACGCAATGGGGGTGTTTTTGGTAGTCAGGACCAGCCATATCTTTACAGTCGAGTAGGATACGTGACGAAACTCATAACGCGAGTGCAGTTCACTCAACACTGTTGTCAAACTTCGGTAGCAAACCATGGTTACCGGGACCAGTCCCATTATATTCTGAGTGGCTTCATGAACACATGGTTACCGGGGCCAGTCCCATTATATTCTGAGCGACTTCATGAACACAAGAATAGTAGGGAGTCTCTTGGTTAGACTCATGAGTTGGCCTTGCCTCGCGTTTCCTAGCATGGTTGAAGGCCCTGATATCATAAGAGCTCGTCTCGGTAGCTAGCCTGCCTTGCGTCATACTCATACTTGAGAGAGAGGTCTAGACCTCGCGGTACGGAGAGATGCCCTTCTTGAGCTCCCTCACGATCTCGGCCGCCTCCTCCGCGCTCTTCGCTTCGAAATCGTAGCGTTTGCTTTCCGTGGCTTTGTACACAACGAGCTGTGTGAGAGAGAGAAGAGAAGAGATAACGTTAGCACTTAACCATCCTCACGGTTGACTACATCCTTGCCTCGCAATTGAAATCATAGTCGTAAAAAGGTAGAAGAAGAAGAAGAAGAAGAAGAAGAAGAAGAAGAAGGCTTACCTTGACATTAGTCGGATGCTTCCTTGACACCTTGCACCCTATAACGTTGCTGAAGTGCACCGTCGTCGTCTTCCCCGTCCCATCCTGCACCACCTTTCCTCCTGAAGCCGGCATGATGTGGATGTACTCTCCGTCAATCACCAGAATCCTCTCACTCATGCCCACGATCCTCATCGGCTGCTTGCGCCACACCAGGTATTTGCGGTAATTCGCGTTTCCCAGCTCCTCCTGCTTCATCGCCTCTCTGGCGAGTGGGTGCGGTCCGAGCATCTGCTGGCCGTGGAGACCGCGCTGCATGCGGGAGCGCTTCTGAAGCACTGAGCTGGACTCCCCGCCCAAGGACATGTTGCGAGGCGAGGAGCTGCTCGGGGAGCCGGTAATCGCAAGGGGTCCGTCGGTTGCGAATCGGCGGCGGTGGAGCTCTAGATCGCACAGGTTGCCGATGGATGCAACTGGCCGGTCGAGCATGACGACGGTGTTGGATCCGGGAAGCTTCAGAACGTGGTTGGCTTTGTCTAACGCGCGCTTACGGCACACGAGGTCCAGTACCTCGGCCATGTACGTCTCCGTGGTCACGTCCACCGTGACCATCTGTCCCGCAGCAACATCAGAGGACATGATGTGTACTCGCAGCAACTTCTGTTGGCCTCTGTTCGTGTTTGGCGTCACAACGGGTGCCTGAGGAGCATCGGCAAAGGGCATGTTGGGGTTGTAGGTCGTAAACACGATGGGATTCATCCGGGGTCGCGTGGGAGCCAAAAACGAGTTCAAGTTGTTCCCGGGTGTGTTCTTCGGCGTCGCGTCGGCGTCCTCCACGCCAGGTGCTGAGGACTCCTGCGATGG
The DNA here is from genome assembly GCA_008271525.1 of Sarocladium brachiariae. Lineage (NCBI taxonomy): Eukaryota > Fungi > Ascomycota > Sordariomycetes > Hypocreales > Sarocladiaceae > Sarocladium > Sarocladium brachiariae. The sequence goes on along the minus strand of RQPE01000017.1, from coordinate 533,640 downwards.
GACCGATACTTCCTCCTCTTCCTCTTCTTGAGGTGTTTGCATCCTGTTCTCTTCGTACTCGTCTCTTGATGCTGGCACTAATGCAAAATCATCATGTGCAGAAGAGTTGGATCGCATGCGAGCTCCGGCCCTCATGTTCGCATTGTTGACGGTAGTGAAGGATGCAAGAGGTTTCGTCCTCTCAAAGGGTGGGAAGTCGTCGTCCACCTCGCCTCCCTCTTCCACCATTCGTAACGTCCACCAGTTGATGTCGAGTTTATCAGGCGGCAGCGGAGGCTCCTTCTTATCCTCATTATATCTGTACAAACTCAAGCCAATCAAGTCCGCCACCGTAACGGCTCTCTCACTTCCTCGGGCATCCTGTACCCTCGGTCGAATCAGTACTTCATAAGGCTTGCTAGGCGTCTTGGAGAACGGCGCATATATGTGTATGGCGAGTGACCCTCGTTGGCCTTGCCCGCTAAAGTGCGCAAACTTCTGGAACGGCACGGCTGACTTGTGTTCTTTGGCCTTGAGGGCTGCTGAGATGAGACTCGCGGGCTGGACGTAGCTCACGGGCCGAATGGTGCTCAAAGGCCGAGGAGGTGGCAGCGCCTTCAATGCCATGGGCGCAGAAGGTACCTGTGACTTCCGAATGGTCGATTGCCTGGTGAACTTTTTGGGAGGTGTTCCAACAACTTGACGTGTGGGTGAGTTCGGGATGCCATTATCGACGGTGTCGAGAATAGATGCCGAGTCGATACTTTCAACGTAGTCTCCTGACATGTCTGAGCCTTCGTCCGAGTCTTCTTCTTCCTCCTCCGGCAGTAGTTCCGTGTTCTGGCGCCGCAGGCCTGGCGCTGGCTCCTCCCGAATCTTCTGCTGCAGTCGTACAGCCCTGGCTGCAGCACGCGCCATCTCGCGGTGCTTCACTGCAGCGGGGACGTCGAACTCATTTTCCGACGACACTTCACTGCTGGTCACCGTGTCCCTTCGAGCACGCTCCTTGACCGTGTCCAGCGCGGATTGGGAACCCCTTCGCGGGGCGCGTGGTGATGGGCCAGCAGATGGTCTCCGGGAGTTGGGTGTCCTGGTCGGCGATGACCCAGCCCTGTGCCTGACCGGCATCTTGGCAAATTTGATCTGCTGCGCGGCTCGTTGGTCGGTCTCATCCTCGCTCTCGTCACTAAGGTCACTGCTGTCGTCCTCCTCCATTTGCTCGCGCCGTCGTCGTCTCTTCGTTGCCATTCCAGGCCCAACTGTGTCCATGCCACCACCCGTCAGCATTCCTCCGTCCTCCTCTCCATCTTCAAGCGTCAGGCCAATGTGTTTGGGTGCTTGGAAGTACTCAGAGGCGACGGCAGTCGGGATCGGTGGGGAGTGTGTGCGCTTGATATGAGAGGAGTTGGGTCGCCAGCCGGCGGCTTTGAATGGTGCAGAATTCAGGAATCCATCATTGACCGTGAGAAGACGCTCGCCGACACCGTCCGCGATTTCGTTGAGGTAGCTTGTGCGAAGTTGATACGAGACCAGCCTGCAGGACGTCGTCAGCGGGAACGTGGAAATCGTGGCGTTGGGGCTCACTCTTCAAGTTGAATCACAGACATATTGATAATGTGAGTGCAATCAGTGCATCACTGAGCCTGTGTATTCAGAGTCATAACATTTCCAACAAAAGCCGCACAAAGAACGAGAGAGAGAGCTTGCAAGCTCGCTATGATCGATGGATCGTTTGTTGATGGAGGTTGACGAAGGTTGCTGGAGGTGGGGGTTGCACCTTGAGTGGAGGTGGGCTGCAGTGGACAGGACCCGCTGTAAACGACATCCATCATAATTAATAGCGTACAGCCGCAAAACGTCACTGTTTTCCCATCTTCACCAATTCATTCTCAGCCTCGCCTTCAAACATATACAGGCGCAACTGACCGTCACAAGCCATGGGTCTCGTCGACTACTCCGACTCCGAAGGCTCAGGCTCTGAGGCCGAGGCCCCGCCGCCTCCCAGCAAGACCATCCAAAAGCCAGTGTCGGCCTCAGCCTCAGCCTCAGCCTCGAGGAAGCCCTTCCAAAAAGTGGTTGATCGATCGAACCCCGGCAAGATTCTCGTCAATCTCCCTGGGGCATCCAGCAGCACAGCATCCAGCGGAGATGCTGACGAGCCTCCTCCAGCGAAACGCGGGCGCACGGCTGGAGGTGGTCGATTCTCTGGGTTCAATTCCCTCCTCCCTCCTCCAAAGAACCCCAACGCCAAACCAACAACAGGCAGCAGTGGAGGGGCCTTCGCGGGGGCGCAAGGGAAACCCAGGCCCGGCGTGAATCTGAAGACCAGCGCGGCGCCTGGGTTCAGCAGAGACGAGCCAGAAGGGGGCGATGCAGGCAGAGGAAGTTCATCATCAGACGGTGCGATGGGTCTGCCGCCAAACAAACAGCAGTTCGCCGAGCCATCAATACCAGAAGGGCAGAAGGCAGCCGAGGATGTCAAGATTACTGGCAAACCATTGATGTTCAAGCCACTATCAGTCTCTCGGAAACCTGTGAAGAAGAAGACTCCTAAAGCCGAGGCGACCCAACCGATCCCGACCGCAGAGCCTTCAGCCAAGACCAGCGAGAACCAACCAGCAGGCGAGACGCCGGCGCCACCTAGGAAGAAGATTTCCCTATTCTCCGTGCACGTCGAGGAGCCATCCGAGCCAGAACCAGCCCGTACCAACACGTATGAACCATTCTTCAACACAAGCGAGAACCAGGATCCCCCCATCGAGTCGGACGTTACTGGAGATTACAACAGCCATGTGCCGCCACAATCAGTCTCGCAGTCGGCCACAGCGAACGAATCTCTGGACAGCGTCATCGACGGCATGAATCTCTCTGCTGCCGCCCGTCGCGAGCTGTTTGGTCGTGAAGGCGCTCCACGCGCTGGCTTGGCTGCCTCCCGTGTGGTTAACTTCAACATGGACACCGAGTACCAGCACAACGAGGAACTGCGTGCTGCCGGCGACCAGCAGATCCATAACCCCGTTCGCGCCATTCAGGGAGGCAAACACAACCTCCGGCAGCTGGTGCGGAATGTGCAGGACCAGAAGGAGGCGTTGGAGGACAGCTTCGCCAGGGGTCGTTCAAACAGGAAAGAAGCATCGTCAAGGTACGGATGGTGATGCGCAGATTCATATGCATGGTAATTAGAGAAAATGATACCCTCGATTCGATAGGCTACGGGAATTGGAAAAAAAAAATGAAACCAGATAATCTAGTCTGCTTCATCAAATCGTCACGACTCCGCAGGCGGCTAGCGAGTCATTTCTACTAATACAAGTTCTTTTATGTACAAGAATCGAAAGCGATGAAATTTCTTGAGACGCTCTCAACACGTCTCGACTCTCACGGTCTTCGCGGACTGGAACTTATCGTCGACCATGAGGAACCCCCACTCGCCACGAGTAATGGGGGAAATATCATCGTACCCATTTGGCGTCATGGGGCCCATCCTCATCGAGCTTCTTTGCGAGCTGAGAGCTTCGGCGCTGAGGACCTGATCGATGGAACCGCCCCAAGGCTGGAGCACGATGGGCAATTCCTCAAATGGCCGCGCTGTGCGCTCGCCATCTTCCTCGTCATCATCGATCTCGGTGCGGATTTCTGGTTTCTCAGCAACCGCACGAGCGCCGCCTAGGTGGACGGGTTCATGTCTCCTGGGTGTTGGCTTGATCAAGAAGTTCGTCTGCAGCTTTAGTAGCGGAGGCTTTGGTGATGCCGGCTCAGGGCAAGGGGGTTCTTGGTCTAGCGTGGTCGAGGTGAATGCAAGGCCGATGTCAATGGAAGCCTCATAGTCGTCCCACCCAACATCCTCTTCTGTGTCGTACTCTGCATCTCGAATAGCAGGTTCGCGGGCGACGGCCGACAACTCAGGCAAAAGCTTCGGCATCCCTTCTATGGCTCCGGCTCGATCCGCCCCCCCGTAGGCCCGTCTGTACATGTGATCTAAATCCAACAGAGCCGAGTCCGAGACACTGAGCCAGTCAAACGATCTCAACAAATCCGACTTTGCGACCTTGGCGCCGTTGTTTGCGAGCACCAAGCGCCGAAGCTCATCGACAGCATCCTCGAGGCGAAGGGCGGACTTGGTGCGGGAATAGCTGGACAGCGCACTCTTGAGGCTATAGAGACGATCGAGAGATACAAGTGTAAGACCGTCAGAGGAGAACAGCACATCGTTCTGGACGACAGATCGGTGTATGAGTTGCCTCGTCAACCCGCACGCTGCTGGACTGATGGCAGGGGCAAGCCATTCACGACTGGACCGGCGATCTGTTCTCAGTAACTGACATTCTTATTAAGCCTCGAGAGGTTTCCGGCTTACTCACCCGAGATTGAAGGACTTTTCGGCCTTGCTCAAGGTCAACCGCAGTGACTTTTCCGTCCTAGCCGTCAAGCTACCATCATGGACCAGGCGTATCCCGAAACCGTCGGAGGGTTCCTGGCCCAACGCATCTGTGGTGGTCGAAGTTGCCGTCGAAGGCGTCATGGGCGGAACGGAACTCGGTGTTGTCGGTGTCAACGGCCATCTGAAGCGTGGGCTCGCCGCGTCGCCAGGGTGTACCAACGGGGGCGACGATACTTTGCTCCTCACTGAGTTGCTCGATCTCCCCAGTCCAGCTGCTGCAGCAGACGAGGCGATTTCGTGCAGTGATCCTGACCTCACGAGCTGCTTCAGCGTCGAAGCAAACCCAAACCTGCTGCCTGTCGATGTTGATGTCGACGATGACGCTGCGGCAGAGAGCGGAGTCTGGATGAAATCCGGACTTGTCGGCGTTGTCAGAGGTGTGGGCACGAATTGGTGTGGTAGTTGGTAGTCCCTCCGTACGACAACGAGCGTGATGTGCAAGCCTTTCCTGGCAAGGCGTGATGAGGCATGTTCCAGTGCCGTGGTGAGACGAGGTGGTAGTTGGTGGGCATCGAGGACAGAGACACCCGCCTCGAGGGGTGATGAGATGCGCTCCTTGAGAGACATGGGGTGTTATATGACAAAAGAGGCCTCCCGGAGTACTGTGAAGGGGGAGAGAAAAGTTGAGCCAGAGTCAGGAGTGCTGTAGTGCTGGTATGGACTGCATCGAAAAGCTGTCCAAAGACGCGAAGACAGTGGTGTCGCGAAAGGTTGACTTTGAAGGATGGCAGGACAGGAAGCAATCGTTAGCTGTGCCAGGAGGAGAGAACCTGCTCGAGCTCCAGTACCTCTTCGTCAACTTAATGACGAGATGACGGGGCAACCCAATAAAACAAACGCTGACGTTCCTGAGATGCACAACAAGGAAAACCTCAAAAAAAAGATTTCAAACACCGCCAAAAGACGGTCAAACGTGAACTTCACAAGAGGAGGAGGGAGGAGACGTTGGAAGTTTATACCACCTCGGTACTGTGGGGGCTCGACAGTAGGATGAAACAAAGCTTTCTTTTTTTCCACACATGGTGCAGACTCTATCTACTATGCATCTACTATGTAGTATGTACGATAAGTAACGTTTCAAGATGCAAAATGCCTCGAACAGGAATGGTCTCGCTGCTGCTGCTGTGGTTGTGATTGTCAAAACCGGGCTGAGGGTATTATTAGAAGCAAACCCGACACAGTGAAGAAAAACGTTATTCTGAATAGACTTTGAAGACAAGATGTTTCATGTTTCTTCAGGTACAGTACTAGGGGGTTTCCTTTCGGTCGTCACCTCCAACAGCCCCTTTGCTAGTCAAATTCCTCCTCCATCACACAAAAACCCTACATAATGTTAGTAGTGGTAGAACAAAACATGATTGGAGTTCCCTGTTATTCACAGGACTTCTTTTTTCCCCTTTCTGTACATTCCACAGGAGAGCCCGCCCCTGCCTGGCCCCCGCCCGTCTTCATACCCAAAAATAAGTCTAGCAGTGCAGACTCTTTTTTTTCCCCTCATTCTACCTTCTTCTCTCTTTGGCGACTGGTTTGTGATTTTTTTGTGTTTTGTCGTCGGCGCTTACGGTGTTTCTATTTTCGGTGTTTGCCCCTCCAGCCGCGCCCCCCACGGCTTGTGCTGATTGGTGCTTAGTAGCAGTGAGTGAAACTCCTGCGTGCCGGGTGTCCCTGGAGCCCGGCCCCCCTAGAGCCGGTGCCGGTGGTGGGGAAGCGGAACTAAGATCTGTGCCCCAAAAATAGAGTCGCGCAAACTGCCACACACAAGCCGCGGCATTTGACCATAGACATGGAGAGAGACTCTTTACTGCCCGAGATTTTTTTCTTCTTTGGTAGCATACCTACCTACCTAGTATCTAATGAGAAGCACCGAAAAGTTATCATCACACCGTTCCCCGCCTTTAGCCCGTCTCCTCGGCGCTTGCATGTTTTCTCCTCCTCCATCACCACGTTGTCAAGCCCCCTGCTAGCCTCAAGTCATATTGTAGATCCCGTCCCTCTCTGTCATTGCCAACATTGGCCATCATTACCTGAACCACCCCATCATGCCCTTGTTTTTTTTTTCTTTTTTCTTTTCTACCCGCCCGGCTACCCGTTGCTATAATAAACGGCCACTAGTCTGCTCATATGGCCTACAACCGTGTCACATTGAACTTCAGAGTCCCTAAGAGCTCACCAGTTTCACCCTCATCACACGGTTTTACCACGTACGTGGTCCATCTTCAGCTTTCTTCCATCCGATCCTTGTAGTCTCTACCATGTTCTTGATGTCGATGGCAAACGGCTGCGTCATTCTTTCCCTGGGTTTCACACATAGAGCCCTGGCCTATCGAGCCTTTCCCCTCTTCCAAGGCTATCGAGAATCACATAGTCATCAAAGCATCGTCTATTCATAGAAGCATCATTATTGAAAGGGCCATCGCAATCCATGTCAGTAGCCTCTTTCAAACGCCGGCCAATTTCCCCGAGATTCCCTAAGGCGAAAGGCGCAGACAGGCACCACTCCTCAGTCCTGCAATACCACCCCAACCAACTTCTCCCCACTAGCAATCTCGGCAAGTCTTACTGTCGGAAACCCAGCGTGGCTCTCAGGCTGGTTGGACACGAGACTTATCTGATGGCCCTGGGCAAGTTCTTCTAGACTGTGAAACAGATCCTGTTCCCTGTGGTGAGCCCATCGTACTCTGCTCGTAGCCTGCCTCTATCAGTCAGAGCAGAAGACGAACCGAGGCATCTGCCCCATCATGTTGCCTTGGCATTCCATGCTGCCTTGGTGTGTGCATTTCGTACAAGAACTTTTGAAAAAAAAAAAAAACCATTCCGTTGACGCCGGATCGTGATTCATGATGAGAGCTCATCAATATGTGAGTGTGAGCAAGGACCATTGCGTCTCTCGCCTCTCGTTTTCTTCTTCATAGTCCGTTCGTTAATTCATCTCCGCAGACATTACAGTCGTGCTCTCTATGCGACGTCTGTGATGTCACGCCCAAGATGCTCGCCAATGCCAGCTTCTGAAGACGCTGCTGAAGCTTCCCATTCTAGTACCATGGTCAATTGATGCCTCGGCTGTGATTGCATCTTTAGGTCACGTACCTGAAACATCAGCGTCGAGCTCATCAACAAGGTGAGATTGCAAAGCTGGTAGAACCTCTGTTAAAAATCATCATCGTTAGCACTATTTCCATGCACAGTCTCGTTCAACAGCTCACCAGCATATAAGGTCCTGTAAGCTTCTGCATGCTGCATATCCGAGTCTTCTACATCTTCAAGACAGAATGAGCGGCATCCGTTGATGACGCTGAGAATCGACTCCGCTGCATCTTTCGTAATGGGGGCTTGTGGCTTGACATGAGAGTCTCTCAAATAGACAAGGCAGTTCACTCCCAGGTTTTGCACAATCGCCCTCATGCGGGCCTGTAAGGCATGAGAACCCTCCGGCGAGTTATCATCATCCATTCGAGACTGTTGAACAAGGTCCGCGTGAGCTTCGAATATATGCTCGTCCAGAAAGGCTGATGTAGCTTGCCGCACGATGGGTTCGAACGATACCAAAAGAGCTGGCGCCCAGTCAGGCACGTTCTCCAGCCCTTTTTTCCGAATATCTTTCCCCACGTCGTCATTGGCGAAGCCACCACTCATTATATCCTTGAAGAACCCCACGTAGGCTAAACCCTCCCCAGGCTGGAGCTTTTCGGCCTGCACCGTGACATGGAAAACCAGTCTTCTGGCGAGCTCCAAACTCTCCGTATTCCGAATGAAACATCCTGCAGCCCTCAAAAATGGGTTCATCAACGGGGCCGCGGTTTCCCCAGGTATGTTGTTTTTCAAGGTGCTGAAAACAGCGGAGTTCATGGCATCACTAGCATCCATGAGCCGGTATAGGATCTGGTCCGTGACCATTGAGCTTTGCTCCAGTGCGACTAATTTCTCAATGAACAAGCTTGATGTCTTCCATCTTGGATGATGTAACAAAAAGCTCACTTCCTGGGAAGTCCACGGAAATGGAGATTCGAATACTGTCAGTCGCTCCAAGGGCTCTTCTATAATACTGTCTGCGTTAATAGTCGGCTCCAAAGTATTCAGAAAGAAGGCGATGAGTGACAGGACAGCAGAAAAAGAAGGCGGCCGTGACCGCCTGGAGATGCTCTGGAGCATACGCTGGTAGCTTGGCTGGGTCTCAGTGGCTGGATCAGCGGCAACCATCCTAAGCACCTTTAAGGGCCAGTCATCAGCCAGCAAGATCGCCGTCTCATGTGGCCCGAGACGTCCAAAACCCTGGATGAAGCAGAAGGTTTCGTCCCATGCTCTAAGGGAAACCTGAAAGCCCTTCCAAATGTGTTTAAGTACCCCTCTCATGCTTTCAGGAACGGAGACTTGGTGATTGGGTGCCTTGGCATCATCAGCACTGCCATCCGTCACGCTGGAGCCGCTCGGTGTCAAAGGTGCAGCAGGCTGGTAGGCCCAAGGTCGTTCATCAGCTACCTTGCGAAGCGCAAGCAGGACTAGATCGCCCGTGAATCGCCTTATCGCGGAGTCCTGGTTCTTTTGCAGAAGAGAGCGGAAGGCCTCAACTCGCCGCTTGAAGTACTCAAGTATTTGAAGTGCGCACTCTGTGCAATTTGTCACCGCATTTTGTAGGAGCTCTTGGTACAGGTTCAAGTGCTGCAATCCCACGGCTCTGGTTACAACTTGGTCAAAATGATTGAGAGCCAGCCAGATACCAGACTTCTGGAGCTCATGTTGGGTATGAGCATCAGAAGTATCGCTACCTGAGTCACAGCTGGTTCTCCGAACGGTGACAGTCTCCGTTGAACCATCATGATCAGCTCTCCTGGCCATACGGACGCAATGGCTTACGAGCACAGGGTGGCTGGGATCAAAAAGGCAGTATCTTCGGAGAAGAACCGTGTTCTCGTCAAAAATATGATTCCTTAGCCGTGGGTCGATATCGACGCGAAGTGGTGCCACTTGGGCACGACTTGACATTGTCTGTTGCTCAGTACGAAGAGTTGAAGACCGTTGGTAGAAAAGCATGTAAGCGCTGTACGATTTTTCGCAGTCAGACTCGTCCGCGGAGCGATAATCATACCCACCAAAAGTCGCATGCTCAAGGAAATTTGGGTCCCACTGAGAAACTGCTTCGTCGTTAAACTCGAACCAGTTCGGGCGGCCCTCAGACGTTGGTCGTTCCTTGATATATGAGTAGTAATGTCCAGACTCGGCAGTGCCAGAATGAACAAGAACGCCCACCAGCTCGAAAAGATCGGCCTCGCTATTCGAAGGATCACTGAGGTGCTCCATCGTGTATGGTTTCATATCGATTTCATGAGGGAATGAGAAATAGTCGTTGATCTTGCTGCGCTGGAGTGTCCGCAGGTTGAAGTCAAATCGCTTGAGGTGGAAAATGAGGTTGTCCGGAATGTCCTTCAGGCAAGCACTACTCTCAAAGTCAGCACCTTAACCAAGTTGAAGGCCATGGGCCACTCTTCTTACCGTTTGACAGCATCCACATGTCGATCACATGTCGAGCACTTGTACTTGTTTTCTGAATGTGTCAATGTACTGGGCAACAGACCTGCGGGGTGGCGGTTGATACATACCTCCTTCCATGATCTCTCCATCGACATACGCCTGAAGGCTTGCGTCAAGCGTACTTTTGCCCTTGATATCGCACTGAATGGCTTGAAAGGGTTCAAGTCTTTCTGAAATGTGCTCGCACTCTTTTGACTTGACTTGTTGCACAAGCTGCCCCCCGAAAAATGACCGTAGTTGGCGCTTTTCTTCCGGGGAACCCATTTCTCCTTCCCATTGGTCAAACAAGAGGTTGTAGAACTCGTCCACATCCATTTGGCTGTGAACATCGATTGGCGTTTCCTCGAAGGTCCTGAGAGCAGAAACGAATTCCTCTGGGTCGACCCAAGCCTTCCAGCTTTCCTGCAAAAAGCTCACGAGTCTTTTTGTAGCATTGAGTAAACGAAGATCTTGGTTGGCCGTATCGCCACGGACATTCAGAAGAAAGTGCCGAAAACTTGGGTTCATGAAGAGCTGGTTGAACAAGGAGTTCAGGTAGCACGTATTTGAGAGGTTTCGTAGCCCAGTATAACCACAAGGCGCCCGGATGGACTTGTCACGATCGAAATTGCCGTAAGGCAGCTCGTAATGGTACACTTGATCTATACTCGTCAGCATCCTTGAAACACAGCACCAAGAAGTAATTACCTTCGCGATCTGTATAATATGGCAACAGCCTGTGCAGAGCCGGAAGGACGGCGTTCAATGATGGTCCATTATTTTGGACAAGCTGAATAATGATCTCGCAAATCTGCTTCCGCGTTTCCGGGTGCAATATCACTCTTGGGACAGGTTCTTCTTCGGTCTGACGATATCGTGGGAATAGGTAGCGGTTGACGAGCGCTGCAGCGAAATCACTGGGAGATGGTCAGTTTCACCGAATGGACAGTGTAAGAGCAGTCACCTACAAAGGCAATAGTTCCAGGGGGTTCGGGGCATTGTCAACGCTAAGGCAAAAGTTCAGCATCGCAGCAGCGCTATGTGCGAAAATATCGAATGAATCCGGTCGCCCTGGTTCCTGTTTTGATGTCAGTGTTCTTCTTTATCTGTTCAATCCTTATAGCATACCTCAATGGACTCATGGCTGAGTAAAATACTGGCTAGTTCCTTAGTCGTATTAACAATTGCTGATCGTGCTTCTCGTGTGGGTAGGTCGCTGATGCGTCTCAACAGGGCAGTACAGGTGTTGAACAATTCGAAGCTTTGTCCTGCATATTCCTCAGCCTCTTCGAGAAGAACCGAAAGGATCTTCCAGAAAAATGTCGTCAAAGGAGCACTTGGTTCAAGTGCGTCGTCACTTTCTGACCGCTGTGGTGTTTCCAACATGATGATGTCGTCAATTAGTCTTGCCAGCAATGTCCGCAACTCTGGCCGGGGCTCTCGCAGAATTAGGTCTTGAAACAAAATCGGGTAACCTGGTGTTCGCCTGAACTTCTCCCAGATTGAGGGGCTCGCTAATCCTAGTCGGAAAATTGCTGCCAGAGTCTGTCCAACCAGCTCCAGGACTTGGTTGATGTGACCCTGGCTGAGGACAGTAGCAAGCATCTCCAGGAGGTGTTCAGGGGTTGGGTGAAGGATGTCGTCTGTGTCAGGTCCCCGGCTCACTGTCCAACGGTTAGGAACTATCAACGATAGGGCACAGTGGAAGCATTCAAACCTGTTAATAGCTGTCTAAAGCGGCACATCAGTTGTGTTTGAACCTCAAATCGCAGGCCCAAATTCTGCATATTGTTCAAGGTGCAGTCAGAGAGAGCATCTGATAACCAAGAGAGGCATCGCCGCGTGGCATCTTCATAGGGTTTAACGAAGTCCTTATCGCTTCCAGGCCCTGTTTCCTGTGTGGAGGCCACTTTTTGTACAGCTTCGAGATAAGGCATCATAGTATGTATTGCGTACAGCGTTCGGAAAGGGTGATCAGGTGGAAAGATCTCGTCATGATTCTTCGTGGAGTCTTCGAAGGCTCTCATAAAGTGATGGTCGGCCGGCAGCATTGTGAGAAATTTTAACACCTGTTCTGGGTCAGCAAGAGATTAAGAAAGACGGCAGTGGATCATACGTACCTCTCGGCTCAATGGTTCGGGCAAGTCAAGGTAGCTCTGGATTTCGTCGAAGTGGGCAGAGATCTCAACCTCAAGGGGCGATGAGCCTGCCTTGACACGAGAGGGCAGTTTGCGCTCATCGTCTTCTTTCCTGACCAGAATGAGCCCTTCCTGTACTTGGAGATCTTCCAGAGATTTAGAAATATCGTCCTCAGTAGGCGTGAATGGTCGGCCACGGTAGAACGCCCGATAATTCTGAAACCCAGTCTCTTGCCTGAGACTTGCCAACAAGGAGGCTGCCGTGTTCAGATTGCCAATGTTGAGAGGTTTGACATCTGTCTGACTAGTTCCGTCAAAGGACTGATACTTGAGCTGCGTCAAATCGCCTTCGACCTGAGATGGGTTGTCTGGCATGAAGGACCTAAGATCCGGCATAGCGAACCCAGGCTTTGCTCGATACCTCCCAAGAAAGAAGATCAGAAGTTGAATTGTTCGATCAAAGATACGTCGTGCATCTTGATCTTGTATTTGCAATTCTCCCTCCGACAACTTGTCAAGGGTGTGAGTTGGGGACGTAGGACGCAGCTTGCGAGCTGATCCTCTAAGAAGCCGCAAGCATCGCATCAATAATCCTGAATGGATTTGCCGTGTGCGTGACACAGGGAATGTCTGGATCAAAGGGCTGTCCAGGTAGACATCAGCTGACAAAGTTTGAATGGCCATATCTGCAAGTTTGGGGTCCTCGGACCCGGTGACAATGCGCCACAGTTGTTCAAGACCAACGTGACTAGCTCCCGAGTCGTCCTCAAATAATGATCCATTAGAATCGCATGTCAAAGGTAAAACCTGAGCTCTGACAAAGTCGAGCATACCCAGGCAGAAGCAAGATGGCGGAAGAGCAGGGAGACGATCCGTGAAACAGCTGCTCAAGTAATGGTTCTTGAAGGAGAGCTTCTTCACCGATGCATTCAGGATTTCCCAGCCAGCATTGCGATCACTCTGGCTGGCAGCTTCATCACCAACAAGAACATTCCAGAGTCGGGTACCGAGCTTGCCTTCCAACGTCAGGGGAGCATGGTGGATGATCTGGGCGACAAATTCCCGTCGAGGTTGGTTAGAAGCACCGCAGAGTAATGAAAAGGACCCAACGTCCTTACTTGACCGCAGCGATTCCTGTAATTCTTCAACCACTAATCGAGTCAGATCGTATTGCTCTGTAAGCAGTGATAATTCACTGGCCACTGCAGGTCGTATTGCCAAAGACAAAGCCCACAAACTCCCGAGCGTAGTGTTTGACTTTGCCTGAAGGTCCTGTAGGCAACTGAGAAACAACTGCTGTCTGTGTTTTCGGCGCGTTTCTTCATCCCCAACTCCTAGCACATCGCGTAAGCCCTGCAGAGCTATTGACTGGAGCTCAGGGCAATGTATAGACCCGTCGCTTGTCCAAACCGACGCTTCTCTCAACAATTTTAGGCATAGCTGGTACGGATGAAAAGTCATCACCACAGAATCCCCTTGAACTTTCTCTGTCATACTCTTGAGGATGGCAGTCCAGAGTTGGCGGATTGCTAATGTGAAACTTTTGATTGGAAGAGACTCGAGCTTGACGCAAAGGCCCAGGAGGCCTTCGTAGTCGAATAGATTTGCAATGGTCGTAACCATTCGACACAAAGCTTCCGCAATACGTGGGTCTTGTGTGGTTGTAATGGTCTGCCAAAGCTGGTCGGTATGTTCTGGCTTGTACTGCTTGTTGATGACAAGAAATCCGACAATATTCCCGCTCTCTGAAATGATTTCGGGGTGGCAGTTGGGGCCAAAAAGGTAGGCCACGACATGTGTTCGTAGAAGGTAGGAGCCGATACGATGCAGCAGCCGACCTCTTTCGTCCTCATCGCTGGAGTCGGAGAATCGTCTCCATAGAGCAACTAGATTTGAGCACATTGACGCGGCTGCAAAAACGCGTAGCTGCATTTGACTTGAACGAATGAGCTGGATGAGGCGGTCAAAGTACCATTCCCATGCAATAATATCAGCCTCTAAACCAGATGACAATGCTGGTTCGTTGTCCTTCCCAGCTTGATACATTTCGAGGGCTAAGGAAGGACGGCCGAGGAGGTACAATTTGAGCGCTTCTCTTAGAGATTCGAGCTGTATAGTAGCAGCACTTTTTGTCAGGCTGCTAACGTGCTTCTCAATAGTCGATCCAACTGAAGTGTCGAGGAGCTTCCAAAGGTCATAGGCCACATCTAGAGGTCTCTTAGTGTTGATATCTGCAACTTGCTCCTGTTCAAGTTGGGATGCGTGAAGAGTGAGTACTTCAAGCACTTGACACAAAGGCCCGATAACACTCGCCAACCTCGGAATAGGTGGTATTAGGAGTGTCAATGTTTGGCTCAGCCTAAACAAGCCTCCCCAGATGTCATCTGTCTGGTTATGGAAGACATTCAGAAGATGATTCGCAATGTCGTGTCTTGCTCGGAGAATCTCTGCGAGAACAGAAGTTTCCCTGTTGCGGGGAATGGGAATTGACAGGCCAAGAGGTCCCACAAGTTGACAAAGGAACTCCATTGCGAAAAGCTCTGGGAGCTGACTACTTGAGCGGTCAGTCTGTGCGGCGAACTCGCTGAGGCAGCTGTAGTCATAATCGATGAAGGAGGCTGTCAGCAGAGTAAAGTTCTGGTAAAAGTCGACGATCACAACTCGCGACTCCGCGGAGAGAAGAACTGGTGTTGAAATCCTTGGACAGCATTAGAACCAATCCTCAAGTCTCAAAGGTACATAGTTTGAACTTACGTCTGCTTCACAATCTCATGCATCAGTTCTGGTAAGCTATGCCAAAATCCCACGTTCTCCCACACATGGAGGATGGCCTTATCATGCATACTTTGAAATAATGGAACAAAGGTACTGAGCCATGCATTTACAGAGGCAAGGACGTCGGTCGGGAAAGTGGACTCTGTGGAACGCCTTAGTCGTTTATCTTCTACATCTAAATAGAATGAACTCACGTGTTTCCGTATGTTGGATGATCAGCCGGAGAGTTTCGGCGAGGTCTTCCATCCCATTACTGAAAGGGAACTTCGGAATCTGTCCGCCTGACGCGAGATCAAGCCGATCTGGCATGAGTAATGGAGGTACGTCCATCTCTTCGTCGTCCCGAACAGATATTACGTCGGACAAAGGATTGCTGCCTCGATCAGGTGTTACCTGGGTTGGTCGATCCATGGTAGACACCACAGCCTCTTCCGATTCTTTCTCAACACTTTGCTGAAGTGGTTCGGGTGTCTTCCCAGCAGCTGTCCTGCTGACCTCAGTGTATTCGACACCTGGAGAGGTTGTACGTATCATCGCAGGTGCTGTCGAAGTTGGACGAAGGTTGAGTGTGACCTTGCTGGAAGAAGGTTGCCTCCTAGGTGCTCGATCTTTGCTGGGCTGACGGGTGGTATCAGCGGAAGGGTCGATGTCGAAGTTCTTCGTTTCATCGGATGATCCATCGAATGTTGGGGTTGGGATCTCTATTTCTTCTACTGGAGACCCAGTGCGACGGCGTTTGCGGGAGGATGCATCACTATCATCGAAAGGGTTTGGGCGTGTCGAATTGCCCTCGGTGGAAGCAGGCTGATGATCTGCGCATGCTTGGATATCCATCTTAGCAGCCTCGAGGCTATGAGGAGAAAACCTCCCTGCACAGAGGCTCGGTGAGGTCCAAAGACGGCACAAGATTGTTGTGCTGGCCGTCCGCGCGGCAACGGTTAAACATGAACATGTGTGTTAGTCTGATGATGTAGTGGTGTTCAAAGGTGATGGCGTGGGATGTGATGTGGTTTTGGCGTCGTTTCCCAATTGCCAATAGCTGTACGAACGGCTCTTGCTGGTAGCTCGACAACCCGGGACGCAGGAATATTTAAAAAGAAACGCTGCAAATACGCGGAGCTCGAGATATTCTGGAAGTGTCGAGGAGGAAAGGCAAGGCAAGACTGCAGCAAAGGGCACAAAGGCTTGACTACAGTGGAGGTCTACCTGACGCGGAGGTGAGTAGTGGGATTTCTCAGAACGAGCGGCGTCGCGTGAATTGCTCCTGTGGAACCCGAAAGAGGGTGGCCGTAGTATGTTGTAAGAGGTGTGGTCAAGAGGTGCTGTCAACCTAGATAAGTACTCCGTACCAGGTATGTTAGTAACTTACTTATTGCTCGATCCCCAACTGGGCTCCCGTTACTTGTAGGGCGTGCGGTAGTCGCTTGAAGCTGGACGCGTGGGGAGTGTAGCAAGAGCGGGGAGGGGGGTCAAGCAACCGATGACGCTGTGTATTTCAGAGCTCCAATTTGGAGACCCAGCCAGCGAAGGTAACTACCCAATACCTACCTACCCTAAAACGCTCGCACAACGTTAAACCTACCTCCACTGTCATCAACTTGACTTGGAGTTTGAGGTAACTTAAACCTCCACTGGAGGCTGAACAAGATCAGAGGGCTAATACTTGTGATTGGCAAGTCAGAGGTCAGGTCAAGAATTTCCAGTTCATGGAGGCAGCAGTAGCATTCTGGCAGTGAAGTCCTCTCCAGGATTAACAACTCCCCAAATGAGGGCGAGGGGTGCATTTTGCTGGAAAGGCCAACCAAACTTCGTTTATCTGGCCAACCCTATAGGACCTCCGAATTAATTCACATCAAGACTAGGTAGCTCTTATTCGCTTCTATTTCGTTTTGTTTTGCGGCAAACTTCCTTGGGCTCGGTGTAGAAGAGCGACGGACCCAGGTTTCGTCTCAGCTAGCACAACTTTGTTCTCTGGTCAACTACATCCTTCCTTCCCCATGTTCGGAAGACTCAGGTTACCACCAGGTAGCTCTCCTAATCGCCCCTCACTTGCTCCCCCAACCCCTTCTTCTAGGTTTTCTGTTCTCTCGATTGCTATCTCTCTGAAAACGATCCTTCCCCCCCTATTTAATGGATGCGATGGAGGCGACATTTCGCACCTTCACCCGTTCTTCAGAGCTGGTGGTTGAAGCCCCTCCTGATGCACAGTGGGAAAGATAAGAGCTGAGACCCCGATAAGCAAAAAAGTTGAGCCAACCCAAGCGCAAAGTGGGTAGAGACAGACTCCAACGTGCCATTCCTCGTCCCCTCTCGACATATTGGAGACTTCCAGAAGATATTGTTCACGGATCCAAAGGCACAAATTAGAACGAGCCTTACAATCATACGTAATGGCGACGCAGGCTCTGCAGCCAAAGCAACAACAGGGCCCTCGGAAGAGAGTTATGCACCAACTCGACACCCCATTCACCACAGTTGCCTGGTAACCCTCACAGCATGATTCTGCCGGCCTAACCTAGTACTGACTGTCTTTCCCAGGCCAGAAATTACTTCTCAGGACCAAGATGTGCTTCTAGAGCTCCTCTGTAGGTCAGTATCGCCGTGAAAATTGTCGGAATTGTTCGTTTGCTGAAAGTGTCTAGCTTGTTAGCACCGATTGGGCGTCATCGTCAAGAACATATGAAGAAGTCTAAGGGTAAGAGGGCCAAACGCAAAGCAAGAAGCGAGTCTGCTAGCAAAGAAAATGATCCTCTTATTCCACCAGAGCCACCAATCACGGAACACGTGGATGTTGGGTTCAACTGCATCACCAAGATCCTTCAGGCTCAAAGTCTGCCTAGGCACGAACCCAAGAACACCATTCGAAGTTACTCGGCAGTATTTGTCTCCAGGGGTGACCAATCACCAGTTTTCAATTGCCACTTTCCACAGATGGTTGGGGCAGCTGCAAGGTCAATGCCGCAGGGGAACAAAACACGGCTTGTCGGCTTCTCCAAAGCATGTTCGGAGCGGCTCAGCATCTGTCTTGGGGTACCGAGAGTGTCATCAGTGGCTATTGTGGCGGATGCGCCTGGTACTACGGCGCTGCAAGAGACTGTGCGTGGCCTTGTGCCTGCAATTGATGTGCCCTGGCTCTCGACATCACTCGCTCAGGAGTACAAGCCCACCAAGATCAACTCCATTGAGACAACTGTTGGGAATAAAAAGACCCGGATGAAGTGAGGCTGCCCACCGAAGATGTCCAGATATATGGAGCAGATTCTGCTGGATGTCTTTACAGCATATCCTCCTACCATGACCCCGCCGTGGCCATCTCCCCCACTCCTTAGACTCGTAAGTACCAACCAGTGCGCTTTCCTGGACATCGTTGCTCACCAAGTCACTGTAAGCTAATCACGAAAGAGCCGACTCTCTGCAGAGATACCTAGGTACTTTTCAGGTGGTAGCAGATTCAATATGCTGCAAAGAGCAACCGACCATGAGACTGGCCAAAGGACTGCACTGTGTGATACAGGAAGGTCTCTAAAATACAACATGCGGGCGGAATGAGCTTCACTTGCATAAGCGACATACTCAGATATGACCCAGGCACAGCTTTGACACCCCCGCGTTAGGACCACTTCGCGTGTTCCAACCATGACACTGAAGCGACCGAGGCTGGCAAGTCAAGGCTGCCACAGCAACTAAATGTGAGGAGGTGGCAAGGAATAATGTGAGGGGTCCTAGGGCCGGTTGCTTTGCAGAAGCTTAGGACAAGAGCCAACCAGATCATTAATTGGGTGATGGGTTGGAATGGGAAGGATGTGTACGTTGGGCAGCTTCTGCACTTTCAAGTCATGGTGATACATGTATGCTCCCACTGCTCCCATTTTGTGGAGCATGGGGCGGCGACTACATGTGTATATGTAGATAACCTTTGTCCACTTCTTTGGGGGGGGGCTTCCAGATCTGATGCATGTGAAGAAGCGCAAGGTCTATGTATAGATTAGCCAGGATCCAATCTTATCATTGCAATGGCATCTATGTAGTGGGCTGACAGATGGAAGAGAAAAGAACGCCCTGACAAAGATGATATTCGGAGATTCGGACAGCACTGAAGTCAATGATGCCACGCCTAATCAAGGATGTGATCATTGCAGGAGCCTTGGGTCGTATCGTGCAGGAGGGATGGGCATGGCATTGTGAGAGTGTTATCGTCTGCCACACGGATGAGGCTCGAGAATTGACCACCAACCGGGAGCAGCACCCTTATGCAGGGTGAGAGTGGTGCCTGGTAAATGCAGGCATCCACCACAGCCAAAGCCAAAATAAGGGCCTCTGATACAGTGGCTGCAGATCAACAGAATGGTGCGATACAGTACAGGTACGTACATGTATTACTGCTGACAGTTGGAAAGCTGCGGCGATGTCGAGGGAGATGTTGTGGCTGGGTGTCGGGGAATGCTCAGAATTGCGTTATCACGGACAAAGGCGGTGGGAGATGGCGCCATGCACATAAATGGTTGCGTTCGCGTAGTCGTAGCTCACGAGGGACGAAATGGGTAGTATTGCGATTAGCAGCTCTGTTAGTGTGAGTGCCTGTGCGAACTCGAGGCGCTACCTCAAAAAGGGAAGCGCCATCCATTATCGCAGCATCTGGGCGCTGATAACACGGGAAGGCTTCATCGCCTGGGGTGCTTGCACGTAACTGAGGTACAAGGGAGTACTCAAACACTGGTGGTTGGCCTCCGATTCCAGGCCGGTGTAGAGCGAAGCGAACCCAACTCTCCGTAGATTCGGCGATCGCAAAAGCAAATTGGCGATGCGCTACACAGACGGCTCGGCAACATGTATGTACTTGATCGTAAAGGCACAACGTTATGCGATTTCTCTTCGACTCGATACCCTTGTGGCAAGACGAGGGAGGACCTTTCTGGTATCCTGTAATAAACAATGAATCCCGATTCAGTGTGAGTGCCACCCACACGCTAGTGCATGGACATTTCCCCACCATGTTCGATGCGTGCCCTGTGGTGCATCACGAGGTCAAACCAGAGCCGGGAGAGGGACTACCGTACTACTTACTACACACATGTATGTACATAGTACCTCTAATTAGAGAAACATCACGCTGCATCAGGTGCACCCAGTCCCACGCCTCGTGTTGTCGTTTCTTGTCAGCTGTGAGGGGGAAGAGGGGAGAAGAATCAAGGGGGATTCGAAGCGAAGCGAAGAGAGAGAAGAAATCAATCAATACAACTGTTGGACAAAGACGAGGAACAGACACATGCTGCCTGGCTGCCTTGTACCTACCTACCTACCTACAGCACCAGTGAGTGTGTCGTGTCACAATGAGGAACGAATGAGAGTCAGGCAAGGTTGGCTCTATGTACGGAGGTACTCGCGACAAAGATGGTGTTGTCGTCACCACTGCCCACTATTAGATGAGAGGAGTTGATTGAGATCGGGAACTTCGCGCACTACGACTACTGGTAACTGGTGGCATCATGACCACCGCCATCAGAGTTCCAGTCCAGCCCAGTATGCTATCTTCCGCCGCCTATTGCCCCCAACCCATGTCCAATGCATATCACCCCGTCCATCCCCCAGCATCTCAAAGTCCCGTTCCCATCCCTTCCTCCAAAGGGTCCTCTTACTTCTTGCCTTTCGCCTTGATCCTATTCTCAGGCATCAATAATCCCCTTCTAATCCTTTTCTCTCCTCTTTTTCTGCCTCTTCTTGTTTCTTCTTTAGGCAGCACCACGCTTTCTGATGATTAACAGCCTGCCTCTTCCACCCCCAGCCCACCTCGTGTCTCACCCTCGCGGTATTGCCCCAGGTACCTCCAGGTACCCTCCCACTTCGATTTGGCCCACTCTGTTCGTGACGCATTTGGGCGACAGCGGCCGTGGCGCGACAACCTGCATCACCTCCCCGACAGAAACACAGAGCTAAAACAGCCAGGCCAAGTCAACATAGAGCGCCGCACTGGTGCCGTGAGGCCAAACACGCCGTCAGTACCTGAGCTTGTCGTCGCCTTGCCCGCTATCTCGCCATCTGCTGCGTGCCCGTCTGCATTCTCCTGTTCGAGTCACTCTTTCAACCATCCCATCTCTGGACTTGCTCTCACAAGCTTCCCTTCTCCGGTCTTGTGCTTGCTAACCATCTCCGACCTCTCGTCACGTTTGCCTCAGCGCCACCATCAGGTAAGCCAGCATCCCGGTCTTCATATCCCGGCACCGCTCTTGTTAGTCACCTGCCACGGCCATCCCCCTATGCATCATCAAGACGGGCAATCCTGATCCAAGCCTGGCCGCAACATCCTTGACTTTCTTTCATCTGATGGTTCGGTCACCTCATCTTGCGCCATCATCCCCTACCATCTGTTACCCGTTCCCTTCGATGTCAACGTCCCGGCCTCCGCTCGTCGACTGCTAACCAGACCGCTTGCCAGCGTTCGTGGCCGACACTCATTCACTGTAGCCATCAGGCTCCGATTGTATCTTCATCGACTACTCTTGCGAATTCTCCATCTTCCTGATTGATCATCGTTGGACACGAATCACTCTCCACAAACTTAGCCAATCCTGATGGCCGTTCGATTAGCAAAACATCTGTGAAAGTCTGTCTGCCTGGATTTCGCTTCTGCCTTCGACAGCTCCAACACATTTATCCCCAACCTCCAACAGAGAACTTCTGCCACCTCCTTGGGTAGTCGATACGTAAAACTCAGATCAGCTTCGCATACATGCCGATCCTACCGAACCTCGATACTCGCGAATACTCATAACCCCAACGTTGCCAGAGCAGCCTGCTGCTTGCTCTCCGTGCGATTGCAAACACAACAGGACGCCATGGCGACCCGACGGGATGCCACATCAAGTGGCTCGTCAAAATTCAGTGGACGCAATGTTGGTCAATTCACCATCGACAAGGAGATTGGTAAAGGCAGTTTCGCACAAGTCTACATGGGCTTTCACAAGGTAAGGCTGCTCAAGTGTTCCCGAGTCGTCGGCCGTGATGCTAATCCCAAGGTACAGGAGACCAAAGCAGCCGTTGCAATCAAGTCAGTAGATCTCGAGCGCCTGAACAAGAAACTCAAGGAGAACCTGTATGGCGAGATTCAGATTCTCAAGACCTTGCGGCACCCCCACATCGTTGCCCTCCACGACTGCGTTGAGTCCTCGACACACATCAACCTCATTATGGAGTACTGCGAGCTTGGTGATCTTTCACTATTCATCAAGAAGCGTGAGAAGCTTATCACACACCCAGCAACCCATGATATGGCACGAAAATATCCGTGTGCCCCGAATTCAGGCCTCCATGAAGTCATTATTCGACATTTTTTGAAGCAGCTGACTAGTGCACTTGAGTTTCTCCGGAGCAAAAATTATGTGCACCGCGATGTGAAGCCTCAGAATCTCCTCCTTCTTCCTGCTCGTGGCTTTCGACGCCAGAAAGGACGCTTAATAATGGAAGCAAGTCAGGACTCTCTTATCCCGATGTCGGGCCTGGTTTCCTTGCCAATGCTGAAGCTTGCTGACTTTGGCTTCGCCCGCGTACTGCCGTCGACCTCTTTAGCGGAAACCCTATGCGGCTCGCCTCTCTACATGGCCCCTGAAATTCTCCGTTATGAAAAGTACGATGCGAAAGCAGACTTGTGGTCTGTCGGTACCGTACTCTATGAGATGGCAAGCGGCAGACCTCCGTTCCGTGCTCGGAATCATGTTGAACTTCTCAGAAAGATCGAAGCTGCTGAGGATGTCATCAAATTTCCGCGAGAAGTTACTATCACATCAGACCTCAAGTCTCTGATTCGAAGTCTTCTGAAAAGAAATCCTGTCGAACGCCTGAGTTTTGAGAACTTCTTCAGTCATATAGTCGTGACTAGCGAGATACCCGGTCTTGTCGAGGATGACATTCCAAAGCCACCGCGACGGGAGCTGGAAACGATACCACAGGGCGAGACTCTTCCAGCATCGCCACGACCAGGCTCAGTACGGACACCGACAAGTGAATCATTACCAGATGGAACCTCCGGACGGTCACCACGCGACAGGCAGCAGAGATCACCCCAGATCCAGCAAGGCGTTGAAGGCAGATCTCCGAGACAGGTCTCTGAGCGAGTTGGAGACTTGCCTCGCGATAGCAAGGAAGGCCTAGGTATACGGCGCCCCTCAGTCCCACACCATCCCGCCTCTATGCCCAACCACCCACGACTAAGCGATAGAGCCCAGCGCGAGCTTGCTACAGCTCAAGAGAGCCTTTCATCTGACAGCCGTGGCCCGCGTCCTTCTAGCAGTCGACACTTGACTGAAGCAGAAACTGCGGCACAGGATGTTGCGTTCGAGCGTGACTACGTGGTTGTCGAGCGGAGACATGTCGAAGTCAACGCCTTCGCGGATGAGATGGCCGCAAATGAGCGACTGGGGGCCCAGGGACCATCGTCCCCGAGAACTGGGCAAATGTCACGTCGTTACACTCAACAGGGTACCCCAAACTCAACGACGGGAGCCGTCCCTACACCGTCATCTCAGACAGCCCTCATTGCGCAGGGCCGAACTGCTCATGATCGGCGATCATCTTATGAACGAGCGATGTCAATCAGCCCGGGATCTGCATCAAGTGCTATTTCGAAAGCGATTCAAGATGCTAGCCTTAGGTTGTTCGGATTCAAGGTTCCTCCCCACCGTGGCGCGAAGGGCCAGTCCCCGCCGCTTTACCAACCCTTCCCAACATATCCGACACCGCCGACTCCAACTGGCGTTCTGGGGGGCGGCAAGGAGTCGCAGATTGCGGACGACGACGTTAGAGCAGCTCATGTCATTGAAGAGCTGGCAACGAGGAGCGATTGCGTCTATGGATTTGCCGAAGTCAAGTATAGGCAACTAGTGCCACTGGCACCGTCGATGGAGCAAGCTTTGGGAGGTGTAGAGATTGACCCTGCCGGAATCGATGATGATGGCCTCACCGTCGAAGCAGTCGTTGCTATTTCAGAAGAGGCGCTTGTCCTTTACGTCAAGTCATTGACGCTGCTTGCTCGAGCCATGGACATCGCAAGCGTCTGGTGGACCAAGAAGAGCCGCAGCGAGACAAGCACCAGTGGCGTGTCTGCAGCAGTTTCTCAGAAGGTGACACAGAGGATCAATGCCGTGGTTCAATGGGTACGCCAGCGCTTCAATGAAGTGCTGGAGAAGTCTGAGGTTGTCCGCCTGAAGCTGGTTGAGGCTCAGAAGCAGCTACCGGAAGACCACCCAAGCCATCCCTCCAATCATGGTGGCGAGTCTGTCGCCTCTTCTATGGCATCTGGGACGAAACAGGTCTTCTTAACTCCTGGGATCGGAGCTGAGAAGTTGATGTACGATCGTGCTCTTGAGATGAGTCGAGCAGCAGCCATAGATGAGGTCACAAACGAGAATCTTCCAGGTTGTGAACTCTCGTACATGACCGCCATCCGTATGCTTGAAGCGGTTCTGGATAATGATGACGAGCCGGCGGGTAAAAGGCTCACATCTGGAAAAGAGCCTGCAAGAGGTGACTTCAAAGAACCAAGCAGCGAGCTGGATACCGATGAAGAGGCCCATGTCCGAAAGAGTAAGTACTTTCATAATTCCATTCTTGTAACGTAAGTTAACCCTTCCAGTGATTACCATGATCTCAGGGAGACTCAACAGCGTTCGCAAAAAGATGCAGATGATTGCAGATGCAAGCAGCCGCAGCCATCATAACCAGCAGATGGCTGCACGCCGACGTAGCGGGGATGTGACACCGCGCAGTGTGCGGTCTCACGCCTCTGGCTAACAGTACTATGGATCTTCGTTTAGATCACATGCCATATTCCATGACGATACGCACAGGCTTTGGATATTATTCACGACGCATATTTGGCTGGCACACATTTTCATACAAACGGCACTCCGCACCGGACACAGGGACCAGGTTCACACCTGCTGCGGAGGCTATTCACCAGGCGTTATTTCGTACTTTTCTTTCTTACGGTACGGCACAGTGCAATGGAAATGATTTCACATTGGCAAGTTGCTTCTATATTGTGGCATGGAGTTTGGGAGGCATTCTCACTCATACGGAAGCATGGAACTCTGAACAGCTTAAGTGCGTGTTAATGAGTGAGCGGCGTATATTTTCTATTTCTTCTTCTGTCCTATTAATGGCAGCAGGGCGGCTCTGCGAAACAGGGCCGAGGAGAGTCATTAACTATTGAAGGTAGGGCGATGCTGAATGATGTTTCTGTTGCTTGTCATTCTCTTGCTAGGCCATCGCTTCCGCTGTGCAACCTTTGGCAGTTTTTGATAGGGGTGTTTTGAGAGATAGCTCAGGCGAGAATGAGAAGGCGTAGCCTACATAAATTGCATTGGCTTGTACAGATGAAAGGCATAACTCCAGGGGCGTCTTACCTTTGAACGTCATGGTCCCTCCACATAGTCAAAGCGCGGCTCCATGCTATGCACCCGAAAGCCCAACTTCGTAAACAAAGGCGATTAGAAAGCATGCCCTTGATCACAATGCCAGACACCTGATTGCTTCTGTTTGCCAGCCAAACGCGTTCGGTGTTGATCCGAGCGCCTTTGGTTCCTCAGGCTCAATGCAACTGAAGTAAACGGCAAGGCATTTGTTTGAACCACAAGCAGGGCACTGATATGTACTGTACTGCACAACGATGTGATTTCTAATACTGTACAGGCATATTTATCGCCAAGGAGAAGCTCCTACAACCCGTCTTTATCTAGTTTCATCTCCTCATTACACGGCTTCCCGAGCATCGGCAATTAAGCTGACTTCCAAAAACGTACAAATTTCTCTAAAACCACACGGATCAAAGCCAAATGTCTGAGTGGCAGGAACTACAGCAGTCAGCAGAGTATGAGCTCTCAACTCAAGAGGAGAAGAAATGCGGCCAAGCAACCCATACTGGGCAGGATATCAGCCCTCTTCAGCTGTATCTCGAAGATATCTCATTGGTAGCGAGCAGTCGGGGTCAAAAGCCCCAAAGCATGGCCCCCGGTCCGGCGGTCGCTCTCGGCTACAAGATGGCCGAGATACTCAACGAGCCTCGCATGAAGAAACGCGAACGAAAATGGCGAAGCGCTGAAGCCCGGAGGGAGAGGACCTGGGCGGCCAGGGTCAAACCTATCGAGGTACCTGATGAGCTGATCAGGACCCTTATCCAGGAGGAGTGGGAAAAGATGCAGGCCGAGAAGTTCATGGCGGAGCGTCCTGACAGGATCAAGAACATGAGGTTGCCGAGCGGAAGGATCAGAGATCTCGGCGTGCCGAAGGAGCTCAAGCATGTTGAGACGTTGAGAGAGGTGGATGACTGGGTCTGGGGCCAGATTGACCGGGCTCACGATGAGGACCTGCTTTGCTGGCGGCCCAACGACGAGGACTGGGAGGACTACGAAGAGTACATGGTTGATGTGCAGGAGCAGTTCAACAGGAAGTACCGAGACTGGCGAAACGCCCAGAGAGCCGTCCCCCTGGCGCCCATCTGGGAGGACGAGAACGTCAGCTACCCCGTGAGGAACCGGCTTCGCAAATACCAAGACGAGACGTTCTACAAAGTCACCTACCACTCTCACGGCATCCCTCACTTCCACGACAACCCCCGAGCCCCCAACATCGTACCGAAGAGACACGAGCCGCTGGCCTGGTTTCTGAACCCCTGCTTCCAATGCCAGTCCGCAAACCTCGCGCACCGATGCAAGGTGATCCCCGGTGGCTGTCCGCGCTGCCAACGCAAGGACCTGGAATGTCTGTCCCTCAACCCGTGGGACATCGAGCTGGTCAGGGGTGGGGAGATGAAAGTCGAAGAGGCGAGGGGCTGGTGGGTCAAGGACGGGATCCCAGACACGGAGGACGATGACGAGAGTGAAGAAGGTCGGCTGCGTCAGAAGAAGGCGGATCAGTTGAGGAGTTACCTCGACGGTGGTCAGTGGGATTATGCCGAGTGGTGTGGTGGTGACAAGGGGTTTGTGATCAGGAACCCGAAAAAGGATTCGTGGGCTTTGCCGAGGTTCGAGAAGGATGAGATGGGCAGACCGGAGAAGGATGAGAATGGTAAGTTCATTCCTTGGAGGTCTTGAATGTGTTGTTGAAAAAGGGGTGGGGGGGAGATTGTTTCTGGAGCCGGGTTCTGGTGGGAGTTGTTGCTGGATCGAGGACAGAGGGGATCGTAAAGCAGCGTCGGAAGTCTTGCGGAGGTCTTTGACTGCGGCACTAGGCTAAGTTGAGAACATTGCGTGTAATCTCGTGAAGAGCTTCGTATCTTCGAAAATATCTTGCCAGATGTAGGTAGTACCACTTGAGTTTGTACTAGATTGCTTCTATGCCTGTGAGTTCTGTGACTGGATAGAGGTTCGAATTCTGGACACCCAGTTTGAGCTGAGGCTATTTGATCAAAGCCAAGAATTGAAGACATCCCATCACATGAACAGCTACAGTAACTATCATGGTGGCGGAATCCGGTCAAAAAGTAAGGCGCTGCCCATACTTTTGTCGTGACTTCAAGGCATCACTTGAGCATCTCGCGTTGACCTTTTCACTAGAGGTCGCATGGATTTCACACTTTCACACAAAGTCGATTTGACTACATAGATAGGAACATCCATCCCTTGACAGTGCCCTGGGCTTACCCTCTTTCAATGACAACTCTTTCAGACTTGCTTCCACTACAACTCCATCAGTCCACAAACAAGCTACCAATTTAGGATACCGGCAGATTATCGTCAGTAAATGGGGTTTCGCTTGAACAGTAATAGACACTGTTCGCTGAGTTTTCACTGCTACGCATTGCTGGGGCTTCAGGATAGCTCTTGGCAAAACCCTTCTATCACCGTTAAGAGTCAAGGTAACAGGCCTCTTCCCCTTTTGTTCACGGTCATTCATGGCAATTTTCGCTCGTCACTGCTGTGCCGCTTTGGATCTCAACTGTCCAAGAATAGCGACTTCGTCTGCTTCAGCTCCTCCAAGACTTGCCTTCGCTTCTTGGAGCTAGGCGTTGGCGGGAGGTGTCGATCTAGATTGTTCAGGGGTAGGTGCATGCCATCATGAATCTTGAGACTGGGCTTGAGCTTCAGCTCTGATATTCTCTTCCACCTGGTCTGTCGTTTCCTGGCTCGTTCACCGTATTTTAGGGAGGGCTGATGGGTAGGTGTTGTGATTGTGGTCCGCGTCTTGGAAGCCGTGTCTTCTCGACCGCGAGCCGGAAGGGCGGGCTTGTGGAAGATGGGTGCCTCTGTGAGGCAGTATTCAGGAGACAATACCAGTGAGACATCCAAGTCTTGGTTCTGTGGAGCTTCAGGCGTCACTTTTGTCGCAGCGAAGTATGATGATCGGTCATCATTTGCTGAATCAGCGGTTCGTGGCTGTAAGCGCGAAAGCACCGAAGGAATATCCCATGGCATTGCCTTCAATTCTGCCTTGCCTTTCCAATTAGCACGAATCTTCTGGTCAAACTTTTGAAAGAACTTGATATGTGCAGCCGAGCTGTTCAGCCAGTCATGTCGTGCTGCTTGTGGTGCGGTCAAGCGAAATGCAGCCTGCACGCGCAGGCACTGCCACACAAACATCTGAGCTTCCGGTGAACAGGAGCTGCCTTCATTGAAGAAGTCGTTCTTGAGAGATACTTCGAGTTCTTGCTGTTCCATACCACTAAGATCTGCATAGTCACGGTCGCTGTAGGGGGCGAGCAGCATGAGGGTGACAATGCCTAAGGACCACATGTCAACCGATGAGCCCTGAGACTGCTGACGGTCTGAGATTTCGCTGAACTTCGTCAGTAAATGCACGAGAAGAGAAAACGGAAGTCATACGGAGCTTGATATCGCATGGTTCCAACATTGGTAGTCATGCGATTACGACGTGGAACAGCCGATGCGCCAAAGTCAGAAAGCATGACTCGGCAGTACGCAATCTTCGGACAGTTTGCTAGGAGGATATTCTCGGGCTTCAAATCGCGATGAACAATACCTTTGTGATGTAAAAACTCAAGGCCGCTGACAACTTGACGGATGATGATTTGAGTATCGAACTCCAAGATGATATCGTGGCGATAAATGAATGACATCAAATCGCCACCCGCAGCCAGTTCAGTAAAGGTGTACCTAATTTCTACCGTCAGTTCAGAGCCCTCAGTCATGCAGCTTAGTCGTACAAAGTATGAGGTGAGCTGATCGCATCAACGTAAGGCAGAACGTTTGGCTATGGCGCTGTTAGTTTCGGGGCATGATCTTCTCAAGCTTGTCCAACTAACATGCTGCAATTGCCGCAGGATATCGACTTCCTGTCGTCGTCGCCGGGTTTCCTCTGCAGAATTCTTGCCCTTGATTTTGTCAAGGTTGACAAGTTTGCATACCAGCTGCTTCTTGGTCCTTGCCTCTATCGCAAGATACACAGTTGCTTCGGCACCTTGACCCAGGCATCGTTTAGTGAGGGTGTATTTGTCCTGGAAGAGCTTCGACTGGCGTTAACGTGAATGCCATTTGCGAATATTTTGAATTTGCTGACCTTCACTTCTTCCGCTTGAAGTCTGGTTAGTTCATGTTGCGGAGGGCTCTCTGGCTGTGAGAGGGTAAAGCTCCAATACGGTAAGATCTGGACTGTATCACCACCTTGGAGTAGATAGCCTGAAGAAAGGTTCGGAGCGCTTCCAATCAAGACATTGTTCACATAAGTTCCATTGCAAGAACCTCGATCGCGTGCGTAAATGTGGTGGACTCCAGAATCATACTTGACAGCGTAGACCTCGCAGTGGTTTCTGGAAACGAGGCCGTCATTGTCACATGGGAGGACGAAGGTACTGTAAACCAAATTTAGGCGAGGTTCAAGGGCAAGACATATGACTGACGTACTTAGACCCTGTATCGCGTCCAATCCTAAAGATATCCTTCACGAAGATGTCAATCTGCTCTGCTAGAATGGTTAGCCTTATTTCGACTCTCAGTGTCAAACAGAGCTTTGCCCTGCGTGCCTTGGTATCCAGGTACTCTGGAATCAGTGAATTCCAGGCGAGCCACAGGAATGCGATCTTCAGGATCAAGGTCGCCTCCGGCAAAGGCAGGCGTGAGCATGGTGAAGAAAAATGTGCTTGAGCTGATCGACTAGTAGAGCGATGGAAGGCAAGGCTTGCATTGGAGTGCCAGCATCTCTGCAGGGAAGACAGATATCACGGTGAACGTAGGCATATAGATGCACATTGTGAATTACTGATTCAAATATGGGAAATGTTGTACAATAAACTAAAACTGATCAGGCAGTCCCCTTTAGCAGGGACTGAGGTGTTGCCTGCTTGGTGTAACACGAAGTCTTGAGCACGTGGTTTTTCGAGGTTAGAGCTTTTCCCACACATTAGGTGAATGGGTCTTGCGTGTCCGACTGCGTGTGCTTCAGCGAAGGGTCGAATCTTAAGGGCTAAGGTTCAATGAGAGCTCCATAGGTACGAGATACCTTCGTTTGCTTTGCATTCACTCAACAGTAGGTTGTAAGATTCCCAAGTGGAAAACATCATCCTTATAGGGTAGGATTTGTAGAGGGCCAAGGGATTGGAGTACCAGGAATAAGACAATGACAACCAAATTATAGCAAAACTTCAGGTTGGGATATTCAACGAGACGGAGAAAATCAATAGCTACGAAGCAGGGCTTCCCATCTCGGTTCAGCATTTGAAACACCCACCAAATCTAGGCCGTTGGTGGCACTTGACGACTGGTGCCGGCAACCCTGTTTTTCCGCTGCCAGTTCCGCATTGAACTGACGTAGGAGTCACGTGACCCCTTACCCTCCCACAAAGCAAAACTGCCAGAAATCCCCCCCGCCTCGATCCTTCTTTCCTTCCACAACCAACGACTCTCACCACCGAACCAGTAAGAGCTCAACGTGCCACCTTTCCTCTTGGTGCGAGGTACTAACAAGAGATCAGAAACATCGTTCAATATGAGAGCCAAGTGGCGCAAGAAGCGTATGCGCCGCCTCAGGCGCAAGAGGAGAAAGATGAGGGCCCGCAGGTAAGAACATCGCCAGCTGTGGTATTTGGAAACCTCACGGATGCTAATTCCCATCACAGCAAATAAGCGGCTCGCACCGACGCCTAACCTGACCGTCTCACGGCTACACACCACCTCGCACTCTTAGCGATGCACGCCCGGCACTGATCGGCATGGGCTTTGACACCTTCGCCTTCGGCATATCGCAACAAGCAATTGGAACGATTAGCTGGTCAATGGGAGAAGGACCGTTCGAGATCTGTACTGCGGTTTTGAGCTTGTAGCAAATGGAGTTGCTCGAGATGGGGAGATGGACTTTGTTCAATGGAAGGTTCGGCATTTTGGACTGCGAAATTGCCCATCCCTGAAGGCAAGCTGTATGCAAAGAAGCCTTGGAAGCTACCACATCAAGTCGCTCGACAATCAATCAATGCAGTTCTGCTACAAATCGTCTCTCCTTGCTTAGACAAGTGCATTCGTGAAGATATATATTGGTGATGTGTCCGCCCCTACATGCCCTATGCTGCAATCCTATTTTGCCTATTTTGCAATTGCAAGCTGGCAATGGGTGTCAGAACAAATTACGGCTCGAGACCTAGGATTGCTAAGTAAACCGCATAGGTTGCTGAGGTCGTCACCACGTGACAGTAGGAGAGTCCCTTAACTATATACCAGCGGGATGTCTGAAGCATTGACTAGCAAGAATCAATGTCAGAGGCACGGTCTATCCTTGGGATATAGTCGAATTGATCACCTTGCACTCAATTGGCCCTCTCCAAGCTGTCGTTCACACTCATTCCCAGTAATTTTACTCAATTTCGTCAAAGTGACGAGACCTTGCTTGTGCAGACACTGTGGGGTCAGCTCACCTCTACTCACCGACCTTCCAAGACGGGTAGTGGACCCAAACTGCAATGGCAGAAAATGGAAGCCAAAAATTTCGAGTGGGATCCCACCTCATCCTAAGACGGGCTCACACCGAGTCGAGGCAACTACGACATAAGTATATTCACAAACGGCAACGACCGCGACACAGAGAGCTGTATCAGACAGTATGGCAGACCCGGGGGCTAAGAAGAGGAAGAGAGATGTTGATGCTGGCGCAAAACCCAGCAAGAAAGTCGCCATCGTCGCCCCAGCCTCAACAGCGAAGATTGCCTCGATCTTGAGACCAAAGTCGTCGCCCCCAGTCATTGGTACGTTCCCTGATTCTGTAGTAAGCTTGGGAAAAGGACCGTACTGATGGTGGCGTAGCGACAACTCCTGGGATTCAATTGCCACACAACCTCTCCTTCAACTCATACGCCCCGCGCGAACTCTCGAAACCGAAATCCCAGTCTAAGAAGCATGCTGGAGGCTCAGAACTTCTCCTGCAGTCTACGTCACATCGCTCTCTAGACTACACCGCAAGAGAAGAGGTATCACGAAACTCAAAACCCTTGGTGAACCACTATGTTGGAATTTACGATCCAAGGACCGGCAAAATGCAAGTCGTCGAGGCGAAGAAGATGATCGTCCGGCCGCAAGTGAGGACGAAGCAGGTTGATGCCGACGAAGAAGCCTCGAAGAAGGTGCGCAGTCTCACAATATAGCGACATGATTTACACAGGGAACTAATGGATTCGCAGACCAACTTCGACCGCAAGACCGACCTTGGGCAGGCTTTCGGTACCAAGAAGGCCAAGAAAGCCCTCAACGACAAGGTTGTCAACGCCATCGCCCCGGCCAGCCGCGATGCTCCCAGAACTAAGGTCGATGAAGCAGCCAAGGCCATGCTCACCTCAGTCGGGGCTGTCACGTCCACCATGGCATCAAGAGAGGCGCTACAGTCTGTAGTTGATGAAGCCAAGCCGGTCCCCAAGGCCAACCTTGATGCTGAAGAGATCCAGGAAGTCTACGACCCCAGGGTTATCATCGGCGAGGATATCCTTAAGCTTGTGCCTATACGGGAGTGGCAAGAAGCTGTCGAGCACGGCGATTCCATCGAGGTGCAGTCGAGATATGTTGCCGAGCGCGTGGGAGCCATTGCCTCAAACCCTGAGGCAGTGCAGCGCCTCCGCGTCCTGAGATACGCATACTTCGTGATGCTGTTCTACAAAAGCTCAGTTGCCAAGGGTAGAGGAATACGCAGAATCCCGCAAAGCGACAAGCTGAAGAGTCTGCTCGAGCCAGCCCCCGAGGCTGTCGTTGAGAGTATCCGACGCAAGTTCTCCGATGCAGGTGAGATGAGGAAGTTCCACCAGGAGCTCCTGTTCACATACATGTGCGCGATGACATGCATCATCGACAACTTCGAGGTGGACACGCAACATTTGGTTAAGGACCTGTCCATCGACCAGAAGTCGCTGAACAAGTTCTACCAGGAAATCGGGGCCCGGGTGGTGCAGAAGACCATCCCTGGAACCAAGTTGAAGAGGAACGTTGCTGTGCTCTCGCTTCCACTCAAGTTCCCGAAGCAGAGCGTGGGTCCCAGAGGGAAGAGATAGGACCTCCTTTCCAAGGGTGCCCGAGTCTTGCAGCGGCAGCCTCGGAGCGACAGAGCGATAGAGTAGAAGCTGAAAGGCATCTTTGATCAAGAGGTGGCTGTTTCAACCAGCTCATTCTTTACTTGAGTTTTGGCATTTCGGAGTTTTAGGGCATAAAATTGAGCGGCACCCCTTTGGAAGAGGACGACTCATGATGATTACCAATCACCTTGCTTTACCATTCGGGTCTCCCTCTTTCCGCTCCGACTTACTACTGTGAGCACGACACTATTATTATTGCACCCCCGAATCGAGTAGCTGAAATGTTGCAAATTACCGGGGCTTTTGTTCATAAACTAGGCCGTGGTTGTCCCCCGCACTCTACCGAGGCACGTTCGGGACCTGAACCTGGGGAACTATAGTGGGACCCCGGTTTTCTGGATGCTTACTTACTCTCCAGCTTAAACGACCAACTCAGCAACTTAAGACTCTTGACTGACAAAGCTCATCCTCCTCTTTTGTAAACAGCCATCAAAAAGTCTCACAAGTTCAGTTCGACGGTCAGCCACTCAACCTGCTCGCTGAGAAGAAGAGCATAAGGAAATCAACTACCATGGCTGACAACATCATCTCCGTTGAGTATCGCGGCCGCGTCGCCGTCGTGACCATCGACAACGACAAGAAGCTCAACTCGTTTTCGCAGCAGCAATATTACCGCCTCGCGCAGACTATGAAAGAGATTGCGACCCATGATGAGGTCTACATCACCGTGCTGATCGGCAAGGGCCGCTACTTCTCGGCGTATGTTTAGCTCCTAACTTCTCAATCGACGGGGACTTCTGGCACATGGGCAACAACTCGTGCCGAGACCCAATCCCAGAACAGCAATGAATACTGACACCATTATCCATAGCGGTGCCGATGTTTCTCTTGCTTCATCTGCCCCCAAGTCAGCCAGCGAGCAACACCAGTACTGGCTCGCGAATTTCGGTGCTTACCAGATCAACATCACCAGCGCATTCGCCTCGCACCCCAAGATCCTGGTCATTGGACTCAACGGTCCGGTCATCGGCCTGTCTGCTGCGCTCACCGGCTTCGCAGACTTTATCTACTGCACGCCCGACACCTTCCTCTTCACGCCCTTCTCCTCCCTTGGCCTCGTTGCCGAGGGCGGCTCATCCCGCGCCCTCGCTCTGCGTCTCGGCCCGGCCAAGGCGAACGAGGCGCTGATCATGAGCAAGAGGATCACGGCAGAGGAGCTCAAGCAGTGTGGCTATGCGAACGAGATCTTCGAGGTAGGAAAGGGCGAGAGCGAGAAGTTCAAGCAGAGGGTGCTGCAGGAGGTGGATAACCGTCTGGGCGAGCACTTGGTCGGCGACAGCCTGATTGGCATCAAGAGGCTGATCAGGCGGCCGGAGCTGGATAACATTGACGTTCAGAACGTGAGGGAGATGCTGGCTGGTCTGGACAGGTTCGTGGCCGGCGTACCGCAAGAACAATTCAGGAGGTTGGCCAGTGGAGAGAAGAGACACAAGCTGTAAGATGAAACATAGTCAAAGTTTACGGTGCGGACATAGATACGCTGAATCTTGATGCTGATTTTCATCATCCTGGTCGATTTATATGTACTATATGCCAGTACCTGTGAAACATCCTCCAGATAGCGTGAGGGTAATCCAGGGTCAATAGTCAAGGCCTCTGAAAGGGATGAGTCTGTAAGCGACGTAGCGAAGGTTGCAAGTCTTCTTGGCCGGAAAGGAAATGAAGAGCAAAATGCGCAGTTGGGCAGACCTTTTTTTCGTTTCTTTTTTGGAGAGGGGGGGGGGGGGAGGAACGTTTGTGTAGAGTGGTTGAAACGAGAATGGAAGATTCATTGTATGATTTTCGATGCGTAGCCTGCAATCATACACCTTTCTACCGGAACTATCACACCAGCTGAGGATACCTACTAGTACCAACTGCTCAAGCAAGCAAGCCAAAGAGCAGGCTGGTTCTCTGCCAGTAATCCTTCGCTGACTTCGCCATCCTCTCTCTGTACACTTTCTCCGTCAAGCCACTCTGCTTCCATAGAGCATCTTCGGCCTTCAGCAGGGAGTCCGCGACTTCTTTTGTGGCCGCAGATGCGATGCAGCTGCGAAGATAAAGGACATCAAACGTCCACTGCGTGAGGAGATCCTGCCTGGTATCTTTGGTCTCTTCGGGGGAAGAATCATCAGCCTTCTTCTCGGCTGTTGCTTCGCCATCATCTGGATGAGCTTCCTCATTCTCTTGAGCGTCTTCCGCTTGACCTTCGCCGTTCTTCTCGGGCTTGGTGCCCTCTGAAGCCAGTTTCTTCGACGCTGCAAGCCACAGTTCACTCAGCTGCTCATCGAGATGCTTCTTCAGTACGCTCACTCCGGCCGCCGTCCAAATATCCAAGCCAGCATCACCCATTGAATGTGAGAGACTCCTTAGGAAGAGGAATACTTGTGGGGAGGGCTGGCACGGCAATGAAGGCTCTCCCTCCCAGAGAGGTCTGCCAACAACTCTGCGATCCGACAGTCCTGTGTCTGAGAACTCGCTCAGAGCCTTTTTTGCGACTTCAACAGCCACGGTCTCATGAAGTGAAGAAACCATAGCCAAACCGAAGTCGCGAACAGCAGGTCTTTCTGGCATCTCTTGACGAATGTCACGAGTGACTCGAAGCATGTACAAAGCGACAGCCGCTCGAGAATGACTCTTCCAGAGCTCCTGTAACTGCTTGTCCAGGGCCTCGAATGACTTGTCGAGTGTGATGTCCAATTTGTCTTGCAGCATCTTAGGATCCTCCCTGCTGAGCATCTGTTGTCTCGCCTCGATAGTCTCTTCATCTTCAACTTCGTCGTAATCATTGTCCCATCGCTGTTTCCTGAGCGACTCGACCACCTCCTTCACGTCATCAATGACATGGAACCAGGAGCTATAGCAGTGGCCCGCTCTCGAGACAGCATCGTTGCGGCCATACAGACGACTGACAACTTCTTGGATGAAGGGGGCAGCACCACTGGCCAAGGCCGCATCGTAACCCTCCTCGTCCCAGAGGTCGAAACGCTTGTCTGTCACTCCAACTTGCCACCCTTCAAGCGTGGCTTTCACTTCTGAGCCGACAAGATGGAGTTTGTTAACCTTAGCCTCTAGAACAGCTAGCATACGAGCGTTGATGACCTCACGCAAGTCGTCTTGCATTTCCATAGGATCGAAAGCCTTGGCCCGATTGCCGTCTCGAATCCACAGCTGCAAGACTCCTGTACGGAGCTCCATGATAGATTTGAACTCTGACATCGTGCCGAGCGTCTTCTTCAGACCGTCGAGCACCACGCTGCCACCCTTCTTGCCCCAACCAGTGAGCATCTCACGTGCCTGTTTCCCGTCAAGGTCATTATGTCTAATGAAGGGCGTGAAGTATTGGATCTCCTCTCCACACCAGCGTTCGTAGATGTTCAGACGCAGACCCTCTAAACCCTTCAATTCAGGGCTTGCGAGCAGTGGTTTACTCTTGAGGGCGGCAAGGGCTTGAGAGAGTCGGGTTGGCACGATGGCCTGGACATCCAGTAAGCTTCTTGTATACAGCTTCAAGCTGCGAATCACGTCTTCGGTCGTGGGCTCACGCTCGTCCTCATCGGTGTCGAAGGCCAAGGCAATAGCGCTTGCGCGCACGTCAAGGAAGTATCGCAAAACATCGCGGGACCCCGCACTACCGACAAGGCTGTGAGCTGAAAGAGCTTGGAGGATCTCATTGCGCTCCGGGTCACCGTCTTCTTGCTCCAGGACTTGGTCCACAGCTCTTCGCAGCCTCCGTCGCAGACCGCTGTATGTCTTGTTCGCTATCGTCAGGGCTCGTCGGGCGTCTTCGTCCGGGTCATCGTCACCAATGCGCTTGATCA
Source organism: Sarocladium brachiariae (assembly GCA_008271525.1). Taxonomy (NCBI): domain Eukaryota; kingdom Fungi; phylum Ascomycota; class Sordariomycetes; order Hypocreales; family Sarocladiaceae; genus Sarocladium; species Sarocladium brachiariae. The sequence continues at coordinate 496,455 of RQPE01000017.1, read as the reverse complement.
AAAGCCTGATCAGGACAACGACCTTTGCTGCAATTAGTAGGCGATCCCCTCGTGTCGTGTCCGCCCGCAATCCACCTCCGCTCTTCAGAATTCTCCCTGCCGTCAGGCCACACTTGTCCAGTAGCTGGAGCCTCGCCTGCATCGCCATTTCTGGGCGTGACCGACCCTCAACGAAGTCACTGAGGCCCTTGGCTTTTGAAGCTACAACGGCCCGCCCACAGCGTCCGCCCATCTGACCGAGAAGCTCCTGGACAGCATCATTGTGGCCTCGCATGCGCACAATGGAGTCTGCTGTTCCAAGAAGCTCTCGGTATGAGCCGCCAACCTGAGTACGCAGACGCGCTGCCTTCTCCTCAATTTGCACATGAAGAGTCTTATGAAGAGCTCGAATCTGTGGGAGTGTGTTGCTAGAGGAGAAAACCTCAGCAGAGGTGGCAACGGTCGAGGGGTCGATGGTGGCCATCGTGGAGATTCGAGGTGCGGTGTGGGGTTAAGAGATCGTGGCAGACACAAGCTCTGCAATGCTATAATCCGCTGAGTTCACTGTTTGTCATGTCGCTCGCAAGACGTGTTCATATATCTTGTGGCTGGCTGGCTGTAGGTGGAACAAGGGTGGAGGTTGCAAGCTCTCCCAAGTGTTGCGCGTGGTGGGAGGTGAGAGTTGGCGGGTCTGACCGTCTCTCGCTGGCCTCTTGAGCAGCTCTGGATCCTGAACTCTCAGCCCTGGCTCCTGTGTCGATCAGCCCCAGCAACCACCTCAAGAGACGTGTGCTTGAGTCCTAAAGGACGAGAGCTATATCAATGCTGGTATTTTTTCCTTGTGGTATACTGATAAAACGAAATTTCGAACATTGAGTTTTCGCTCTCGCAAGTTCAAGCGGCTGGTGCAAAGCGGCCCACGTCTTGTCCGAGAGTGTGCAACCATTTTCTTATTTCTACGGCTTTTCAAGACCGCTCTTGTTCTTTGTGAAAGTATACTCGGGGGGATATCCTACCTTCTGCAGCTGAAAATGCTCCTAGAAGAGGTACAGGTGGAAGGATTACCAACGTAAAGGAGTCAGTCAGCTGATCGGATAGAGCTTCGGAGCACAACAATGCAGTGATGGCAGAACTCTCAGTCTTGATTTCAGTAGTCATCACCTGGTGTAGCAAAGTTACTGGGAACGTTCATGGCGTTGCATCTATAGCAAGACACCCCTTCGAGGGTTATATGGTTCTCGACTTAGCATAATGCTCCTCGGGTTCCTCTGGTATATATCATGGGCTACTTATTGGCTGTACTTAATGCCAAGTCTTGGGTATTGAGGTTGAATCTGCCTCTTGTGTTGAACTTCCTTCGATTTGGCAAAGGAACAAGTGGAGGAAGAGAGGGAGATACGGATAGGCGATCTCACAGATTCGAGTAAGAATCTGTCGGACCATCCATACGTCCCACCCCTTGATCAAGTACTCCGCACGATAAGTGAGCATGTAAATCCAATCGATAAGCCATTGCTAAAGCGTGGCTCTGTCCTTGGAAAATGCCCTTGAATATGGCCAAATGAAGCTTCCCAAATTGCCGACAGTATATGAACAGACCATCTACAGTTTCGTCGACTTGATAACGTTGATGTTGACACCCGTCCTCTCTCCTTGATACCCGCCAACAGGCTCTCCGCCCTTCCAGATGGGCTTCATGCTCCTCAACTTCTTCTGCTTGGCCTCGTACTGCTTCCTCTTCTTCACACGTGGGTTTCTGACGTCCTTGCTCCTCTTCGGTGCGAGACCCTTGTTCTTCTCGATGGCGTACGTGACCTTCCTCTTGCCGTCCTCGCCAACCACCTCGTTCTCTACCACACGGTCCGCCTTGCCAGCGTTGGCCAGCGCAGCTGCACGTGCAGCCTTCTCCTCACGCTTCTTCGCCGCTGAGTTGGCGACCATGTCATAGTAATCGTCCTCGTCGTCACGCATGGCATTGGCGACCTTGTTATCGTCCTCGTCGCTGTCGTCACCTAGATCAGCGCCGAACTTGGAGTCCTTCTGGCCACGCTTCTCTGCGGCGGCCATGAGGCGAGCTTGGCGATCACGGAAGCGTTCGCGGTAAGGGAGATCTGCGTCTCCTCCAGCGTCGCGACCGGCGTCGGCCCGGCGATTTGCCTTCTGCACAATCTGCGAGGTGTAGAACTTGAGGCTCTTCTTGCGGGCTGCTTTTTCGGCAGCTGTACGCTCATCCAATGCATCCTCCTCTCCGAAATCGGAGTTGTCGCCGGCATCCTCCGCGATCTCCTCGCGTCTCCTCTTCTTCGACTTCGTAGGGCCCAGAGGCAAATCGTAGAGGTCGGCGACACTGGCCTCAGCGGCGCGAGCCTGTTCCAGTTTCTTTTCGAGCTTGCGCTGCCTCTTCTTCTCTGCTAGTGCATCAGCCTTGGCCTCTTTCTTGCTCTTCTTAGGCTTGACCACAGGAGCTTTGGCGGCTTCAATGGCCTCAATATCGGGTATTGAGCCTTCAGAAGCGTCGTCCGTAGCTGCAGGCTTCTTGTGTTGAATCCGTTGCCAGGCATCGCGGCATTCAACTAGCATCTCCATAACTTCGTGGTCCCTTAGGTCGGCTGGATTGAGGGGATTTGACTCCTTGACAGCATCGCGAGCAGGTGATGTGAGAATTGCAAAGTAACTGGCCAACGCCGCCACATAGCAGCCGAGAACCCAATACTTGACAGCGGCCAATGATTTGGCAGACTGACCAGCAGCTGCGTCCTTGAGTGCCAGTAATGAGGGCTGGAGTTGATCGAATTCTTTGGCTAGGTACTCGAATTCAGGGTACCGAGCCTTGAGAAGTCGATAGCGCTCTTCAGGACCCATGTCATCCGTGATTTCGACATCTTTGAGGACTTCGGTGACGATTTCTTCATCGTCCTCCTCTTTTGCAGCTGGCTTCGCCCATTCGTCTTCATCAAAGATGAAGTCCTCCTCCGCCATCTTAGACAGCTTCTTCTGCTGCAGCCGCTTTGCCTCCTTTTCCTCGGCGAGAGCGTCGGCTTCGGTCTCGATGTTGTCGGCATTGTAGTAGTCTCCCTTTGAAGAACCCCAGTAGCCGGTGTCTTCCTCTTCCTCATCGCCTTCGGCTTCGTCTACGCTGTCGGCAGCTTTACGGGTTTTCTTCGTTTTCTTCTTCTTCGCAGCGTCGGCATCTGAGTCGTCGTCGCGAGCAAACACTTCCTCGTCTGAGAAATCATATTCATCGTCGTCTTGTCTTCTGCGCTTCGAGCTAGGCTCATCGAACATGATCCTGTCCCGATTCAGGAAGTATTCGTCTTCGGAGTCGGCGACATCCTCGTAGGTGGTGATGGGTCCAAGGCGGGCATCTTTATCGTCCACTTCCTTAGGGCCAGTTGGCTGGGAGCGGCCAGAGGCTTTTCTCTTTTTAGCCATTTTGATGCTCTAATCGAAGGCGCTCAAGAGATCCTGTGTAGCCAGGTGAATGGAGATGAATGCTAGATTCGCTGTCTGAGAACATCAATTTTTTAGTGGATCCAGGCGAATCTGCGCCTGGGCTGATAATCGCGATAAGAAGTCCCCGCCAGGATGGATGGTGCTAACATCACGTGGGGCTTTCACCGAACAATCGTATTTTGCAGTCAGAAGTAAGGTACTCCGTATATATGTAGCTCATTAAGCCCGCTTTGCTGCTTTTGTGCATCCTTCATGCAGGTCGAAACCATAAAGCTCGCCATCGCGCCAACAGCGGTTAAACAGACGTCACTTCGTATCAGGCAGTCTGATGGATGATCGCTGCAACAACAACACCCAGGATGCGCCATGTAGGGAATAAACCATAAACCGGCATTTTGCATATGCAGGTAGGAAAGAAGAGAAAATCCATGCCTCTCGATGTGAGCATCTGGCGAATTCGTTTGTTCATGGCTTTTGTTCAGTGACATTTCCGTATCACAAGCCAGGTTTGGGGCAGCTTTTGGTGGCTTAGCGACTTGGCATTGGTCGGTCACCTGTAGCTCGTTCTGGTGATCACTGTCAGGATCCCCCCCTGAGTCAGATTATACACGAGATGATCAACCCTCCAAACAGCTGCTAAGGGTTCTGTGTCAGGTGCCTCACCAGCTCCTCCACCAGCCAGAGTGGATTATTGGGTACTTTCTGCAGGGCTCTCGGACATGGGCACGGCTTGTCCTGCAAGCTCATGGCATCTATCAAGACGCCCGTATAAACATGACATGACGTGACACCACATCCAAAATACAGGCCCAGGGTCGAAAAGCCATGAACAATTTGTTATCAGACACACATACCCATGTCAAGAAAGCCCAGGTGAAGGTTGTGTGGTAACCTCAAGGGTGCACCCTCCCGCTTGATGCTCGTCCGTCTGGCTATTCATTACGGCGCCTCTCTTAGCGTGTTTCTCACCGCGAGCACCCACCCCACCACATGTGTAGCGCCACCTCCAGGGCGTCATCTGCCTCCCCCAGACTGTCACCAAAACATCACGAGCCTACGTCTGTCTCCCTTGGAGCGAGGGAGGTACGTGCCTGCGATCCTCCTTTGCCAATTATGCCTTTGTTTTGACCGGAGAGACGACTTCTTTCCGTGTGCGATCTGCTGTTTCTCCATTTCTCCATACCTATTTCAGCACACCGCTGCATTTAAATCTGGAGCGACTAGACAAACGTCATCTCTCTTAACCCTGTCCATCCTAGCAACCGTGCTCGTGCCAAAAGCTGCTCTGCTTTGTCCTGGCGTTCTTCAACGACCAGATCCACGACACCTAGAGGTCCGTCCGGATTCCCTCTGACTTCTTGTCCTTCGACCTAGACCCTACGTCCAACCATCTGCTCTTGAGTGGGAATCGCGACCGGCGCACCTGCACACGTGCCTCGCGCAGTGCTCAAAGGTCAAGCCTTCTCTCAAGCACGCTTGGCCGCCGCGACGAGCAACTTATAATCTTCAGGCTTGAGGCGGATATCATGTCGAACACAGCCGGACCTGGCGGCTCGTCAGGGCTCCGGATAGTAGTACCGCCATCGCAGCGGCATTCATCCGACGAGCCCACTGAACAATCCCCGCTACTCGCGAGCGCGAGATCTCGTGTCCGTATCAGGAGTGGTGCTGCTTCTCCGAATATGACAAGAAATGTCCTGTCGAGAAATCATAGCTATACTGGTAGGTCTCCAGTCTCAGCCCCACTGCATTTACGCTATCATAGCTGAACTTGTCTCCTAGGATCGATGGGTCGCCATACTCGTCGGCAGTCCTCGACATGGAGTGCACGCCTAATGCAGGCCCTCGCCGATCGACAAGACTCCATGGAGGAATCAAAAGGATCTAGGTATCCTGACGAACGAGTGTGGTACGATCAATTCACAAGCACCGACTGGCTTCACGATACCATTGCGGATTCGCAGCGTGTCAAGATTTTGAGAAGCCGCAAGGATTTTTGGGGTCGTATCAGGGTTGCGTTGGATGGTGCGCAAGGATGGCTGCTCAGTGCTGTCGTTGGTGTCATTGTGGCACTTGTCGCCTATACAGTCAACGTTTCAGAAGCGATTGTGTTTGATTTCAAAGACGGCTATTGCGCGAGGGCATGGTATTTCAATGAGAGGGTAAGTCAAGTCTCGAGAGTCTGGCTTGTGCCATGTGCTGACTGCTCGTAGAAATGCTGTCCGTATGGTCGTTGCGATGACTGGATCGATTGGTCCGAGGTTTTAACAGGGCATCCCTTTGGCGAAGTCGGGACGAAGTTCAGCGTCTACATCGTCCTTTGCATTACCCTGGCTTGCTTTTCCTGCTGGCTGACAATGTCTACCAAGACCGTTGTACCATCAGCGTACCGCCTGACAACTCTCGACGAGAACCTCGCCGCACAGCAGCTTCCTCAGCCAGGCGAACCTGCCCGAGCCGACGAAAGCCCGAGCCCTCGACAAGTTTCGCTGAGACCGACAGAAACCGAGAACCCACCGATGATTTATTATTCAGCTGCAGGCAGTGGTGTTGCGGAGGTCAAGGTCATCCTGAGTGGTTTTGTTCTTCATGGATTCCTTGGTTTCAAGACCCTTGTCATCAAGATGGCTGCTCTTGTTCTCAGTGTGGCGTCTGGCCTGAGTCTCGGCAAAGAAGGCCCCTATGTCCATATTGCTACCTGTGTTGGCAATATTGCGTGCCGATTATTCTCCAAATATGACCGAAACGATGGCAAGAGGCGCGAAGTTCTCTCTGCCGCCGCAGCAGCTGGTGTGGCTGTCGCATTTGGTGCTCCTCTTGGTGGTGTGCTCTTTGGTCTCGAGGAAGTGTCCTACTTCTTCCCTGCCAAGACGCTTTTCCGAACCTTCTTCTGCTGCATTGTTGCGGCTCTTTCCCTGAAGTTTCTCAATCCATATGGAACGCATAAGATTGTCATGTTCGAGGTCCGCTACATTGTGGACTGGGAATACTTTGAGCTTGGAACCTTCATTCTAGTCGGCGTGTTGGGTGGCGCTTTGGGAGCTTTGTTCATCAAGGCTTCCAAAGCCTGGGCTCAGAGCTTCCGTCGGATTTCCATTATCAAAAAGTATCCCTTGGTCGAGGTGTTCTTAGTTGCTGTTGTGACTGGCTTGCTGAGTTTCTGGAACGTGCTCACAAAACTTCCAGTTGCCAAGTTGCTGCTCAACCTAGCTTCTCCGTGCAACAGTAACAATGCAGATCTGGAAGACTTTGGGTTGTGCCCCAAGTCTATTGACGACATTCCCGAAATCCTTAGAACTCTGATTGTGGCGCTGTTCATCAAGGGCTTCTTGACCGTCATAACATTCGGTATAGTAAGTAAATAGCAATCGCTGACACCGGGCTGCTGGGCTGACCTCCGCACAGAAAGTTCCTGCTGGCATCTATGTTCCATCCATGGTGGTGGGAGGTCTCATGGGCCGTATCATTGGCCATCTCGCTCAATGGCTCGTCCTTGCGACTCCTGACTGGGCAATTTGGGGCACATGTGCGACGGATTCGGACGGGACATGCATTCAACCAGGTGTCTATGGTTTGATTGCTGCCGGCGCAACAATGTGCGGCGTGACGCGCTTGTCCGTAACATTGGCCGTCATCCTGTTCGAGCTGACAGGAAGTCTTGACTATGTCCTCCCGTTCTCGCTGTCCATTTTGGTTGCAAAGTGGACGGCTGATGCCGTGGAGCGCAACAGCATCTATGTTGGTATCCTCTTTTACCGTAGAAAGCCCTGCATGCTGACGTCACAACTAGGATCTTCTCACCAGCATGAACTCATACCCCTTCCTTGACAACAAGCACAAGCCCATCTTTGACGGTGACATTGCCGATCTCATGCAGCGTGTGCGGCGTGAGCGGCTCATTGACATCACCAACTCGCCCGCAGTACCTGCCACGAAGCTACGGGCGAAGCTCGACATGCTGTACAGGGCGGGTGAACTCGACGGAGGCTTACCAATCGTTCGCGATGATATTCTAGTTGGCCTCATTCCCGCACCGGACTTGGAGTTTGCACTTGATCAGCTCATTAATGAAAGCGAGTGTTCATGCCTGATGGACAGGATTCCAAGTGTGGACGAGGATTTCGAGCATTGGCACGATCCCACAGACTTTACTCCATACATTGATCCGGTAAGCTCCCGTGTATCCCTGTAGTGCAGCCTCTGCTAACGATGGTTCTGTACTCAGGCACCCGTTGCGCTGGATATCAGGTCTCCCCTTGACCTTGTTTATGAATGTTTCGCGAAGCTGGGGCTACGTTACGTCTGTGTGTTGAAGAGAGGCACGTTTGCCGGTATTGTAAGTTGAAAGCGCTTCTTCGAGTAATTTGTGTCGACATTTCACTGTGGCTGACACATTGACGACATGGTAGATTCACAAGAAGACGTTTGCAAAGTATGTGCGGGAGCTTGAAGAGAAGTCGGGTTGAAAGCATTTCACAAGGTTGAAACAGCATTATCGTTTTCCAGCATGTGTTTACCGGGAACGTCAGTCCTCGCGTAACATGGGAGCAGAGCTCTGTCGATAGATTGCATGCTTCAGTTTCTAGTTGCAGGCAGGCAGGCACTTTGTGCCTAGACGGCATTGGGTCGGCGTAGAGGCGCATTCTGATTTCATCTCGGGCTGTGCGCCCATTGCATGCATTACACAAACTACATAGATGGCTCAAGCAGCATCCAACCACACTTCATCATCACACCTCCTTTTTACTTCACGTTTCTGCGAGGAGGGAATGAATGCGTTACCACAGTTTATAATCGTCATGTTTGTATGTACTAATGCTTATTTACAAGAGGTCCGATCTATTCGGACAATTATGATTACGAGAGATCACCAAACCATATGCTATCATCCGGGCGGTCACCGAGATTCACCCCGTCGAGCCGACACAGACGTCTATGCTCCTCACTGACGCGGGCAGTTTCGAGAACCTCATCGCTCCTCACGAGGACCTGCATGACCATGCCCGCAGCAGCGTGCCATGCGTTGTGGCAATGAAAGGCCCACAGGCCAGGGTTATCGAGGACGACGCGGATGATTGTCCAAGCGTAGCCCTCAACGGTGACGACATCGCGCCGCAAGGGGTTGTCGAGCAGGTGATTCTCGTCGAGGTAGGCGGAGAGCTCGGCGGGCGACGACGGCGGGTAACCGGCTCGAGACTGGCCGAGGACGTAGAACTTGTGGCCGTGCAGGTGGAAAGGGTGGGAGCCGTCGTCGAAGCTGTTGATGGCGATGTCGACGGTTCGGATGCCTGTTGTTTGCAGGACGAAGTCTTGGGTGGTGTCGAAGGGGTTGGTGTTTGTGTGGATGGATGGGGAGGAGGATGTGGAGAGGTTGGCGTCGAGGAGGCGGTGGAGCGATGGGTGCGTCATGTTGGCGTGCCATGTTGAGGAGTTGAAGAAGCCGCGCGAGAGACGCCAGTCGCCGATCATGAAGTTTGCCCGGAGGGAGATGTACTCATCCGCGGGAGGCGGCGTACTGTGCACCACGGGGTGGAGGGCGCTGGTGTTGAGGTCTCGACAGATGACTTCTATGGACTCGGACCAGGGTTTGCTGGAGGGAGGAGGAGGAGAAGAAGAAGAGGAGGCAGGAATCTGGTCACTGGAAGTTTCGTATCGAATGATGGCCCAGAGCTCAGGCTCCAGACGTTCGTTCGCGGTGGTGAAACAGTGGGTTACCATGCGGGTGCGCATCCAGAAGGCGTCGGCGGCGGTGTTGTTCGTCTCGACGATGATGCTGTAGCGCTGGGCGGGGAGGATGTTCAGGCGGTGGAAAGGTTCGGGGTGGACGTCTGTGCCGTCGACCTCGGTGACGTAGAAGGAGTGCTCGTCGACTTCGATCTGGAACTCGGCGAAAGCACCGACGTTGATGAAGCGCAAGCGATGGCGCTGACCGGCGGTGAGGCTGATCTCGGGACGCGATCGGCTCGAGGCATCGCAGGGCCAGCCGGCGAAATCCCTGTCGCAGTCGCGGAGGCCCATGCCATTGATGAGGGCGTTGTCGGGCACGGGCTCGTTGTTCTCGGCGTCCGGCCGGAGGTAGTCCATGAGGAGCTCGTCGGTCGTGTTGTGGTAGTGGTCCTGGACCATGACGATGCGGTCACTCGCGTAGTCCAGCTCCTGCAGCGTCCTCTCGTCCCTACTGTGGATGACCATGGGGCCGACCAGGCCGTCGGAGGCCTGAACGGTGTGATGCGCGTGGTACCAGTACGTGCCGGATTGTCCTGCGACGGTGAAGTTGTAGCTGAAGGTGGCACCGGGGGCGATGGCGCATTGCGTGATGCCCACGCTGCCGTCCATGTCGTTGGTGCCGTTCTGGTAGAGGCCGTGGAAATGGATCGACGTCGCGTTGACGGCACGGTTCTCGACGTGGACCACGATGCGGTCGCCTTCGTTGCACTCGACGAGGGGCCCAGGAAAGCGGTTGTTGATGAGCATCATGGGCCGGAAGACACCGTCGGGGTTGAGCAGACCATCTTGGATGGTCCAGAAGTATTCTCGCGTTGTTGGAGCGGCATCCAAGTCCCAATCCATGGGGAGCTCATATTCTGAAGGCGGGCGGAGTTCTGGAGTCTGAGGAGGATCCTCATGGTACTGTATCACCAGGTCGTGCGCCGCCTGTTGCTGCTGGTGGCCTCCTTGCGGTATAGACTCGAGATCTTCGCTGTGGGGGACTTCATCATCTGAAGGTTGTGTCTCTGGCACAGCTTCGCGAGGAGCCAAGTTGAGCACAAGACCAGCCAGAGCCCCGACTATCACCGTCAGTGCCAAGAGCTGGATGAGGAACAGCCATAGTGACTGTCTTTTGTGTGCGTTTCCAGACAAGTGCTTCTTCTCTCTCTCATCCGGAGATGCTCCTCGGGGAAGGAATGGCTGGGCCTCGGTGTCGGATACCTCGTTGGAGGTTGTATCTCGTCGCCAATTGTGCCTCGAGTCGCCAACCGCCGGCGAATGACTTGAATTATTTACCGGACATGATGCTAGAGGAGTCGTCGTGAGAGGCATGGCGGCATCATCGTTTCCAAAAAACCAAGGATCTTTCTCGTTACTCGGGAGTGGGAGAGCAAGAAGAGACAAGAGACAAGGCAGCAACAATGACAGCGTGAGGGTGGGTAAAACAGCTACCGTGACACACGCCACCACAGGGCAGGCAACGAGACAGAAGCAAGTTTCTTGTCCATGATGAAAGCGTGCGTCGATCTAGGAATCCGTGGCCACAGAGGTACGGTAGAGTGTGAGTAGATGGAGGATAAGGCGGAGGTTGGGGGGGGGGGGGGGGGTGGTGGGGGCGTAGTTGGGAATTTCTTCTGCTACTACGGAGTACAACTACAACTACAAAAACATGCACAGGCCTCTCTGCTTGTGTCTTTAGCTCGGATTATCGGCAAACTCAGTGCACGCCTCCACCGTTACGGGTGCTCCACTGTCCGGAAGCAGCAGGAGGGACAAAGTCGATTTGAAGGGGGAAAAAGAAGAGATGAAAAGAAATGAAAAAGACACAAGCACTCAACCCACGTGCTGGCTTTGAGGTAGCCTATACGACGTTACCTAGAAGAAATTGACCCAGACCCCACGAGAAGAAACCCCCACCACCACCACCTCAACGCTGTGGGATCACCAACCATGAGGATCAAGCAACTAATAAGAGTCGAGCAATTTGTAATTTGCTGGGTCCAGGTGCCGGCTTGGCATTGTCAACTGGAAGCTGGATCTGATCCGGTATCCGGGGAGGGAGGGTGGATTGTTTGGTGGTCAGTGGTAGTGATCTGCATGCAAGAGATGGTGGTTGAACGTGCGTTGCGTACAACTCGTGCACACAACACGCATGAGGAGGGGCAGGTCATCTCATGGCAACAGAGAGAGCTGCAGAAGTGAAGTTTGGCGTCTGACATACGAACCCAAAAACCGCGTATATTCACCGAGCGGTGGATCCTCCTGCGCCGTTACAACCGAATGCGTGAGAGTGAGTTGACTTGGAACTCTGTTCTGTTCTGTTCTGTTACCTTTTTGCGTGTAGTGGCTGAGGCCTCCCCTATTGAAGCTTAGGGAGGCTCTGGTGAGAGCTTATACCCACCATAGAGAGAGAGACACACACACACAGAGTGACAGAGAGAGACAGGAACGAGAAACAATGGTTGGGCAAGCCACGTGCTTGGCCAATTACCCACGTCGAATTGGCAAAGTCACTCGAATTTGACAGACTACGTCGACAAAGTTTACTCGCACGGCCTGCGCAGAATCGTGTCACTAGTCATTGCTCGGCCTCGTCCGTGATCAACCAAACCCACTCACTCACTCTACAGTAGTACCTATAGGAAAGATTCTCATCCACTATGCCGCCGGTGCCTACGAGAACATACATACATACATGTAACGACGTTGCATCGGTCTTCGAAAAGGGTCTGATATAAGACGATCACTGGAGCCCTGTTCATGGTTGAATGCCCTCTTGCCTCTCTATCTCCATCTCACTTTTCTTGTCTCAGGACTACTTACGCCTTCAACCGTTGCTGGCGAGTTCACTTGATTCATTTTCCCTGTACATTGTATTAGTCTGCGAATACTTTATTCCATCTCAGGTTCGTCTGCTTCCCTCGACCCTTGTTGTCTCGTCAACTCGACAACAAAGACATACACACGCACACACACACACACACATTCGCGCTCTCTCTCTCTCTCTCTCTCTCTCTCTATATATATATATACATATATTGACATGATGTACTAACTTCCCTATATAGACTCATTCTGAGGCCATCACACACACACCATGCGTTTCCAGGCCGCTTCGCTTCTGGCCTTGACCTCGGTCTGCCTCGTCGCAGCCAAGAAGAGCTGCACCACCACCCAGACAGGATGGGAAACCAGCTACACTGCCACGGGAACTGCTGAGGTTGCTGCTGCGGCCGCCACGGCCCTGACCACCAGCAAGACCAGCAACGTCAAGGGCAAGGCTTTCGACCGCATCGCTTTCATCTGGTTCGAGAACATTGACTATGATGTCGCTGCGGGTGACCGTACGTTTCAGAAACCCCAAACAACCCAAACCCTTCCTTGCCATGGAAAAAGAAGAAGAAGAAAACATCTGCTGACTCGGCGTCGTGTGTGTAGCCAACTTTGCCGACTTCGCTAAGCAGGGCATCAAGCTCACCTCCTACTATGGTGTCACTCACCCCTCGCAGCCCAACTACATGGCTTCCATCGCGGGTGACTACTTCGGCCTGCAGAACGACGACTTCAACCGCGCACCGCAGAACATCTCCACCGTCATCGACCTGCTCAAGGAGAAGAAGATCTCGTGGGGTGCCTACCAGGAGGACATGCCGTACTCGGGCTTCGAGGGCTTCGCGTGGATCAACCACGCCAACGGGCGCAACGACTACGTGCGCAAGCACAACCCGCCGGTGCTGATGGACAGCATCAGCGGCAGCGAGAAGCGGCTCTCGCACATCAAGAACCTCTCCCTGTCGGACCCCGAGCACTCCATGTTCCACAAGGACCTCAAGGCGAACACGCTGCCGCAGTGGATGTTCATCACGCCCAACATGACGTCCAACGGGCACGACACGTCCGTGACGGTCGCGGGCGAGTGGTGCAAGACGTTCCTGACGCCGCTGCTCAAGGACCCCAACTTCATGCAGAACACGCTCGTCGTCATCGTCTGGGACGAGAACGAGAAGTACGCCAAGCACAACCACATCCTCGGCGTGCTCCTCGGCGACGCCGTCCCCAAGCACCTCGTCGGCACCGAGGACGACTCCTTCTACAACCACTACTCCCAGATCTCCACCGTCCAGGCCAACTGGGACCTGCCCACCCTCGGCCGCTGGGACGTCGGCGCCAACGTCTACAAGTTCGTCGCCGACCAGACCGGCGACAAGGTCCGCGACTGGGACCACAAGGAGGACTTCAAGGCCCACTACTACAACCAGTCCTACGCCGGTCCCCTCAACGTCGTCCTCCCCAGCCCGGAGTTCGTCGCCCCCAACCTCAAGCTCGACAAGAGCAAGAGCGGCAGGAAGATCCTCGACAAGGTCAAGCAGATCTGGTCCAACTCCGACATCCCCACCTACTACGAGGACACCATCGAGCTGCCTGACGGCATGAACCCTCCCAAGGACGTTTGAAGGGTTGCCAATGAGATGAAAACAAACAAAAAAACAAAAACAAAAAAAGGGCCACACAAAGCGCCTATATTTTACATTTCTACGTACATATTTCTTCTAACGATAGATGATGAAAGCAAAAAGAAGGTATCCTAATGTTTTGAGTACATAAAGAGACCAGAGAGACGGACAAGAGAAGTGGCAGATATTGCGTTCGATTTAGCTAGCATACCAAGCAAGCAAGCGACGCCCTATGAATTGAAAGCAAGTCAATTGTACCATTCTCCTTCGCCTCGTTACTTGGATTAGACGCGAGGGTATGAAAACCCTGAACGTGCCACAGAGACCATCCTGTCTTGTAGTAGTCGGTGTACAGCAACAAATGCCATCAGTGTCCAGTGTCACTCTGGGTTGCGGTATGCCCGTTGAGGGACCTTGATAGTCTGTTCCTTGTAGGGATGTTAACTCTTTTCTTTCTTTTTTCGTCTCTTTTTCTTTTCTTTTTCTTTTCTTGGTATTTCTAATTTTTCTCTATCATTTTTTTAATCTTCATGTTCTTCCTTCAAGTCCTTGGTTCTTCTTTTGTCTCTCTCTCTCGTTGTCCAATTCTTAACTGTTTCCGGATGTTGCTTGCAATCAAGCCTCATTTCATTCGCCCCCCCCCCCTGGAACTACAGATAGTAGTACTCCGTAGACCAAACTAAAAAGTTCCCATCAAACCCTCCTCCTCCTCCTCCTCCTTGTCCTCCTCTCATCCGCCTCACCCGCCATCCCCTGGTCGATTATTGCCGAAGATCCGATCGCTGGGCTCCTCACCTTCCCCAATCGACAACGTCTTCATCCCCCACGTGTGCGCGCGCTCGTCGACCTGCCTGTTTTTCCCCCCACGTACATACATACTAACGTATTACCTCCTGGGATCTGCGGACCACTCAACTTTTCTCTCTGCGCCCGCCCGTCCAATGGCTTGATGTGTTTTGTTAATTCATTTGTGACATGGCACGATGATTGGGAAACATGATCCAGGACAAAGGAGCACGTGAAAGTAAAGGCCGGAGGTCCACCCCCCCTTTTTCGTTTGATAAAGGTACGCCCATCATGGGATGATCCCAGACTTTCTAATGATGAGATATGTACAACTACTGTACGTTCTTTCGTCATTGTTGTAGCTTTTTCGATTTATCTTTCTGTTTTCCGTACATTCATGAACTTCATTGTATGCATACAGTACATACACTATACACTACAGTAATCGAGCCAATACGAGCTGATCCGAGAAAAGAAAGAAAGAGACGCTTTTCACCTTTTTTTTTCCTTTATAATCTCTCCCCTTCGTTTGTCTGCAAGAGAAGAGATCAAGCGTCGGTCGCCACAATGTTCTCGAACAATAGCAGGAGTCCGCATCTCACGAAGCTCCTCTCTGACTTCACGCTGGGCTTTTCCGACGGCTTAACGGTCCCCTTCGCACTCACCGCCGGCCTCAGCTCGCTGGGCAGCTCGAGTACCGTCATCTACGCTGGACTAGCCGAGCTATGCGCTGGAAGCATCAGCATGGGCATCGGTGGCTACCTCGCTGCTCAGGATGAACTCCCCTGCCCACCGCCGCCCACGGACGCCGAGCAGGGCTTCAGCCGGCGGTTGTCAAGAAGAGCGCGAGGGCACAGCAGAGACGAGAAGCAGCAGGAGGGTGGAGAGAAAGAAGAAGCCCAGCGTATGCTGTATCGCATGTCAAGTAGTGGGCGCAGCTCGACGGAGGAGGATGAGGAGGAGTATGAGAAGACACGACGGGACCACGACGAAGAAGACCACGTGCGACGATATCTCGAACCTCTGGCCCTCTCCGATAAGGCGATATCCTTCATCCTCGCCGATCTCCGTCTCCAACCAGGCGGTCTCCCGCGCGCGATCCCCTCCCTCATCTCCGAGGCCTCGTCCTCGTCCTCCCTCGACGCAGCATCCCTCCTCTCCGTAACACCAGTCGTTTCCGGCGTCGCCATCTCCGCGGGGTACCTCACGGGAGGCATCATCCCTTTGATCCCGTACTTCTTTGCCCCGGCGGTCGGTGTTGGTCTCCAGTGGAGCATCGGGCTGTGTTTGCTGGCGTTGTATCTGTACGGGTCCGGGAAGAGCTGGTTGTTGAGTCGGGAGGGTGACAGCTGGAGGGTCTGCGTCTTCAAGGGCTTGCAGATGTTGGTGCTCGGAGGCCTCGCGGCGGCGGCGGCGGTTGTTTGCGTTAAAGTATTAGATTCTGGTGCTGGGCCTGGCGAGGACTGATTGGGTGGGCCATGGGCCGGCAGGTATATAGATAGACACTCGAGGGCCTATGGGTCGTGGCACTGGGAGTCGCATTATCATTGTATTGCATGAGCGTATAAAAAAGTATAATTTACTGTCTGCATCTTTGGTTGTAGGTTTGCTGGTCGGATTACACCTATGCAGCCTGTTTGGTGGTGACCTATTTAGGGACATGGGAAACGTTGCCGTTGTAGTCGTCTTTGTCGATTGGAGGTTTAGCCCACTTTTGACGACGTTGTGGAAAGATAGTCCATCTTCAGCCCTCACTCAAGGCTGTGAAGTTCGATTAGAAGCACGGCAGCAACAGCTTCAGGAACTTTCTGGCGATTCAGGTGCACGGGTGGTGAACAATCAGGCCCCTAGCTTGATGGGGTCAGCTCTCGCCGAGATTCCAGCGCATCATTTGCAGACAGTGTCATCAAATGACTGCACAGCAAGGTGACTATCATCATGGCCATTGTCAGTCATCACAGGAGATATATTACGAGTCATCGTGACTCTACTTCGCCTCCTCTCAGCAGTAGAAACACCAAGAGTCGATCGGATGGACCACAGGAGGAGAGCAATCGGCGAAAGGTGAAGTGACCCTATCACAGGGCCGCAATGACCAGGGAAAAGGAACGTTCCATGGAAGCTCACTGAAATACCAAGATCCAATGAAGAGACGGCGTGGCGGCAAATAGAGGTAGTTAGTGCCAAGATGCCCTCCGAGACCAGAAGCCCTCAAATGATGGACCCCGCGATTTTGGAGCTGGGCTTGTTCCCCTCTCCATACCAAACACACACATCGCCGATTTCGGGGCAGCGCTAATAATAAGGGTCTACCTTACCGAGTAGCTACACCTGCACACCGGGACTTCGACCCAATTAGGGTGGAATGCGTAGATACTTGTAAATTCTGGGAAAGATATTCTTGACAAAATCCAAGTCGGTTTAAGTTCTCGTGCTAATCAATCATGTGTGCTGTAGTGTATGCCAGAACCCCGGCGAGAACCTGACGTGGGAGGACCAGACGCGCCGTTTGGCTCCGCTAAGCCGCGTGTATCCTCGAGTGACGGGGACCCTTTCGCGATCAGCACCGCATACAACGGCATTTCAGGCTAAGACACTCTAAGTCGTTGAGATCAGGTCTCTCATATGCTAGTAGAAGGACTTGTCTGAACAAAATGAAAATGAAATAAAAAATCAAGCATTCATCAGTAGACCAAAATCATGAACTTTGGCACGATCCCTTTCAAAGCATGGTGACAGAGACCAAGCTTGCGCCCAGTGTTCTCGAACCAAGAAAATGTGGAGGAGGGACTGGCTTGACACATACTGGAGTGAACTAACCTAGCTATCACACCCAGTATGGCAGGTCCATGCGATCGTGTTTTGACTTTGGTCTCACAATCCCCATTGCTAGCTGCACTTTGCCCGTACGTACAGGTACCACTTAGCACTAGGCATGCAGGTATTCACTATTCGCCAACTGACTGCTGTCCCGTGCACGCACAGAAACTCACATGCCAGTCATCTGGGAGGGTTTGGGTGAGATAACTATGTGTAATAGTGCGAAGAGGAGGAGAGGGGGGGACCAAGGGCAGCTTTGGTTGGCAGAAGTACAAGCGGCTCTTAACCCCCTCTTCCTCCAAAGCTTCCCCAGACTTTTTAAGCTATTGGGAACCCCCTCCTACTTTGTCTGTTCTGTTCTGTTCTTTTCTTTTTTTCCTAATCTTCAAATTCCTGATCGTCAACCTAGGTCTTCTTTGAGTCAGCTTGCAGAGCACATTCTGCATTGCCGATTGAAGAAAGTCTGGCTTTGAGTTTGCTTGTGTCGCTGCAACTCTGGTGGTGCGTTCTCCGATCTCGCTGCTGTTGTGTTGGCGGGGACTCTGTTCGGTTCGGTGTAAGTGCAATCCACCCAGCCAGACCTTCCTTACCTTACCGTCCCTTACCTTCCCTTACCTACTAAGTTACTGGACTGACCTCTCAACCTCTTCCCCGTCAATCATCCCTTATCAGTGTTTCTGAGCCACCAACACAACATTGAATCAGGCAGATAAGATCGAATTGGAATGGGCACCCTCTTCAACGATAACTAACCCTTCGGCAGTCCACACCCCCAATCTTCTCTACAGCTTTCATCACCCTCACCCTTCTCGGCCAAAGAAGAGCACATACCATACCATACACGCTTTCTTCCATCCCAACAACCTCACTTGAGCAGGAGTGGCGACCTCCAATCAACTCATCATGATCCACTCACGACGCGCTGCTGCCCGTCTCCTTCCCAGACTCACCACCACTGCTACTCGACCATGCCTCCCTGTTCGTCGACACTTCGCCAGCGCCACCGGTAACAATGCGTTCTACCCTGGCGAGCCCTCCGGTCCGACCGTCAAGACCGACATCCCCGGTCCCAGGACCAAGGAGCTTGTTGCCGATCTGGAGAGCGTTTTCGACACGAGGAGCTTGAACATGATGACAGATTTCGACAAGAGCTTCGGGAACTACATTGCCGATCCTGATGGAAATGTCCTTCTCGATGTGTAAGTCTTTCCTCCTCTTTGAACCTCCATCTTATCCCCTGGGTACATGAGGAACCAAAGAAAAAGAGAAAAGAAACTGACATGGGAAATTTCCTTGTTCTGCAGCTACGCTCAAATCGCGTCCATTCCTCTCGGCTACAACAACCCAGCCCTCCACAAAGCCTCTACGTCTCCCGCCATGATTTCCTCGCTCATCAACCGTCCCGCGCTGGGCAACTTCCCACCCCACAACTGGGCCGACCTCCTCCGCTCCGGCATCCTCAAGGTGGCGCCGCCGGGGCTCCCCAACGTGTTCACGGCCATGGCCGGCTCCGACGCCAACGAGACCGCCTACAAGGCTGCCTTCATGTACCGACGCCAGAAGGAGCGCGGTGGGCCCGAGGTCGACTTCACGGAGCAGGAGATGCAGGACGCCATGGTGAACAAGGGCGTCCCTCTCAGCATCCTGTCCTTCAAGACCGGGTTCCACGGCAGGCTCTTCGGCTCCCTGTCCACCACCAGGTCCAAGCCCATCCACAAGATCGACATCCCCGCCTTCGACTGGCCCCAGGCGACCTTCCCCCAGCTCAAGTACCCTCTTGACCAGCACGCCGCCGAGAATGAGGCCATCGAGCAGGCCTCCCTCGACGAGGTCGACCACCTCCTGTCCACCTGGCACCTGCCCCCGGCTGCCATGATCATCGAGCCCATCCAGTCCGAGGGTGGCGACAACCACGCCTCCCCGTCCTACTTCCGCAAGCTGCGCGCCCTGGCCCTCAAGCACGACGTCCTCTTCATCGTCGACGAGGTCCAGACCGGCGTCGGCGCCACCGGCAAGTTCTGGGCCCACGAGCACTGGAACCTCGACACCCCTCCCGACATGGTCAGCTTCTCCAAGAAGGCCCAGGCCGCTGGCTTCTACTACCGCGACAAGGCCTTGCGCCCCAACAAGCCCTACCGCCAGTTCAACACCTGGATGGGCGACCCGTCGCGCGCCATCCTCTTCTCCGCCATCATCGCCGAGATCGAGCGCCTCGACCTCGTCAACCACACCGCCAAGGTCGGCTCCTATCTCTTCGACAGCATAGAGGACCTCGCCAGGCGCTACCCTACCCAGTTCCAGAATCTGCGAGGCAAGGACCGTGGCACCTTCATCGCCTTTGACAACCCCAAGAGAGACGAGTTCCTCAAGATGGCAAAGGGCCTCGGCGTGAATATCGGTGGCAGCGGCATGACCGCTGTGAGGTTGAGGCCCATGCTGGTCTTCAAACAGCATCATGCTGATATTCTGCTCGAGGCTCTAGAGAAGATTGCGAAGAAGCTATGAGTCTAAAGAGTGAGAAGCGGGGGAAGGGGGGATTAATGAAGGTTGTCAGCGAGAGAGAGGGGATTCACTTGCTTTGAGTGGAAAGAGTGAGATGCATAATTATTAAAATTCAAAGCATGCTCACCTTTCTGAAGTGGCTTAGGTCCGACTCCCCTAACTGACATGCAATGGTATTGGTACATAGAGAGGCTGCTCAACTTCTGTTTTGTTTCTCAAGCTGCCTCCAGCCGCGGCCATGTTCAAACGCTGCCACACCAAATATTCCCTCGACAACGCCTGAATTTCATCGTTATCTTACCACTATGCACGTGAGGTGCCACGAGGTTCTGATAATCCTCTCCACCTGTCTCCCCCAAGTCATCCTCTGTAAGCGCCCCATCTCCCACTAATGTCAGACCAGGCGAGCTTTCTCCTATGCTGCTGCGCCAGACAAAAAGCCGCCAAATGTGTATATGAGCAACTCCTTGGCAAGAAACCTGCCAGTGGGCGTGCGTGAGTATATATATGTGTGTGTGTGTGTAGGGCCTGGTCCATGGTATTATCAAAGCAAAAAAAAAACGCCCGGGGTCATTTGTTTCCCACCAACGCCAGACCATGCTTTCCCCGCCGTGCTGTCTGTCTGCTGGGGGATGTTCTCAACAACGAAGAATCGGCAACTCGGTACTCGCACCGGGCGAGCTAACTTGTTCCTGAAGGAAGAATGGTTTGCTTTCCAAGAGATGTTCTGGGGGCGGTCATACTTTCTGCCCCCCGATATGTGAGCAACTGTTATAGAATAGAAAGAGAAAGCGCAATGGCCCGAGACCACGCCTGGTGGGTTCTCAAAGTATGCCAAATTGGTGAAAGACGCTGAAGGGGTTCATGCCGAATTAGTAACCGGTGTTGACCGCGTTGCTTGAGAGGACGGGGCTTCTGCTGCTGCAGACGGCGAGTTGCGTGGTAGCAAGGGTGCGAGAGTGTTAGGGGAAGTGCCAGATGGCGACTGTCTGGAGATGCCAGCCCTCAGCTGGGGCTCGATAGGTGGAAGCTCAGACCCGATATAGGCTCTTGTTGATTCAATCCGATCAACTGTTTCATCGGACAGGACACGCTGAGAATGCAAGTCAGCCGTCTGAAGCAAAGTGGAATTTCGTGTCAACATACTGGTCTTGATACATCAACCGAAGTCACAGCCCTACTCAGTGGAATTCCAGAAGCGAGTGGAGTTCGAGGCGGAGATGCTGGTGACCTTGAGAACCTTTCGTGAGTTGATGCTGGAGCTGGAAGAATAGGCCTCGGCTCAGTCAAGCCTGACGGCTGTTCAGATGGCCGCGGAACAATGTGCTGTGGCAACAGAGGGCGGAGGTCTCTTTTGGCCTTGTCCGCTCTAGACGGCCGTCCACGCTTCTTCGTAGGGACTGGAGGCGGAGGAGAAGGCATTTGGCTTGGTCTATGCCCATTCGACGGGCGTGGGGCAATGTTGACTGGTGCTGGGCCCTTCACAGGCACTGCTGCATGGTAAGGCGGGCTCGAGCCGTAGCCGTAGCCGCTCGGCACATTTGGTCGTTTGGCATTACTCTCCATCGTAGGCTCATTTGACCGTTTGCGCTTGAGCTGTGCTGCTTGCGTAGTGAGCTGGTCCGCTACCTGCATGCATTGCTGAAGCGTACTGTCTAGGAAGAGTCAGTCACTGCCATTCCCAAGTCTGCGTATCTGTCTTGCGGCTTACTCGGAGGGATTTGCATCCGAGTCCATTGGTCCCAAGAGGGTTTGATCTCATTAGAGACGACAAACCGAGCAAGTAGATCCACGTCCACCTGACTGGTTTTGATCATCTCAGAGAGCAAAAGACGCTGCATTGGTCAGCTCATCGTGTCACATCCAGGCATCGCCATGCACTAACTCACCTTCTCGTATTCTGTGAAATTAGGAGCGGTGTCCATCTCGCTGACGAAACGTCCCTTTGCGAGGCTAAGTGAGAGTGGTGCCAGAGAGTGTACAGAATCTTAAAGGACCCTTCGCATAGGCTTTTGGTAAAGCGCGTCCATCAGGGATGATTGTATCGCAAGGCGTTCCTCGTTGGTCTGCCGTAGCATGGATAAAATGCTCGTGACTGAAAGGGCGGAATTCAAGCAGTGTACAATGGAGCAAGGGGCCAGGCAGCAAAACGAGCGACAGTCAGGGCAGGCAGTGCCAATGCCGGAAGCGAGTGACGAATGGTCCAGCGCCAGCGAGAGCGAACTGACAGAGCAAGATGGTGGAGACAGGAAATGTGCGCCAGCTACGTAAGTCTCTCGCAAAGACGCAGGTTGGAACTTCGGAGGTTTAAGAACAGTCACTTGAAAAGCCTCGAAGGATGTGCCGCCAGTTGGCGAGAAGATGTGAAGAGTGAGGGCGTCAGAACAGGGGACCGACACAGTCGACCTTGTGGCACTGACTCTCGCAGGGCGAGGAGCGATTGGCTTCTCTGTTAGTCAGTTTGCTGTAGCGGCCAACGTCGTTAGAGAGGTGGAGTGGGCGGCCCCAGGTAACGCGACGCGCTTGTTCTGAACTTTGTAAAGAGGCAGGTCAGTCGCCAAAGGAGAAGAGAGGCTCGAAGATTATCTCCAGGCCTATCTGCTCAATCGTCAAGCGCTGGAGGTGATCCCCCGGCATTAAGCATACGACAGATTCCAAGGTCCCTCCGAGCGCCAGTGGTCAAAGGGTGCCTGGCCAAAGGAGGCAACGCGGGGCAGGCGGTTTGTCAAAAGTCAACGAGGGACGGAGCGCGGGAGGCGAAGGCGACGGAAACGAAGCGTGGTGTGGCATACAAGGCGATCAGGGTGCCCCGTGCCCGAGAGAGCAGTGGGTGAGGAGTTATTACCTGTGCTGTACAGGTGAGCGTGGGCAGCGTACTCTGTCGGTACAGCAGGCGTATGTAGATTAGATGATTTCGTGCAGGGAAGCCTTGCATAAAACGGCGACACACGCAGGCAGAACAGGGGTGAGGAAATCCACAGTGACAAGGCTGCTGATGAGAAGCGTGCAAATCGACGAAGCAAAGCAACGGAGTATTTCCAGTCGGTACAATGCCGTTTCTCGGCAGTGGAAGAAGCGACTAGATGGAGTGTGCATCTCTAGAATCACTCCTGCATTGAAGCCGGTGGAGAAGACGTCAGTGGTGTTGCATGGTAGTAATTGTAGCAAAAAGCGAGTCGTTGGCGATGTGGGATGATATGAGGGGCGGCAGGGATGGTGGTCATTAGTGGTGGTGGTCCTTGTGGTGGTTCCTTGTGGTGGTGGTGGTGATGGTGAAAGCAGGTGGTGGTACCGTAAGGTACATGTAGGTAGGCACTTCCATGGCTGTGAATGTGAATGCGCATGGATGTGTCTCCTGCTCCCAAGCCCTGCTCCCAAGCCCAGCTCTAATCCCAACAGGGGTGCGTCTGTCTCGCGTCTTCTCTCTCGCATATGAGCGCTGCTTTTGTGTTTTTGTACATGTAGGTTTCTCGCCTGCCGCAACCAATCCAGGTTCGACGCTTTTCGCTGTGGCTCTGAGGCCTGGCTTACAACCTGTCTCACTACTACCATAGATAGATACTGTGCTCATCAATATCATGCTTGACCTGAATCGTGGTGACGCGGGCGGATCTGTTTCCTGCACAGCACCATCATCGTCAAGGATGTGAAGTGGTATACGAGGCAGGCGCAGCACTGGCCAGACAATTGATGAGGCGAGCCGAATTGATCTTTGATGGCCCCTTCGCCAAGAGACTGTCCCACTGCTCTCGAAAAGACGCTGTCGCTGAGTGGCAATGTATCACTTCGGGCAGTCAAGTGCACAGTATCTTGCAGGACTGGAGGAAAGACTTCGATTCGGTCCCCAGTCGCAATCGCAGTGGCAGTCTCAGTCTCAGTCGCAAGTCGGTTGCTCTCCCAGACAAAGCAAACGAGCTAAAAGACGCAGATGCAGGTGAGTGGATGCAGCGCGTATCATCTGCCACCTCCCGCTTGCCGTCCACTGATTCCCGCAAGTGCGTCCTGCTCTTCATCATCATCTTGTCCATTTGCCCTCACGTGAGGGACTCATCTTGCTGCATCTCTAAGCTCTCTTCGCCACCTTCACGCCTGTCGTTGACTTCGTATGCCACAGAGGTTCCCTTCTCTGGCTCGACACCCCCCTCCACTAATGCTGCTGAGCCTACTGCAGTTCGCGACTTGCGCTTCACGCGGCATGTTGTTTGTTTCTTGTTGTTTGCCGTTTTTCTCAACTCAGCGACCTTACTCTGCGTCTCGTCCAAGTCCTGAAGTTTTCCTCGTGGACCCTGACTGAGTCACAACCATGCCTCGCATCCGCGTCTTAGTGTCCTTTCGAGCTGTTCCAGTGCCGGCTCGGATCCGGGTTTCTTGACCTTTCACCTTGTTTAAAAGCCTCGGCCAACCACAACGCTGCACTGCAGCACCACAACCCTGACAAGTACAGGCCTTTTGCAAGACGCACAGAATCCCTTTTCTTCCACACCACTGAGGGTAGTGGGTTTCATCCGTCAACGTATGGAATCCTCAAAGTGCATTCTCTATCAGCGTGGACTTCCTTTTGCGGGACCGACGGCCAAGCCTCTGCCACCAAGTGTGCTCAAGAGAGTCTTAGACGTCTAGTCTAGTACTCCATAACTTGACTCACACGTCGTGCACAATCGGGCAAGCCTCGTAGGCTGATGTACCAAACAATGATTTTTCGTCGACGAGAATATTCGCCGCCTTGACGACTCTGCGCCATGACGACCTGGCGCAGAATTTGTGACCAATCGAGGCGCATTCGCAGTCGCCTGACCTTGAAGCGCGTCCCTATGTCTCACTCACTTGTTCACCGCCCGTCGAATCGCTCACATGCGCTCCCGCACGCAGCCCTCCTTGACGGGCGCCGCTACCCCCTCTTCCCAATAAACAGCCCACCCCTCACCTCCAAAGGCTTGGATTAGAGTGGGAAGCTTTCTTTGGCTCGGCCACAGACATGATTCAAGACATGTCTCCGTCTCTTCGTTCTTTGGCGGGCATCTCGCTTCCTGCAACAGTGGCAGTCGTCCCAAATTTCGCCTGGCCCAAGACGTTGATGACCTGTCGACATGTTGAGCTGAGGTCGCTTTAGCTCCCGTGTTGCGACAGGGTTGTCCGTGCCCCACGTCCAATCGATTCGCAGCGACAATGTCCACCAGAATCGCGTTCCTTCAAGTGGTCGAGGGGCCCATGTCACGTCGCCAATCAGAGTACAGAATGGCTCTTTTCAGATGCGGCCTTCAATTCTATCATCTTGCGAACAGGAATAGGGGACCTCGTGGCGGAACACGGGGACAGCCGTTCCAGCCCGTGCATTTCATCGATCTCCGGGTTGAGGCGCGAACTGGTGGGTCAAAATCGGAACTTGTTGGCGGGCTGTGAATCTAAAGCGGACAACACCAACGTCAAGTTCGTGATGCTGAACTCGGAGTGCACGCAAAATGAAGACAACCGGGAGGTAATTGCTCTTACGACCCGTTCCCTCTTCTTATACTTGCGAAAGGGCCCTGGAATGATGCCAGTCTGGGTCCCCTAACCGAAACGAACGCCAGCACCGGGCCATGCAGAGTGAGTTGGCATCTTCCAGCCCCACTCAGGTACAACACATCAGTCGTCTCCTGGCCCAAGGACTCGGTAGCATGGAGATTCAATGGCTTAGCCTCCGTACAAACAGTTCATTATTGATGATGTACGAATGGATGTTGCTGCCCAAGAGCCGATGGCCGCCTTACTTCTGCCTACTACGCTGTCGTTGGTGCCACATCTCTCGATCTCTTGATAGTGACATCCATATTTTCATGTCAAGAAGCAAGACAACCGGGCAACTGCAATTTTCACTCGCATCCTAAAGTCTACAGGGGCATATAGTACTGGATTGGGTAGAGACCCATCAATTCATCAATGCCCCTGTCTCCTTTTTTTGTTCTGCAAAAGAGCGGTCAACACAAGGGTTTTCGAACGACGACGTGTCCATGACATAGGTCGACTCCTATTCATAAGGGTTGTTTTGTTGATTTGGTCAACGGTACCCGTGTCGGTGTATTATCACTTGACTGACCCGATGCTTCACAACCAGGTGGTCAGTGATCGATGAGCCCAGACTGAATTCTCCCGAGAATTTCTATGTGCAGGCATATCGGCGGGCCTGTTGAACTACAGACTTCGACCTACAGCTGGGCTTCTCGGATCTCTATTGCATCCTTGGTTCCATGCAATAACGCCTAACGGGAGGCTGGCCGCTTGGACTAAGCGAGCTTTTGGTCTCGCGAGCGAGTAGAATGTTGCTTACAACGTTCAGTTTTCTTTTCAATGGTTGAACGCATAGGTGATCCAGGGTCGAGCCGGCCAGACTCGCAGACTACCCTATGTCCTGGTGCACCATTTGGGCCAACACTTTTCTAATATGTCGGGGCAGGATCACGGAACAGTAAATGCCTGAGTCTCGCAGGTGCCGTGCCCATCTGGTATGGAGTCCACCAATAACAGTATCTTCTGACTTTTACACTGTCGGGAAAGACGTGGAGTTCCAGGTCAATGTCCCTGCTGGTCACTGGTGATGTGTGTCTCCGTTGCTGACTCGCTCCAGCTATGACTATGAATGGATACGGACGAGTTGTGGCCTGTTGGAGAAATCATCGGATCGGTGGCATCGCCGATATCCAGATATTACCAAGCCCTCAATTACGTGCCCCAATGGATATTCTATCATTCTAACGACCTCTGCCGCTCTCGTCCACTTTCTCTTCACGGAATGCCTAAGTTGAATGTGGAGGTATAGGGTTACCAAGAACAGTGAGGAGCTCGCCAGCGGTTTCCACGAGGCATTGGGTAGAAAAAGAATCCTCACCAGCGGAAATTCTTAGATACATACGCTGTGCGAACTATTGCATCTCTCATTAAATTGGAAAGAATCAATTTAGGGTAGAGCGAAAAGGAGCCACGGACCATCATGTCTATAGCCGTTGTTCCAGGTGTAGACGTGTAAGGTAAGGTAGGGAGCGGCGTCGCGGGTGGGCCACAGTAAGAGTCGCCCTCACCTCGAATCCACTCCGAAGGAAATCGAGGTCTGTTGTCCATCATCCTTTCGAGTGCACGCGGCAGCCACGGTCCGCCAATCCACCAACTCTCTGTGGCCGCGGTAGACTGGTTCGCATACATCGCTTGTCACGTCGGCCTGAAGATTTCCCGACCTCGACCGCTTTTCGCCCTTCCTCACCACCTTCAGAAAGTCAGTCCGTCCACCGAGGATTAGCGACGATTCGACTCCATTGTTTCCAGGCCGCGCACCGCTGAGCTCCAACTCCAACAGCTAGCCCATGCCCCCTCTGGAGTACCTATCTTCTTGACGCTCCTCGGATTGACGTCTGCGCTTAATTCGTCGAGGCGCGCCGCTGCTCCTGGCCTCCGCTGACTTCCCAACTTCCATCAGCCTCCTGGCGCAACCCTGCACCGGCAGACCCTTCAGAAGCACTGCGTAGGTGCTTTGCAGCGGTGTTTCAATCAGCATTCCACTGCGCGGCCCCCCCCCCCCCCCCTCGAACGAACGATTTCTGAATTGTGCCTCAACGGAGTTCTCTGGTGCCATCGCCGAATCACTTTTCACGCTCGATGCTGTGATGGATCGAGAGGAGGTGGCTGCAAAGGAGATGGGGCGCATCAAACTTGAGGACGGGGACGTGCCAAATGGGGCGTCGCAGACTGTCGATAACGAACCTTCAGAAGGCATGGTGAAGCAGGAGAATGGCTCGCAGTCACTCAGCCCGGCCCAAAATGATGCTTCACCGCATGGTGAGAGCATGGGTACACCGTCCTCCATGAAAGCACCGAAATTGGCGAGAAAATCCTCAAGCAAGACCCCAGCAAGGGCTCCGCCTCTCTTTGACAACCTGCCGGATGTCACTGCTAAGGCTTGTGAGGCTTTCCAGGTCATCCCGGATTGCCTCTACGGATCGAAGAACCTGGGCTCTACGGACAATGATTCGTTTGACTGCGACTGCAGGGAAGAATGGCGTAAGTACCAAGAACACCACTCAAGTTTGCGGATAGAAAACCTCGGAGTGCCACATGGAGATTGCGTGGTACGGGTCGCGGTTCTTGTTCTTAGCCGTATGGACAGGAAAACAGTTGCTAATCAGTACAGACAATGGTGAAAACCTTGCCTGCGGCGAAGACTCCGACTGCATCAACAGAGCAACGAAAATGGAGTGCACGGCAGATGCTGGCACCTGCGGCGGAAGCTGCCAAAACCAGAGATTCCAGCGCAGAGAATACGCCGACGTGTCTGTCATCGATACAGAAAAGAAAGGCTTCGGCTTGCGCACCGATGCTGATCTGCAAGCGAACGATTTCATATTCGAGTACATTGGAGAGGTCATCAATGAACCAACTTTCAGACGACGTATGCTTCAATATGACGAAGAGGGCATCAAGCACTTCTACTTCATGTCTCTGAGCAAGAGCGAGTTTGTAGACGCCACGAGGAAAGGCAACCTAGGGCGTTTCTGCAATCACTCTTGCAGCCCCAATTGCTACGTTGACAAATGGGTCGTTGGAGACAAACTCCGGATGGGGATATTCGCTCTGCGCAAAATTCAAGCTGGAGAGGAGCTCGTCTTCAACTACAATGTTGATCGATATGGTGCTGATCCTCAGCCATGCTATTGTGGGGAGCTCAATTGTGTAGGTTTCATCGGTGGAAAGACCCAGACGGAGAGGGCCACAAAACTCCCCGCAGCCACTGTCGAGGCACTTGGTATCGATGCCGGAGACGGCTGGGACATTTCTGTCGCAAAGAAGCCACGAAAGAAGCGACCGGAAGAGGATGATGAGGAGTACGTTAACAGCATCTCGCCGCGCAGCTTGGACGAGGAAGACGCTCGCAAGGTCATGGCTGCCCTGGTGCAGTGCAAAGAGAAGTGGATTGCGGTCAAGCTGCTCGAGCGAATACAACGCTGTGATGAGGAGCGCGTTATCCACTGTGTCATGCGGATGCACGCCTACCAGATCCTCAAAACAACATTGAATACGTTCAGTGATGATACCAATGTCGTCTTGCAAGTCCTGTCGATCTTGGACAAGTTTCCAAGACTCACACGAAACAAGATCGCCGACTCCAAGATCGAGGCCGCTGTAGAGAGCTGCACACACTCGGCACATGAAGAAGTGGCCGAGAAGTCAAAGAGATTACTCGAGGAATGGAGCAAGTTGGAAGTAGCGTATCGCATTCGCCGAAGGGCCTACGATCCAAATGCCCCTCAAACCGGCTTCGACGAGCGACGAGGAGGTCAAGTCCGGGACGAGGCTGCTCAGAAGGCGCCGCCGAAGGCCATTGACGCCCCGAAAGGACCGCGAAACAATATTCCGCAGAGACTCGCCGGGCCACAGTTCAACGGGAATCGACCTCCGCGTCGGAACTTTGGCCACCTCCCTCAGGGCTGGTTCCATGCAAAGGATGCTCATGGGAAGAGTTATTTCTACGATAAGCAAGGCAACACCACGTGGCAGAGACCGACGCAACCAGCTGCTGATTCCAACCAGGGAGCAGCATCGAGAGCCGCTCAGGAGCAGTTGCAGATTCAGAACATCATTAACAGGGTGACGAAAGAAGGAACCCCAAAGCCGGCGGCGCAAACACCCAATCGGTCAAGCACGCCCGCGAAGGACTCAAAACAGGACAAGTGGCGTTCATTACCAATTGAGAAGCAGATGAGAATATATGAGAACACGGTCAGTCTTAAGAGATAGTTCCGCATCTAGGATGCATGAATCTGACTAGTGTGGTACAGGTTTTCCCGCATGTCAAGCACGTTCTTGATAAGTTTCGACACAAGCTCCCCAAAGAAGACTTGAAACGGCTCGGGAAAGACGTTGCCAAGAAACTCGTCGCATCCGACTATAAGAATAACCGCGTCAATGACCCTGGCGAGGCGCTCAGCTCTAAGCAATCGAAGAAGATAAGACAATATGTACAAGAATTCCTGGAGCGTGCGGTGCAGAAGTACGATGCAAGACAGAAGGAAAGGAAGACAACAGGAGGTGATGCGCCCCAAGAGGGCCACGCTGATGGAAAGACGGACACGCCAATCGAGTCGACTACGCCACAGGATGAGCCGATGACACAGGATGGATCGATATTATCTGATGCTGAGGATATCCTTTCGCCCGGGAGTATGGAAAGGAAGCGGAAACGCGACGGAGGTGTTCCTGACTCATCTGGCAATACACCATCAGAACCAGGCCCTGACGTCAAACGGCTCAAGGAAGAGGATAGCATGGCTGAAGGGTCACTGACACCGCCTCCTCCGCCACCTCCTCCATCTGGAGATACGTCGGCTGAAGATGAGCAAAAGCGAAATCTGAAGGAGCAGGAAGAGGCCCTCATGCGCGAAAACGAGGAGGCACAGAGATTGGAAGATGAGGCTGCTCAATCGAAGAGCATGGAGACTAAGACAAAAGAGATGCAGCATGAGATCAATGCCGCTCAAAATGGGAAACAGGAGGTTCTGAGTCACTAAGCAGAGAAGCCAGAACAGCGAGCAGTATTCTGAGCTTTAACAGGACAACCAATCTTCTGGAGAGACCAAACGGAGTATCAAAGTAATAACTTGCGTTCTGGAAGATGACCCGGGGTATGTCAAGGGCGGTGGAGGTTATACCAATATCAACGGAATATCAACGGACGTGTATTTAGCATCGAGACGGAGTTTTCGCCAGCCCCCCTTCCCCCCACCTTTTCGCCCTTGTTATTTCACTTTTCCTCCTGTTTGCTTTTTCTAATACATACACGCAATGACTTTATTTGTTCTACCGCGGGACGTCAAACCACCCTCCAAGGCTCGGGTGGAATTCTACAAGGCGCGTTGGTGAGCTTGCATAAGTGACAAGGAAGCGCTGAGGCCCAGGAACAAGGAAACGTTTTCTACGCAGTCCAACATAAATGTATGGCTGCTGTTGTCCTCAGGTTACGGATGGATGCAAAAGTGGGCAAACTTGTTTTGATGTTATTGGTAGACGGGGGTATCTTCATTTACGGAAGCGCAGGTGAGATCTGAATAAAATCTTCCTCCAGGGCTTCCACTTTCTTCTTCTACATCTCAGTCTTCGCCTTCACTGTCAGAGTCATCCCCCTTCTTCTTTCTCTTCTTCGCCGCCTGCGCAAGGACGTCCTTCCTCTTGAAAACATAACTCCTCGCCTTTCTCTCCTCGCCTCTCCAGCCCCCTCCCTTGCCCTCGATGACGCCACAGGTCCTCGCATGCTTGTATCCAGGATACGCCTCGGCGTGGAACCGGAAGCTCTTCTCCACGGCCAGACCAGCGTGGCGGGCCAGGTCCTTGACGTTCCACAGGGTGTAGGGTTCGGCCTCGAAGAGGGTGATGACGACGGACCCTTGCGGGGCGAGGGTGTTGGGCTTGGAGAGGATGGACGTGAAGAACGAGACGATGAGGGACTGGTTGTGGCGGACCTGGCGGTTCACGTCGGTGGAAAGACCGCCCACGTGGGGGAAGTTGAAGATGATGGTCGAGAAGCCGGGAGTGTTGGCGGGGAGGACGGAGTTGGGGAGGGGTTTCGTGGCGTCGATGTTGTAGACTAGCCGGTTATTTCGTGGTGGTGACTTTTTGTTTCTTCGCTCGCGTTCGTCATCGTCAACTTCGCTGTCCTCGCCCCAGTTATCCTCATCCTCATCCTCATCCTCCTCGCCTTTCCCAGTTTCAGCGTCGTCCTCGTCCTCTTTCGCGAGGAACACCTCGATGTTCTCCCCTACATGGGGGTACTTGGCCTCCAGATCCTCCCTGCTCTTCTCGAGGACGGTGGCTGTGACGGCGGTGCATTTGTGGTGGCGCACGAGAGAGGCGGCGAAGCTGAGGTCCCCTTCGCCCACGAGGAGGATTCGTTCGTGAGGAGTGAACGGGATCGTGGGCTTTTCGTGTTGTTTCTGCTGCTGCTGCTGCTGCTGCTGTTTGTTCTGACTCTGCGGCTTGTTTTGTTTCGAGTTCTTCTGCTTGTTTTGGAGTTTCGAGGAGGAGGAAGAGGAAAACGGCCTGGCGCGGGGTCCGTCGGGGTGAGTGCGATTAGGGACGTGGGATAGTTGTCTCTTCTTGGCCATCTTCCTTGTAAGCTGTATGCTTGCTGTTTACAGATGGAGTTGGACCCAAAAAGGGCGTTGGCTGTGATTTATTGTTGCTCAAAAGTTATTCATATACATTCAAGGGGGTTTTGAATCAGAGAAATTGAGAGTGAGAACAAGAAGAAGAGGCTTAAGCAGCTTCGTTGTGTTAGTTTTGTCATTCGAAGGTTAACGATAGTGGGGGAAAAGGTTGTGTAGCTTTGACTTTAAAGAGAGTTGAGGTTGGAATTGGAGATCTGCAGAATGCGGGTTGACAGCTGGATTAGGCAGGCGGCGTGGAGCACGTGTTGCGGGCCGGGCGACTGGGCTGGTGGGCATTTTTCTCTTCCTAGTCGCATCTGATGTGTATGATGATGTACAGCAGGACTTGGTGGTGTACAAAGCGTTCGAGTCCAGCATCACATCTCATGAAGCAAGAAAAAAAAAATCGAATTTTACTAAGGTCACACGAGATTGATGCGTCGTACAGGAACATGTTCACGTTTTCTATCTATGCTATCTGACGTATGGGACGAAAACCAGACCAGTATAGACCTGGAGAGAACACCACTACTACTACATTCTGTGGAAATATCTAAATCAGACGACAAAAGCACTAATGGTTCTGTCATCCTCGCGCGAGCGATAAGTTTTCTTTCTTTCTCACAGAGTCACGGTATAGAGTAGATATATTTCCGCATGGGTCTAGCAAACATGTCTGATCGATATAAGAATGTCTCATAGAAATTTGTGGTCTGACAGCGCCTCCCACTTGTCATGTTGGCTGCAACCAGTCGCTGACAGAGTCACTGGGGCCGGATCATCGACGCCTCCGAACCAATCAGAAACACCCGAAAGAGGTGACGTTGCACTGAAACGGCCTAGCGAGAATCGAAAGCTGACTTGTGGGGGTGGGCGGGGGACCAGCACGATTCCCTACTACACAAGAACCAATGTCCTCATCCAACCCACCTGTCTGCCTCAATCTATGTACGTCCGGCGTAAGGCAGTAAGTAGTATAAGTAGTTTTTCCACTGGTAAGGTTCATGTTAGGTGCAGTCGGCCAGAGTCACATTGCAGGACCCTACTAAAGGTGAGAGGCCTTGTTTTCTCCCAACATCATAAGGTGTCCGCAGCCTGTTTCGCCTTCTTTTGACTGTGCTGTGCCTACGTGGCGTATGTTCTGAGCTCGCTTTTTCAAAACCTAGCGGTCCACGGTAACAACACGAGCAACATACGTGCGTACGTGCATTCTCAATGAGGTATGAAACGGAGACAAGGAGGCTTGTCCTGTGCAAACAGTCTTAACTGACCACTCCGTTACAGATCAGACTTTGCCTTTTGTTGTGGTATCCGGCGTTAGCAAACTACCCCGACGACTTGCCTGCCTCCCAAGTTGCATATAATACGCAGTTCCCGGACCGGAGAGATTCAGAAAAAAAAGGAGCAATGCATATCATTTCGTAGACACTGAGGTGTCAAGGCTGGCGCGTTTCTGGATTCCGGCCTCCTCTCTGATAGTATCCAGGCGCTTCATATGTGGCTGGCAGACAATCCTTGAGCAGTAAGCACAGTAAAGATAATAAAGATTCTGATAAAGACAACGATCTGGACGAGGCGGGCCAAGGACTTGAACAATGAAGCAGCGCCCCTTCCTACCGCGCCTTCCGTCCGACACACAGCGAGGTGTGCCAGATGCTTCCTTGTTCCCGTGCACAGTCGATTCCTCGAACTCCCGAGGACTCGCACGGTGAATGGGCTGCAAATTAGAGCGTTGACTAGCGATGAAGTTAAGTGTGAAAAAGATTTTGAACCAACCAGCATGCGAGGCGCTTGACGGTTCAGGTATCATTTGGGTGCGGCAGCAGTGGAAAGCAGACCCACCGACCACCGAACCGGGGCAAGGAGGGGACCTGGAGGGATCGCACCAGTGGACGGATGGCCGGGACTTGTGGTAGGTACTTAGTACTACTCCCTAAGGTTGGTAAGGTACTTATTGGGTGGTGGATAAGGGTTTTCTTTCTTTCTTACACCTGAGAAGGGGATCGACACGGGAGCTGGACCTGGAGATGAAGATGGCCTCAGTAGTTGAGGACTATATGTTCATGATAGTATTGATCGAACGAAGGCCATTGAACCTCATGACGCACTGTAGATGTCTCTTCATTGCGTGCTCATGATACAGCACTTATCCGCAGCATTCTTGGTTGAAGTCCTGTACTCAAGTCACAAGACCCACACCTCAGTAACTGTGCACTTTTTCCTTGGGAGGCTACGGTACCTACAATCCGGTACCTACAGTCCAGTACTGTGCCTCACTGTACCTCAACCCTGCAGCCTGTTGCTACAGGGTCTCCCTATGCTGGCCAGGCGGCCTAGCGATTTTGCCCGGGCCTCACCCGTAGCAAGCAAAGCCGTCAATCTCACTCACACCGTTCGCTTCACCCAAAAGACGCAGAGCCAAGTCTGTTCCTCTTCTGCACATCCAGGCAACGTCGTTGTCAATCTGTGAGCAGTGTATGCCCTTTTGCCTGCAAGCACTTTTTTAGTCGTTCGCATCGCTGCGCACTCAAAGCATACTGCTGCTGCTGCTGTCGCTGTGTTTCTTCTGTGAGGACTACACCAGGCCCAGCCCCAGTCAGTAGTCGCTTTTGTCTGTCAGACAGACTCTGCTCTCTTCCACCAACAACACACAAGACAACATTTCGCACGCAGTTTCTGTTGCCGTGCGCAATCGCTCATCATCCAGGCTTGCGTCTTGAAATCCGCTCTGTCCTTGTCTTATTTCATCTGTCTTCTTCTTTATTCTGATCTCACTCACACCTGGCATTGCTGCCAGTGCACCTCTCTCCCCTCAACCCTCTGCTGGCTGCATCCTCTCACACCCAATACGCACAACAGAGAGTACCGCATCAGCACTTGCATTCGAGATTTCTTTCCTGGTCACCATCTTCCTACGCCTGGTTCTCTGCTTCTCATCTCGGGTACCCTGCTACTCAACGCTTCTACTCTTCGTGTGTGCAGCTCTTCTTGTTGTTCGTTGTTCGTGGCACGCGCAGCCCCCTTTGACTCTCTGTCTGGTACGGGACCCCCCGGTCGCTTCTTTTGGCCACACACCCCCCCGGCTGCACTTGTTACTGTACCCAATCTTCTTGTACTAAACTCGACTCCTGCTTTTCTTTCACACGCTGCGCTGCATTTCAAGCAAGCAAACAACCTCAACCGTCCGCCACCGACTTCCTTTCCCTGCAAGCCCTCAACCTCATCCTCTAGTCATCACGGGCTTGGTCTGTCCTCTCTCCCTCTTTCTCTGTAATTTTTTTCATCCCTTGCCGCATCGCTGCCGCTGTTTTACATGACTGCCGCGTCTTAAGCCGTCATGGCCACCGACACCCAGTCGCCGGCGCGCGATGCCGCCTCTTCAACCACAATCACCACTACTTCATCATGGCGTGGTCGTGGCAGAGGCAGGGGGCGAGGAGGCCGTGGTCGGGGAGGTGGAAGAGGTGGTGCATCCGCTTCAACCACCGTCGCAAAGAACCCAACCTCGACTCGTGGCCGTGGTGGCCTTCGCAGGGGCCGAGCCAAGCACTTCACAGACTCGCGCGTTCAAGCTGCCTATGAGCGTCAACGCGATCTCAAAGCCACTTATCAAGCTGTTGCTCATGCCCTCAAGCCTGCTCTTGCAGAACTTGCTGAGCGCAGTGTGGATGACATGTTGGCCAACGCAGATGCCCACAAGCAGTCGCCTGAGTACCGCCGCGTCATGAACCAGCTCAAGCAGAATCTCGCCGACAAGTTTGCCATGTACAACCGGCGACTCAAGCGCGATCTTAAGCTTGCCGAGGATATGTATGCTGCTGACCGTTGGGTTGCCGACAAGGAGTTTGAGGTGAGTTGCAAATGCCATTTCAATAAGCTTGACATGTCACGTGGTCAACTGATAGCTGGCTAACACTCGAGTGCGATTGTGCAGAATGGCTTCAATGACCTTGATGAGCAATTCTGGGAAAGCCAGGAGAATCGCCTTCGCATATTGAATGCTTTGCTTGACCGCGGTCTCCCTGTAGATGTAAGTTGTCTTTTTTGTTTCTTTTCATTATTGTTGCTTCCCTGTGCTCGTTGGTTGGCTGGCAAATGTCGGGGTTTTTTAACCTTCCTGAACCAAACCTCGGCGCACTTGTATCGTACCACAACGACAACTCGTCGCGTTTTCTTTCCTATTAAAATCAATCGCGTTGCTGACCGAATTCCCTTGTCCAGATCCAAGATGACCAGTATGAGTACGTCGTCATCTCGGATGAGCATCTGGATCAGGACTTTGGTATCTACACGTGCTTCAAAGACGGCTGCCATGTTCCGTATCCTTCGCGCGTCGAAGGAACAGACATGTGGCAAAGAGCTCGCGACGCTGAGGCCGCTGTTGCTACTGTTGCACCGTCAACTGCTCCCAGTGGACGAGGTAGAGGACGCGGCCGGGGTGGTATCAAACGTAGAGCTCCAGATCAGCCGGATGGGCAGCCAACGCCAAAGAAGTCTGCAAGACTCATGGAGGACAGCTCTCTCTTGGAGGCTGCTCACATCGCTCCGGCCCCTGCCAAAGGTTTGCTAGCCTCAGCAGCCGTGGTCGAGGACTCCGTTGAGGGCACTCCAGGCGAGGAAGACTCGATGCCTGGCTCACCAGAGCCCCCCAACCTGCACAACGGCGCTTCTTCTACTGCCTACAACAGAGCGCAAGGTCGTTTGCACTCACGTGAGAAGAGCCCACCGTTGCCTAAGAATATTGGCGAACCAGACGAGTACGGCCTGAGGGTCTACAATCAAAGGCCTTCTCTGCGAGAGAAGAGTGCTAATAGCCGTGTTCTCGCACCTCATGTATTCCACTGGAACGACTGGGAGATCGGATTCAGGGACTCTGTAAACGACTCATCCAAGGGCCACACTCGGGCCAAACGCGGCAAGTACCTAGACAAGCCGGACAGCAACGGCATGCACTTTGACCACTGGTGCAACGGCTACGACTATTCAGTGACAAGGCCAGACGACTTTGATCAGGAATTGGTCAGGAAGCATGGCGTTCATCCAAAGTACGGTATCTTCCTCCCCACCAGCACAAATGAAGCCGAGCCACCCGCTCCGTACGTCATGCCCGGAAAGCCAATCGTTTTCATCGCGAACCCATCAGGTCGCATCGCGCACACATCTCGGTCATTCCAAGCCACAAGCAACACCCGTCGATGTGAAGATGCTCCTCTCCGCGAGAAGCTCAGTGCTTCCATGCGGAGATTCTGCAAGCTTGCAGAAATCGCCAAGGAGGATATCGCCGTTACCGAGTATCTCCCAACCGATGAGGAGCTGAAGGCCAAGTCTCTTGGCACAGCTGTGAAGGAGTTGAAGGCGAGACCAACAGAACGGGAGGAAACAACGGAGGCAGAGGAGGAGAAGGCAGAAACTCCAGTCCCACAAACTGAGGACCCTGAGGCTCTCCGCGCAGCGCTTTCTGCTGTCTCATACGCCGCCCTTATGCTAGAAGCTCAGGATGCGAGTCGAGCGCCACCACCCAAACCGAAGCCTGCTGCGCGATACGACGCGATCAGGGATATTTTCGACGACGTCAAGCCAACTCCGCCTCCTGCCAAAGACCATACAACAGGCCTCGGCCTCAGTGTCCTCGCTGAGCTCTGCAACGTCAGGCCGCGCCCGGCAGATGGGGATCGCCCTCCGACGGCTTACCCACCCATGGCTCTCGCTGCCCCTGAAGTTGATTCTCGAGGCCAGTATTCAGCACCACCCCGACCATCTGACGAGCCTGGTCCGCCCCCTTCGGAGCTCCCACCAGATGCACCATCTGGCCCACACCCTTCGCAGTCCATGTATCGTCCGTTTGGTTCGCACAGCTCTGAACGTTCCACATACCATTCTGGCCGGGAGCACCCACCTCCTTATCCCAACCCAACGGCACACGATTACAAAACACACCCGCCACCTTCTGTGCACGATCTTGGTGCCTATCCTCCGCATCCTAGTTACCCTGGCCCAGATCCTCGAGAGTCGCAGCACCCTAACCGAGGCTGCGATTCAGCATATCCTTCCCGTCGTATGAGCAGCTACGTGCCGGAAGGGCCGTACGGCCGTTCCTATTGGGGACAGTCACAACCGCCTTCTGGGCCCCCGAAAGCCTCAAGCGCGCAACCATATCCAGCACCACCTCCACCACCTCCACCACAGTCGTCCCGCTTGTCGTTTGGCCAGAGTGCAAGCGCAGAGCCGTTGCCACCACTGCGGCCGCCTAGAGGCCGCAACTCTCTGCCTGGCGAAGCTATGCTCGAAACACCGCTTAGGCCGGGTGAGCAGCCTGGCAACGCAGGCAATTACTATGCCCCCGGTCCTCCACGGACGTTCCACCTTTATTCAGCGCCTGATCCGCCGTCGTCTATGCAACTCCCGGCGAGTGAGCGCATCCTGCCAGCCCTTCAGCAAGGTGGGCCCGGTGCCAGCTCAAGCTACTCATCCCAGGCTTACCCACCCACAAACCCTATGCTCTCCCCAACGTTCGCCAATCCTCCACTGCTCTCGTCCCAACTCGCTGCTCAAAGCCCTCCCGATACCCCGGGAGGTCCCCCCTCCTCCGTTCGGCGCCACCAGTCCACCCCATCCGGTTCTTCCGATGCTGGCTCCGGCAAGTATCGCAAG
This sequence comes from Sarocladium brachiariae, assembly GCA_008271525.1. Lineage (NCBI taxonomy): Eukaryota > Fungi > Ascomycota > Sordariomycetes > Hypocreales > Sarocladiaceae > Sarocladium > Sarocladium brachiariae. Next base: position 457,937 of record RQPE01000017.1, on the reverse strand, counting down.
CTCCAGCCCGCGCCTGTGCCTGCACATCGCACTTGGTCAAGCAAGCAAGAGCTCAAGACAATTCCGTACGATCACAAGGAAACGGGATCGGCGGCTGCCCTGCCTCAGAGCGGACCGACTCAGATTAGGGGCTGGAATGTAAACGCTCACAAGAAGCGAGGAGGAAGCAAAATTGACAAGGCAGTCGCCGCAGAGCCTTCACCGTCGCATGAGAGAGAGGAGTCCAGATAGAAGAAGGACAGAGGATCTCCTTGCGGTGGCAAGACGAAAAGGAAGAAGAAACCCGTCACCCCTGGTGTGCCGTTGGTGGCGTCGATTCCTGGCCCTGCCATATCACAAACTGCCATGGTGAGACAGCCTCGCCGCGCGTATCACACCCCCATGAACACTGCAGATGATCACATGCAGGCATTGCAGGACCAAGGTGACGCTTCTGACAAAAGCGGCTCTGTGCAGAAGTCAGATGTGCCTCTGAAGAAGCGACTTCGTCCAAGATGACGCAGCCTTTGAGAGGGGCACTGCATGGAAACATCATCTGAAGTCTACTGTTGGGGAGATGGCATCTCATATTCATCTCAGGCAGGACCGGCACGCCTGCCATCACCATCTCCAGCTCATCAGATCCATTATCCCCATCCAAGGGATCTATATACCCACGCCACACACTTTCGATCAGCCAACCTCCCCCCTGCCCTGAAGGCAAACCCATTACCGGTACCTTATTCGATCACATCGCACATCAGCCCTTACAAATACCATGTATCGCATACACCGGAGTTGTTATTTGCATGTTCCAATTCTCCTTTTTTCTTTTTCTTTTCCTTTTCATTGTGCCGTCAAAAAAAGTTTTTTTCCCCTTTGATATTCCTGTAAAACCCCCTCCTTATTTCCCTCCCTCCTGCGACTCTCTCTTGTGCTTGGTTAACCCTCACCTATTTCTTTTTTGGGAGGGGTGGTCTTCCAAATAAAAAGAAATAGGGTGAAGCCAAAAGACTTTGTGAATTCTTTTTTTTCTTTCAATCCCGGAGTGGGACATTTTGGAAGGCTGGACATGAAAATCCCCTTTTTCCTATAAAAGGGGGGGGTTGGGTTAGAAAGAGATAAGAAAGGACGATTGGACGCGAGAGGGAGGAATGGAGGGAGCGCGGAGATGCATGGATGAAAGGATTCCCCTCAGGGGATAGGCTAGAAACAAGAAAGGGACGAGGGAATACGAAGAAAAGAAGATTCATTACAGTGTGCAACTTGGCCACCCTTTTTTTTCGCCCTCGAAGTGATGAGTGAGCCTGTGATCAATTTTCTTCCGGGATGAGGGGGGAGAGAGACTCTACGTTTCTTGATTCGACGAGATGAGACGAGGTAGGAAGAAGACGTAAGAGTGAAATAAAAAAAACATCCGTTCGCTTTTTGCCTCATCAAAGGCCTTGCCCCTGAAGGAGGCCACTTCGTATTCACCATTTGATCTTAGGCTACTACTCTATTCCTTTAACAAAACTCCTGTCCTGGGGTTCCATCCAATGACAGGATCCTCCTGTCTGTGCTTTCTTTCTCCCCCTTTTCCTTGGAGAAACACACAATGTCCCGCTAGGGGGGCCTAAAGAAAAAAGAAGAAGAAGAAAATGGACGTAGCAAATGAAATCGGAGGGAAAGCAAGAGCGGGCAAGAGAAAGAGGGCAGGCTCAGATGACAACTCGATGATCGCCTCAGGAGTACGGCGTCTCAAGAAAGTCTTGGGTGGTGACGCTATATCAAAGTTTGTTTGCGCTGCATAACAAGGCGACTTTAGGAGGCCTTGTTCTCCATCTCCATCTTGGCTTCTTCGGTGCCAGTGGTGTTGTTCTTGTCAGCATTTGACGGGGCGGAAGCGTCAGGCTTAGTTCCCACCTGTGGCGCTGGCTCTGGTGCTGCCGGAGGAGGGAACTGTTGTTGTTGCTGCTGTTGGATGTTCATGTTGGGAACTCCAGAAGGGAAGGCGGTCGTGTCAGCCATGCCCATACCGCCAGCAAACACGCCTGTCGGCATCATCATGGGGTTCCCAAACGCAATGGCTGCTGCGGTGGGGTCAGCGAGCATAGGCATGGGCACCATACCGCCGTTCGTGTTTCCCATGACATCCACTCCTGCGGCAAGCATCGTGCCATCCATGCTGTTGCTGGGCATGAGCACGCTGGCGGTGTCAGTGGAGAGCTGGTCTGCCCCAAGCGCATCCATAGGGTGAAGGGGATACATGGCTGCCTCCATGGTCGTGCCATCGAAGATCACCATGTTCTGGATAGGCTGCTGCTTCTGGCCGAGCACGTTGATGACATCCTGCGCCAGTTGACCTCCGAGGATCGCAGTCACCGGCGCGATCTCACTACCCAGGTTCTGCAAGAAACTCCTAAGGAACTCGGAACTAAGGGTCTCGCTTGGCAGGGATAGAGCCTTGTGCTTCTGCGTCGCGATCTGCGTGAACAGCTTGAGATCCTCGCGGTTGGTCGGCAGTGGCAGACGTCCGCTCTTGAGCTGGGAGAACTCCCAGAGGGCGCGGAGACAGGAAAGAGCAGGGCTCACGGCCCGCAGGCGACGCTTCGACTTCGTGAGGTCCTCGGGGAGCAAGGCGAGATCGCTAGCGAGGAACCAGGTGGAGTAGAGTTCGAGCTTCGTGACTGACTCGATGGACTTGCCGCCTTCTTTTCGCGTCTTGACGTTGATGATGGAGCGCGTACGGGTTTCTTGCTTTGTTTGTGTGGGAACGTTTCCTTGGTCGCGTTCGATAACGTAGGTGTGTTGAATGAGGTCGCTGAAGATGAAGCCGTACATGCCGTGAGTGCCGGCTGCATAAAATGGTTTCCTGTTAATCCTTGTGGCCGTATTGATGAGATTGAAGGCAGTCGGGTCGAGATCTGTCGCGATGATGATATCGAAGGCTGCAAAGTAGCTCGGTCCTTTCGTGGTCACTCCTTCAGTATCGATGTGCACACGAACGCGGGGGTTGAGCTTCTCGATGTTTGCCTTGGCCGCTTCGGCACGGTTCTTCCCTACGGGGCTTTCGTCTTCTGAAAGGAAGAATTGGGCCCCTAGGTCTGCCTCCGTGACGATGGCATTGTCAAGCACGGTGAGTGAGCCAATACCCGCGAGAACAAGGTTCTTGGCGATCTCGTTACCGAGGCCTCGTAGGGTGACGAGGAGGACGTTGGCGCTCTGGATTCGTGCTTGCGCGTCAACACCCCAGAGCCGAATCTGGCGGTCATAGAGTGCGATCTCATCTACATACACAGTCAGGAATGCCGCATAAAAGCCATGAGGGAGTGTACTCACCAGCACTGACTCCATTTGATGGCAGTCCTGCGCCTCCATTTGGAACCATCAGCGGGACCATGATGGAAGGGTCAGCCATACCCATCCCTGCCATGCTTGGGCCCGGCATCATGCCCACCATCGAGTTCGCATCAAAGCTCATCAAAGTGCCATCAGGATTCATCGACAACTGCTGCGGTATTGTGTTTGGGTCTAATGAAGGCATCATGGCGCCCCCTTGACCAACATCAGGGTTCAGTGGTTGTGCTTGTTGGGGATCTTGCACCTGCTGAGGCTGGGTAGTAGCCGAACTGGCATAATCCTGTGACTCCATATCACTCTGTTGCTTCTGAACTGGTGGGAAGGGTCTAAAATAGTGGGTTCGTATCAATAAGTTGAAGAAGAGAGCGCCTGGAGATGAAGGTCGCGCGACCTGGCGTTCGATGGCTGTGAGAGACGCTGACTTGAATTGTCGAGAATTGAGGCAAGAGATCACACCGCCAGAGATGGTGCTCTCGATTTTCCGTTCACGCGCAGGCTGAACCTTCAGTAAGAGAGGCGAGAAGTAAAGAGGTGTGCAGAGCAACGCGAGGCTGGTTCGTGAGCCTAGGCACAATGATGCTGTTGACTTTGTGCAGTAGAATGAGATAAACCGAGGGTGGCAATGCACCAACCAGGAATATTTGAAAATAGAAGCAGGTTTATTATGAGTATTGAATTCACCGTCTGTGGCCTTCGGTAAATTTCTTGTCGGTTTGTGCGCCAATCTCAAGACGCTCGTTGGAGTGAGCTTGAGGTGATGGTGAAGCTGAAGTTGCTACTGGTGAGTTGCCAGTCGTTGGTGTGGCGCTCAGTGACCCGCCACACGTGGTTAACCAGTCGCTGTTCATCAGCCACATTACCACGAGGTGCGATCCAAGCATCAATGAACAGCATAAAACACCGCGCCACTCTGAACGGAAATGGCAAAGCAAGATGTGTAGACGGTGGGATTGATAGGTTAAGCCTCCATAATAAGTTACTATTCTGAGGTAGAGCAGGTCTTCAACCCGTGAGGTGAGAGTCATGTTAGGAGATCACTCATCAACTCACCATGGCTAGGGTGAGGAACTCCTAGAGCGCACTGTGTACAATGGCCCTAAACGGGGTAACAGTAGGGTGCGACAGATCTTGTGCACTGTATGATATCACTAATAGGCCACACTCTCCACAGTGTTTCATCTACCCGATGGCACTGATTCTCGACGCAGTTAGCCGCTTCGTCTATCCCGCCCTGTACCACTGGCACTGGCCCTTGGTCCCTTGGAAGCGCCATTGGGAGTGTAAGGCGAGCAAACCTCTCAGCTGACCACAGACACTGCGGCCAAAACATCCTTCAAGCGGCCAACTCTCCGTCTCGTAGCCTCACCCGCGTCGTGATTGTTTCAACCACGGGCTGGCCGCTTCTGATACTTACCACTCAGACACATCAACACCGCCGCTATCTGATAACACCCCACCTTTGACTACCATCACAACGTTCTTGGGCTCGGGTCACCGACTGTGGTGACCCCAAAGGCGTCAGGCAGGACTCACCGCCACGGCAGCCTGGAGCTTGGGAGAGTGTTGAGAGCTAGGCGACGAAGCCACACACAACTCTCTTCAAAAATAACGAATTGCCTAGCCCGCGCTGAGCCATATAACCTTATCCCATCTACGCCATGTCTTCATCTCGCCAGAGTGACAGCGGAAATGACCAGAATGACCGCCCGCCGTCACGCTCAAACAGAGATGACACTCCTCCATGGCCTCGTTTACCACCGATGAGAGCTCTGCCGCCTCTGCGAGGCATCGCAACCCCGCGAGATCATGAGGACGGCTCTCCTCCGTTAACAGCCACCCAGGCCTCCTCCCGCTCAACGGGTCACCAAAGAGTTCCTTACATGTCCACCAACGCGGCTATACGTGCTGAAAGGATAAGGAATCTCCAGAACCTTGGCGATAGAAGCCAGCGTGTGACTCAAGACTTGTCTGCTTATACTTCTGGGTGGAGCAGCGTCTTCCAGCGGGCCAACGAAGATCTTGGAGAGGCAAACTCTCGTCTCCGAGCACTCCTCGATCTGACGAGCAACCCTCTCGGCGCAGCTCAATCAAACACGCAAGACCCCGTCACCGATGAGCCTTCCAGCATGCGTGCAAGCTTTAGTCCCTATGCCTTGAGACCAAACGAGCTTCCCGACGACAGCAATCGACGCAATAAACGCCGCAAGCTTGATGAGAAGCAGGCGTTCCACTCCAGGCGTTTTCGTCGCTATGGAAAATACGGTCAGGTTGAGCCTGGCCAACTGCAGTTGGAGATAGTGAGCTGTGATGGGGGCATGTTCTCGAATCGTCCTGCCTATTCATCAGACAATATCCTCAGGGACGACAACTCAGTCTACTGCACAAAGGGGAACAGGTGCAATATCATTTTGAGGCATCAGGGCAGCACAGTCTTTACTCTACGGGAACTGGTCATCAAGGCTCCGGCGTCTATGAATTTCTCGCACCCGTATGTTGCTCTCATGTTCCCTGTCGAAGCACCCAGCTGACCACCACTGTAGTGTCAGAGAAGGCATGGTTTTCATCACCATGGAACGGGACGAAACTTTCACCCGTACAGCCCGCTACCAAGTTCAGTACTGCCATGATCCAACTTTACACCCATCGTCTTCCTGCCCCTACGCCATCGAAAACATGCATAACGAAGACGACGACCTCCCCTTCACTCAAGCCTTCAACCGGGAACTTCATCGCGTCATCACCATCCGCCGCCGGCGCCGCGCCGACGATGGCAGCCTCTCTGGCGTGTATTCCGCTCACCTGGATGACGATGACAACGACGAAGACGACTTCGACATGGATCCCTCCTCCACCACTGGCCATGCAGACCACCTTCCCAATCGTCGTTTCCGAAATAACACCCACTCCAGTCACCGCAACACCTCTGGTCGTCGTCATCCTAGCATGCCCTCTGAATTCTTCTCCAACCATCCCGACATCCAGATCACGACCGAATGCAGCGATGACGAGGACGATATTGCCGGCATAGGACTGTTCTCCTCCTCAAACACACGCCGTGCCCGCCCAGCTCCAAATCGTATCGGCTCGCTTCCCTTCGAAACTGCGGATTCAGACCCCGAGAACGATGGTGACGGCTCATTGCTTCTAAACACCTCGACAAATAATCCAGACTCGTCCAACTCCTTACCCTACTCCACAGACCACCACCATCACTATCACCACCCACCTTCCGACTCCCTCGTTCAAGCCTGGGAAGCCCACGCCCGCGCCACTCAAGAAGCCGTCCGCGCCGTGGGTGGCGCCAAGCTCCTCGTTCCACACGCTAGATTCTTCATCGAGAAACACAAGAGCAAGTGCACGATCCGATTCGATCCACCAGTCTCCGGAAGATTCATCCTCCTGAAAATGTGGAGCTCACATCATGAACCGGGAGGTAATATTGATATCCAATCCGTGATTGCTAGAGGGTTTGCTGGGCCACGGTACTTCCCCTGTGTGGAATTGAGGTAAATGAAAAGGAAGCAGAAGCCTATCGCCTATTCGAAAATGAGAAAAAAATGCTGTATGTGGGCTATCTTCCTGGACTAAGTCGTCATCTATTGCGTTTTTTCATAGTATTGTTTGCTGTCGGTACTGCATAGCAGCATTTGAAAGGAATTGGATGCATACACAGGATTGGAACATCATTGGCCACAGTACGACATACATACCGTTCCTGATCCCCAGAGTATGGAACCTCAGTTAGTGATGTTGGTGGAATGTATCTCAGCGGAGCTGCTCTTGAGGATGTCGCCGCGAAAACAGGACTGAGAATGCCCTTGGGAGCAGTGGGGAGAGTGTGCAGGCTGCGTGAAGGATCCTCGAATTGGATACAACACTGTGATTGACCGAGAGAGAAGGCGGAGGAGGAAGAGACGAAGATATAAAGAATGATGCGGGACAATAAATCTTCCTTGGGCACAGTGGTTGCATGATGATTGGATGCTTCGAGAAGCCCTGAGATTGTCAGGATGGACTAATCGACAAGCTTAGCAGATACAAGAATGATGAAGTGATAGAGTGCGGAATGGACAAATATTGGCCGCTAGATTCAGGCATGTTTACAATTGCACAAATGTTCCTGGAGTTGGGCTCGTCTGATAGACCTTGAAGTCGACAACTCTGGGAAGCTGCAATGAGTTGAGGCTGTGTGTTATAATGATGTGAACAGCGAAATGGACAAGGATTCTCGGCCGTGAGTTTCTCGGACATTTGGTCCTCAGGACAAAACGTAGAAGCATGCTCAAGTCTAATCTGTTTGAATGCTTATCTATTCCTCGTCATAGCGGCGGCCTCGAGTTCGTCAACTGGTAAAAGTCAGGAGCGTACTCCAGGAGCCAGCCCTTCTCGATTTTGGTTATGTCTCTAATGAACGTCTTCTCACCCGTCTCCATAACCTCATGGAAAACCACCCAATCCGCCTTCTGATTAAACATCAGTGAACTTGGGTGCGCATGCAACACTGTCCCTCCGTCGACGGTTCGGAAGGTTCCGTCTGGTTGCATCCTCGCTGCGTGCGCGAAATAGCCTGTTGTTAGACACCTTCTGATCTGCTCTGCTTTGTTGGCACTAGGTTCATTGACGTTGACCTCTGGTTTCTTGAGAGTCTCGTCCACTGGTATGTTGAAGCGTTCGAGATAACGTTTCAGCTGGGCTCGAATGCTGACTGCACGGGTGAGTGATTTGAAGTTGAGGTGGTTTTCGTGGCAGAATTTCGCTTCCTTGCGTCCCTTGGTTATGAAGGCCTGGTAGACGTTCAGCAGCGTGAGGTGGTCGCCCTCCTCGACAGCGAATTTTCTGCGAGAGCTTTCCATGCGTTTTCGCTCGCCTTCGTGGTGGAACCAAACGCTTCCGCCGAGGCTTGTCATGGCAGCGATGGTGAGTATCTCGCTTGTGCAGTCGAATGAAGGCGACGAGAGAAGAACTTTTGCCATCATTGGTTCTACAGCCAACTCAGCCATGCGCAGCCCGAGGGGCTTCGTGAGTTTAGCGTATTCATCCAGTGCTCCCAGAGCATATAGGAGCTCTAGGGCCTTTGACATCAGCTCGGATGGAGGGGCTGTAAGGAAGTCAAATTGGACAACATTGTCGATTCCAAGAGCCTTGAGCTGCAGAATGACAGGCGCCAGATTCGAGCGCTGGATTTCGGGTGGGTTGGCTTCTGGGAGGTCATGATAGTCTGCCTCTGTGTATAACCTGAAGCATTTTCCTGGTTTGGTTCGACCAGCTCTGCCAGCTCTCTGGGAGGCGGACGCTTTCGATATCGGGGTGGCTGTAAGTGTTTCGATTCCAGTATTGGGGTTGTACGCCCTTAGCTTAACGAAGCCGCAATCCACGACATAGACTATTCCATCGATGGTGATGGAGGCTTCAGCAATGTTGGTTGCAAACACAACTTTGCGTGTTTTCTCCGGGGGCTTATCAAAAACATGCATTTGCTGTTCTGTTGAGAGGCCTGCGTAAATGGGAAGCGGGAGAATCGCATCGTACTTTCGCCCCAGGTCATTCGCACGCTCCAGCACTGCTTCAACAGCGTTGTCAATCTCCTCGCGGCCTGTCAAGAACACCAATATGTCGCCCTCGGGCTCTTGTGTATGGATATTGAAGACCGTTTCCACGGCGCGTTCAACATAGTTCTCAGCGGGTGTCTCAAGGTGCATTATATCGATAGGGTATGTCCTTCCTTCCAGACTGATAATTGTGCCAATGTCGGCCTTTGCATCATCAAGTTTGTCCGTGTCGCTGTTGCTGCTTTCGAAAAACTTGAGAAATTCTTCAGCTTGCAAGGTGGCACTGCTGATGATGATTCTGAGGTCCAGCCGCTTCCTTCGAATCTTCTTGAGAAGTCCGAGGAGGATGTCCGTACTGATCGATCGCTCATGGGCTTCATCAACCATGATGACCGAATACCGGCTCAATAAGGGGTCCACTAATGCTTCCCTGATGAGAAGGCCATCTGTGAGGAACTTGATCCGTGTTGATGCTGAAGTGACATCTTCAAAACGGATCGAATAGCCGACCTCCTTGCCAACCTCGCAGCCAACTTCTTCAGCCACGCGTACCGCAACGGTTGTGGCCGCCACCCTCCTAGGCTGCAGGGAGTTAGCATCCCGGTTTCGCAGAACAAGGGCTGTAAAAGAAGCTTGCCTGTGTAATGCCAATGATCCTACCATCAGAACACCAACCAGCTTGCTCAAGAAATTGCGGGATCTGAGTCGTCTTTCCAGAGCCGGTCTGTCCAATGACAATCGTCACTGGGAAAGTTTCTACCACGTAAAGGATGCTTTCTCGATGCTTCGCAATGGGGAGAAGGCTCGCAGGTTTATGCAAAGCCGGAATGAAGGCCGAGTCGATGCTGAGGTCTGCCATGTCGGGCGTCCAAAAGCCTTTCGTCACCTGTGCAAGAAGGCCATATCGTCTTCCTCGTCTGCTCCCACTCTTGCATTCGATGACCTCTCGAGAGGCGCAAACCGGAAAATGAATCGTAGCCAGTTGCAGTTGGTACAGCTGAACGAGGTTGATTGGCCTGCTTCAGAGTGGCGATCTTCCCTGTTGTGGCTGAGGGTACTGGTGTAGATGTGGCTCAAACAGCTTTCCCTTGAAAGGTGGGGCAACGTCATCGGAGTAGTCGCGGCCAACCATCCCCTCGCCTCCGTCGTCACGAACATCTGCTACACCAAGCTTATTTTTGTTGACTTTATCGCATATTTTTGGCACTGAAGACTCCTCAGTACCCCCCAGCACATTCGACTTCTATTCCTGTAGCTTTCAACTCTGCGAGAACAGCTTCACCTGCTGAAATGGCAGCTCCTACGGAGACAGTAAGTGATACAGACCCATCGTCACCGATATCTGTCCTCACATCATTGCCTACTATACTGAACCTTCAAACAGACAAAGCCGGACAGCGGTGCCGAATCTCCCACTACGGCTCGGCCCTTGGATTTGGACGACGATGATGTTCAGGAGATGGGCATCTTGAGTGAAGAAAGCCATCCTACCGCCACACCTTTGACCTCGAAAGCCCCAACCTCCATGCGGGCAACCGTCGAGGACGAGGAGGGTCCGAAGCCACCAAAACCCCAGCGACCCCCGACCGAGGCCCAAAAAAATGAAATGATTCTGAAGGAGGCTTTCCCTACCGTGGACAACAGTGTCATCAAGGCTGTGTTGAGAGCAAGCGGCGGCAAGGTTGAGCCAGCTTTCAATGCTCTACTGGGTGCGTCAAGTACCAAACCCCAGATGGAGTTAGATTGATCTAACAGTACGTTCAGAAATGACCGACCCCGACGCCGTTAAGAACGAGCCCGAAGAGTCGGCACCACCTCCACAGCCACCACGGCCGACTGGCCCGCGAGCGCAGATGTCGCAACTGGAGGCCGACGAGCTCTACGCGCGTCAGCTCGCGGAGCATTACAACAATGTCGGTGCTTACGAAGCCCGAACATCGAACCGCACCCCAGACGGACGACCAAGGCAGCGGGCTCAGCAGGGCCTGGGACCAGATGATCGCGAGCACAGCTTCATCGATGACGACCTACCTGTCATTCGCGACAACTTGCGCAAGGGATTCATGGAAACTCAGAAGCAAGTCAACGGATGGATCAGTAATATTCGGAAGAAGATTGAAGAGAACTTTGACGAGAGTGAACAAAGTGGCCCTTCTGGGCAACAGGGACAACAACAGTACAGCAGCCAGTACAGTCGACAGGGCCCTGGTCGTCGCAGCGGCGATTATCACAGATACGATGCGGACCCTCAGGTTCTCAGTGACGACTTCGCAGGCATGAAGTTCACCTCTGATGGAAGTAAGTCGATACGTAAACACGTGCAGTACCGCAATACTAATCATGTAATAGCACCCATCAACCAACAAGCCAGCGGTATCTACCGCCCTCCTCCATCAGGATCGCCGGCTCCGGGAAGCGGAAGGAGGGTTGGCTTTAAGGAAGAGACAGAGGAGATCAATATGTATGACAGCTCACCCAAGGTGCCCCCAAAGGACACTCCTCTCTCAGCAACAAAGACGAGCAAGTGGCAGCCACTGTCGAACGTCGATCCTAGCCCTATCGGAGACAACGATCCATTCAGCTTGGGCGATAGCGAAGACGAAAAGGAGACCAAGGACGCAAAGGACAAGCCCAAGGACAGCAAAGCGGATGAGAGCGAGAGGTTGAAACAAGCAGCAGCAGAGGCGATGGCGGACAGCCTTGTGGAACCAGCGAAGGACAATGGTTCTACGAAGAAGAACTAAAGCGTGCAGGCACTATCACCATTGGGGCGTTTCTTTTTGATATGGATGATATGTAGTCCTTTTGGGTTTAGCGAGGTGGCAGAGGTCATTCCCGGAAATAGTCTTACTGTCAAGCAGTTTTTGTCACACAGTAGCACCGACAGTAACCGGGTTCCGAACAAAACATCTTTGCTCTTACCGGGACAAGCAGGCGGTTAATTTACATGGAGGGTCAAAGAATGTACAGAGCGTCTCCGCGGGATGGGGCACCCTAGTGAACATGTCGAGGAAGACAATCAAGAAGCAAAAAGACGAAGACATGCCGCCCACGTGAGCAATGACGACAAGTAAATGGAAACCCCTGACGAGAAATGCCTACCTAGGTGGGGTGAGGGGTTGTACTTGTATTATAAGAGGCACAAACTAGTTGCAACTAGGTATGGAAAAGACTCTGTTGCGTGAATTTTCTAGAGCAGAGAAGGAACCACAGAAAGACCGAGGGTCAGAAACGAGGTCAGAGAAAAAGACGACGACGGCCGACTATGTGGAAAGCGAGGTTAAGGTTCGGCGCCAGTCCGTGAACCTATCGCTCCAGCACGGGGCGGGATGGAGAACGGGGATTGGACGTGGGAGAAAAGGGGCAGATGCATTAGTGGCGTCAAGAATGGAGTCTCCATGGTACTGTACTGTACGAATACTGCATGTACTGCACTATAGGACATATAACATAGCTGGCGTGCACGGATTTGAGAGAAGGCTGTAGTTATATTGCGGCTAAGCCCTGAGGAGGAGTGGGTGGATTGGGAACATACGTGGGAGGTTTTGAAGAGGCATGAAGATGGAAAGAGAATGGCGAGTAAGTGTGCGAGCGGTCGCCAGAGAAAATTACAAGGTGGAAATATAGAGTACAAAAGCACCTGGAGGGTGTGGAATACGAGTAGATTTAAGGTAGGATTAGTAGTTAGTGCTATACGTAAGTAGGTAGGTAGGTACCATTTGATATGGTTAAGGGTTGCACGGAGGATTTGACATGGTGAAGGGCCAGGGTTAGGTTTACCTCTGCACCACGGAACACAGGCAACACTGTGCTGCACCCACCAGACCTTTGTTGCCCTTCCCCCCCTGAGTCCGTGCCGACCCCCACTCTTCACCGAGCTGCAGCACTATTAAGTACCTACTACAAGTTGCTACTATAGTACCTACTAATACTTACCAATCCAGCAGGCGGCGCTTCCTGCCGCTATTGCTGCTCTCCGGTGGGGCTAGACCCTCCCAAACGGCCTGCCTTCACGCCTGTGATCCGTTCATGATAGTGATGGCCCTGATGGGTGTGTGTGTCGTCGCTGCGTTATGCGCTACGCTACAGAGTTACTGTCACTCGCTCACCTCACTTCACTCACCACAAATCGGCACTTTCATCGTCCTGGCCGAGACCGAGAAGCCGGGCATTCGAGACCCAACAACATCCCTGGCTGGCCGCCCCCCCCCCTGGTTCATCACTGTTGCTGCATTTGCGCTGTGCTGCGCGATCTATCGATTGGCGGATCAGGCAAAGGACGCATTGTCCCGCGACTTTCTTCATGACACGAGGCTTGACTCAAATCATCATCCCTCGTCAAGGTCATCTCGACTAAGCCTGAGACCTGCATCCAAAATACTACACGCTCTTTGCCCTCAAACGCCTCATTTGTGCCTCTTCTTTTCAAGGTATCGATTGGTCTTTGGACAACGCTTCTGTGCGTCAGATTCAAGGCCATACACTGTTCGAGGTGAGTGTTTGCATTGCCTGGGTTCATTTCTTATACAGTCTCTGCACCGTTATACGTACGCCCGCATCTGGCCCTTTGCCCGTATGCTGTCGCTTGACAGGCAGCACCTTGTCCATCACACACAAAGTAAGCTTTCATGAACCTTACTGACCCTTTACAGATCGGCAGAAACCAACCCCGAAGACGGCTACTAACGTTACGCTGTCTATCCATACCTGTCAGTCATGCACTCACTCACTGCCTGACCCTAGCTGTCGTCTTGCTTTCGGGCCTCATTTCACTTCTCCTGTACATTCTCTTCCCCCATCTTGCATTCTTCTGCGTGCATGTGACCATTCCATGCCGGTTCGCTTGACGGTCATACATGTCACACCCCCAGTCGAACCTGGCGGCCCATTACTCACTTCGCAATAGCACTAGACATCAGCACAAATAACTCTTACAATCCATTGTACGAGTCTCTGGCTCTCGATACACCAAACTGAGTCCGACTCGAGCGAGGGCTCCCGGCACTTCGGACTCCCCCCACGCCTTGGCCATACCGTCCTCCTTCCGTCACCGAGCCTCCCGCTGCAACACCAGGTTGTAGTATTCAGTACCACCACTCACCCAGCGCCCGCGCCTCGTCATGCCGTAAACCCCCCCTTACCAGCTTCGTGGACCATCGCTCTTTGGCTCGTCAACATTTCACAGCCTGCCTTGTATTGACGTTGCGCCGCGCCCCTCTGTCACGCTCAACCTCTTACTCGCCCCCTGCCTCGCATGATTACGCCCATTTCCTGGACACCAAACTGAATTTCGCTATCCTCTCTCCTCAGTCGAAAGTCTTTTCCGACTGCTTCTGTAGGGTACCGTCTAAGCGTCTCCAAGTCGGAGTGCTATAGTAACACCCCCCCTGATTCGACTGTAACTAGGTTCCTTGTTAGCATCATGTAGGTTTCCCGTGCATATCCAGCTGGCTACGCTGCTATTGCGTTCTATCAGCGTCCTACACTGTTTTCAGGCTTCCACATCCGATCCATTTGCTTTTGCACAATCAGAGCTCCCTTATTGGAAAGAATGCATTGATTGATATCAGTGCAGCCGACGCTAACAAGCCATCAGGAAATTCGGCAAACAAATTCAGAAGCGCCAGCTTGAGGTCCCGGAATATGCTGCCAGCTTCGTCAACTACAAGGCCCTGAAAAAGGTAGCGTGACTACTTGCTCCTTTTCCAATTGTCCCCCAGCCCTGCCTTCTATGGTGATTCACATCACTCTGCGTCCCAAGCACAACACTCATTGGTCAAGACATCCTAATCATCGGGCCTGGTCCTAGGCCGCTCATCCCTGTCTTGTTGCTGCTTGGCCAATGCCGCTGACTAGCCCCTCAAACTACTGATCACGAGCAGTAATCACTTGTGGCTAACACGCGTGGCATAGTTGATCAAGAAGCTCTCCGCAACTCCGACCCTCGCTGCCCAAAATGACATTAACCGATCAGTCCATTCCGCAGACTCTCAGGCCGCATTGCAGGCCAACAAGGCAACCTTCTTCTTTCAATTGGTAGGCTCCCTCATCATCACGCCGACAGGGCCATGGATACTCCTTCACATGTGCTAAACATCAGGCAGGAACGAGAACTAGACAAGGTCAATGCATTTTATTTACAGAAGGAGGAAGAGGTTCGTCATTGAACCCTGTTGTGTAACGTCAAGTGTTCCCAATTCTGACCATCTTCGAAGCTCAAAATCCGTCTGAGGACACTTCTCGACAAGAAAAAGGTTCTCCAAACCAGAGAAGGGGTTTCAAGACGTTCGTCCAAGTTCACGACGCTCGAGGAAGGTTTTCAACAGTTTGCAGCAGACCTCAACAAGCTTCAACAGTTCGTCGAGATCAACGGGACCGCATTTTCCAAGATCCTGAAGAAGTGGGACAAGACCTCCAAATCCAAGACGAAGGAGCTCTACCTGTCGAGAGCAGTAGAGGTCCAGCCTTTCTTCAATGCAACTGTCATCAGTGAACTTTCAGATCAGGCAACA
This sequence comes from Sarocladium brachiariae, assembly GCA_008271525.1. Classification (NCBI taxonomy): domain Eukaryota; kingdom Fungi; phylum Ascomycota; class Sordariomycetes; order Hypocreales; family Sarocladiaceae; genus Sarocladium; species Sarocladium brachiariae. Next base: position 442,555 of record RQPE01000017.1, on the reverse strand, counting down.
ACGAGTCTCCAAGATTTGGGCGCCTGGTCAGATGGCATTCAGGTCAACTTTCAAAATTCTGGACATGTCGTGACGAGCCAGCACTTTATCGGCACGGATGAAGGCGACGCCGATACACTCCTTCTCGACACAGTCATCACGGGTAACCTTGACAGTCTTCGCGACCTACTCTCAAGGATGCAATCGACTGCAAATGCAAATGAAGGCGATAACTCGATAAGTGACCGTGTAACAAGGACGTTCCTGGCGGCTATCCATGAAGCCCCATACGAATCCCTTGAGGTGCTGATGAGCACGGGTCTCGTTGATCTTAGCTCATACGACGATATCAATGAGCGGGATTGCTTACATCAAGCTGCCATTTACGGGAAGCACCACGTCATGCAATGGGGCTTGGATGCTGGTGTTCCGGTTGACCGTACAGACGTGTATGGTCGCGTGCCTCTCCATTATGCCGCTCTACACGGGCGTCTGGGTATGGTCGAGGCACTACTAGAAGGTAAGTGCTCCCGCGTCAGTATTGACTTCAATACCCTGACTTTAATAGCGAACCCGAAAACCATCGATCTGATTGATCACGATAACTTTACGCCTTTAATCCACTCCATTATACAGGGACACCTCGATTGTGTAGAGTCACTTCTCTCAAAGAGTGCCCGAATTGACCCAGTCTCCAGCTCGGATCACGTACCACTCAACCTGGCATGTGAACATGGTTCTGTGACAGTAGTAGAGATGCTGCTCAAACACGGTGCCAAGATTCTACCTGATGCTGAAGGCCTCTACCCACAGCATCTTGTCGCTAGATCAGGTCAAACCTCAGAACTGCTCTTGTTGTTGAGAAAATACGGCGCCGATTTGGACCAGATTGATAAACTTTATGGCTGGACACCACTCGTCCATGCGGCGAGTGATGGCAACGTCGACTGCCTCCAGGCTCTCCTGAAAGCCGGTGTCAATCCGAATATCTTGGACGAAAAGGATCTGCCTGCGATGTACTACGCGGCTTGGGAAGGACATTTGGAGTGCATGAAGCTTCTCATGCCAGTCAACACCAAGAGACGCGCAAGCCCTTCTATTACGCAACCTTCAATCGGCCCGATGTCAAGCAGTAACGGACCTGCTCCGATGTCCCTCGATCCTGATGCCATCCCCTTCTTCGAGCTGCCGCCGCCCATAATTCCCTTAAGGCGCTATGGCCACAACTTCCTTGATACCAAGACTGTTGTGCAGATCAGCTTCGAGGAGACAGGCGAGCCACCGCTCCTCTTCTTCCAGGACGGAAAATACCCAGCTGCACGACTGACCATCTCCTCCAAGCTCTCCGACCTCATCCCAAAGAACATTATCCTGCCTTTCCAGGAAGATACCCGAACAGTCTCCTTCCAGATCGACAATCTCGACACATTTTCTCTCGATTTTGACGTTTTCCCTACGTACGGCGCGAAGGTCATTGCAAAGACCGTTGTACTGCCCAGCACCTTCAAGACGATACATGGTAGCTCTACATGCTGCCTGCCGCTTTTCGACCCTCGCTTGAGAGCTATTGGACAGATCAGCTTCAATGCGCAGGTCATCCGGCCGTTCAAGGGCCAACCCCTTGAGATCACTGACTTCGAGACTTACTGGAAAGCCACAAGTCAGTTAGATCAGCCTACAAATGCCGTTGTGACTGGCTCCAGTCTGTCGGGCGACTATGTCCGCTTGTTCGTGCAGTACACAAGTGATGGGGTACCTGTAATCTGGCCTCGCTGGACTATACTGTGTGGAGGACTGGAGATTCCCGTCTGTCGTCTGACTCTGGACCAGTTCCTTGCCATCACCGAGCGCAATCCCTCAAGGGCAGAGCTGTCAAACTTGCCGAATAAGACCGCCGAGAGCATTGCTGAGATCTATCACATCCTAGCAACAGCGGGCGTTACTCTTCATGACGCCCTATCCATCCTACCCGCTGGACTTCATGTCAACCTCCAGGTCCTCTACCCAACGGCTGAGGAAGAGAAGACGCACGCCCTAGGTCCCGCACTTGACATCAACTTCTTTGTCGACGAGATCTTGACCATTGTGTTCGACCATGCAAGAGCGCAGAGGGCGCAAGCTACGCACGCTGTACGCTCTATAGTATTCAGCAGTTATCACGCCCGACTTTGCACTGCACTGAACTGGAAGCAGCCGAACTTCCCTGTCTTCCTCTGCAATGATCTTGGACGTGAGGGATCACTGGTGGGATCACAGTCTGTCCAGAGCAGCGGGCGAAGGAGCGCTTCTGTGAAAGAGGTGGTGAGAATCGCGCAGACCAATAATCTCATGGGGCTGATGTGTTATTCTGGACTTTTGGTACGTGTTGTCCTTCAGTCCTACAGCAAAAACGAGCATTCAGAGAAATTTGCTAACTTCTCTCTTACACACACAGGAGATGGTACCCGCCCTCGTAGATGCGATCAAATCACACGGCCTCGCTCTTGTGATGGACAAGTCTACCGAGACACCTAATGCGAGCCCCCAGGTGTCCCCTTTCCCGAACGGCCCGAAGGGTATCGATGGTGTTCTGAGGAGTCATGGTATTCTGCGCTTCAACGATTCTATAGACATGTAGCCAGTCCTCTTATCAGGTTGGAAAGAAAGTGGACTAAAAGAATAGATTTAATCTTGCAATGTCTTATTCAATGAGCTGCATGGGGTATAGCCGGTGTGCAATGAAGGACATGGAAATGGATCTCAGCTTTCGTACTTGAAGGATTTAGGAGGTTAGCTTGAGACATATGCATTGAGGATGAAAAGATTCCGGTTTATATGGTGCAAGGAGGGCATGTGAACACCATACGGTTGCATAACTAGATGAGTTTCAAGCACCTTTATAGCTATACTTCAAAGCCCCCAATTCCGCTTCGGGATCGACACTCCCCATGACCATCTTCGAAACGACCACCACAGCAAACACCAATCCGGGCAAGTTCCCCATGCCGATCCATCGAAACCCGCCCTTCCAAGCCGCCTCGCCGCTCACCAGGCCGAGCAGAAGCAACACGGCGACCAAACCCAGGTTCAGCCAAGGCAGCCAGGTTTCCAGCGGCGAAGAAGACTCTCTCCGCATCCTCTGACGTCGTAGGTTCCGCGATGACAGGGTGGAGGAGGTCGAGGTGTAGACGTCAAGGATGGGGAACCCTGTTGATGCTGCGGGCAGGCGCAGGAGGATGAAGGTCGTCGAGGCGAGGGAAGAGAGCGAGAGGAGGCAGAGCAGCGGAGAGGATGAGGATGAGGATGAGGAGAAGAGGACGAGGATGTAGGGAAGAGAGGAGACGAGGGGAAGTACGACGAGAATTTGACGGAATTGGTCGTTGCGCGATGTGTTCTCGGCGGAGAGGCGGGCGATGTAGGATTCTTGTTCTAGAGTCGGAGGAATGTGTGTCAGCTTTCCCCTAAGAAACCCGTTGACTGTTTCTATATTTTTTTTTCTTTTTCTTTTTTCTTTTTTCTTATCGGGGACTTATTAAGAAACATACCTTGTTCGTCCATGGCTTCTGGTTCGGAGTGGGAGGCGTCGTTGCCGTCGGCTGGGTAGTGGAAGGTCTTGCGAAGGCGGGCGGAAGCGTTATTGCGGGTGGCCATGATGGATTGTCTCGGTAGATTCAGTGGCCTCGCTCTCTCTCTCTCTCTCCTTTCTCCTTCTTCTCTTTTTCCTGGTTTCTGCTTGACTCAGGAGTAGAGTGTGGTATGATCGGTTTCAAGTCGTGAGATTACTGCTGCTGCTCTTGTCGCTTCGAATGTGATATGCAAGTCTTAAGAAGTGGCCTCAATGCAAGAGGGAAGCTGTAGTGGGGTTGGACGAGGACAACTTGAAGCTCTCTCGCGGAATGACGCAGTTGGTGGTCAAGGGAAAGGAGGTCTCATCTGGTAAAGGATCCATAATACAAAATAAGCTGGCCTTCCATATCCAATCAAACTGGTCGGTTAGCTCAGTTGGTTAGAGCGTCGTACTAATATAGTATTTACTATGTTGAGTAATGCGAAGGTCATGAGTTCGACCCTCATACTGACCATTTCTTTTTTGTCCCTCTTATGTGACCAACTTCCATTGTCAGTCAGTTTCTTGAATGCCTAGGGGTTGTTTTTGGCTGTTTTTTGGGGTGAATTTCTTTTGGCCCCATCGGAATGAACTTTTGTGAATATTTCCGAAGGTCTGCAAGTGAGTTGTTCTTTCTGGGCACAACATTGAAATTGAACTTTAGTTTATAATCAGGCAAAATCCACTACATCGACAAGCTTGAAGGTGCTGTTCATGCCTTAAATACGAGCAAGAAGGAGAGGACGTGGACATAATAAACATACTGTTAGGTTATAGATCAACTGCAGAACATCCTCATCAGAAAAGGGATTTAGACGGTGTGACGACTTAACCGTAGACCGCAGTGGAAACGCCTTGCTATAATTTCCAGGGTAAGCTTTGCTGCGTTCTATTATCGGTGAAGCATAATCCGACGATAGCGGGTTTTCCCTTGAATTTGCCGGATGAGAAACAGCTGATGCCCACCCCGAGAAGAATTGTCCCTCCGACATCCCTGGCAGCTTCGGATTCAAGGAAAAAAAAGAATTTTCACCATGCTGTCCCGTGCTGTCCGTCGGAGACTGGTTTCTGCCGCTCAGGGGAGCAAGTATCGACAGGGAAGAGTCCTTCAGAGGAGATGGAACTCACCAGCACCAAGGCCAGGTGATGGACCCCTCATGTCGAGAAGAGCCGATCGTGAGCTTCCAGGTTCGTTGCGGCTCCTGAATGAATACACCTTTTCGCATTTCTATTCCGTCCTTTCAATATGCTTCCGAAAAGAAAAACCCACTAACTCAGAGTTTATCTATTTCCTCTAGACGTCAGCCAGGTCCGCTTCCGCTGGGGCCGCACCCTGCCCATCTTCCTCGCCATCGTGACCGCCTGCTCCGTCGCAATCTTCAACTACCAAAAGTCCTCGTCCCCCGTCATCGCCTCCACGCTCTACGCCCTGCGCACGAACCCCCGCGCGCGCGAACTCCTCGGCGACGAGATCTACTTCAACCGACAGATCCCCTGGATCCACGGCGAGATGAACCAGCTCCACGGGCGCATCGACGTCTGGTTCGACGTCAAGGGGAGCAAGGGCAAGGCGACCATGAGGTTCTCCAGCAACAGGAAGACGCCGCGGGGCATGTTCGAGACTACGGAGTGGAGCCTGAAGACGGAGGATGGGCAGTTCTTAGATCTGCTGGAGGAAGGGAATCCGTTCGAGGGCTTGGCCGCGAGTGTGCCGCCGCAGGCTGTGGCGGCAATGGAAGAGGCTGAGGAGGCCGGTGGTCGTGGTTTCAGACAGCAGAATCCGTACAAGTAGAGTAAGAGGTGCACTGATCTCTGCAGTGGGTGGAACTGCTGTGCCCCGTGGTTGGCCAGTGGAGGAGGACTTTGGATCGGATGTGTACGATGGCGGCGAGAGTGTGTAAGAAAAGATATCTTGTACAGTAGATGCGACTATGATACATATACAAAGCTCGCTTTTGACCTCGCATCCCAGGAGCCTGTCAGTCATACAATACCCCTCTGCTCCCCTTTTGATAAGACTGCCGCCGTGCATCAAATTGCCTTCCAATAAACGCACTTAGTCCAGCTCCAGGTGTGCTCTCCTCTCTGCCTTCATCTCCATGTGCTTCTCCCGCGCCTGCTCCAACTTCTGCTCGGCATCAGGGAACCTCTCGTCCAACGCCTTTCTCGCCTTCTCCCTGTACGGTAAAGCCGGAGGCTTCCTCTTCTTCGAATCCTGCAGCTGTACGACCCTGCCCTTGGGTCCCGCAACGGGGCCGCTGACGAGAACAATGCCGAGCTCGTTGTCGACCTTCATGATCTTCAGGTTCTGCACCGTCCTGTACTCGTTGCCCATGTGGCCAGGCATCTTCTTGCCGGGGAACACACGGCTACCGCTGCCCTGCGAGGGGCCTGTCGTACCGATCGTGCGGTGGTTCTTGGAGTTACCGTGCGAGGCTTCCTGACCGGCGAAGCCGTGGCGCTTCATACCACCAGCGAAACCCATCCCACGCGAGCGGCCGCGGACGTCGACGTACTGACCGAGCTGGAACCAATCCGGCATGATCTGGACACCGACGGGAAGCAGACCAGTCTCGTCGCGCACCTTGAACTCAGCGAGCTCCGCCTTGGGAGCAATGCCCTTGGCCTCGTAATACCCGAGCTGAGGCTGGGTGACATTCCTCCCGTCCTTGGTCCCCATGCCGATCTGAACGGCCCAGTATCCGTTCTTCTCGCGCGTCTTGTTCGCAACGACCTGCACCTGATCGAATTGCAGAACCGTGCATGGCACACGCTTCTTGCCGACGAACATGCTGGTCATACCTTTCTTCACGACCAGGGCGCCCGTGCGCAAAGGCGTGGTGTTCTCACGACGCTTCAGCGCTGCGGCCGGGCCCGTAGTCAGTGCTGGAAGACCAGAGTTGGGTTGGTTGAAGCGGCGGTGCTTGGATCGTGGTGGAGCGGTCGACCAGCCATTGTGAACTGCGCGTGTGGTGGTGGTGGTGGTGATGGGTGTCGGGGGGAGGGCGAGAGGTCGTAGAGAAGGCCTGGCTGAGAGCCGCGGGAGGGCGATCCTCAACGCTAACCGCGGCGACATGATGGACCGGGCTGAGGATGGTGACGCCCAAGAATGGGAAGGGCGAGAGGGGTGAAGGTGCGGTGATTGAACTGGTAGGGGTTTGATCGCCAGGAATCCCAACGTTGAAGGAGGTTGAGGCTACGAAATTTCGGGGTTTCTTGGGTGGATCCGCTTCTGACCCTAACCCCGAAGAACTGACCCATGGACTGACGAAGAACGTTTGCAAGATCAGATTCAGCTTCAAGGCGGATCTTGAAAACTATCGAAAGACTTAGAAAGAGGCACAGTAAGAAGAATAATTGACCACTAATGCGTATGAATGGTTTCCGAAAATTGAGGAGTGTTCGGAAGTGTGCACTGTCGACTCTATGCTTTCTACCTAGATGGAAGATGTATTATGAGAAGCACCACAAGAATGGACTATATCTGGATCACTCAGTCAGTATGCGCCGATAGTGTGCCTCAGAATGGCCTTGTCTTGAAACATGTCATGTCGTGTTTGTATGACAAAAGTGGTCGATGTTGCTTGGTCATGAGTGGCTCTTTTGATCGCTGGGCTCAGCCTATAATTCCACCACGGCAAACACAACTTGAAGCTACCTTATCCAACTCCAACCATCTTCAACGACCACCTCACCACGAAAAGCCATACAAGACGCTTCTCAATCATCATCGAAAAACACCCCATAAATAGCTAATCTGGACTATTGTACTCCAATTCTGCGCCTCGGAGACTTTCTTTTCGGGAGTCATGTCACACTGTCACGATGAGCACGCTAGCCATGGAGGCCACGACCACCATGACCACGATCATGACCACTCTGACGACATCACACCGGCCCTTCAGCACTCTTTATACGAACAGATCAACTTCGATGAGATTGTAACGTTGAATGAGGACAGGAGGGATGCTGGCAAGGCGATTGTTAAGAAGACTTGGGCTGAGAGAATGACGACTGAGCCTGAGTTGGCAAGCGACGTGGACGAGCAGCTTCTCATGACCATCCCGTAAGTCTCACACTAACTGGCCCAAGCTCCCTCTACACACATACACAGAGAGAGAGAGCGATGGCTGATCGATTGCAATGCAGATTCACCGCACAAATCAAACTCCACTCCATCCTCCTCCGAACCTCTCCCTCTCTCTCTGCCCCCAAGACCCTGCACCTGTACATCAACCAGCCGAACCTGGACTTCTCCTCCGCCGAGGATGCGGAACCCGTGCAGACCCTCGAACTGTCCCAGACGTCAGACGTCCAGGAGATCCCGGTCAAGCGTGCTCTCTTCGGCAAAGTCCAGAGGCTCACGCTGTTCTTCGAGGATAACTTCGGAGACGGCGACGAGGACGTCACGAGGCTGACGTACGTCGGGTTCAAGGGTGAGTGGACGAGGCTGGGGAAGGCACCGACGAATATCATCTACGAGGCGGCGGCGCAGCCAGGGGATCATAAGGTCAAGGGGACGAGTGTGAATCAGATGGGTAGTGGCATCGGTGGCAGAGGACCGGGCATGTGACGAGGATGAGATGCTGAAACACGTTATTGGAATATGCCAGCAAATGCATTTGCACACAAGTTTGAGAAGTAAGGTCGCAGCTAATGTAAAATGCAGAATGCAGAATTATTGACGAAAATGTTGGTGGATATAGAAACACATATAGGGAAATGGCAAAGTGGCACACATCTTCTATATTTATCGTCACCTGAATCCGCTCTTCTTCTTCTTTGCTGTCTTCTTCGTCTTCTTCCTATCTCCAAATACTCCTGGCATGGGCTGGCTCATCGTGACCAACGACCCGAACCCTCCCTGGCTCTGCGGCCCTTGACTCTGACTCGACATGATGAAGTTCGTCGCCGGTTGCGGACTAGACCTGAAAGCGTCCATCTGCGTCCGCACTTTTGGACCTCGCTCATCCTCGGAGGGAAGTAGACTCTGCCTTGCCAAAATGGGTCTCTTCAGCTTCTCTGCTTGAGCCTTCTTTCGCGCCTCAGCGCGTTGGAGACGCTGCCGCACGTCATCAAACTTGGAGTCGCTTTCCGTCGCGACGCTGGAGACGTAATGATTCAAACTGTCAGCAGCGGAAGCAGGGCCAGCTGCTGGCCAGAGGGAGAGGACTTTGGGAGGCGGTTTGGTCGCGAGAGGTGGTCCCGGTTTGAGGCTCGGGGCGAGGAGCTGCAAGCGCCGGAAGTGAGACTGCAGTCTCTCGGTAGGGATGATGGATGCCGGAGAGGATGATCGGATGCGGCCGGGTGATTGGGAGGATCTGCGGTCTTGTGAGGCGTGCAGAGCGTCCCTGTCTCGGTGTTCGTCTTCGAGCTGCTCATCGATGGCACCGAACATGGGGACATCTTGGATAACGAAGCCTTGCGTGGACAGAAAACAGTCGCTGGCGAGCTTGGCAATGGAGATGTGAGGGGGTTCTTGATCCTGCTCATTCGGCGCCTCGCTTTGTCGATACCCACACAGGCTGGTGAGTTCATTGTGGATGGTCTCTGCGGTGATTGCTTCTCCTGCGGGCTCCTTCGGGTGTCTGATTCGAAGCTCGGGCATAGTAACTTCATCTGCAACCTTGACCTTCAGCTCATCAAGTCTTTGTTGGATATCACGAGCGTCTGCCCATTCTCCATGATTCTCAGAAGGATTCACAACGTCTCGCCTGAGAAAAGCTATCATTAGTTGATGCAAATACGGGGCCGGAAGAGCTGAAGACCCTTACCAAGTAAAAAGAGGCACACTGGCCTCGGCAATGCCCGCTTCCAGCACGTTTTCAAGAACATCGACCGAGTGGGCTGGTAGAAGGGGACCCCTATGTCCAACTTCGACCTCAATACTCTGGCCCAATGCCTCAACTGCCCGACGAATGTTGAGAATCCTATAGCCTTCATCTTTACCTCCGCGCCTGTTCACGATCTGGCTTACATGTTGCGGCGGTTCTTGGAACGTGACATCGTCAGGCTCTAGCCCATCGGGAAGAACGAATGCGCCTCCAATACGCTTGAGGAAGAACTTCTGCTGCCTCTTCTTGGACTGCTCTTTGTGCTTAGGAGTCCAGTCGAGGCGGTTGTTGGGTAGAGTGATGATCAATCCTGGATCTCTATTCGTGTTGCTGATGCAGTATCGTAGACCTAGATCATCGCTGAGTAAAAGGCCTTGGAAGAACATTACCCCTTTCTCCCAGTAAGTTTTCCCGGGACTTGGTGCCGGCTCTTCTTCGTTGACGGAGAGTTTGGCAGGGTGGAACAACATGGTGTCTAGTCTCTTGAAATAGGGATCAGCTCCGTCAGCAGGGTTCTGCACCATCGGCAGCACCTGGCGATGCCACTCGGGAAGTTCTTGGTCCTCAGACAATCGGAGCCAATTGACCGTGAAGTGAGTGCCGCCTGGGGTATATAGAAAGACCATTGCAAGGTCATCTTCTTCAGAAGCACGGCACAATGTCATCTTCACATCCTTCGCCGCGGGTAGATGAGGGCATTCCAGTATAAGTGTTGGTCTCGACGACATCCCATGCCTGGGCACATCAATCCACAGCAGGCTCTGAGCCGTGAGAACGAAGACATGAGATTGCCTGACCGGGCTCAGCTGTGCGTCAAAAATGGAATTGGGCTTCGAGGAGCTTCGACTCGGGAGGTTGAAGTGTTGAAGGAGTGTTCCATCCTCAAAGTCCACGACTTCGAATTTCTCAGGATACCACACCAAAATATAAGGCGCTCTGGTCCTTGATCCAGTTTCATTGAACGTAGCCTGGAATTCGGTTTCCTCGAATTTGCCGACGAATACCAGACCGTGAGGTCTACTGAAATGAATGGTGCTGAATGAGATGTTAGGTAGGATACCCTCGTAGACGTGCCCATGCTTGCGCAATATGGCCCGCTTCTCGTGACTTTTGTCGACCCTTGTTCGTCCCACAATAGCCCAGATCGTCCAGTATCCGCATTCATCCATGATTGCGACCTGTGCTGCTGATCCTTGTGTCGGGGGGTTGAATGAAACATCACAGTGAACCCTGCCCCCGGTCTGATGGTGGGTGATGGTGAGCTCGTGCTGAGGATCAATTTTGGATGGCATGTGGAAATCCAACGCCTCGACGTTAATATCGCCAACAGGCACCTTGTGGATTTCCGGACTCAGGATTGATGTGGACGTTGCCTTCTGCGCAAGAAGCCACCGTATCGGCTCATGAGGAGCGTTGTGTGTAGCGAACTTGATCTGAGTGAATGCTAAGGCATCATTAGTCCATAAGCACTCGTCTTGCCACGCATCCGGGTCAATCACGGCGAGTTCAAGCTGGACATCCTCCCAGACTTTCTCCTCGTTGGATTCCTCGTCCCTGAATCCCCAAGCCCATTTTGACTGGTTCACTTTGGCAATTCGTAGCTTCTCCCCTGCCTCACCAGCTGCCATGGCAATGGCAGTAGTGCCACTGCGGTGACTCGCGTTGCTCACATCCGTGATCGCACCTATGTCTATCAAGCGGCGTGTTGAAGCTACGGAAGACAGTCGAACCGCACTGGTTAACTCATCGGCCAGCAGGTCGTTGATGGTACCGAGACCAGGACCCGCCTCAGGATGACTTTCGAATAACCATTTTTGGTGAAGTTGGCGCTCGTGCGACGGTAGCAACGTCGATTCTTCCTCAGATACTTTCGAGGGGGGGTAAAGCTCTGCTGTAGTGCCAACAACGCTGAAATTCGGGGCTATTTTCCTCATCAGCTTGGCGGAGTTCACGGTGCACTTGTATGGTGATCAACTTACTCTGGGAAGTGAGACGGGAAGTATGCAGGCGTCCGATGCCGGGTTCCGAGTCTTTCAGAGGCGTATATATCAGTTGTCCGGGCTGGCCGTAGTTTATGCCCGTCACGGATTTGCTGGTGGGATTAGCCATCAGGGCAGAGTGGTGATATCCAGTGATTTGAGAACGAGATGGTGTTTCGTTTCTTCATTTCGTGAGATGGATCGGGAAAAGTGGAAGTGAGCCGAGCAGTCGTGTGGAGGATACAATATCACTTCAGGAGATCATCATCCGAGAATGAAGCCAATCAAACAAAGATGCAACCGCGAGATCAGGGAACCTTCATAAGGTGAGATGGCAATGAACTCAATCAAACATTCACCCGAAGCTTGAACTTGGATCTTCAATATGTGGCGGTGCAGTACAGTTAATGTGGCGCCACATGTGGCTATCGACCTAGCAACGCGTCACGCATGGGCGGGTGGATAAACACTACTGCCACACTTTCACCACTTTAACAATCAGCAAATCGTCATCAACACCAGTGCAATCGCCTTAGAGTCTAGTCTTTTCTCTCCAGAGTTTGAAACAGAAAGATCCATCACAAAAATGACGAGCGTCTTTGCATCCTCGTTCTCCTCGAGCATGAACCACCGGCAGAGCATGCTGCCACAGCCTTCCGTGGAGGATGAGCTGCCCAACATCGATTTTGGCTTCGACGACCTGCGCGATCGCATGGCCAAATTCACAGCCAAGTTCGATGCATTCATTGACCAAGGGAGGAAGCGCGTGTTGGAGGAGCGCAATGCGTTTCGCATGAACCTCGCAGAGCTTGAAGGTTGGTGGAAACCCTGCGACAGACACGGCGCACGCTTCAGACCATTTGGCAGGATACTAACGAGGGTGTCCAGAGGACCAAAGAATGAAGAAGAAGGACATTGAGATCATTCAGATCAAGACTTCTACGCAGCAACAGACTCTCGATAAAGAAGAAGCCGAGACCCAGGAGATGGAACAAGCAATTGCATCCCTGGCCGAGCAACGCGACAAGCACCTCGAACTACGCGACAGTTTCAAGGCTCAGATCGCCCAGACCCAAGCAGAAATCGATGCCCGCATCGCCGCCCAACGCGCACACGCGCAGCAGCAAGAAGCGCAGTCGCGCTTTAACGTGCCCGAGCTGGACTTCTGGATCACAAACCTCTGTCTCAAGATTGAGGGCGCCGGACAGGAGGACAGGCTGAAATTCGTCTACTCGCACATTGATGAGAAGAACTGGGAGCGGGAAGCTTGGTTCGAGCTGGTGACGAGCTCGAGGGATTACGACGTCAAACACTGCAGGCCGAAGCTGGAGAGGGAGAAGGTCGAGAAGGTGCTGGAGAGGGTGAACGAGTCGAGGGAGTTAGTGGTTCTTTTGAAGGGAATGAGGGAGTTGTTTGTTGAGGCAATGAGGTCTTGAGCCGTGCCATTCTTGATGAAGTTTGCGATGCGATGGACTTTATCCAGGATGGCAGGTTCAAGATCTCATTGCCTCAAATGGGTGAATTCAACCATCTAGACTCAACGACTTTCTAGCGGCTAATTGACTCTCCTTGTTCGTTTTCCCACTACTCTCGAGTCTCCTCTCTGCAGTTTGAGCGGAACACACGGCCAGCTCTCGCGACTGTATTTGGCATCGCAAACTAGTGAAGCAACCTCATACAAAAGTTACATGCCGCACCTCACCTCACAGCCTGAACCAATAAGACTGGAGCCTCGGGTCCATAAGGCAGCGGAATGCCTTCAAGTTCCAATTTACATGCAGAGGAGATAATCGGCACACCAGACATCCAGGGCAAGCCGAATCAAGAAAAACGCGAAGCGCCTGGACACTGAGGCGTCTGAAACCATTTAGCCACACGTGGGACTCGGAAAAACCAGCTAGATAAATAAGCCTCGCCCCTTGCATATAATCTAACTAAGTACCTCCATGCATGTATGCCACAATACCTCATCGCATTTTCCCTCCCACCAAAGTTCCACGCCGCATTGATAGCGTGGCCAAAGAATCGAGGTGATCAGACCAGATGGCAATGCCCACACAGCACCAGATTGCCAGTGTTCTATGAGGTTCACACAGGCAGAGAATCCCGACGCGCAACTCCTTCAGCAGTGAATCGCCCAGCGTCGGCAAGGAGGAAGCCGTTCCAATGTTTCTACGAGTGCGAGTATCCGTAGTTCTCCTCATCACCTGAAGAGATGAGGGTGCTTTGTACAGAATCCTCACTCCCCGTTCCATGCAATCCACATACCAAGAACTTGTCTCGGTTGAGTCGGGACTGAGACTTGGAACTCGCATGCGCGCACCATCGAGGTGGTCTTGGGGAGGCAGTCATCATCTTCACAACCGTCGCTAGCATGGCCATGGACAAGGCTGAATAGGGGACGGCGTGGCTTCTACTTTAGGAGCGATTAGGCAGATGTCATCCTATCGCCGTCTTGCCGAGTTGTCCAGAGCATAACTGTGGGAAGTACGGATATGCAGCCATACACATGTTGACCCGGGCAGGCAAAGCCCCTCGGCAATCCCCTCTCTATTTTCCGATTCTGCTTCGATCGGAGTTGCTTCCTTGCTTCCTTGCTTCAACAGCACAATCATCAGCCATGATCCGGCCCTGCTTCGATGATTGCTTTCTACAACAGTCAGAGAGTCGGGCATCAGTCAGACACACAGCATGGGTCCCATGGTTTCAGAAGCAGGGAAATAATTGGCATGTATCATCACACATATCTCTCCCGGCGATTACTGGGGGTCTTGGCGCTACCAAATCTTCCCAGCCCATTTTGCGTCAAGCAGCCCTCCCCACAGCCGATCTCACGCGTGACGTGACCCGACGTGACGGATCTAAGACAAGGTGTAATACTCACGGGATATAGCGACTTGGCAGGGACTGTCTTAGCAAAGACATGTACACGAAGCAATTAATCCTTGGTTGCTCCATGAACTACAGATTTAGTGAGGATTGGTCGTCTCTTACTGGGAGCGGTAGCAAAGACTTTTGAAGAGGCTTAGCTTCTCGACATCAACTCCCTTTGAACAAACATTCATTCAGCCTTTGATAATCAGGGTCGTCCGGGCTAGCGGTAGGCTAATCGGCAGACTGTGCCGTCCTCGCACCGAAACCAAGACTGGTTGGTATGCGGCAAAGCACGCGCGTTATGGGCGTCTCACGCCCTTTTGTCCAACTTCAGCGGTGCTGACCCGCCAGTCTGGAAAGCTTCACACGAGGGTTGCCGGCGCCGATCCTCGTCCGCCTGGAGAGGACGGTCTTTAGCATTTGTCTCGATAAATGCGTGCCTTGGCGGGCTAGAGAAATGTCGATGCTAGCACCGATGATGGAGATGGTTAGTCACAAGTGCTGTCGGGACAGATGTCCATCCTATGGACGTTTGAATTCCAAAACCTCTCTTCATGGTCTCCCTTAATACTCAAGTAGCAGAGGCTGAAAGCTGCACAATAGCCCCAATGCTCAACGCTAGAGATACTTCGTAGTGAAAACCTGCCATCGACTCACCCAGGCGGCTGTCATGTTGCTCTTGAGAGCTGAGTCTAGAGACTCGGCGATTCTACTGGATGACTCCCGTCCTTGAAGAGAGATGATATATCTTGGCAACAGTCGCCTACGAGGAACGGAGAATCTTGCCTCTCTACCGCTGAAGAACTCCGCTGTTTCCCGGCTCCGGGCCACATCCGCTTACATCCAGGCTTTTGTCCATTAATCTTAGGCCTTATGGATCTTGCAGTTTGGCCCCTTGAACCAGGGAGAGGCATGCGCGGGAGGAGTCCAAATGTCGATTCTCGGAGCGCCAGGCTGCGCTCCCATCGATGACGAGAAAACAAATCAGAAACGAGCTTGAGAGGATTTCGGGCGAAGCTTTACATTGGCCAACCCGTCGACTCCAGCCAGCCCTGATCTCGTCTTGCTGCTGTTTGTTGGCTTGATACAACGCGTCTACTCGACCGCCACATTCCTGGTGCATCATCCTGCCTTGTTCCTCACTTCTGAGCTTGGCTCTTAGCGTCCATTACTCGTGCCTCATCCTGTCAAATATTCTATTAAAATATATTGAAACTCCTCTTTAGCTTGGGTTTGGTTGTTCATTTTCCTCGTCGTCGCTGTCTATCCTTTTTTCGCTGCATTCAAGTTGATCATAGCCGCCTCTCCCTTCGACCCACGGATCTTGCGCTCATCGAACCTTGACGACGAGACGTACCTATCTGTTTCTTTTCTTCCAGGTTTTGAACCCCAAATCTCGAACAGCGTTTGAAAATATACGAAATCGCAAAGGACATTCGAAATACATAACTTAGTGCCGACGCACGGGCGGGCATGACGAAGTAGAAGAAGTTCCATAATGTATAAACCCATCCCACGCCTAAGGCAACGCCGGAGGAGGCATGCTTCCACCGTCGTTGGCGCTTTCATTTTCATATTCATCTTCTGGATACTGGTTAGTACTTCTCGAGTCTTAAATCTAGCCCTCGTGATACCCGGTCGAGCCCTCCCCGAAACCCATCTCGTACTCATCTTATCATCCTGACTACGTCGACCCTCTCAATAAAATGAGCCAGAAACAAGAATAAATACTGACGTTGTTCCCAAAAGGCACCAAAAAAACCTGAATCACATTCAATGTCATGGCAAACCGACATCAAGGGAACTTCTACCTCAAGACCCGGCCAAGATCAGGAGGCAGACTCGAGTATCAAGACGCCTAAACTTCACATGCTGCTTCCCGCCACCAAGAGCAACACCAATTTCTGCAAGACTCTCATGACGATGACCCTCCTCGGCTACCCTCTTGCAACCATCATCGGCTGGGGCTCTGCAGACAACCAGGATGGTCTGAAAGGCGGCGGATCTCACTATCTGAAGATCAAGAACTCACTGGCCTGGATCGAGAACCATCCCCTCAACGGCCGACCGGAGTTCGAGGAGGACGTTGTGTTCATTCTCGACGCCTATGATATCTGGTTCCAGCTCCCGCCGGAGGTGCTCCTCAGCCGCTTCGGGAAGATCATCAGGGAGGAGAACGCTCGTGTCAGGCATCGCCTCGGCAGGGCTTTCCACAACGAACAAATCGAGACGAGCGTGATATTCGGCGCGGGCAAGCGCTGCGTTCCTAACATGCCTTTCAGCATCTCCTGTTATCCCGTGCCAGACTCTCCGGTGCCTCACGACATCTACGGCTCTGCCACAGACACACAATTCGGCCCAACCGAGGTGTCGGCGTACCGCGCGAGATATCTCAACTCCGGGTTCATACTCGGCAAGGTGAAGCACATGCGTCGTGTTCTCCGGACCGCAGCCGCCAAGTTGGAGATCTGCAAGAATCAGAAGAGCAGACCTGACGACTCACGACACTGGTCAGGTCGGTGCTACGACGGCAGCGATCAGTCCATCTTCGCGGAAATGCTGGGCGAGCAGGAGTTCCACCGCGAGGTCATGCGTCGCCACCACCGCAACATCTTGGATGATGCCCTCGACAAGCTGATCCCCGACCGCGCTGGTTCACGACCAAAGCCATGGACCATTTTCGGCGCCACAGTCAGTGATCCCCTGAACCCGGAGTTCCCACACAGGCCGCACAACACGACACACCTCCCGGGAAAACCGTACGAGTATGGGATCGCGCTCGACTACTTCTACGACCTGAGCCATCAATCCATCAACGCTGAGCGAGACGTCCGCTACATCATCCACGACCGCCCTTTCAAGAAGCAGCTCGGCAAGCGAACGCCGTTCGACTGCCGCAACCCTCGCTCGACCATGCCGGAAGACATCCCCACGGGCCCCCGCGACGTCCTCCGCCCCGTCTCCAAAGGTGCCGGAACGTGGGACTCTGTGCCACTCTTGAGTGAGGTCTGCGTAGACACGATCCCTGTGATGATCCATCACAACGCCATGGACAAGGGGAGGATCGAAGCGGACTGGCATCGTCCATGGTGGCACGGAAGATTGCGGCAACTGATGGAGTGGAGGCGGAAGCAGGGTGCACCGCAGCTGAACGAGGGGTTCCCGACGGACGCGAACAGGACGATGCTGTGGGAGCAATTGTGTCCCGAAAGCTATGACGCGGAGCTGTACAGGGATGTGGAGAATCCGGATGAGCAAAGTCGTGAGGAACGAGCGTGATCAAAGAAACAGAGAGTGACGTTTCCAATGCTGCCCCTTTGACGCCGTTCCAGTCGGATGATCCTAGGTACACAGCACTTGTGTGTTCTTTTGGATGCGAATCAGTCAGTTGCTCGAGAGGAATACCCTTTTTTGTCTCTTTCTGCCCTTCCTTTTTTTCCATCCATCCAGTTTTCGTGGGAAGCCTCGTAACGGCTACATCTTGAAGCAGATGTAAAAGCACGGGATATAGCGACTTGGCAGAGACCGTCGTAGCAGCGATATGTACACGAAACATTTAATCAAAAAGAAAGAAAAGAAAAGAAGAAGAAGAAGAAGAAGAAGAAGAAGAAGAAGAAGAAGAAGAAGAAACGAGAAAGAAAAAAACAATGTCTGATCCCTTCCTTTGCGTAAACTTCTGTATTGAATGACTGCTCCATCTCCAAAAAGAGGATAGCCTTGAAGGTACTTCAAATGATGGTGGCTCGGTATGCTCATGCTCTCCTGTCGATCGACGGCCAACAGTCTCCATCACTAAGTAACTAAACCAGGACGGTCTCATCTACTCGAAAAGTGCTCATGGTGGATGCCAGCAAGTTCTTCTCGACTGAATTGAAGACGTTATCGAGGGGTCACTTCATGAGGATTGACCAGCACTACTCGCGCGTCCCACACCACACGCGTGCCATCCGCACCACCAAACACGGTACACCCCCCCGTGCTTTCACCTCAACCCACTACATTCGATTCTCACAACGCAACAACGCAAGAGTGACACTTATTACCTCCTCCTCATCATGGCTCCCGACACTGATAAACACGCCGCCGCTCAGCAAGCTGTTGATATCCTCCACGAGATCTCCACCATTTTGGTCAGCCCCCCCTTCCCCTGAGGGACCCTTCTTTTCTCTCCAGCCAGCTTGGGCTCGCAACCTCCCTCCCACAGTCTATTGCTTACAAGTCTTGCTTGCTCTTCTTTAGAACTGTCATCTCGATCGTCGAACTTTATCAATTTGCATATCCATGATTGAGAGGGGCGTGAACCCTGAAGCTCTAGCTGTGAGTTTGCTTTCCCTTCCTCTCCACTGGGTTGTGTTGTGTTGCTGGCCCACCTCCGAACCGTTCGTCTGCATGATCAGCAAGGATTCGAAAGAGGAATGGATGGCTCATGCAAGGTACAAAGGATCTATGCTGATTTACCGTGGCCGCGCTTATTAGCAAGTGATCAAGGAGCTCAGACAAGAAGCACAGTCTGTCGAGCAGCACATCGCCTCGCGTTCATGAGGTACGACTGAAACAGTGCGACATGGTTACGATGATATGATGAAATTTTTGAGGGGGCGTCCTGGGAGTTCCATTATGATTACGGCTTAAGTAAACATGTTCAGATGACCAGATCGAAAAGGCATCATTAGGTTGCGGCAATGTTATGTTTTCTCAGAGTGAGGCATAAGTTGATTCATCAATTTATCATGGGCATATATATGACTTAGCCCTGTGATCGAGGCGCACGAAGAAGATTGAAATAGGATCAAGCATAACGCCACCCAAAACCCTACACGAACGCTCGAATACCCAAATCGCAAGCCCTGATTTCTGAACTTTGATAACAACGCCCTTCGAACATGCATCATATCCCACGTTATAGCCTCCAGTCGGGCAGTTTCATCAAGTGCTGCCAAAATTTCGCAGCACCGCACATATCAAAAGACATCCCTAACGGTGTCCAATCAGGAAGATCTCATTCTCGTCGTCTTCCTCTTCCTCTTCGTCATCTTTCTCCTCCACGTCCGACACCTGACTATTCTCAGATTCCGAGTCCTCTTCGAGGTTGTGACCCGCATCCCCTCCTCCGTTCAGGTTGCTCCAGAACCCGAGCATCTCGTCTTCAGAGTCCGAGTCATGGCCCAGGTTGCCAAGAGTCCCAGTGTGCATATCCGTGCCAAGATATGGCGAAAGGGAACGTGCGAAGCGATCGGAGACGTGGTACGTCAGCTCCGTGCCATGGGACGAGTGGCGACGACGGTTGGGGATGGTCGTGGGCTCGGTGGTAGTAGATCGGGGAGCTGCAGAGATCGCCGACACTGGAGGGGGTCTTGTATCAATGTCTCCGTGTTGAGAAACGGCGGAGGGCGTTGTCGTTGGCTGTGATGCTGTGGGTGTTGCATCTCGGTTTCCTCCTAAGACTCCTCCTATGTAGATGGCGCTCGTGTCTCCTAACATCTGCAGCTCAACAGTATTGTAAGACCGACATATCGAACATTTCAGCCCCAACCAATGATAAGGCACTGTGCACTTTCCAGAGCAGTCATTACAAAGTATGAGTGCTTTCGTATCCCTGAACTCAACCGGCATGGGCTGTCCCTGGATCATCATGTCCAGATTGCGGAACTGTGTCTCCATGTTGGCTAAGCTTTTGTTGCAAATGGGGCACTTGTAAGACACCCTAATGTGCTCGTCATAGCACCTCTTATGAATGCTATGACCACACGCCATGAACACCACTGGCTTGGGGGACGTGAACATATACTCTCCGCAGATAGGGCAATCACAATCCGTGGAGCGCTCAATGCACTTATGTGAGCTTTCAATCGAAGTGGGAATACATGCACTGCAGGTCTGCAAAACGAGTGTTAGTGATTTTGGGAGAACGATACGCGAGTTCCGCTGACTGACCTTGCAGTGGAAGAAGTCTTTGCCTAAACCTAGTCCACGCCTACAGATCCCACAATCGGCGCAATGATAGATAGGCTTGTTCTGACGGTTCTCCCAAAGCTTGCAGATGTTGCAGTAGTATTGAGCCGAGATCTCTCCACAATTGATGCATATCTCGGAAGCCCGTTGGGGAGTTTTGCATATCATGCAAAGCATGTTTTTGGTCTCCTTGCGGATCAAGACATGATCTTCGGCGGCATCGTGACAGAAGCGACAGGTGTACCATCGCTTGCAGGTCGAGCACTGCATTTTTACATTTCTTTCGTAGTGTTTGCACCCTAGAGGAGCGATTCCATCGGTTGGGGTTGTCGCTCCTGTGATTGGCGTATCGATACCATTGCCTTTGGACCTTCGAATCGGCGCAAAGGTCGGTTCCTTGTCGCTTGCGCTCAAGATGAAGGAACCTGGAGAATCAGCGTCATCTAACTGTGCTTGCCAGAATTTGAGGGCATCCAGTGTCCCGGCGGAGGGGGACGCTGAGGGCTCCCAGGCTTGTCCAGGAGGCACAACGCTGTCGAGGTCCTTAATTTTGGCTATGCCTTGCGATGCACGGTATTTTTCGAGGAGCGCATCATGGATTAGTCGTGCTTTTGCTGACTGAGGAATACTGCGAGAGTTGATGTCATGGATCCTGCCCCTCAGAGCGCTCATTCCATCATCCTCAGGAATTGCCTGACCCTTCTTGTTGGTGGTCAGAGGGAAGCCGAGGTGGTCACGAGGGGTTTCATCGATAACGATCGGGGTAGTCGGGATGTCTTCGACTCTTGACTCCTCCGTCGACGAACTCAATGGCCGTGAGTCGGACGGTGCCTGCATCGCATCTTCTTGCAGCGCAGGCTCAGCGCGGAGTGTTTCATTGCCCTGCTTTATGTCGTGGTCAGGCTCGACGACAGCCTCAGGTGGGGGTGTTTCTTGGTCGCCACCTCCGCTGTGCGCGGAGCGAGAAGCCTCAGAAAAACGCCGAGCCTGTCGGAGAACGGGGTTGATAATGAACTCAGAGACAAGAGATGACATCGAGCCCGCTGGGGCGCCGGAGCGAGAAGCCTTTCGCTTCGGGAGAGCGGTTGGTTTCGGTGAGGAGGGTGTCTGGATGGGCTGGTGGAGGTCAGGGGCTGTTTGGGGGATTGGGGTTAAGAATGAAGCAATGACGTGGTAGCTTTGGACTGCCTGTACAGAATATTGAGGAAATATGGCCAGGCGAAGGACAGATTTTTTTCTGAGCTCAAACGATCACGAAGGCTTCGATCAGCAGACAGCTACAGTGCAGGACGAGATGAAAAAGAGGGTGGCATTGTCGGACGATAGTGTAAAGGCATGGGATGGTAGAGAGAATGGCATGTGCTTCGAGGATGGCGAACAGATCGGCGCGCGTGGTGCGGGTTCCAGGAGCGGATCCTGGATACTAAATGGAAACTAAAGCACCTTAAGTTGACAGCCTGAGGCGAAAGGACAGGGGCCCGTGGCGCGAAACGACTGATGCAGCGTGTAAGAAAAGATGAGAAGAAGAGTGAGGAAGGGAAGCCGTGAATTGATTGAAGGCGGTGAACGTTGGCTCAAAGCAATGCATGTAGTTGCACTTATGGTACAGTACTTCTCGCGGTGGTTGATCGAAGTGCGATGCGGGGCGGTCCCTCAGCATATGTACCTTAGGTCAAGATGGCATTGATGTGAATGGGCATATTGGCTAAAACAGGGCGAAATCTCAAGTCGGCTTATGCTTTCGATATCGATATCGACTCGACTAATTAGACTGAGGCTAACTGAGGCAGGGAGAAGAGTCGGCAGAAGGGGAACCTCAGCAATGAAGGTGGCACCTTTGTGCTAAATGAGATGCCGATGGCCATCAACATGTGATGGACTGATCTTCAATTCCACCTCCCAACAATCAGCAAAAGCCCGAATCACCATTAGGTTGCCTAGGTAGCAATGTTGAGAGTCATACCGGATTATCATCAAAGTTGCATTGTCTTCTGTAATTTTATGTTACCGGAGATGTATACTTAATCGAACTCCTGCCCACATGAGAAAGGTTCTGGTGTTGAGGTTCACAGACCGAATAGACTGGTAAATCCGTGTTCCAGGCACTTGTGGCAGGACCACGTTCGTATTGGTCAGGTTGGCGCGATATTGTGCACAACTTGCCTATCTCCTTACGTTAAGCTCTGTTTAACGGTGACTGACCAGCTTCGAGGAACCCGACAGATCATCGGGCCATCTGAAGGCACACAAGACTCGGCCCTCATCTTTGGAACAATAAGGGAGCTGCAGACTACAAAGCATGGTGTTCGGTGGCCCACATAAGCTGGATGATCTAAAAGTTTGTCCTAGCCTGGCAAGAAATTGGGTTCAGAAACGGTAGAAACCCACGACAGCTCCCTACGTGGCGGGCTGACACCTAAGCTGAGAGGACTCTCATGTAGTATGGTGCAAGGTGGTCCAGTATGAGGGATGATGCTAAGCCATCGAAAAGGTTCACCTTTTGAACATTGCACTATTCACACCATGGTTTACGCGCCAGTACGTATTAACTTGTAGTTGCAGAATCATAGGGCCATGTATCTGTGGCTAGTGGCTGTGGCGTGCCAACCCACCCTCTTTTGCATATCTTCAAAGGGGCATCTCAGTGGTCTCTCCCTCTACTGCCTACTTAGGGGCGCCCCTTCAGCATTCCGTGCGACCCTGGATTCCCATTGCTGCAATGTGGCATCTCCAACTTGTGGCACCCAGTTGCTCCACCGCAACCTTGGAACCACGCACCTTCGCCCACTATAGACTAAGGAGCGAGGTCCTAAATCTGTACAAACAGGGGCCACCCTAACACGAGCAAGTACTTCCGACAGCTGGCTGTTCAATCCTACTCAGCTGTGTCAACCGTCTTTCTTCATTTCGTCTCTCTCCCTTGGGCGACGAAGCTGGTGGTCAGCATTTCTCCTACATCCTCCTCCACTTCGCCGAGGGTTTTTATTTTATTTCGATCGACTTTCTTGAGAAGTTGCCTTACTCGTCCAATCTTTTAGGCTTGCCTTCGACACACTGGCCGCTGCCCTCCGTGAGCTTACAGGCCAGGTCCCCTTTTTTCTCACGTTGACACTTTCTCGCCGTTGCATCAGCCATCGACCGGCCGTTCCCGCAACAATCTTCGATCTTCCGAATTAGTTCACCGACGCCTTGATTTGTGCTACATAACTGCCAAGAGAGAGTTCGATATGGCTGTTGACAAGGCTACCGCCACTGGCGCGGACTTGGGAGATGGATTGCGACAGCGAACCACGGTCCACGCCGCATCGGCTCCTGGTGTTCTCCAGCCAGAAGACAATAAGAAGCTTGCAAAGAAGGTAGGTCGTCATCTAGATACAGTTGCTGCAAGCAATTGATGGAAGCTGACCCCGTCCCACAGGAGCCAACTTTCTTCGAGACCTTCGACGCGTGGGAGCCCGTCTTCGCCCCAATTATTTTCACCCTCCTCGCCATCGGAACCCGGCTCTGGAAGATTGGCCTGAGCGACATTGTCACTTGGGACGAGGCTCAGTATGTCCCCTCGAATGCTTGCTCTCTTTTACATGCGGTCTACTGACGTGCTTCTAGCTTTGGCAAGTTTGGAAGCTACTATATCAAGCACGAGTACTACTTCGATGTCCACCCGCCGCTCGGCAAGATGCTCGTCGGCCTTTCTGGTGTTCTTGCTGGTTACAACGGCACATTCGAGTTCAAATCAGGAGAGAAGTATCCGGAAGAGCTTAACTATACCTTCATGCGCGCTTTCAACGCCCTGTTTGGCATCGTTTGCATTCCCATGGCCTACTACACTGCTAAGGAGCTAAAGTTGAGGAAGCCTGCCGTCTGGCTCGTCACTCTCATGGTTTTGTGCGACAACTCGTACACCACCATCAGCCGTTTCATTCTCCTCGACTCTATGCTGCTCTGCGGTACCGTTTCTACCGTCCTGTGTTGGGCTAAGTTCCACAACCAACGTCACAGGAGCTTCGAGCCTGAGTGGTTCTTCTGGCTGTTTATGACAGGTCTGAGCATTGGCTGCGTGTGCAGCGTCAAGCTGGTTGGTCTGTTTGTCACTGCTCTAGTTGGTCTGTACACTATCGAGGACCTGTGGAATAAGTTCGGTGACTCCAAAATGCCCCTGGTTCGTCTCCCACCTGCATAGTCCCAATTCCGACTGCTAACCTAACGTCTAGACCACACTCGCTGCCCACTTTGTCTCTCGCGTCGTCGGTCTTATCATTGTTCCTTTCTTGATCTACCTTCTATCCTTCGCTCTTCACTTCGCCATCCTCAACAAAAGTGGCCCTGGCGATGCCCAGATGAGCTCTCTCTTCCAGGCCAACCTCAAGGGCACCAGTGTTGGAAAGAATAGCCCTCTCGAGATCGCAATCGGCTCCAAGGCAACTATCAAGAACATGGGATACGGCGGCGGTCTTCTCCACTCTCACGTTCAGACCTACCCCGACGGTTCCGGTCAGCAACAAGTTACCTGCTACCACCACAAGGATGCCAACAACGATTGGTTCTTCTACCCAAATCGCAACGAGCCTGATTATGACTCCGAATCTGATGAGATTCGTTTCGTGGGCGACGGCTCTCTTATCCGTCTCATCCACGCCCAGACCGGCCGCAACCTTCACTCGCACGATATCGCTGCTCCTATGACCAAGTCTGATAAGGAGGTTTCCGCATATGGCAACTTGACGGTTGGTGACGACAAGGACCACTGGCAGGTTGAGATCATCCGTGACGCCGCTTCTCGTGATCGCAGTCGCCTCCGCACGCTTACCTCCGCTTTCCGCCTTAAGCACCCCTCAATGGACTGCTACCTTCGTGCTGGAAACAAGAACCTGCCTCAGTGGGGTTTCAAGCAGATTGAGGTTACATGCACCAAGGAGAACAACCCCAAGGATACCTATACTCATTGGAACGTCGAGTCCCACGTCAACGATAAGCGTTAGTAATTCCTGAAGTATCAAATTCGCTGTTTACTAATGAAGAGTAGTTCCTGCCGCTGACGCCGGTGCCTACAAGAGCCCCTTCTTCCATGACTTTATTCACCTCAATGTCGCCATGATGACCTCGAACAATGCTCTTGTTCCCGATCCCGACAAGCAGGATGATCTGGCTTCCAAGTGGTGGCAGTGGCCAATTCTGCACGTTGGACTCCGCATGTGCAGTTGGGATGACCGGATCGTCAAATACTTCCTTCTCGGCAACCCGTTCGTGTACTGGGGCTCAACGGTGGGCCTGGGCTTCATTGCTGCCGTTGTTGCCTGGTACCTCGTCCGATGGCAACGCGGCTACAAGGACCTCAATGAGAGCGAGGTTGACCAAATTCACTACGCTGGTCTCTATCCCGTTGCCGGCTGGTTCCTCCACTACCTCCCGTTCGCTATCATGGCGCGTGTTACCTACGTTCACCACTACTACCCGGCTCTCTACTTTGCTATTCTCGCATTTGGCTTCTTGACCGACTGGCTCCTTCGCAACCGCATCAAAGAAGTCCAGATCGTCATGTACGGCATGTTTTACACTCTTATTATCGGCCTGTACATCTTCTTCATTCCCATCTGCTGGGGTATGACTGGCCCCAACAGAGACTACAGCCGCATGAGGTGGTTCGATACCTGGCGCGTCACCGACCCCAACTAAGCACCATCTATAACTTGTCATCCGCCTTATCATCTGTCTCCTAGGAGATTGAGCGTGGCCCAAGATGGGATGACAGGATATCTCAGTCTTGCGGAGACAACCATCCCACAAACACCAATACTTTCTCTGACGAGGAGGAATCTCAGAGTGTACGATCATTTTCTTTGTTAGCCATGTCACCAATATGTGGGCAGGGTTTTCTTATGATGACTTTGTGATGGGTAAAGCGGGTGCTGCGAAACCAAGGGGAAATCGTTGCCATGGAGGTCAGTAAGAGAGGAAGAAGGTTCCAGATGGAAAAAGGAAGCATCCCTGAGCGTGGAGATAGAGTTTGCGCGCTATAATGTCATGATAATTTCCATTTTTCTCTTCTCAAATGCTTCTTGATGGCCTGGCGGCCTTGCGGCGCCATGTTCCTAAACAATGTGGCAAAACCAGTGCCTGTGTCAGAGATATGCTCAACCCCATGCTGTGATGTTTAGAGCATTTCGTCATATGGTATCTGTATGTGTGGATGTATGCTGCTAGTAGGTTATACAAGAAAGAAAAGCTTCCTCCTGACCGCACTGGGGCTCCAGTCAATTTCTCCAATGCTTTACACCATCATGCACTATGCCGTTATCTCCTTGTCCCGGTACCCTCAAACAACTTTCAACAACACCCACCGGCAGCAGATTTGTTCGCATCCTGGCCCAGCTTCACCTGCCTACTCCCAGCTGCACTGGGACCTTTGACACCGCTCCTCCTATCATTGAGGTCATACTTTCCCGCTTGGATATTCTGGTATATCCTCTCGGCTACCCTCATGAATGCCCTCTCGACGTTCTCTCCGCTCTTTGCACTGGTCTCGACATATTCTAACACACCGTTCCTTCTCGCCCATTCCTTTGCCTCGGCCGTTGTGACTTCTCTCTTGTTCTCGCCGTTAGCCCCGTGGGTGAGATCAGCTTTATTGCCGACAAGGACGACGACAATATCTGGCTCGGCAATCTGACGGAGATCGTTGAGCCAGTCGGTCACGTGCTGGAAGGTTTGGCGGCGGGACAGGTCGAAAACTAAAAGGGCGCCGGATGCGCCGCGGAAATAGCTCCGAGTGACGGACTTGTAGGTTTCCTGGCCGGCGGTGTCCCAGAGGGACAGCTTCATATGCTTTTGCGGGCCAGTTGGTTCTGGGGTGGGCTGGCGACGGGGAGGGGCGGGCAGGCCACCGTCTACGGCTGCTGGTTTCGATGTGGCTGCTGAGGCTGTGTCCTCCGAAGCAACGAGGGTATCATCGTCTGTCGTCGTGGTTGTTGGTGAGGAAGATGTCTCTTCTAATGAAGCTGACGAGGGAACGAGGACATCGGACTTGGAATGAGGAGGACCGACGGGAACGATACGGGAGCCGAACTCGACGCCGATTGTAACATCGTGATGAGCGGAGAAGCGACCTTCACAGAGACGGATTGTGAGTGAGGATTTGCCGCATCCTGAGTCGCCAATGCAGACAAGCTTAGCGATGTAGTCCCAGGGATTTGCCATGGGGTGTGAGAAACTTGGGTGTGGGTGTGTTCTGAGATAACGTTGAAGAAGAGTAAGGGAGATTCGTGCAGAGGCCAAGATGTATTTCAACACAACTCGGTCCGTGAACCAGAGAAGTCGCACGTCAAGTGGGCGAAACAAATGAACGATGGGTTGTCCTTTCAAAATGTCGGGAGACAGAGAACAAGAAGGCAGTTGAGCACGTGGTGGCTTGAGAACCACAGGGCCGAAGATACGTCCTCAACGGGAGTGCAGTACTACTGTGGCTCGGTGTTTTCGAAATCAAAAGCGTTTGCTGATGGGGAAAAAGGTAGCTGTGTTTGGAAGCGTGTTGTCGCAAATTGGGCACCTAGTTGGGAGGGAGTTTTGGGAGATGCTAATTCCTGGGTGGCGGTTGGATGAACGGCTAGATGGGTGTGCATGACGAGATGGGAGATGGTTTGGGGGATCGGCGTCATGTGCCTGTGGCGCGGAGGTGTGGCTTGCATTTTATAAAGATAACTTGCGCTCGTGTTGTTTGGGCTGCAGCAGCCTTAGCAAACGACAAAACGTATTTTTTCTTCTTCTCCTTCCGTTTATTCTTTATCTTGTCAACAAACACATTCGACTATTACCCCCGTTTCCCTTTTTTTTCTGCATGCTGAACCGTTGTATCGTCATAAGCTAAGGGCAGGCGAGCGCGAGGGTAGCACTCTCGTCAGGCACGCGATAGTGACGCAACCAGCTGAGCTTAATGCGATAAGGAGCGAGGATCGGAATGTCTTAGCGTGACTCGGGTCAGTTGACAGGACCAAGAACAACTGACTTGGGCGGCCATAATTCCCGATAAGCACGAGATGGAAAACGTGGGAGCAGCTGAGACGGACTGAGTTGTTTGTTTATACAAAACATTCTGGTGAACAATCTGTTGTTTCCTGTTGCTTAGATGCTCCCTGGTCCTTATCTACCATCACAACATCAACAATTCCCAGCACGCAGCCGCCTATTTTAGTTCACTTATGCATGCAGCGATCCACTCAAGACAAGAGGCTAAAGTGTGTCTGTCCCCTGAAGCGCTGCCTACACGGATGATCTCCAGCAGGTTCGAGCTTCTATTAGCGTGGTCATCCCTCCCCGCGTGAACAGGCAACCCTCCAATTCCAGGGCTACTCACTCCACCCTCACCGCCGTTTTGGGCGCTTTTGACTCTGCCGGCACCGTAAATTACAGTGCCTCCAAAGCATGGGCAAGTATCCAAGTTGATAGGGACAACTTAGAGTGCCAGTGGATTTGCCCATGTGCCGGAGGGAGTCAGGTCAGCCATTGCACGCCCCATCCCGTCATTATCATCCTGCATCATTCCCTCCACTTTGTCTGCCTTGTCCGCTGGTGTCTGGCATCCTTTCACACTTCCCTTTCCAACGAAATCCTGTGTCGCATGACACACAGCTTTAACTTCCGTTCGCCTTCAGATTTGCCGATACCCTTTCTACCTTCTTGGTGCCCTTGACGACGACTTCAACATCGCCCTGTCTTCGTCACTACCCTGCCTATCATTAGTGCTGGGCCCATCGTTATCATAGCACTCGGCTCGCCGCGGCTGCCTGTATCTCAGACTGTTTGGCATCACTACGACCAATATTTGATAGCTCGGCACATCGAGGATAGCAAAGAAGTCCCCTTTTCGGAAGGGAGGACGGCGGTGGTAGCGGCATCATGTTTTCAGAATGTATGTTCGCCAGATTTCATCGTTATCAGTACATCTCCCCCACCTTGGATCTTGACTGACCGCCATGCTTTCTCGCAGATGCTTCCAAATTCCTTGCCCAGTCCCAGTCTCGATTATCGAATCTCGGCCAACCAGATAATTCTCCCCGAGGCAATGACTGGGGTTCATCCCGCCCGTCGCGTCAACAACGAGATGGTGGACGCGGCCTCGCACCGAATCGATCGTACCTCGCTAGAGGCCTAGCCGCCAGCCAGAACCCATATCAGCAAAACGGCACCGGATCACGATTCGGAAATGTTGGCTTCGCTTCTCGCATTTCAGCCGCACAGGATGCTCCGTTGTTCCACAGCACGCTCGACGAGTATGGAGAGGATGACGATGTGGAGGAGAGGGAGCGAAATGCTGCCGAACTGTTTGCCCTGCAGAAGTCAAGGAGGCTGGCAGCTGCAGGCAAGCTTGCTGAAAGCGCTGATTCGGATGCTCTTAGTAGAGGTTCGCTTGAAGAGAGCCATGAAGGCCACCCATACCAAGACGGTGGAAGGCGAGGGATCAAGAGCAGTTGGACTGGCACGAGGAGCATGCATAAACAACTACCTACAAAGGATACACTGACAGAAGAAGCAGAGGATATACCATCATCGAAGGCAGATCAGATCAGCGAATCAAGTCAAGGGACTCGTGGAAAGATGGTCGATGTTGGATTGGAATCCCAATACGACCCAGACGATGATCCACCAGAGTCTCTACTAGGTGGTGAAGCGCCGACAGATTCAAGTCCACCGGCCTTCCAGAGATTTAAGCCGCAATCAGAGCGGACGCCTTTTATGTTACGTCGGGAGTCGACGAGGGAAACGGAAGCGAGTAGCATCCCGAGAACCTCACTAGATGCAGACGGACCTACTCAAACCATGGGGACTCCGATGATCGAGGGAGAGATCTTTAGGCACGATCCGTTCTTCGCATGGCTTTTCTTGATTGCATTCGCGGGCATGCTGTCGACGTTTGTGCTGGTCTGGCTCCACACCGCTCCACGAAAGAGTCCTGTCGGCGACACCATCTACACAACGCTTCAGAAATCCTTCGACATGCTTGCAGTGGACACAGTGGTGGCGGTGTTTGTGTCGTTTATCTGGCTGGCGGCGCTGCGCTCATTCGTTCGGCCGTTGGTCAGCGTCATTCTGATCGCGGTGCCAGTCATCATGCTGTCATTCTCGCTCTACACCTTCATCTCTTCATTCAAGGGAAGGACCAGCGGCACAAGTTTCCAGGACAGTGTGATGCGTTGGGCTGCACTCATACCCGCTGCATCGTGTGTGCTCTGGCTCTGGCTGGTGGTCAAGGGGCGTCGGGCGATCCAGCAGGCCATTGAGATCCTGCAGTTCTCGAGCAAGATCCTGGCCCAGAACTCAGCACTGCTGCTGATTGGCTTTGGAACCTTGGCGGTGATTGTGCTGTGGACCTGGGTGTGGCTGGCCATGTTCACGCGGGTGTTTATGGGCGGATACTTCTCCAAGTCTCTGGCGAGATTCATGATCCAACTCTCGAGCTGGTGGCTCGGCGCAGCGTTTATTCTCATGTACATGTGGACGCTGTCTGTGATCAATGCAGTGCACCGGGCCACGACAGCAGCAACAGTCTCGCAGTGGTACTTCCACAGAAACGCTGGCCCAGCAACCCCGTCGAAGGACATTGTACTGGCGGCGCTGCACCACGCGGCGACGGCCATCTTTGGCAGCATCTGCGAATCCACGCTTCTATCACTACTCGTGAGGGCACCGTTGCTGTTCCTCCCCAGGAGAATGGGTATGGCAATCACAAATGTTGCATCGTGGTGGATTCCGACACCGGTGGTGGCCATGACGAACCCCCTCACGATTACATATGCAGCTATTCACTCACAAAACCTGTCCATTTCTGCGCGAGGACTCGACCAGATGGAGTTTGTGTCGTCTGCACTGCCGACGACAACACTTACCCCCCGCGCTCTCCGTCTTCGTGGGCAAGGCAACGGCCTCCTTCCCTACCGCCTTGCTAAACTTCTCCTCGTGGCGACTCGGCTCCTCATGGCCACGGCGCTTGGTTTCGCAGGCTGGGTTATCACAGCGAAGCAGCTCCGCATCCAGCTCCCTGACGGGATGGGCATCCGCGGGTCAGCATACGCATACGTCGTCGGCTTGATGGCGTCGTTCATTGGCTACTCAGTGATGGGTGCCATGGAAGGTATCCTGGCGGGGATTGTTGATGCGGTTCTGATCTGTTACGGCAGTGAGAGGAGAATGGAGCGTGGACATGGACGGTTCTGTCTCGAGGCCGCGTATCTTTTCGGAGAGAGGAGGGCTGGGGATGTGGATGGGTATGTGTGAGGGGTTCTTGGTCAAGCTGTACGAAAGCTGAGAGCTACAAGGACCTTTCGAACTTGTTCCTGTTGATTAGTGTATTAGAGTTGGTCCTGGTGGTATTGAGTTGGATTGCACAAGAAGGTGAAGGGCGTTTCTTTCTCTTGTCTTTTAGTAGCAAGACTGGCGTGCATAGCGGAGAATCATTGACAGAGCGGTCTCCTTCCTTGATCAATTAACAACGGAAGATGACTTTTTGTGTCTGAATGTGTGATGTGGGAGATCTTTCTTGGCAATTGCATGGCTTGCATGAGACAGTGCGCATCTCTCTAAGCTGCTTATGGTGCCTTGCATATTGTAGCAAGTGTGATGTGAGAGAGATGTGTGGCTGAGGTAGACTTTGGAAATGGGACACAATGCAGTTAACTTCACTGCATGTTGGATTTGGTCCTCTTCTACAACGTACGTTGCACTTCAGATAGTGTGTCTGCATTGCCTTGTCTCTTTTGGGAGAATTCATCAGGGAGGGACTATGTACATGTACATATGTACTACCATCTGTTCCCTCTCTGCACCTTAGGCAATACAAGCGCAACGCCCCGCCATCTCTCTCCCCATTTTTGGACTAAGCTCCAGCACGTCGCAGCCGTTCCGGGTGGCTTGTCGCCCTGGATTTCACGTCTCACAGGAGGGATCTGTTCTCGATGTTTCTCCTACATGTGTAATAATGCTTTGATCGATGATGTCAAGCACGTGCAGAGCTTAAATGCCAAAAAAAAAAAAAAAAAAAAAAAAAACCGGACATCGTTGGGTTTACCTGTGCTAAGCCCTCCGAAAGTGCCGCTTGTGCAATGTCCTCACTTTGCTGGAGATAGGTGAAGTATATATACTCTATACTGAGGAGTGAGCGATTGTGGCAGTGCTGGCAGTTGAAGCATTTCGACATAGCATCAGATGTTCCTCCACGGCCCATCTCTTTGCCGACTACGGTAACCCAAAACGATGTCTCTTCTTTCGGATTCCATCTTCGCCCCTCCTTGGCGGGATTTCTCACTCCAGTCCAGTCTGCTCCCCTGACGTCCCTTGTGACCTAGATTGTATAGCCTAGCCTCATGCTCACGCAAGCTAAGTTTGCCGCTGCCCGAAGAGGAGAGGAAGGGGGGGCGAAGCTGTGCCAAGCTCCAAGTAGTGTTGAGGTAATAGCTAGCTCACCAAGAGAAGAGGAACAGAAAGAGGGGGAAACGTGGACCTTGGCTTGTCTTGGGTTTTGCAGAAGGTTAAATCAGAGCATCCTCCTCTTCGTTTCAGGAGGGATCCTTTTTCCATCGACTTTACTCATCGGATTGTCTTGTCTTTTTGCAGCATTCTTGCAGAGACTCATCATTCTTTCTTTGCCCCTCTCATTGCGCGCACGCAAAACGTGGGCTTAGCTTCTGGACCCTTAACCTTACAGCATCGTCATCATTACTGCGCGGGGCTTAGAACCTTCGTCGCCACCACACATCTATCTCTCCGACAAACGCACTTTCTTTGCGGACGGCAGCCTCCCCTTCTCGTGAGAAGACCGTCTATCTATCCCGATCTATCGCAGCGCATCATCATCATCAACTGCTCGACTTGCATCCTCTCCCCGCATGGCAGACTACGCTCCTCCCCCCGGGCCCCCGCCCCCACCTGCACCAGAGGTACGTTTACAAGCATTGTCATGATCATCCGACTGCGTCATGCTACTGCGAAGCTCTCCTTGACCTCGCACTTCCGACTGGCAACGACGATGGCTGACCTTCATCTCTACAGGTTCCATCAGGCTGGGCTGCCCGTTGGAACGAACAGTACAAGCAATGGTATGCTATCACCCCCTCTCGCCATCGCCTCCTCTTGCCCTCAATCATCCCTTCTGACTCTAATCATGCACAGGTTCTATGTGAACGTCTATACCAAGAAGTCACAATGGGAAAAACCAACATCACCCGTCTATCCCCCCAACGACGATGGTGCCCCGTCCGATCCTCCACCAGGCTACGAACCTTCTGACTCGGCCGCTGCCGCCCAAGCCGGTGACCAGAAGAAGAACCCGTTCGACGAGAAGCAGCGTCCTCCATTCACCTCAGCCGGCACCTCGTCCAGCGACCCTGACGCGGCACTGGCATCCAAGCTGCAGGCCGAGGAGGAGGCTAGGGCGCGTGACGGGAGCACGCCCGGGTATGCCGGCCCCGGGGGCCCGTTCCCGGCAGGACAGAGCCCCTACCCGCAACAGCAAGCCCCGTATGGAGCACCGCAGGGAGCGCAATCACCGGGTGGCTCGTTCCCGCAAGAGTTGCCACCCAGGGATAAAGGAAAGAGCAGCGGCGGTGGATTACTGGGTAAGCTCAAGGCCAAGGTCGCCGGCGCAGGCGTCTCGAGCGGTGGTCACTACGGAGGTGCAGGCGGGTATCCGCAGCAGCAGCAGTACGGTGCTCCCCAGGGCTACTACCCTCCCCAGCAGGGTTACGGACCGGGACCAGGCGGACCAGGCGGCTATCCCGGGGGATACGGAGGGCCGCAGTACAACCAGGGATACGGACAGCCCATGTACGGTGGGCAGCCCGGCATGTATGGCGGCGGAGGCTATCAGCAGCCGCCTAGGAGAGGCGGTGGAGGCATGGGAATGGGCATGGCAGGCGGCGCGGCAATGGGTCTCGGTGCTGGTATGCTTGGTGGTATGATGCTGGGAAGTGCGATGAGCCACGACAACGACCAGGAAGCGTACCAGGATGGATTTGGTAAGTCTTCTCCCTCTCCATCTTTCCCAAAGCGAGGGGCGCAACGGAGTGCTGCTTCAGTTTTACTGACCAGTGAATTTCCTTACAGAGGATGGTGCCGATTTTGATGGCGGCGAATAAAGCAGAAACGAGAAGGACAACCACTTTGGAGAGAACCGGTTCTGGATGGTGATCTGTTGTGGAATTCGATCCTCGCTGGGTTTCGGGATGTTGGATCGGAGCTGTTGCACTTGCCCTTCTTGTTCAGTGAATATATATAAAGAGAATCGGACTGCGAAGGATGTATACAAATACACTGCCACGTGGTGTCATGAGGGGAAACGTTAGGGAAATGTTAGAAACGTGAGAGAGATATGCTTGTGTCTTTTGACCGTTTTTCTGTTGGCGATGAATTAGATAGTTTGCTGGTGAACTTTGCAAGCGGTCTTCATGTATGCTCAGGGGTCGTATGTACATATGTTCGCGATACGGAGAGGGAGCGTAAGTCAAGACTGGGGAGAGGCCCTGAGCCCCGGCTTAATTCAGGCAGGCACCTGGGCATGACAGCTATTGACCAGCACCTCTTGAAGCAGATCTTGAAGTATGTAGGTAGAGATCTTCAAGCCACTGGCTAAATCTCCATGAAGCTTCCAAACTCTCCTCCCCTGGTTTAGGGGATCAAACAGGCTGCAGCCAACCAAGCCAAGGTTGCTCTGGGGGAACCTCAACTACCACAACGACGTGTTATATGTACACTTCCTCTCTCTCTCTCTCTCTGTGTGTTTATGTCTTCATATGTCTCCTCCCCTTGAAACTCTCCCTTTGCCCTTCCTTCGCCATCTATGATCTCTTCTTCCCACCGCCGCTCTCCTTCTTCGACCCTGATCCAGCAAGATAGGCCGCCATATCGAAGTTGCCCAGGGGGTTCTGCTGCTGTTGCTGCTGCGAGTTCTGGCCGGTCGCGGCGCCAAAGATGGCGTTCATGGGGCCTTCGCGTTGGTGTTGTTCGAATTCAGCTTTGAGCTCGGGGTCCACTAGATAGAGAAAATAGGTCAGATGCCTTTTCTTAAACATATTCGCGTACAAGGAAGGGGGAGGCTTACTATTCTCCATAAGCTTGGGCATGCCCACGAACATGACCATTGTGACGACACCCATTAGAATCATGGGGTTCTTGAGGATGGTGAGGACGGAGACTGTTGGTGATCAAATCATGGTCAGCTTTTCTTCTTCTTCCTCTCACCCCTGCATCACCCATTCGTCAGATATTGCAGGACTCACACTTCGGTCTCTCCATGAAATAGGTCTTGGGCCCCAAAGTCCTCAGCTCAACGCCCTTACCCCCAGCACCTTCCTTGACCACCAACTCCTCGCCCTTGTTCCCCCAGTCACCGCCTCTGTAGGTCTCCCAAGCCTTGATCTCCTGACCGTCGGCACCGACGTCGAGCCTCAGCGGCTGGTAGGCGTGTCCGGGGCAGTAGACATCGACGAGGTAGGATTCTCCCGGGGTGACGTTGTGGAAGACGAAGGTGTTGATCGTGGAGAGCGGCGCGGTGAGCTGCGCGTGCAGAGAGGTCAGCGTCGCATGGGTGGTCGACGGGAGGGTGAAAGGGTTGGGTTTGGCGGGGAGGTAGAGTGTGACTGAGGTGGCGAGGGTGAGAGGCAGAAGGGATAGGAGGAGCGATGGGAGATGCATTTTTCCCCCGTTCCTGAAATGATGTGTCGCTATGGCGGTGTTGCGACGAAAGGGAAGGTCGGGTTGGGTAGGTTGGTTGGAGGGTTGATGGGATGGATTGTTGAGGTTGAAGATGTGGAAGCGGCGACGATACCTTGTGCTGGAGGTTTGATACAAGCTTCGGTGTTGAGCCAATCAGTGGATGGCAGGCGATCCACCTGAGCAGTCAGCATGAAGACTATATCAACACCAGCCAGCTGGCTCAATCAATCATTGAACAGGACATATTTACAAGACATTTAATTCTCTGATCATCTGCTCGTTTCACAAAGACTTGCTAACGGGCTTTTTAAGAGAGCAGAAAAAAATGCAAACGCTTTAATTTCAAGGCATCAAGATCACCCAATCACGCTCTTTTCAGCCTGCCTATAGGTTGTAAAGAAATGCATTCGCTCTCTCTCGCTCTCTCTCTCGCTCTCTCTCTCGCTGATATCTTCTCATCACCAGATTTCTTTTCTGTCTGAGCTGGAGACCTCACTTCCAGACGAGCCTTGCATTATCCCATCGGTTTTCTTCTTCTTCTACTGACTTCCTCACACCACTCTATGGCGCAACGGGAGCCTCCTCAGCCTTGGCATCGGCTCCCTCCTTGGGCTGCTCACTCTTTGTTCCCGCAGAGGCCTTGAAGCTCTGCTCAAAGTCGGCGATGATGTCATCGAGGTGCTCGATACCGACCGAAATGCGGATCAGGTCCTCGGACACACCTGAGGCGATCTTCTCCTCATCGGCAAGCTGTTGGTGGGTGGTAGTCCAGGGGCTGGGAAGCTGTGTTAGCTTTCTCCTCTTCTTGACTCCCAGTCCGCTAGCCCAGACGAGAGCAGCCGGCTTGATCTAAAAAATGAGTTTGTGGGAAAGTAAACTTACTGAATAGCGAGGGTTTTTGCATCACCGACGTTGGCGAGGTTGGAGATCAGCTTGAAGCCATCGACGACCTTCTGGCCAGCGGCAGCCCCACCCTTGACACCGAAGCTCAGAACACCGCCGAAGCCGTTCTTGAGATACCTCTTCGCGTTCTGATGGTACGGGTGGCTCTCCAGGCCCGGGTACGAAACCCAGTTGACATGCTCGTTCTTCTCGAGCCACTTGGCCAGCGCGAGCGCGTTCTGGCCGTGCCTCTCCGCACGGAGGCTCAGCGTCTCCAGACCAAGCAGCAGCTGCTGCGCGGCGAAGGGGTTCAGGGCGGCGCCCAGGTCGCGCTGGATCTCGACGCGCGCGCGAATGATGAAGGAGATGGCGCCAAATGTGTCCCAGAACTTGAGGCCGTGGTAGCCCTCGCTCGGCTCGACGAACTGGGGGAAGCGCTTCCCGTTGGCGCCCCAGTCGAATTTGCCTGAGTCGACGACGACACCGCCGATAGTGGTTCCGTGGCCACCGATCCATTTGGTGGCGGAGTGGACGACAATGTCGGCGCCGTGGTCGATGGGACGGAAGAAGTAGCCGCCTGCACCGAAGGTGTTGTCGACCTGTTGTTACAACCCCAATCAGTACGCTGCTCACTTTGAACTGCAAGGAAAAGCCACGGAAAGAAGATACTCCATGAAATTGCTCTCAGAGAACCAGAGAAAGAAGGGGAGGGGGGCAGAAGAGGGTAGCAAACTCACAATAACAGGCACGCCATGCTCATGGGCAACCTTGACAATAGCCTCCAGATCGGGCACGTTGTACTTGGGGTTTCCGATAGCCTCAACGTACACGGCCTTGGTCTTGTCATCAATGGCCTTGGCAATCTCCTCGGGCTTGTCGACGTCGACAAACTTGGTGTTGATGCCCAGGCGCGGGAAGAACACCTTGAATTGGTTGTAGGTGCCGCCGTAGAGGTTGGAGGTGGAGATGATATTGTCGCCGGCATGGGCCAGGGTGCTGATGGCGATGAACTGGGCGCCTTGGCCGGAGGAGGCTGCGAGAGCGGCCACTCCGCCCTCGAGGGCTGCGATGCGCTTCTCGAAGACATCGACGGTGGGCTATGGTGGGATTTCTTGTTAGGAACCCTCTTTTCTCTTCTTCTTCAGGCTCATCGAGAGAGAAGGCGTGGATCACGTACGTTCATGATGCGGCTGTAGATGTTGCCAAACTCCTTGAGAGCGAAGAGGCGAGCACCATGGTCCGAGTCGTTGAAGGTGAAGCTCTGTGCGGATTCTTCCAGTCAATTGACCTGTTCTCCCAAAGCCCTTGTCTTGTCGTTCCTGTCTCAAATTTTCTCCTTCTCTTATCCCCCTTCTTTTCTGTTTGGGGAGGGGGAATCTTCCAAACTCACAGTGGTGGCGTAAATGGGAACGGCGCGAGATTTGGTGGTTGGGTCAGGCTCCGCGCTGTGCAACTTTTGTCAGCGAACTCAATTCCTTTATCCTTTTTCTTGTCACTGGAGCTCTTCTTCAACCGAGGATGTCATCACAGATGGCAGCCTTCGAGCTAATCGAAAACTCCCGTCCATTCTCAAGATCTCTCAGTGAATCCAAGGCTGGAGGGGTAAACATACCCCGCGTGAAGCTGCAGGGTCTCGAAATGCTTGCTGAGTTCAGACATGATGGGTGGTGTGTCCTGCTGTTTCGTCTCTAAAGAAGGAGGGGTATCAAGATGGTTTCGTTTATGGAAGATAGTCCAATCAGAGACAGGGAGGAGAGAGAGGAGAAAGAAGACCAAGTGTGTATGGGAGAGGAAAGCAAACAAAAAAAAAGAAGGGGAAAAAACCTCGGGAGCAAGGAGGGGATGGGATGTTTGTCTAAGTAATGACTCTGCCGTTCTCCTCTCACTTGTCTCCTCCTGGAACAGTAGTAATTAGCTCTCAAGGTGTCACGGTAACGGCATCACACAAACGGGACACCCCCCTCTCTTGGACGGTTTCTCGTGTGTCATTCCATGGTGTACTCGCATCATCATCGTCTTAACCACGACCCCCAGCTGGTGTACGTACAATGAACCAAGAGTGTGGGGTGGGAGGAGGGAAAAGGAGAGCTTCCCAAAGCACGCAATCCTAGCGAATGAGCTCACAAAAGCTACCAAGGAGCACCTCTCTCTCCATTTATTTCCCTTTCCAGCAAAACCGCTCTTCTCTTGTTTCTTGACAGGCTCCGATTTCCGGGGTGCTAAGAGGCCTGTGGTAGTATGTAGTATGGCATGTCTTAGCCGTTGGTGGAGAGGGGCAGTGGCATCAGGCTTTTTTCCCTTGCCTCTTACCAGTAAGAAAGGTGCCACTAAATCCCCTCAATCCATTCAGACGGAGTCGACTGCTGGGCTGCTAGGAGTTTGAAGTGCGATGAACAAGATGAACCCCTCCCCCACTCCAGATCAGCAATTACCCCCCCTCAAGCTAGGCAATATCCAGATAGGCGGCGTCTGTCACGTCATTTCGCACGACTAAGATGCTGTTTTGCGTGTGAACCTGGCGTTGTAGCTTTCACGGCCGTGCAGCGAGTGCCGGTTGACAAGTGGATGGATGTCGGCTAGAAGTATTCGCTCGAAGTAGGCAATAAAGTTACTAAAGTTATCATGTTGCAGCTCTGTCGTTGATCCTTGACTGGCGGCATGTGATGAGATGAGGTGGGACCTCTGCTAACTTTGGGAAGATCTTTGTGCTGTTGTGTTGGTATAGCATTATCATAAGCCCAAGTCGGATAGTCTCCTTTTGTAGGCCGGATCTATGGCCAGAATGGAGACCCTTGCGGCCTTGGGATCATCCTAGGCAGTGTTCCGTGACACGATCAGGGATGGATTGTAGACGAAAGATCAGCTTCATGGAGGTTCAGTGCTGGATTACTAGTGTCTGAACAGTTGGTGCCCCTCCATTGCGTGCACTCTCCATCACGTGACAACAAGGTGGTAGATAATCGATGTAGGCGGAACATCCATCTTCATTCATTGTTCTACTTTGAGAGTGAATTGTTTTTGTCTGAGAAAACCGGTAAGCACGGCATATATCGCATGTCGCCTTGAATTCCGGAGGCAATCTAGGGTCTCTGTAGGAGGCTTTCTCACTCTCACTGGCCATAGCGAGATGTCTGACGCCCATATTGGCCGTTTGTTCAACTATTCATTTCGGTCATGTCACGGTAAGCAAATTCCATGGTGTTATTCCAATATTCATATGACTCAGAAGCCCTTATACTCAGAAGCGTAAAGGTCGGCGCACAGTGAAGAGGATCGATTCAGGGCAAGAGTAAGAAACACAACGTCACTCGCTGGCTGGCAGGCAATGCATTTGCAGGCTGCAGAATCCGGATATCAATACCTGTCGAACTCTTGTTCAACAAGGAATATGCATTTCTCCGTGGTACAAGTGTCCTTACGGACTTCAGCACCAGGACGACTTCAGTTCCACCTGCCAAGTACGGCCAAAGGACCAGATCTTCCCACTGGCTTCTTGGAGTCCCCAAGTGTTGTCCCATGAGCACCTGTTCATAATAACCTCCGCATTATCAGCGATGTGGGAGCATGGGACGTGCAGGTTGTCGAAGTCCCTGTGGTTGCAGGCGAGGATACCCGCTTCCCACGAGCAAGTCAATTCCGTGCATTTCCCCTCCTTGCCTTTCAAGACACACATGCCGCCCATGTTCCGAAGGGTGTTGATGCCCTCTTTGATACCCTTTGTTCGCGGGGCGGGGTTTTTGCCAAAGAACTTCCATGCGGACTTCTCGTCGCACTTGAGACTGGCCAAGTTGACAGGCGCAACAGTCACGCCGCGAGCAGACAGTCGCTGTGCGTATCGTGCATTTTCGTCGCCAAGATCTCGCTCAAAGTTTGGGTTTCGGGCCGTGATCTCTGCGTAGATTTCCTCGGTGGTTCCAGTGAGAGTGATGTTCTGGCCGCCTCGTGTGGCGGGTCCAATCCAGGTCATCACTCCGAGTTGGGAGCGATTTTCCGTTGCGACAGCAGCTGCGTGCGCGCCCCAGATCCCGAGGGTTCCCACCAGAGCGGTGGCGATGGCATATACCTTCATGGCGGTTGTAATGCTGTGAATGGAGAAATGAAATTATAGAGTGAGTTGTGCTGCTCATGCATGCTACAGAAGGATGGATTCTATGGTTAATATATGGACCTAGTCATGGGTCTGAGAAGAAGGCAGTGCTTGTTTATGGAAACTCAAACCTGAAGAGAACGATGTTCTAGATGATGACCGTTTACGGGCAAGGGCCATTCTGGAAGCCCAAGTCCTGATAGTCTTTTGCTTGTCTTGTACGGAGTACTGCGAGGAGAAATCACCAAGTGGTCTGGAAAGCCGGTACAACGGGTCTGGACTCCCAGAGAGTTTACGGTCAGACCGGCTGAGTGTGATGGTGCTACGGATGCTCTAAGACTAGGCAAAAACTACATAGTATATGTCAACGTTTTCGGCACCACCAGCACATATCGCATATGTACCACGTTTGGTGGTTCCCAGAGGCTGACTGGAAAACAACGTGGCTTAGAACCTACAAGGTCCAATATTGACGCAACTATGCGAGGCATGTCAGAGGCACTGAATTATGTTAAGAGCCGGTAGCAGGCCAAGGCATGTCGCGGTTGGTTGGTCCTCTTATTGGTGCCGTTCATCAATGGACCATCGACTGGATCCTTGTAGGTGCTATAAGGAGCTCCGCGTGAGGCGGGCATATCGAGTGGTCAGCCTGCCCGATGAACCAGGTTATAGAGGGGATTTATTCGCGTCCCAGGGCCTGATGACTTTCACATGTTATATCAATAGTGTTATCTGAAGAGTAAAATAGATATCGCGAGTAGCCTGAAACTAAGTCAAAGTTGCAGATGTAGTCCAGCTCATAGCACGCCACTGCATCTCCCAGAGATGCACTTGAGAAGACAACCTTCTCTTCTTGGGACCAGCAGGCCTCACTCCTTCGACTAGTGCTGCTTCTGCTTCTCCTCCTCCTTCTTGTTCATCATCTTCGTCTAGACTTGTGTCATGGGCGAGGTCCTTGATGCGGGCGCCGGCGCCCTATTGCCCCAACTACCCACTGTGCTCTCGGCCCTCAACCCACCCTTGAAGCAGTCCTTCATGACCAGGCCCATCGTCACGGCCCAGCTGACGAAGCTCGCAGCGCTGACCACCACGAGCGTCTTCCCTGCCGCGCACTGCGGGCCGTTGCAGAAGGCGAGCTCGGACAGGAACACAGCCAATGCGATGAAGCCTGAGAAGTAGAAGAGCGTGTTTAGGCTCTCGATGCCGAGAGCGGCAAAGGCATGCAGAGCGCGAGGGGCGAAGATCGGCGCCAGGCTGAGGTAGAGGATCGAGAAGAGCGAGAGAATGGGCGTGACGAGATGGAAGTTGAAGATGTGCGGGGAGGCGAAGCGCGTTCGCGTGAGATACCAGTTGATTACTGCAGTTTTGTCAGTTCCGTGCTCTGTTTTCTTCTGCTCTTCAGGTTTGAGAGTCTGGAGGTAAGATTGAGGGGGGGGGGGGGGGGGGGGGGGGGGGGGGGGGCGCGCACAGTATGCTGAGAGGCCGATGGTGACCAGTGCAAGGACGCTTTGGATGCCCCGAAGGGTGTACATGATAGCCTTGCCCATTATGTCTGTGCTGGCGTCGAGAGTATCTTCTTCACCGAAGGTTGTTCTTGAAGATCTGCAATGAAAACTTGCTTCCTCTGGTAGCGGTTTTTATTCAGGTCGTGTTCAATGGAAAGTTGATGTTCTCGTCCAGACTTTTCAGCAGAGTAGTGCGTAGTACAAGTTTGCTTCGAGGTAATATTATATGTATTAAAACAGAAGGGGATAAAAAGGGTAGTAGTGAAATCGTATCGAAACCAAGGGAGTGTCGAGAAGAAGAAGCAAGATGATGATGAGGAGGAGGAAGTGAGATGAAGTGTCCCTGTTTGAATTCTCAGACGCAACCGTGATGGTTCAAGAGAGAAGAGGAGAAGGGGAATCGGAGGAAACAAGAAACCAGACGCAGACGTTATGAACCAAAGAAGACAGCAGGGAGTGAACGGCATTACCAAGCCATTCTCCGTCCACTCCCTCTAGCATTCGAAATCTTCGGCATGAACCAACATCATGCTTTGAAGATCATTCTTCCTGCGCAGCCATTTCTCATTATATCATGCGAGCGTTAAGCGTATCATCCTGAGACTTGGAGGGGCTGCACGGGGGCGATTTCGCAAGAACCCGACAACGGGATGTGTCTAGGTAGTCCGCATGGCCTGGCCAATTGGTAGTTTCCCGTAGCCTATACACATACACACACATTCTTTCTACACTGAGTGAAAAATTCCTGGGCATGAGTGTTGTACGTGCGTAACATGTCGTTGTCGTGGGACATCAGACGGGAGGTGATGGTTCCGACCAACATGAAACAGTTGTCAGGCTGGGTAAGGGGGTGGTTACCATTGCCAAGGGTCATGTTTCTGACAGGCACTACGAGAGGTAGGAGTGTCACGAGATAGAGAATGTGTGTGTAGGTGTGTTTCCCGAGAGATGTTGTTTTGACAATACATTATTCTCTCACCATCTGGTGTTTCTATCACAGGTTGCTTGGTAGATGACTCACCGGGTTTGCAGAGATGATCCATGGCCAGGGCATCGCGATTGAATGTCGCACCTACAAGAGGGAGGGAGGGCTGGTCGAATGGTTCAGATCGGCTTGGGTCGTCGCAACGTTACGGTTTTGACTGACCTTTTGTTGAGGAAAGTCGAAGAGAAAAAGGAGGGATACGAGGATCCAGAAGGAATGCTTCCAATTAGTTTCAAGCAGCATAGTCGCATGTCTTAGATTCTCAACGGCATTGCCAAGTTCCCGGTCATTGCCTGATTCTTCTCTCGATGGAAACGCTCTGTCCTCAGTACTCAGACCCCGAGACATACAGTCACATACGCACTTCCCGGTGATGGGCTTCTGCCTGGTCGACACAATCTCGGGATGCTTGCACGACACGGACGGCCGGTCGACCTTGTCACCAGCTGCATCATCCTCTCAACAGGCACTTGTAGACCAGCCATCATCGTGTTTTGTCCATAGAGAGAGTGTGTGTATGTGTGTGTGTGTGTGTGTTTCTCGGGGGAAGACGCCACATCCGACACAGACACAGAGCACATGATCCAGCGTGCCAGAGAAGTGCCGTACCCTGTAGATGCAGTGCAACGTCGCTTTACCGATACCAGGTTTGTTCTCGAAGCTCTTTTCGGCGTTGACTTGCAGGTCGACCCTCACTCAGTGTACGTCTCGTTCTGCC
Source organism: Sarocladium brachiariae (assembly GCA_008271525.1). Classification (NCBI taxonomy): domain Eukaryota; kingdom Fungi; phylum Ascomycota; class Sordariomycetes; order Hypocreales; family Sarocladiaceae; genus Sarocladium; species Sarocladium brachiariae. The sequence continues at coordinate 398,478 of RQPE01000017.1, read as the reverse complement.
TCTGTGTTTCCGAAATCCGGGGATCGTAGGGCAAATGGGTTCCACCAAACACTTCAAGACATCTGTCTCGTCGGAGATATCATCGCAGCTCAGCCTTGGTGAGAATACACAATCGCCGCCCCGCTGGCATGGTCTTCTGTTCTTCCTCTAATAGTTCCCTCCTCCGGCAGTCGTGCAGCACTAGCATCGGATAGCCGTGCAGATCGATGTTACCTCAGCGCGTGCCGAGTCGCCTGTACGAACAAACAAGTATCAAGGCAGACTACAATGACAAGCGCTGTTCCGTGTTATCGTGAGAAAGCTTAGCTGGGCCATCTCCCAGTACTTCTTCGGGGCTACTGCAGCCTTCGAGAACAAGACCCGCCTCTGACGGACCACGGGCCATTCGACCAGAATCAGGATCCATTTCCGATGCATGCTCATTCGCGATGGTAACATTTTGGAGGGGCATCGGTTGCCTGGAGCCGATAGGTTAGAGATATCCATAGTTGTTGGCCAACGCTGATCGGGGTTGAGGGTCGGCAATGAAGCCCCTCGACGTGCTCCGTACGTACATGTCTATTTGTCCACATAACTCAGCGATTACGGGCTTACTCTGTCTGTTTGGGGTTCATATTGCCCGCAACCCTGAAATAAGCCCCAACCGCTGGTGCGACGTCAGTATTATTTGGTCATCTTTTCAAAGAGGGCGCTAGTAACCAACCAGCGTCTCGAAGGATTTGCAATCACATGCAAGTGAAGCTGTTGGTGACAGGCGGTATCATAATGTGGGGTTGGGAACTTACATCAAGAGAAGGCTTCAGCCAAGACGACCAGGAACAGCTGCGACTTTACAGAAAGTCTGTCGCGTGTAGGATTCAATAAGTGCTTCGAACAGTGCAGCAATCAAATGCGCAAGGAAGTTCCGGTCGTGCTCCAACCAGACGGCACAGCTCGGCACTATCAGTCGTTGGTGGGTGAGATATCCGATCCCATATTCAGCATCCAATTTGAATGTAGACAACAGTTGCTTAGGAGAGCAAAGATTGTCAGACAAGACCGGATAAGCTTCCGAGCAACCCTACGCGCTAGATCAGTTCAGCCAGATGTGATTGCTCATGTTCTGAACAACAAGTATTATATCATTTCTCAAGGTGTTAGTATGATGCCACCTGTTTGGGCCTGCAGCGTGACTATCCTCGCAGGCTCTGTCGCATCCAAGAACCGAGGCAGTCAGTTTGTCATTTCTGTCCCCATTCAGAGTCAAAAACCCCAGATTCCGGATTCCTCTGTATGGGGGGGACACATGAGAGCCTGGGGAAGAAGGGGCAGCGGTTATTTTTGCCTTTCGCCAAGACTCTGGTGTGGTTTGTTACGGCTTGGAGATCAATGGCGGCAGAGCCTAGTGATATTTCACTACTTCAGCAGCCGTCGGACCCTTCTCGCGCGGCGGCGCATTTACATGCATGTCTGTGTATCCTGGTCGATAAGGCTCTCCGAGTCTCACAGACAGGGACTGGCTGTCAGCTGCAGGCCCGTCGAAGTCGGTGTTGGTTCAAAGTTGTATTGGGCGGCTAGGAGGCAATCCGGAAATGGCAACCCATTTAGCCAACGACTTTCATTATCACAAGTTAGGTCATCCTGTGATGAGCTTACGGTGGTGGGTGTCATCTTCGAATATAGTTGTAGCTAATAGCTGCAATAGCGTCGTGGCTACTTTTGCAATTGGGATGGCGTCCCAGGATGGACTGATGCCACATTCTCCCAGCGTGCAAACAAGCAACAGACTGTTGGATGATACAACAGCTTGGCATCCTCCACGGTGGGTTGACACTAGTCCTCGTGGCGCCGGGCTGTGGTGGATAGGCATACCGACACTGGGGCAGCCGAGGCACATAGGAAGAAAGACCACACGTTGGGGCTTACGAGCATATGAGAGAGCTGGGTCCCTTCGGTGCCTCGGTCCTCGAATGCTGTGGATAACATTCTCGGTGTGGGTTTTCTGGATGCCTTGAAAGAATGCCAGGATGTGTCGCGTGGCAGCAGAGAAGGGAGAGTGCCAGAAGTCCTTTTTGCGTCTCGTTCCATGACGTTTTCCTGGATCATGTCTGACCGGCGAGAATAGGGGAGCAGATCGAGACGGTGAGCAGTCAGCTGCAAAGGACAATCCATGTTCTAGGTCATACCGTCAAAAATACCTTAGTGCTGCTATCCTGACGAAGGTGGCAGAGCTAAACAGTCCAAGGTGGTGGGTGACGAAGCCAAGCAAACAGAATGGGGGTCGGAGGTGGATGCTTGTGGATGTCACTGTGAAGTCTCCCCAGGCTCCCCCCATAACCCACCATCCGCTTTTCAGGGGGTCACGGGACTTGTCGCAGGCAGCTGTAGCCTGTAGTGACAGCCCCCGGCCATGGCGAACCCCGAAAGTGACTCCGTCGGTACTTGCAGCCTCCTCCCCAAAGACGAAACGCCCCTCCTCGGCCGCCTCCCTGGCCTCAGCTTCTTGGATCGCTTGCAATTCATCGTGGCCAAAGGCTGGAGTTGTCCGTGAGGCCTACCTACCTACTAGCTCATGGTGTATGTACCCTCCATCCTCCGTCCAATGCTGCAGAGACTAGACTAAGCTCCGGAATCTGCTGCACTACGTGTCCGTCGTCCCGAGGCGCTCGTTCAATCCCTGGAAGCTGGACGCCGGGACGTTTCTACTAAGATCATCTTGCTCCCTCGTCTTCCTTCACTCTTTCTTTCCTCATAGTATTCGTGCACCTGACGCCAATCTCTCTTTCTTTGGCTTCTCTTTCTTGAGATATCATCGAGACTCGTCAGTGTCTTGACCTGTCCTGTCTTCCCAATCTTCGACTCTCACCACCAATCTGCAACTACCCTCGCCGGCACGTGCAAGCATCACCTTGTCCGGTACCCTCGCTTGTGGCGTTCTGCTCGCTTCCTTCGTACTGCCTTCGCCAGCTTTCTGTGCGCACCTGTAATTGGCGCCAATCCTGAACTCTCCCGCTGCTGCATCACCTTGTTGCCGATTGCGTCGACGACGCACTGTGGCTCTGCGGCTTCTGCATACGCATCTGGCACGCACAACCTGGTGGCAGCTGTCCCGCTTGACATCCTGCTGTTGTGCTGACCGCTTTTGACGCTCCTCGCGCCGATCGACCGAAGTACATAGCCGTTTCAGTTCCTGCGTACCGACGCAGCCCATCTGTAGCAGCCATGAGGACTCAAAAGGAGATTGAGGCGGAGGTCAACAAGATCATGACGCCGCCCCCGCCGGGCCAACCCTACGGTCTTCCTCTTCCCAATTCTGCCACGGCCAACCGATCCGCTATCTACCGTCATTGGCAGTTCCGCGACCAACCTCTCCTCTCGACCTTCGAGCCCGAGCTTCCAACAATTTACCACCTCGTTGAGGAGGCTGCCATCAGGTTCTCGAAGCTGCGGTGCCTTGGATGGCGCCCTTGGAACGCCGCCACCCAGTCGTGGTCTGATAAGTACGAGTGGATGAATTTTGCGCAGTTCCGCGAGCGCAAGAACGCTCTGGGCGCTGGCATCGTTGAGCTCCAGGATCGCATCGGCAAGCATAATGACGCCAAGTATGGCGTTGGCTTGCTCTCGCAGAACCGCCCGGAGTGGCAGATCACCGGTACGTGCCCTTGTTAGAAGCAAAGGATCCTGTATCCATTGCAGGCGCCGTATGTCAACTCGCTAACTCATGTTTCTAATACAGACAGCGCCCTCTCGACCCAGGCACTATACTCTGTCGCCCTCTACCCGACCCTGGGTCCCGACACTACCGAGTATATCATCAACCACGCCGAGTTGACCACTATTGTGTGCTCTCTTCCCTTTGTCCCGGTCCTGCTGAAGTTGGCCCCTCGCCTCCCCAACCTCAAGATCATCATCTGCATGGACCAACTTGATTCTGGCGAGCTCAAGGAGTATTCCAAGGCGTCTCTGCTCAAGACATTCGCCGATGAGCATGGCGTTCAACTTTATACCATGGATGAGGTTGAGACCATTGGCAAGGAGTCTGGCCGCGCCATTCGTCCCCCGAACCCCAAGGACATCCTGACGATCAACTACACTTCTGGAACTACCGGCAACCCCAAGGGCGTGGTGTTGTTGCACTCTAATGCTGTTGCCGCTGCCGCTGCTAGTCGCGCGAGCACGCCTAAATCACCAGGCGATGTGCACATCTCCTACCTTCCCCTTGCTCACATTTACGGCCGCCTGGTTGATCTGACCGCGCTTCTGTGCGGAGCCGCTACCGGATACTTCCGTGGTGATGTCATGGGCCTCGTTGATGATATGAAGATCCTGAAGCCCGCAGGCTTTATCTCCGTTCCTCGCCTCTTCAATCGCTTCAACTCGGCAATTCGAGATGCAACTGTTGAGGCTCCAGGCATTCGCGGAGCTCTTTCGAGAAAGGCCGTCAGCACCAAGATTGCGAACATGAAGCTTCCTCCTGGAAAGGCCACTAATAAGCATTTCCTGTACGATCGCATCTGGACCCCTAAGGTCAAGGCTGCTGTTGGCTTAGAGAGGGGACACACAATGGTTAGCGGTAGCGCGCTGCTGGACCCAGAGGTTCAGGAGTTCCTCCGGGCAGCATTTGGCGTTCACTTCGTTCAAGGATTTGGTCTGACTGAGACCTTCGCGACTGCTTCCGTGCAGCTGCTTGACGATTTCTCTACTGGCAACATTGGCCCGCCTCACCCTTGCGATGAGATGTGCCTGGAGTCTGTGCCCGAGTTCGATTACCACGTTACCGATAAGCCCCGCCCTCGTGGTGAGCTTCTTATTCGCGGCCACAACGTCTTCGACCGATATTGGAAGAACGAGGAAGAGACCAAGAAGGCTATTGATGCTGATGGTTGGTTCCATACTGGCGATATCGCGGAAATCGACAATATGGGTCGTTTCCGGATTATCGACCGTAAGAAGAATGTGCTCAAGCTCGCTCAAGGCGAGTATATCTCCCCTGAGCGTATTGAGAACGTGTACCTCGCGAATACTTCCCTCATCAATATTGCATTCGTGCACGGTGACCCCAAGGAGTCCACGCTTGTCGGCATTTTCGGTGTTGAGCCCGTGAACTTCCCGCCTTGGGCCAGCAAGATCCTAGGACGTGAGGTCAAGGAGGGAGACAACGAGGCGATCAAGGCAGCAGCAGCAGACCCTAAGGTTCGCGCAGCTTTCATCAAGATCCTGGACAAGATCGGCCACGCCCATAAATTCAACAGCTACGAACGCGTGAAGAGCGTTCGCTTGGATTTGGAGCCATTCACTATTGAGAATGAGATGCTGACCCCCACGTAAGTTGACCCTGCACCCCCCCCCTAAAACTACCCCCGCATTTCCCCAATACGCCTTCACATGCTAATCCACGCTTCGGGTTCTTAGTCTCAAGCTCAAGCGTCCTCCCGCTGCTAAGCGCTTCCGCAAGGAGATCGATGAGATGTATGCTGAGGTCGCTGCCGCGACACCGCTGTCGAAGAGCAGGTTGTAAGAAAGCTGTCCTTCGTCGGGGTGGTGTCCTGTTTGGAAGTGTTACCTGAGGCTTCAAAAGAGCTGGGGATTGCTTGTTTTGCGATACTTTTTGTACAACCATTAACGAAGAGTGATAGTAGCTCTTCAGGTTGAGCGATGGCGCAGGTGGCAGAGAGCCATGCTCGATTGACTAAAACCTAGATGAATGAATATTTGATGTTTACGCAAGCGAGCTGAAAACGCAAGACGTGGTGTGTAATGTGAAATGCTGTGACAATGTGATATATATTTGCCGCGTTTCAGTGTCATTAGAACTGCGCGGCCTATTCATTAACGAGTCAATTCCCAGGGCTCAAAGGTGTTTTGGCAAGTTGTGATATTGTTCCTGGTCCATTTCTCCGCATTCTATTCCTCGTTGTAAAGCAGCCATACACCGCGGAAATTGAAAACGTAGCTCTAAAATGGCACACTAGGCCTGGATTATTCGTTCTACAATGATTCTGTAAGCATTCCTATTTACTGTAATGAAATAAAGTGCGTAAACATTGAGGTTCGTAACTGAAATCAGGCTGCTTATTAGATTCTAGAATAATAAGGAGTGTCACAGATAGTTGGTACCAGTCAACATGGGTTGGCAAACTATGCCTGCCAGCACAGGCTACGATGCTCTTACAAAGGCTTCCAAGCCTGACATGCCTGTCTCAGAGAAATCAAGACTCTTACTTACAACTCGCCTTGAACGCACTGAACGTGCCTTAACTTTTCTTGACGTCAAGGGCTTGCCTTTGCAGCCATAATAAAAGGTATGCGTTTAAAGAGTATTAATTGAGCAATATTGCATTGTTTATAAGAACTTGTCTTATTATAGCAAAATGTATACTAGCGCTTATTATGTATTTATTGCAGTTGAAAGGGTACTACTAAGTTAAATTTTATTATATTATATTATAAGAAGAGAGTTTTAAGAATACCGTTAGCCAGTATATGCAATTAAAAGGCATGCACTGCTTTAGACTCTTTCCTGCTTCTAAATTATCCCCGCTTTTTGTCTTTATCTTGTTCTTTACACATAAAGCGCAAACTACAAACAGGTTCTATGAGAACAATAGCATCAGTTCTCATGTTGGAGCTATGGCGTAAGTGCAACTACTATCCTACCAGTGCTTTCTGCATAAATTCCATTTGCTTTTCTTATAATTTTCGCCGCCAACCTGGTGGCACTACCTACGCGGATGTGGGGACGCTGTCCGCCACCTCCTTGAATCGCCCAGTGCCTCGACGCGGATCGCGTCACCCTGACCGCCATCCACTCGCTGTACTGAGTACTCCAACGTCAACCACCTTTTTCCATTCGTCCTTGTCGAACGTTTAATGGCCACGGCGACTGTGCTGACGAGGAGTTCAAATAGTCATTCCAAAGCCGAGGTCATCGACCTGACTTTGGACGATGATGTTATAACGAACGAGCCGCCGAGGAAGCGGCAGCGGACGGAACAGCCACCAACAACGTCACACTCCGGCCATGGGCCGGCGTCCTCGGTACTTGACGGCTTTAACTGCACTATCATGCCGAGAATAGATGCAATCTTGAAAGATCTGCCAGAAAGTGTCGCCGAAAAGCAACAGCTACGGCAGCACGCACGGTTGAGGCTGATCCAAGATGGGTCGACTGTTGCGGCGGGCCTGGCTACGAGGTGGCAATTCTCGCGGGAAAGGGAAGCTTTGATTTCGAATACAATCCGCAAGATCCTTCAAGAGATTCGACCTGTAAGTTTTCCATGGCGTTGTAAAGCGACTGATCACGTAGAACTGAAGAACGGCTGACCCTGCGCTGAAGAGACATCTCCTACCTAAACCACCGATCCAATTGTCGGATGACACGAACCAATACTCAAGTCAAGTACCGCTCTCTTCGCCGAACCTTGCGCACCGACCGGTTGGACATGTGAGTGTGGGTGGAGGAAGGGCTGCTTCAAACACGCCTGTGCCTCTTCCAACTTATGCTCATGATCAGTCGCATCGTCATCAGCCTCAAGGTTTTCCAGCCGCATCTCCTGTACCCAAGCAGACTTCTCCCGTTCCATTTCCTCGGCACATTCTGCAGGGAATGACTCAAAGGGCATCGGAGGCGCGGGTTCAGAAGCAGGGGCCGAGTTCGCCTGGAAAAGCCTGGGGCGGGAGCAATGGGATTTCGGTGCAATCACTACAGCCATGCTCGAAGGAAAGACTAGCAGAACCGTTGCAAGAATCCGTGACAATGCCGATATTGAACCGTAAAGCGTCGATAAGTCCGGCAAACCCGACGACGCCTTCAACAACACAGCTCTCGAGAAGATCTAGGTCTATCGGTGTCTCTACAACAACGGAGGCGAAGCAAATGAGTCGAAGCGGAGCGATTTCGAACACCCCTACGCCAAAACCCGCCAACTCGGTATCAATCCCCAACCTACAGTCAGTCTCCAGCCGTTCAAGGCAATCAAAGGTTTCAGCAACGCCCTGTGTTACGATTTCGCAGAAAGACAATAATGACGACGTTCGAAGACCGTATCTATGTGCAAGAGAACGTCGGGAGATCGCAGCGTGTGTACGCAACAGAAGATCAGTCGTTCCCGGCCAGCTTATATCTTCAACGACGTACCACATCGACCTGACGGATGATGAGCTTGGATGTATCAAGTCTGCCCTTGAGTCCTTAGATGTGAATCATCTTACGCTTGCAACTATTAAGAACCATCCCAAGCGTGTTGATTTGGCCTTCTTTCTAAGCACGAAACTGAAGGGTCGCAACGTTAGTGACATGCGCAATTTCTTGGAGGACCTACCGGAGCTCGATGAGAAGCAGACGCGGCACACACTTTCACTGGCTCGCGACGACTTCCTTGAGCAGCAGCGTCGGCGAGATAGGCGCATCAACGCCCTTCGATTGAGCCGCGAGATGAACGGCGCCTCTGGCGTTGGTGCGCCAATGTCTCAACAGAGTCTGCAGACTGAAGTCCTGAAAGATTTGAGCGACTCGTTGGGACATACCTTTGCAAAATTTGGCCAGTGTTCTGGCGACGTGGCAACAATGGTATGGATATCTGAGAGGTCGATCCTGTGCGGCGCTACCAGCACTATGGATGACCGAACGTTGGACCATAATAAGCAGGGAAACTTGGTTCTGTACTCGACGTCGACTGATAAACTGGAAGTGTTCAAGGACCACCGTGAGCTGCGAGTTAGGAAAGATGGGGAGAACAGAGACTTCTCTAGAGAGAAGTGGCTCTATCCTTCTGTTGTCGCTTCGACCATCGATTCGGCTCGCAGCTTGGTGTATACGGCTGCGTTTGACAAGACTGTCAAAATCTGGAAGATCAAAGGTGATGCGGCATCAACAATGGGCGTTATTGGGACGTGGCCTCACGAAGGAAAAGTCAACTTCGTTGCGGCCGCGCTGAATGGCTCTGGATTAGTAGCCACGGCAGCTGACGTCTCAACGAAAGCCGTTCGCGTGTATGCCATTAACACGCAAGATCCAGATGCCAGCCAATACATCTCCTTGTCATGCCCACGTAAGGATGACCATGGCAACGACCAATGGGCGTACTGGCCATCGACCTTGCAATGGGGAACGGCTAGAGGCACTGAGCATTTGCTCGCTGTGGGTTATTCTCCTCGAAGTCGAGACGGAGATGAGAACCAGATCCCTGAAGACAAGCAGCGTACAGGCGCCATTCTGCTGTGGGATTCGTGCACTGGACGAGTGATCCCGGTGCACGCGAACACAGTCGCTAACGTGTTCGAAGTCATGTGGCATCCGAATCTACCTCAGCTGATCGTGGCAACATCCAAATCCGGGCTTCATGTCGAGAAGGGGGTTCAGACCCAGATAAGAATCTGGAAGCAGGATCCGGATCGACTGGCGACTGACCAAGGTTGGCACGAATACAAGACCCTGGATTGCACGGCGGAGGATATCAATGAATTAACGGTCATGCCGAACTCGTCACATCACGCATACATCACTGCTTCATGTACCAGTGGTGAAATCTTTGTATGGGACACCGCTCGTGGAGATCGACCCATCCATGTCCTTAAACACGGCCCATCCATCGAGCCGTTTGAGAATGAAGAGGACATGAAGCGTCGCGATGTTGGCGTCAAGTTCACAGCTTGGGGTCACACGCCCGATCGACTCTTTACAGGGTCTTCAGATGGAAAGGTCAACTTGTGGAATGTGCGCAAGAAGCGGCCTTTCATTCGAACCGTCATGCAAGGCGAAGGAGCCATCTTCTGTGGAGCATTTTCGCCAGATAAAAAGATACTGGCCATTGGGGACGGGCCTGGAACGGTATGGCTCCTGGCTGATCATGATGAGTATCCCACCTCTTGGGGAAAGGTCTGCATGAAGAGGCATATCCCATACGTGCCAGACACAGAAGATACAAGCCCGACCGAAGTCGTTGAGGAAGATGCAGATTACCCTCGAAGGCGATATCTGGATACTCAGCAGTTAGTCCACACTGGCAACCCCGTGGTTGGTGTGGTACAAGGCCCCTGCTATGCTGACAGTACACACTTCGACCTCGAATCGCATCTCTACGGGAACAAGGCCGGGCCCCTTGTGCCAGCAGTAGAACGGCAGCAGCAAGCGGCGCTCCGCGCCACCCAGCGCAGGAGAAGATCACTTCGAAGGCTCAGGCACATCGATGACCACAGTGAACAAACCGTGCAGCGTCACATCGAGAACTCAGGGAAGGATTTCGTCCCTGAACTTCTCGATCCGATGGAGTTGCGTGCCTTGAGAGAGGAGCGAGCCGAATTAGAGGCTTCGTTTGAAGAACATTTTATATACGAGCCTGGATTTGATTCTGATGGTTCTGAGGACGTTTGAGAGATGGAGAAAAGATCAGCCATTGTTTTTTATTCTTTTCTCGAGATTGCACCGGTCACACGAGGCCTGCATAGCGATGTTATGGGTTTTCGGCTTTGCATTACGAAAAGAAGTCATTTTTAACAGCGAGCATAGCAAGCGGCACAACACACACACAAGGAGGGGTTGGAAAGAGGAGTATTTGCTACTACCACCAAGATCTGCACTATATTCTTCCTTTGGCATCTTAGGAACAGAGTTCCTGACTTAATTAACGTGACTTGGGAGGTTTAACGCGAGTCCCCTAGTCCTGGTCGATCCGACTAGTAATCTGATTCTGAGAGATCATGGTAGCGTGCGTGAATCGACCCAGAGACCAGTTCTAGCTCGTGAATAAATGGCCAAGGTATCAATGGCGTTCTGTGAAACTTAACTATATGAACCCCTGGGAACAGTCTATGTGCGTGATGACTCCAGATCTTGCACTCATGCTAAGGAGAATTGATGAAGGATTTGTCTCATGACTTTGGTGTATCGTCTTCTTACCTGCGCCACCACGATTTCATTTACAAGGTATATGATTGGCTTTTCCTTTTTCTACGTAGCCTAGTAGGTTCAAGTAGCACCAAAGAATGTCGTTCCAAACACACATACAGAGGGAGGGGGGAAAGGCAGCAGATTCTCAACCAAAAGGCCGTGCCGGATACGTCGGCTTCACTGAAACATGGGAGGCATCAGGAAGCTCCAAACCCTTGGTCGAGCATCTTGCTGTAAAAGAACAACAGTAGGCATCCCATGTTCATACCCTTTTTTTACATTATACGACATCGGAGATGCTTCCAGATGTTGGCGGCTGAAGGTTTTGTTTGCTCTTATTCCCTTGCCCTGGCCCGCCCTTCCCCCGTTTTGCGAGCAGTGGATGGATGCAATTAATCGTAGAATGAACATTTTCTCTTCTTTTTCATGATGCATAAAGAAAAGTAGATGCCAAATATTTCTCCTCCCATTTTCCATGATCATTAACATGTTGGCGCTATTCACCCGGTCCGCGCGTTACGTTGGATGGGCATGGCGGCCACTTCCTCTGTTTTCCTTTGTTTTTGTATATTTTTGTTTTTATATATTTTCTTTCGCGTTTTCTTTTGAAAGGAAATCAATACACAATCGGTTGTTAAGATTGATTTCTCCATCTCTCAAGTTGGCAAAAGACATCTCATTGAGGAAATGTCCTGGGTTTCGCGACCTCTTCCGTCTACGACAGCTTCTGGCAATCAATTTTGATGTCGATGGATGAATTACTAATTAATCAAATAAAAGTAGGATTTCCATTCGATCGCATCAAAAATCCCAGCTACAGTACTCCGTACATACCATAGCTATCCCGCCCCCTGTGGTCATTTCCGGAGCTCCAGGGACAAGGATCATCCTTCGAGTCAAAAGTACGGCATGGAAGAAGGCCATTTCTCTTCAACAACCCGCACCCCCCTTGCCCACCACTATTTGCTTCTGGCGGGGAGATCTCCCGTCCCCCTGGTATCACTTCCTCGCCTCAGCCGGCCGAGAGAGACTCCGACCCAGGTTTTAGTGACACTCGGTTCGATTCCAGGGTGCCCAGTCATGAACATACGATACAGTATGGTGTGTGTGTGTCTTTTCCGTCTCTTGTTCGTGTGTAGCAAGGGCAGAATGGGCGGTGCCTCTCTCTATCTTGTGAAGAAATACGCGGTAACACCCTCATCCAAAAGATCTGATGACTGACAACCTTGGATATGAAAACTCATTACGAGAGATCTCCAATGACCCATACGTTTGGTCTCGAGCAGAGAGAAGACCTCGTGCAGCTTCTCAATCATCAGTGACACTGCCCTGCCGTTGAAATGGAATCTCTTTACAAACTGCGACAGCACATCACGTTTCGCTGCTCATAGATTCGTCATGTTGACCGTTGACCAGTAGTAGTTAACTAGCTGTGTTTTCTTTTATGTCATCGTAAAGCGTGCCTAGCAAAGTCCAATATGCTCCCTAATGGCGAATAAAGAAATGCAGCAACTCGTTCAGAGTAGGGATCGTGTACTGGATGACCTTGATGGATGGAGAGAAGAAGGGGATAGGGGGGAGGGGTGCGATGAAGAGGTAACGTAGTAGTGAACAGCTGAGCTGCATATCATACGCCTCACGGCCGCATACGCTGGATATGAACAAACACACACACACACACACCAACACACTGATCTCTGCCATATTCTGCAAATTCACACATGCTCGTCCCATTGTCCGAGGTTGCCCTTTCGGTACGTCTCCGGGTCTCACACTTTTTAATTCACCCGCTTTCAGCCGTCATTGGGACTTTTGCCCGTTTTTCTCCAGACATGAAGGGACAAAGAAGAACAAGAACAAGGCTAAGTGACAGGCTCTTGTTTCTTCAAAACTCGTAACTTGTCTCACAATATTGTGTTGGACCGACCCATGCATGGCCAAACCCTTTCGCAGAGCATGGATTGTGTGTACGAGACGTGGGACATTTGGTCAGCAGCGTCAGCTTCCGTCCTTGACCCTTGCTTCTTCTTGCTGCCAGGAATACAACTAGCAGACCCATCCATGTTGGACGAGTACAGTGGTATGGAGAGATAGCAGCAAATGGGATCCGCGATCGGATCATACATGCATACCTCTCTCATAGGATTCTCGAAACCAGCCAACTGACGGGCTGACGGGGAAGCCAGCCATCGTCACGGGGAGAAGTAAAGGAGGAGTCACGGCGACAACAAGGCAAACGGGAGGCAGGTGAGTGAGTTGACGGACTACACCATAACCCCAAACACCTTGCAGCCGCTTCACACAGCGTGTGGGAAGCACTCTCAACCGTTGCCAACATAGCCCAGGAAACCAATGCATGTATGCACTTTATGAGCCAACGGTATCAAGAAACGATGAGCGAAAAGGGGAGAAAGGGGGGGCGTGTGGCGCACCCATCTTCGAAGAGTGAAAGCAGCCTCATCATTGGTGAGTTTTCAATCGTCCGAGCCGTACCTGCATTGTAATGAACGAAGTCACCGGCGAGGTGAGCCGTGGTAACTCTCATTCTTGGTGCTTTCTCTCACTCGATTCCCTCGTTGTATCAGAGTTTTGCCGTCCAGTGGCGCTCAGTTTGTGCCGGCTTTCTGTGGGTGTGGTGTGGTGTGGTGTTGCCGTGCCGTGAGCGTGGGAGAGAAAAGAAGGAAACGCGTTTGATGAAGGGAATACATTGGTTGGCTCGTCTTCTTATCTGGTTCGAACGCAGATGTGGCTTGTGTATTCAAAAGGGAAAAGCAAGTAAGGGATGCTGGAAAAGCGGCATGGCCCGTTGGCGACGGAGTATACACATACATATATACATGTAGCAGTACAACTTGATCCCCCTTCCATCAGACTTTGTGTTTCTTTCTTATCCAAGGGGAGGGGAGTAAGTGTTGATACGAAGATTTACTTTTGTCGAAAAGGGGTCCCATGTGCATCTTGACCTCTTCTCTTTATTTGTCTTTGCTTTTCTGTTGAAGACTGTCGCCATTCATCATGGCCAAAGGCATCAACAAGACGGCTGTTGTGGTACGTACCTATCTTGGCCATCTCTTTTGTTTTCAGAGAGAGAGAGAGTGTGTGTGTGTGTGTGTGTATGACAAAGAAGAAGAAGAAAGGGAACTGACACACCAGGTCTGGTTTTCTACAGCCTGTGGAGGGTTCTCTACTCGCCCTGGCCATCATCCTCACCTCGGTGCGTTTGGTCCTCCGGCTCATCATCCAGCGCACGAGACTCACGACGAGCGACTGGCTCCTCGTCGCCTCGTGCGTCAACTGCATCGCGCTCTTCTCGACGGACGTCATGGCGTACAACCTCGGCGGCATGGACGACTACGACGCGGACCCGGAGAACGCGGGACCGCAGACGGACGCCGACGCCGTCTCGCTGATGAAGGTGGCCTTCTCGGGCAACTACTTCTACGACACGGGCATCTACTTCCCCAAGTTCGCGCTCCTCGCGTTCTACTTCCGACTGATCCCGCCGACCATGCCTCGGTTGAGGAAAACCCTGTACGCGGTGACGGCGTTGACGGGCTGCTTCGCCGTGGCGACGTGCATGGTCGACACGTGGTGGTGCGGGAGGAACGTGGCCGTTAACTGGCAGCTCGACGGCGAGTGCAGTGCGTTCGACTCCATGGACATTGTGCGCATTGACTGGGCCATGAACATAACCTCTGATATCCTGAGTAAGTTGTGCTTTTTTCCTTTGGACATGTTGGTGGGCGCTGGCGATTTGGCATATCATCCATTTCGACTTGTTTGGTTTGTTCACTCCCGCTGAATACGGAGCCCATACGCAGTCTTCTCGATTCCCTTCCCCATGCTTCGGGGCCTGCAGGTCAAGAAGAGGTTCCTATTCGGTCTGATCGCTACGTTCTGCTCGGGCATGATCACTGTGGCAGCCAGTGTGAGCAGATTCGCCACCATCTCAGCGGTCCACGCGTGGACCAATGTTTGTAAGTTCTCTCTCTACTCTCTCGAATCGAATCGTATCGTGTCGTATCAAAAAAAAAAAACTCTTTAGCTTACGGAGATGCCATATCGACAGACGTTCTATCCATGGCCGAGATGGTCGCTGCCATCACGGTCGTCTGCCTACCGGCCCTCAAGTCCCTCATCAGCAACGGGGTCGAAGCAACATCCAAAAGGGGGGCCACAAGCGACAGCTCGCGGAACAAGTACGCCACGTCGTCGAGTCACATCAAACTGTCCTCCGGAAGAGACATGTACGCTACGACAACCAGGGTCGGGGCGGAGGACTCCGGCAGCGAGACCGAACTCAACGTCATGAAACGGCCAGATGTGATATACAAGTCGGAAAGAGTAAGCGTTACGTATCAACAGCGGGATAATATGTGACAGAGACAGGGGGCTCGGGGGGGAGAGCAGCGCTGAAGAAGAGTGAGAATGGAGAGACCTTTGTTAGCATTCCAGGGTGTCTTTTGCTGCACACAGTAAGTACAGTACAGCACAGTACAGCACACGGTGAACAGAGCAACAATTCATTGTCAAGTGCCACAATATAGCTCCAAGCTGCTCATTCATACAATGCTGATTTGCTGATGGCTGGAACAAGCCTTTGTACTCCTACCGAAACTTTGGATTAGTAGTTACCGAGTTCTGTTCACAGTTGGCAGTAAATGGCCCAGTTGAGGGCAGGGGAAGAGCCGGATGCAGCAGGGGCTTTTCTCTCTCTCTAAAAAAAGATTAATGGAATAAGCGAAATCACAAGCTTGAATTTCTCTCGCTTTACTTGCTGTATCAAGTAAAAACAGGAGCAACTGAGAGAAGAAGGAGGAGGAGGGGGGGCGTGTGAGAAGGAGAAAGGTCGGTTCCTGTTGGTCGTTAGATGTGGCGTTTATATGAGGTTGCCCTGTGCCGTGTCTGTTGAAGATCCCTGCTTCTGCTTCATCCAGGGTTGGGGGCAACACACACACACACCATACCACATTCCCAATGAAAGATGATGTGTGTGTGTGTGTGCCCACTGTCTGTGTGTCTTTTGGGATCAACGTGGTTCGCCCGAGTTTTCGCTCCTTGGGGCCCGGGACATGCTTGCTCCGGCATGTAAGTCGAAAGAAACCAATGGATGTAAGACCCCTTTCTCGAACCAGGAAACGCTTACCATGAGACTGTGTACTTTTATGGACCAAAGGAGGAAAAGAAAAAGAAAAAGAAAAGAAAAGAAGAAAGGCGTGAAGCAAGCAGCGCACCCCCAAAAACATCCCTGGAAGCTGAAGCAGGCAGCTGCACACACATACAACATTGAACCACCTTGCTAACGGTCCGTTGACCCTTGGGATCGTGTTGTCGGGGCTGTCCAATCCCAGCCAGCCACATCAGTCAACTTAGTAGACCGCGTTATTGCACTATTTACTGTTATTCCAGGGAAGAAAATACTAGCAGACAGCCGCTCGGCCGGACTGCCAACCCGTGCCCCCCGGTCCGAACGCCTCAAGTGGGATGCTGTAACTGTAACGTACATGCTCGTCGTCCCTTGAACCCAACACAGGTGTCCTTCGGCTGTGGAACTACCATGTGCAGTGCAGTACAGTACAATGCCAGAGTGATTGATGGCCAGCCACAACATGGAAATAGAAGGGAGACGGGGGGGGAGAGATCGTCGTCTGGACCTCGCACACAGATGGAACACTAAATGGAAGCAAAGACGAACAACCGGCCCAACAGCTCCTGGTTGGTTGGCACCTTACCTTTCGCCTCGTCTGGTTTCGGTCTCGAAGCTGGTATTAACTTACTAGTCTCCGCCGTTTATACGACAGGCAATGAAATGAAATGCAGAACACCGAGCCAACAAAAGCTCAATCTTCAGGGTTGTTTTCCTCCTGACTAGGGTGTCTGTCCCCTTGCTCACCACCACCAACAAACATCCTCTTCGCTTTCGTGCCGCCGTCGCACGACTCCGCCTCCGCAAATCAGGGCAACGATTTCGCTCAAGATGCTACACTACAGCAAGTAAACCATTGGTGTTCTTTTTTCTGTTTCTTATTTCCAGTTACCCTGCTCTTTTGCCACGAGAGAGGTGCGTATCTCCGTCCGGCTTGGCGGTACTGCAAGTAACACCTGAGACTTGGGGATCTGGCATCTCGTCTCTCTCGCTTTTCCTCGCTTGCATTGTTTATCTGTCTCTCTCTCTCCGATTAGCAGCTCATGTTTAAAATAATTTACTTGTCTAACTCCTCTTGATCCTCCCCATCTCGTACTCTCTTTGTTAGTTGCTCGTTGGCAGAGATATTCTTAACCCTAAGCCCCCCCAATACGCGTTTGCGTTTGTTGCACGGAAACATTATTCTTCAGTTTTGGTTCTCTTGGGCTGTGTGTTGTTGTCTCTTCTTTTTCTTTTTTTGGTTTGTCTTTGCTCCTTGTTCTCTCTCCCCCTGTCAGCCACGTGTAGCACGCAACAATGTTCATCGACGGCAAGGACTGCATGGTAAGTTCTTCGACCTTTTTTTCCTGTCCTGGATTTCCCGAAACCCAGACAAGAAAAGAATGAAAGGAGTTCAAAGAATGGTTCACCGGTCCGAATGAAGTGAGACTCCTTCCATTCCCGCTGACTCTTCTCCATCGTGGATAGATATCCGAATGGATCCTCCTCTCGGCTGCCTACGTATTCGTCGGCTTGCGAATCTATACGCGTCTCTTTCGCCTGAAAGAAGGTCTGCGATGGTCTGATTGGCTTCTCCTCCTATCCGCCGTTGACGCACTCGGCTTGATCATCTGCGATACTCTGACCTACCGGATGGGCGTCTTGGACGAATACGAGACCTCAGTCGAGCTCTCAAAGGTATGGATTTTCTTCTTCTCCTCCTTCTTACCTTTTCCATGTTTGCCCTCTTTTCTTCGATTCAGGGTGCGAACATCCAAAATTTCCCATTGCTGATTGGAGGGAAGGGGAATAGATCTCATTCGCCTCCAATTACTTCTACGATGTCGGCATGGGCTTCCCCAAGCTCAGCATGCTGGCCTTCTACTGGGAATACTTCAACCGTGAGATCGGCTCCGGCATGCGCAAGGTCCTCTGGGGCATGACCGCCTTCGTCATCGCTTGCTACACCGCCATCCTGTGGGACGACACCTTCTTCTGCGGAAAGGACGTGTCAGTCCAGTGGTCCCAGGAGGAGGGTGCTTGCAGTGTGTTTTACGCACCGGAGCCCTTCATCGTGAACTTCACCTTGAACTTGGCCTGCTATCTTGTTGGTGAGTCTCCCTTTCTTTTGGAGGAGAACACAGCACGGGGGTTCGGAGTGAAGCTTATTTCGGAACTGACACTCGGTTACGATTCTAGTCTACGCCATCCCAGTCATCTTCCTCGTCCAGCACATCCTCCACGCTTCCGCTGGCCTCACTATCACCTTCATCCTCGGTACCCTTACCATCTTCAGCACTGTTGTGCGCTTCGCCACTCTCAAGATCGGTACTGGCCAGGAGAACCTTGTTTGTAAGTGGGAAAACTGCCAGCCAGCCCTCAATCTCATCCGCGAAACCAAATAAGAAGCGAACCACTTCTTGCTGACGCCAGAAAACACCCCTCAGACCCTCTCAGCATGGTCGAGATGGCCCTTGCCATCATCGTTGTTTCCCTCCCTGGTCTCAAGCCTCTGCTTCACCGTGGCTCCAAAAGCCAGACTTCCGAGGACGCCGTCGAGGTCGCTCACCATCACCATGACCTTAAGTAAAGAGGGAGTCGAGCCGCGGATTGGTCGGTTTTGGTGGAGAGTTCTTGCATCTGCTGAAGAATGGTAGACTCGTGGAGCATGGATGGTTTTCGGTTTAATGCGTTGTTATCATTCCAGGATACCAAATCTACCAAGAGCATGACTTGGTTCGATTCAATCCGATGCAACTGTTACCCGCAAGTCACAAGTTAGGAAACATATATAGGTCTTTGTGGGCTGAACATTGAGACATTGATTGAAGGCACTGTGTTCTGGAAGAACGACGTCAAACGTCCCTTTGGCGCGGCTAATCACGGGTCACCGAAAGCCCGGCAATTTCCAAACTCAAAATTGCAGCCCAGAGACTGGTATATTATACTAGAAGGGTCCGACACATGTCTCACGCTTGTCAAGCATCGCACGTGGAAATGTGTAGCGCCAGCAGACGCTCCGCAGTACCGATCAGAGGGACGCAAATATCTATATCGACCATATTCCGAATATCAATTGTACTTTTTTGTCACAAAAAGTACTCCGTAAACGCCTCGCTTCTAATGCTTAGCTGTGACCGTGTCACCGGTCAACGCCTCAACGTAAGTCTTAGCCCTGTGATTGAAGTTGGTTAGTCTTGTCTCGATGAACATAGACAGATCCATGGTTGAACTCACATATCTCCAAGAGCAACCATGCAAACAGTTTGCCAGACGCCAAGTCCAATGCGGGGAGCAACGCCACGGTAGAGGCCGCGGATACCGTTCTGGCTGTAGATGTAGCGGAAGGTATTGCCGACAGTCATCTTCTTGGGACGGTTGGGATCCTCCGTCTTGCTCTGCATCTCGACACGAATAACCTCGATGGGCTGGTTCCAGGCGCTGAGACCACCACCGATGGTGGAAGCAAGGACCTTCTCCAGGGGAGCGAGTTTCTCATTCTCAGCCTTGCCAGTCATATTGCGAATACCACCTTCGGCAAGACGGCTGAGACCGAAACGAGAGCCCCAGTTGGTCATTTGACGAATGGCAACGGCATTGACACCCTTGTTAATACCACGAATGCCCTCGCGGCGGTAAATATCCATGAAAGTGGCAAAGGTGGACTGGGGCTTAACACCAGAGGCAGCCTGCTTGTGCTTGGTGATCTCGACAGTCTTCATGCAAGTGCAGAAGCCCATGGTAGCGTAGGCCTGAGCGACACCTCCGGTGATACCACCGATGATACCACCACCGAACTCACTAGCACCAGCGGCGCGAGCGTAGTACTCGGCTTCGGAGGCGACAAAGAGAAGAACGGCTCCCTTGGTAGAAGCCTCAATCCAGGCCCAAGGGATCAGTCCCTGGTAGAAGCCCAGGACGCCGCCACGGCCCCAGACACGGCCGAGAGCGGTGCCGAACCCGTCACCGCGGTGGGCGGCCATCGTGGTCTTGACGACCTCAAGGGGTTGGCCGAGGGTGGTGACCTCGAACATGTTGAGGCCGGCGCCGAGAAGCAAGTTGGAGAACTTGATGGGCTTCTTCTCCAGCTTCTGGGGCTCCCCAATGGGAGCGGGCAGGGTGGCGGTTGCGGCGGGCATGTTGGAAGTCGACGCGTCTCTTGCTTGTCGCGCGGATTAGGGGGGCCCTGACCAAGGGAATAGGGTGCTTCTTCGCGCGGGGAGAAAAGAAAAAGAGTTAGTCTTGAAGACGTTCAGGGATGTTTGGATGGAAGTCTGATGGAATGAGGAGAGAAGAGAGAGCGAGAGGAAGAGGAAGAAGGGGACGGCTCGGGTAGATTAGGGAGAATCACAAGCTAAAAGCTGGGGGGGATGAGCTCCTCCCAGGCTGTCAGGGTCCTTGCTCAGCACCTAAAGGAGCTTCCCCCTCAGTGGCTGGAGACAGTGCTGATTCAACGGGTGAGGCTAAACTGGCCAATGAGAGCATTGCTTACTTATCGTTCCTTGGGGAGCTGGACTTTAGCTCGAAGATCTGATGGGACAGCTCGAGGCGCAGTTGAAGATAAAAGGTGTGGCTGAGATAAGGGGAGTCCGCAACTAAACGGAGTGTGTAGTGAAAGGTCCAAGGTGAGTTGGAGGTTGGAGTGACAACCTTATGCTACAAAACTGGCATCACTTTCACATGTATATATCTCCCGAATCGGCTGTCAACTGTACGAATACCCCGCTACCGGTATAAAACCGTCTGAAGTTGTTTTTTAGAAGCGTTTCAGTGGTCCCGCGGGAACAGTAAATGTAAATTGCTAGGCTTTCCTCGGCGAACGTCTCGCAAATTCGAGGGCCGAGGCTTCGGACACCGACCACATGCAGCAACGAAATCGGGGCACCGAAAGCTGACAATGCGGGATAAGGATCTTAGCTCGGCGATAGAGCTGAGAGATTCTTCTCTGCGGTTTATACTTGTATGTGTCTGGTACCGTTTGATCACCACTCGGAATACTTAAAGGACCAGAACCGGACTCAAGGCTTGCCATTGACACGTTTGACCTCCCTGCTCTAGCCACATGAGGCTGATATTGCGAAGCCACGTGTGGCTTCGCCGAATACTCAACAACCTGCAGCTTGCTTCACGATTGTTGGGCCTCATTGTTCGCTAGCCCCTGATTTTTATCAGCCCCAACGATGGCCTACTACACTGGTTCATGCGCGACATAAAAACTGAGCTATCTTAGCTCTTATCGATAAGCACCTGGAGACTGGCAAATTTGGGATTTCGGAGTCTGCACAGACAGGTTATGAGTTTCGACGAAGAGAAACGAGCTACATAAACTTCTAAGCATTCACAAAGTCAAGATATTGTTAACTATACAGGGCTCTTGTACGTTCATTGCGTCAAAACTAACTTTTCAAGAATCCTGTAACGGAGGTGAGACGAAACCAACACAACTGTATTGTACAACCGCCATAGGGCTTGGTATATATCGCGCCTCCTGCGGGTTCTCTATCCGCCACCATTTTACACAACACAGCCGCATCGGCCCCCCCGTCATCCTCATCCTCGATTCTATCGTCGTATCATAATTTCTTACAGCTTCTTGACAATCTCGATCCACTTCTCGGTGGAGAAGGACTTGGGGCGCTCAATGGGGGCACCAAAGGCGCGGTCGAGGATGAGCTGGGGAAGGACGCCGATGGCGCGGGAAACACCGAAGAGGACGGTGTAGTAGTTGGCCTCAGTCAGACCGTAGTACTGGAGAAGAACACCGGAGTGGGCATCGACGTTGGGGAAGGGGTTCTTGGTCTTGCCGTGCTCGGTCAGGACACCAGGAGCGATCTTGTAGACCTGGCTGACAAGCTTGAACATGGGGTCCTCAGGCATCTTCTCTGTAAGGTTGTTAGCGTCTGTCATGCGGTCTCGTGGAAACAATGTGACTTACCCTGAGCAAACTTGCGCTGAGCCATGTAACGGGGGTCAGTCTTGCGGAGGACGGCGTGGCCGTAACCGGGCACGACACGGCCGGCATTGAGGGTAGACCAGAGGTAGTCAGTAATGGCCTTGTCGCTGAGGTCGTCACCGATGACCTTCTTCATCTCGGTGAGCCAGTTGAGCACCTCCTGGTTGGCGAGACCGTGAAGGGGGCCGGCAAGACCGTTGAGGCCAGCGGCAAGAGAGAGGAAGGGAGAGCTGAGGGCACTGCCAACCAGGTGAGTGGTGTGAGCGCTGACGTTGCCACCCTCGTGGTCGGTGTGGATGGTCAGGTAAAGACGCATAAGCTCGACGAAATCGGCGTTCTCGCCGAAGCCAAGCTGGTTGGCGAAGTTGAAGGAGTAATCCTTATCCTTCTGAATGGGAGCGACCTTTCCGCCCTTGAAGACGTTCTGGTAGATGCGGGAAGCGATGTTGGGGAGCTTGGCAATGAGGTCCATGGAGTCCTCGAAGGTGTAGCCCCAGTAGTCCTTCTTGTTGATACCCTTGGCGTAGGCAGCGGCAAAAGACGAAGTCTGCTCAAGAGCAGTGACAGCAATAGAGAATTGAGCCATGGGGTGGAGGTCGGTAGGGCAGCGGTCGATCAGCTCCTCAACAAACTTAGGGAGGTCGGAGCGGGCAGCCCACTCAGCAGAGAGGTCACGAACTTGCTGCTCGGTAGGAACCTCACCGGTCAACAGGAGCCAGAAGAGACCTGTGTATACCACGTCAGTAAAGCTACACCACATGCACCACTCTGAAGCCAAGCTTACCCTCAGGAAGAGGCTCCTTGCCACCAGGGGCCTTGGGCAGAAGCTCCTGGCACTCAGGAATAGTCTTGCCACGGAAGCGGATACCCTCCTCAGCGTCGAGGACGGAACCTTCCCAGACGAGGGCCTTAATACCACGGGCACCGCC
The DNA here is from genome assembly GCA_008271525.1 of Sarocladium brachiariae. NCBI lineage: Eukaryota > Fungi > Ascomycota > Sordariomycetes > Hypocreales > Sarocladiaceae > Sarocladium > Sarocladium brachiariae. The sequence goes on along the minus strand of RQPE01000017.1, from coordinate 375,604 downwards.
ATAGACCTGGTCGAGGGTGACTTTGTCAATCACCTTGGAACCGTGCTCCCTGGGATCCGGATGTTAGCATGTGTCAATTCGGCCGGGTCGGAGGTCTTGAAAGGGAGACTGACTTGCGCAGAGCCTTGATCTGCTCGACCTTCTCGGGGAGAATCTCAGCGAAGCGCTCCTTGAGGGTCTATAAGAATCATTAGCACTGGTCCACAAGTAGCATCGCCCGGTCGAAGAGGTCATTGGAAGACAAGGATAAGCGCAAAGAGTCTGCCGAACATACCTGGGTCTTAGCCGAATAGTAACGAGCGCCAGCATAGGCGACGGCACGGCCGTTGAAGGCCGGGGCGCGAAGTGAGGCCCGGAGGGCAGTATTGCTGAGACGAGTGACAGAAGCCATGGCTGCTACGATAATGATGAAGCAGAGGGTTTAGAGAGGAGGATAGGTGGAGGAGAATGATGAAAGGGGAGGAGGTTTGTGATAAGCCGAAGACAGGTCGAGAAATTGGGGGAGCGGGTCCAAAAAGTTGAAAAAGACGCAGAAGCGCATCGGAGGCGGCCAACAGTCCTGAAAGCCCCGAAAGGCCCCTACGACATCACCAACGGGCCACTACTAGTAGTACTCCCGAGGTGCTTTGCAGAGCAGGACAGCGGCCCCCCAATGAAAAAGTCGGCGGGACAACCACCTTGGCCGCATCCACTTTGATCGGGGAGACACTCGGCAGCTAGCTGAGTGCCTAAGGTGATAATAAAGCTCAGACAAGCATTTCGGTCCCAGCGTCATACTCAGAAGTCAAACGCGGTTACACCGAAAGCTACGTACACGGGTCCCATGTTCGGCTTTCTTTTACTTCAATCGGCCGTGGTCAATACTCGTGGATGGACAGGACCAGCCAGCAGTAGCTGCAAGTTTTTGGCTTGCGTATCTTCAAATTCTCAATTTTTTGGAGTACTCAGCCCTTATGCCTACCTAACGCGGAACTTGGCAATTGTCATCGCACAGGTTTGAGTCTCGCCCCATCGCTTAGGTACTATTCACAGGTTGAGTGTGGTTCCGCTGGTCCGAGACGCATCCTCGGCACTTTTACAATATCTTGTTCACGGCGCATGAGGCTTTGTTGTATGTTTGGAACATCACCATGGTGATCAGTTCTCCTGTGGGATGATGGTGATATTGGTGTTGCTTCTTTCGTGACTGTAAGGAGATGTGCTGCAGAGATGTGTAGCACTTATTATTGGATCGTGGGATATTAATGGGTTGGTGGCGTATGCTAGTGGTGGTTGATCTATGTGAACACATATATGGACAACTGGTGGGAGTTATCCACAAAGAACTTAGTTTCACATAAGATGGCATTATTCGCTGAGCAACAGCGCCGCCAAAAACATCATTGTAACTAGAATTTGAACCAAGATGGATGTTACTTTGCGTCATGCTGAATCACTTCACAGTGTGACCTACAGGGTAAGAAGACAAGGTTATCGGCAAAACATCGGGCACAAACCAAGCCTAAACGGCCTAAGGCCGCAACCATATTTCCCGCCCCAAATACCTGTTTCAGTACGTACCTGCAAGGTTTTCCCCCTTCCCTGTGACTGTATTTCCTTCCAAGCGCGTCACGATCATTCCCTCCCCCCTTCTCCTTCCTCCTCATTCATTCATCACACATTATCAACCTGGCCATCGCCAGCCACAGCGCCTCGACATCTATCACGCCTCATCACCTAGCATCTGCCTGACAGAACGTCACTATTTTTTTCCCTGACTTGGTTCAGCACAGGTTGTATCTGCCGAGTCCTTAGAATCAAAGTTGCAATCACTGTTCTGCTCTTGCGACCGGGCCGTGACTCGACTTTTCAGCAATCGTAAAGCTAGCAGTGTCTTGCGAACAAACACGCACCCTTCTCCCGGCACGTATCACGCGCATTCTCGTATTCAAGAAGCGTATCCTATCGTACCGTAAAGGTCCAAAAGACTTGCTCTCGCTGTAGCATCAGAGCCTTATACCCTCCTCAACCAGCCTCAATCAGGTCTGCTCTTGCTCTCGTGACCTCGTTGAACGGCAGAAACGCCTTCACTTTGCACACAGCGCTTGTCGCTAGACCATATATTGAACATTATCATCGTTGGGAATACGCGCCACACTATGGCCTCTGCTGTAGCAGATCTAGAGGCTGGCCTGCAGGCCATGGCCGCCATGAAGCCTCCAGGAGTATCAGGCTCTAGGATTTCTAGCCTGACCTCTCTCTGTGTTGCCAACGTCCAGGCACGTCACTCTGATACGCACATCACACTGAACCATTGTGCTAACCAAGATTGCGCTCTAGTCTGAATCCGTTCTTATCCAGAAAATCTACACACATTTCAAGAAGGCTCCAGCCACTCATAAGCTCGGAGTACTCTACGTCGTAGACTCAGTAACCCGCAAATGGCTTGAACAAGCCAAGGCTCAAGGCCAAGCTGTAAACAGCTCTGCCCAAGATGGTACATTTGCTGCTGGTGTTCACAGAGTGACGGAATTGATGCCCGTGCTGATGAATGACATTATCTCGACGGCCCCCGACGAGCAAAAGGTACGCAGTTTCCCAATATTGATGTAGCCGTGTATCAGTTTGCCTGCAGTCTGCCGTGTAGTCGATTTTCTCGACCGCCCTGTGCCATGCGTAAAGCGCTGAGGGATGTCTCATCAACCTATTCAGTATATCCCAAGACCCGCAACTCACATTCACTTTGCTCGCAGGACAAGATAAGAAAACTGCTAGATATCTGGGAGAAGAGCGCAACTTTCTCTCTTCCTCTTGTTGAAGGCTGGAGGCAAAAGCTTGCCCAACCAACCACCGCTGGACAGAGTACGTCACGTTTCCGAAGTCATTCGCGCTTTCGCATCTAATGTTCCTGTACAGTTGAATCTACGACCCCTCCAGGTAGCCCACCACCAAGCACGGTTGCTGGCATGCAAGGTAATGCCCCAGCATCAACCACTTCAGCAGCTCCAGCAGCACAAAATGGATCGTCCATACTTGAGGCACTCGCTGCACTTGCCCGCCAGAATACCTCTGCTCCTCCAAGTAACCCAGTCCAGCCTGCACCAGCTGCACCACTGTATGCTCTGCCTCCCGCCGCGGCTCCTCAGCCGGCATCCTCATCTGTGCCTCCCGCTCAGCCAGCGATGGCGTATCCTCCCCCAGCTGCACAGCCTGTGAATATGCCATCACTCCCGTTCTCCCTCCCTCATCAGGGACAGAACCCTCTGCCAGCCACAGCCCCTAGCCTCGCAAATGCCTTTGGAGCCGCGCAGATTGCGCCTCCAACTGCCCCCCCGGGAGGACAAGCACTAGATCAAAACACACAACAGCAAATCCTGTTGATCAAGGCACTCGCCGAACAAGGCGTTCCGTTTGATAAGATCCCGGCCCTCATTCAGACGTTAACGGCGGCTGGCGCTGCAGGTTCAGTGTCGGCACAGCCTCCAGCATCTGCTCCGCCAAACCTTTATGGCGCCCCAGCACAGCAGCCATGGCAAGCTCCCACTCAGCCAACCCAGAACGGCCCTAATCCGCGGGATAGGTTTCGTGACAGATCGCCCCCAAGATTCGGGAAACGTTCCCGGTCTCGTTCCCCAGACCGCGGATGGGGTAACAGAGGTTCACCTCGGGGAAGGGATCGCATGGAACATAGCAACAACTCGCCTCATGGCGATGATCGGTATGGCCGCCGTGGCGATGACTACCGCCAGCGTAGCCCCCAGGGACGTCGTGGTCGCAGCCCGAGCCCGTCCAACAACTTCCCTCCTGTCGAAAGGTGGGTCGAGTATGATCCTACGCTACCCTCAGGACACATCCGTGTTCTCAGTAGAACCCTCTTCGTAGGAGGCGTCACGTAAGTATTTTCGTCCTCGGTCTTAATTTCCAGCATCTGACAATATTCCAGCGTTTCTGAGGCAGAATTGCGCGGCATTTTCAGCCATTTCGGGACAGTTCAGACTTGTATTGTCAACCGTGAGAAGCGGCACGCATTCGTGAAGATGCTTACGCGCAAGGATGCCATGGCCGCCAAGACCGGCACAGAAGAGAGTAGAGATCCTGACCTGCACCTGAGGGTAAGTTCTACACGTTGAACAGGCTGGACATTTGGGCTAACTAGTATGACATAGACCAGATGGGGAGTTGGTTTCGGCCCTCGCGACTGCAGTGACTACTCCACGGGAGTCAGCGTGATCCCTATTCACAAGCTGACCGAAGCTGACCGGAAATGGATGCTCACAGCCCCGTACGGCGGCAGTGGCGGTCGGCCGATCGAATCCGGGCTCTGTGTCGAAGAGCCAGATATTGAGATTGGTGCTGGCGTTTCATCAAAGGCCATCAGTCGACGCATGGCGACAGACAAAGGCGGGAGTAACGGACCCAAGTCAACACGCGGACACGATGATGATGGCAACAGATGGCGCCGGGGACGGGATATCCCTAATGACGACAATGGTCATCACTCTAGCCAGGGGCATGGAGATCAGGTGCCCATTCAAGCTGGCGGACCTGCAGCGTTCCCGTTCGGGATTGGGACTTTGCCAAATGGCATGCCCAGCTTCCCAGATAACTTCACGTTTCCTGATCCAGGTCAGGGCAACAAGTGGTGAAACAGCCAGGACGAAGTCTTAAAGGTTCATTTCTTGACATAATGCATGAGGACTCCCTCTGGCGTCTGCGGCGCAGTGCTATGTTTTCGATCTGGAGTTGACAAAGGCTCTGATCACTTTCTTATGGAATGGCATTGAACATGCGGTGATATACCCAATTGGACTGTCTTGGCTGGCGATTGAGACTTTGACATGGTGGAAATCGGTTCATGAGATGCAATGGGAGGGGCAACTTGATAGTAGGATTTGGGGCACAAGCTATTAGGCACAAGAGAGACCTATGCAGTTGATTTACTTCAATCGTGCTTAAACAATGGCTGACAACATGGGTGCATGTAATAACGGTGACTCAAGAGACGGCAACCTTGCCTCTTGAACTAGCTACCCTATACTTGCTCTCTCGTGATATTCGACTTGAATGAACAAGGTTCCATTGCCAGCAACGAAGTGAAAGGAGATCAATGAACTAACATCTTTATTTTTTGCTTCGGATGCTCAACTTGTGACGTGTGCCAGCGTATGAAACGTGCTGATACGGTTTCCTTTCCACGGCCCGTTCTCAAGATGTTACTCGACAGAAGCAAGCTGTTCACATCCTGGATTTCGAGAGGACTGTGACACCCATTTCGAGACCAAGCCAGGTGTAACGAAAAGGTTACACGTGTTTCAGCCTTCTCCCACGTTTGTGATATGCTTATTGAACTCCTGTACTTCTTTACCTTTTGAGTTCTTTTTATTTCTGGGTTGATGAAACGCACGGATGAGATGAACATTGAGGGGGGCTGTTGGTTGTTTTGTTTCAAACCACCGCAAGCCCCTGCTGCGAATGCTACTATTACGCTGGGTTCGACGCTTCACCGTGGCGATCAAACGCACGACCCCCTACTACCTTAGCAACCGTATTACTTTAGGTGCTTGAGCTTAAGGTCAAGAGTTACGGTGGTATTATATGGTAATATGATAGTAGTAGTTGAAGGATTGTAGTGGTTCTGTGGTAGGGTTTGTTTCACCAAGAGCCATGGCGAAACAAAGCTCCGGGACGATAACCGAAAACGATTGCGCTCAGACTTCCCACCACGATAATCAGCACTGGTGAGGTTTTTGTGTTTTTCTAAAAGTGGCGTCGATAACTCATTCACTAGGAACCTAGTTGAACCGGACAGTGAACGAATGCAGTGGTAAAGAGTTTTGGTGTTTCAGAGAGAACTGGCGTTCCTCATACTGGTGGCGTCGCGTGCTGCGATCGCTCTGATACGCAACCGGCGTTTGTGCCTTGACTTACCCTTGAGTGTGGTCGTGTGTCATGTTTGAGGAAGTGGACAAAAAAAGACCAAGCAAAAGGAAAGAAAAAAGAGGAGCCTTCACTAGGTAGAGAAACGTAACCCTCCTAAGTGAAAAGGATGAGCAAGCTGACTCGGACTTACGCGAGTTCAATGTACCCTTGCTTTGAGTGCTCAGGTTTGCTCGCATGTACACGTCGCTTCTGGTCTCTCTCTCTGCGTGTGTGTGTGTACACTATGCCATTATCCTTCATGGACGAGGAACCCAAAGAAAAAGAAGAACTGACGATCACGGAAGGGCCGGAAATAGGTACTTGAAACCCAATCTTTGCCGTTTCCGGTTGTTGTCTTTGTGTGTGTCTTTTTTCTACAAGTAACACGAGGTTTTTTTCCTCCTAAGCTCCCATTCGAGTTTTTTTACCCACCCTATCGCGCGCCGGCAGTCCGGCCTTTGATGACAGCCTATATACGGCGCAAGAAGGCGAGAAATCTCTCTCTCTCTCTCTCTTTCTGGCCAATGGAGAATGAATACCGAAACCCGAAGTCCTTCCATCGCAGCAATCTCTCAACGCCGAAAGCTTGTTGTGGGAGAAGGCTCTGGGAGAGCTTATCGCTAATTGGCGGTGCTAGTTTTTCTCACACTTTTCTTTCTTTTCAAGTCCTCATTTAGCGTTCAAGACGGAGGTGGTTCATAGATAAGGCTCGACCGGAGATTCGCAACGGAATTGAATGTCATAAGCACTATGTCCTGAAGGAACAGCCACCTTCATTTGTATCTTCCCTGCACCACGCACTGAACGGTGGATGAGATGCACCTTTGCACGCCTCGGCTCCAGGTCCCGTTGGACAATCGCTCATCTTGAGATCCTGACAGCTGGCATGACAGAGAGAGAGTGGCCCCCCTCTCATATGACTACTTAGTTAACATGGGCAAAGCCTTGGGAGGGGATCCGGGATTCTAAACCCGTCGAATTGAATGACATTCTACCGCCCCATGGACAGAGAAACCCACTGGGACTAATGTAGGAACAGCCGAGTAGCGAAGCGGGTCGATTGGATACTCAACGCGGCAGTGATGAGTACATAGGAATACGTAGTAATACTGATGCCCCGGTTATGTACTGCAGTAATGGCAAGGGGCGTTGCTGTATGTATGCACAGTGCTGGAGAAGTGCCGTGGCAACGGGTTGCGACGAAGAATAAGAAGAAAACAAAGAGTGCATGGGTTTCATTGGTTTTCGTATATCAGTTTCAGGCTTACAGGGCCAGATGCGTTTTCTGAACTGCGTTCGGCTTTCGGTGATATTCCACCAAGAAGCTGAGCTGGCGAGGTTCACTCTGCTACCAGACAGGATTGTTTCTTTTGGTTGCGGTCCGCGGTCCGGGTTAACGCAGGCGGTGTCTCATGGGGAAGAGTGAACACACTCTACGATCTACATTTACATATACACCAATCTGCCCGATGACATCAATTGTGCTCAGTGACAGCTCAGGAACTAACCGTAGACTGGCACGCGACACTTGCATGTACTTGTGCACACTGTTGCACTTTCAATGACTTTGTCAGGAAGATAAAAAGACATCAAGAAACCCTATAAACAATAGACCCAGGGGGGGAGGGGCCAAGCTATCCCAAGCCGGCACGCTCGATGCCGAGAGATGCGTTGTCGCACGGCGAACAGATGCCGGATGGATCACAGGTCTTAGCGCCAAGAAGCAAAGAAAAAAAAAACGAGAGAAAGAAAAAGGTGATCGTTGTGACTGTGAACTTTGAGTATGATCAGTAACGTGTTCAAAAAAAAAAACTCCCTCGGACTCTAACTCATGGATGAAACGACAAGGCTGGACAGGGATGCTGGCTGGTGCCAGTGTGGTCGGACATGTTTGAATGTCAAAGGTACTACAACTACTACTATAGGTACCAAGTACAAGCCTGTCCCATCCACCGTACAGCGGCCCGTTGGAAGTACCTACATGCAATGCAAAACAGACGCTGAAGAGCCTCATCGCAAATATCGATCAAGGGGAAAGAAGACATCAGAGGGAATAGCCGTTGTCATAATGTCATGTCTGCCTTGCGTTCGTTATCATGCGGGAGTACCCTAGAAGCGGAACAAAAGCCGACACCCAGACCCCCAGGCTCACCCACTAATACTGGACAGTGCCAGGATGGGAGAGTTTGCTGTAATCTCTCTCTCCCCCCCAAAAGCAGGGGCATGTTGTGGAGGTGGGTAGTGCGGTTCACCAGTGGTCGCCTCATTTTGTTTTGCTTTTTCTTATTACTGCTTTTTCTTTCTTTGGCGTCGCTCCTCCTAGTCTCAGGTATTCGAGACTAGCCACATACGCACACTGGCGCTCGCACACACGCCCTTGGGAAGGAAAAAAAAAACCGGCACTGAGGAGACAGTTCTCTGCACAGTACGAAGTGGTACTGTAATACTAGTGTGTATCCTCCAAGAACATGGGACTAGCTAAGATAGGCGAAATAGGATACTTACACATTGGGAACGCGTAAGGGTTGTTTGTTTATTTGTTTGTTTGCTTGCGTGCTTGGGAACGAATATACATATGTAGGTCATGGGTCATAGGTATACTTTCCTTCGCATTGTTGCCAGGGTGGAGAAGAGAAATGAAGATGGAGATGAGATTGCGAGTATGGATGATCGCGACTATCAGCGCTTGGAGTAGCGTAGTGGTAGGAGAGAAGAGAGAGAAGAGAGAGCGAGAGAGAGAAGGCAAAAGTTTGAGGAGGGTGGTGAGAAGCACGCTTGGGCCAATTGTGTTTCTCCTCCACGGCGAAACCCCCCCGGCGTCCCAAGAGTCTTGTCCATCGCCAAGATTCACTTGGCTACTAACATACAGCCGAGAGACGAAAGCCGGCCAAAAAAAAAATGCAGCGGAAGATAAGCTAGCTAGCTGTAGTAGAATGCGAGAAGAAGGGGAAACCTTCCGGATGAAAAAAAGGCTACATCAGCAAAACCGCTCATACTGCGAAGAGACCCCCCAACAGGGTGCAGAGAAAGGCGAAGAAGCTACAGTACGCGGAGAGCGGGAAGATCAGGAACACCAGGCGCTAGAACACTGCACGGAAGACCACCGAAGCTTCTCTTGGCCGTGTGGGTGTGGGTGCACCGAGAGGGAGAGAAGGAGAGAGGATAAGTAAAAATCCCTCGTAGTAATACGGGCACATGCGAGTGACAAGAGAGACAAAGAGACAGAGGGTACAAAGTCACTGCTGTACCCGCCTACATGGTGCACAGACCAAGCCAAACCCGAAACCCAGAAAGGGGAAAACCCAAAAGAAAATGTAGCCGTAAGACGGTGGTGCATAGGACAAGAGACCCAAGTGGCCCAGTATGTTCCCTTTCCACCTTCTCTCTTATTACTAGTCAAATACAACAGTATGAGCACCAAGAAGTCGGTGACGGTGATGGAGAAAGAAAGAAATAAAAATTGGAGAAAATGACGCGCATCAAAATGGCTTCGGGGGGGCGAAAGGTACGTACTGTATGGCTCTGAAATCAATCCTCGTAATAACAGTACCACTAATACCACTACTATTACCTGAATGGCAAAAACCAAGGACATCGGGACAACCTAATCCTTCCTGAGAGGGACACGACTCGGGTTTGCCGTTGCATGGGTCCACAGAGGGCCAATGACAGAGCCCTGAATTTGTGCCAGAGTAAAAAGGCCCAAGGATTTCCCTGATCAAGGAATTGTGCAGTTTTGTGTTCGTGAATGTGCCAAGGTCATACTACTAGTAGAATCAATCGCACTACAAGTGAGTGATTGAATGCATGTATGTGTGTACGTACAAGTTACATACACGGTCGTCTTCTTCCATGATGGCTGTACGGGCATTGCATGGGAAAAGGCGGTGTTTATGTCACCGTTACTTGAGAGGAACTGCGTGCGGGAGAAGAAATGGTCGCGTGCCCAGTGCTTGACTGCTGCTTTACAGCTTCTCAACTCGAACACGGTGAGGCGGGGTCTCTCTCTCTCTCTCTTTTCTCTTTATCACCTTTCCGGTTTGTACTGTACATGATGCTACAAGTATATGTGCGTTGGATGTTTGTGTTTGGTGTTTTGATGTTCGACTGGGCTGGTATCACTGAAGAAAAGGCGCATAGTGGATGCAAGTGCCTACTACGCCTGCTCACGGGGTGACTTGTCCAGGTATGACCACCACTAACAGCACCCGCCGAAACCAGCTACGAGTCTCCAACCTCATCCAACCCCCATGGCTATGGGGATGCAAAGGAGCGAAATATTTGGGGAAGAAAACAAGCCTCGTGATGCTGCTCGGTTTGTTTTCCCCCCGCCATCTCAACCTGTCATCAGATCATAAAGGTGAAAGGGGAAATGAGATGTGGTTCCCAGCCTTTTGGTAGAATTCCATCACGCATCATTCCAAAGCACTTCCCATTTTCCAACCAAAACATCGGGAAGCACGCGTCTTTGTCTACGAAGCAAAGACCAAAGTCGAACAGATTGGGAAAAGAAAAAGAAGAAAAGAAAAACAAATACCAGATATCGACTTCCACACATGACATGTGAAAGTGTGAGTGAGAGTGAGAGTGAGTGTGTTGTGTTCTTTTTTTAGGCCACTCATTAGAGAATCACATACCAGTCGAGCTGTCCCATCATAACAATTTTACGTTTTGAGATCTTGCATTCCTTCCCGGACGACCAACTATCTCAGATGATCTGATGGCTTCGAGCCATTGACGATACGGGCAGCTACCCTAGCATCCTGAGCGAGAACCCTTTGACGTCTTTTACATAGTATGATACTGCCACGAGATATTTTGTTGTTGTTGTTTTAAGCAATTATGCAGGCAGACATAGTTAGACCAGTAAGAAGGCAGATCCTGGACAAATGTCCATCGTTTTCGCTGTGGCCAAGAAAGGATCTTGCCGAACGTTGCGAGGCAATGCCAATGCTCATATGACCCCCCTCAAGTAGAAACGAACTCCCAAGGAAAATCGATCGAGCGCACGAGGGGCAAGAAGTCTTGGAGGTTTCTTGGGTAATATCCTTGATCTTGATGGAGAGACGAAGTTAACACCCACTCCCCCACGTAACAGTACATACAAGATATACTGTCAAAGAAACGGCGTGTGCCGAACGCAGGGTGTGCCAGCACAAGAGAGAGAGAGAGAGAGAAAAAAGCCTCCTTTCCAGCAACCAATTTCCTGGTCAAATGATACCTTCTTCCCTATCCACAGCCTCCCCATATCAAGAGAAAGAAAACACAGAGAGAGAATGCAAGTCAGGGTTTTGTGGAAATGCCTCATAATTGATTGATCATGCGCGAACCCGATTGACTCGTTCCTCTCGAACAAGCGGTCGAGTTTCCCCATTTCCAAGCTTCTCTGGCCCTGTCTCGTCCAGTCCAGCCTCTCTTGGCTTTCGCCGTCGCCCACCCATCACCATCACCCCCCCCAGCTGCGCACTGATGCATCAAGGGTTTTTCCTTTCTTTCCGTTCATGAATCCATGCCTATTTGCGCATGCTGCAGCAAAAGCCTCCACCTCATGCATGTTACCTTATCGTGCGCCCCGCCTCCGGATTATTACTACTGCAGCGCTGGTAGAGCTGGCACCTCTAGTCCCGTTATATGCCTCACCACAGGCCCTGTGTAATGTTATGGAGCAGCCGATCGCAGGATGAGGGACATTTCGCAACAAGGGGTACCTGGATCAAAGGTATAGCGTCCACAGGAGAAAACCCCAGCTACCCCTACCAGTTACCCCTACCAGTGCACCGTCACGCTCTCAGAATTTTTTGAAGAAAGCTTGCCTGGTTTGTACTGGTCTCTTTGCGCTTTGGCTCGGCCGTCGTGTGTTATCCATCCTCCTTTCTACCAAAAGTGTCGGCCTTGGGGAGGGCAATCCGACTCTGATCCCGGCGCCACACCCGCTTGCCCTTCAGGTTCAGGTAAGTTGAAGCCAGTGGTAAAGGTCAGCACAGTGTCAGTCCGCACCCTTGATGCTGATTTGCCAATGGCCTGACAGCTCTTGTTTCTCACCAATGATGAGAGCATTAATAGGCCAACACTCGTGGAGAGCCTCAATCACCAACCAAAGACTAGAAACTGACTGCCTGGTCTTCAGCCCCGTGTGTCTCTCCCTGGTCGCAGTACTGTAGTATAGTGTGCATTATCTTCTGTCAGATTGGCTGTATTCTTCGCACCCCTTTCCAGCATCGCGCACTCCGTACACCAGCCAGTTTCTGCACTACACCACCGCCAGGAATCACCTTCAATGACGTCGTCCGATACAACCCAACAACCGGTGAGTTCTTGAGAGTGGGAAGAAAAAACATTCGCTAGTAGCATACAAGTATCTGTGACGGGCATCCCGCAACAGGCACTGACGCATGCTCACGCGAACACACCCTTTGAATAAAGAAAGAATAAACCCCAGAGCTTCAACCCCTTGGCGGAATCCATCGGCACGGCCTCTCCCGACCCTGCATCACCCTTTACCCCAGGAATTGGCGCGCACATCGCGCCGTAAGCCTGCTGCAAGCAGTCTTTCTCTCATTCACTTGGCAAGGGTGAAAAAAGTTGGGGGGTTTGAACCAGCATCTGTCCTGCTTGGGGGCGCCTCGATAGTAAATATTCGTGCGGAACAGCCTCTTCTCCGCCATAGACGATATACTCGTAGCTTGTAGGAGGAGTTGTACATACATATGTAGTAAGTCTTTGAAACATGTGTCGGACATTTTCTTGAGAGGGACCGTTCACCGAAGCAGACTGATCATCCTCATTCTCGTAAACCTCCCCAAGGGAGAGAGTCAGGAATGCCTGGGTATCTCGCTCATGATAAGAACCAAATCACTTGTCATAGACATTTCTGAACAAGCTTGCTCAACAACCTTAAAAAGGTCTTCCCTTCGCCGTTTCAGACATCTCAGCTCTCTTTTCGAAGGTCGCCCTTGATGTCTCTGTTACGAATACTACCACCAACTATGAGGACAGTACACCGTCTCCAAGTTGCTTCGATCGCGAGGGCGTCGTCAAGCCCCCCCCACGAACGTCAATGATAAGCCTGAGACACCATTAAAGTTCGGAACCTCTTTTCGGTCGTTGATCCCAAGTAAACCGCCAAGAAGTCCTCATAATATCAAAAATTGTCACGATAATCACCCTTTGATCAACAGTCGCAAACGGACACCAAGCCTCGCAACTAGTAGCCAGTTGGTGGAGTTCCTAAAGCGTCCACCGACAGACATCTCAATTTGCGACGATCGCATCCACTCAATTAGCATCTTGTACATCCTGCCAGGTATTACTTGATAGGCACCGACATTTGACTAACGCAATGGATCCTTCATATTGAACGAGAGCCACTCGGCGCCGCGCTATTTGATGTCTTTTCACGCAGTCACTCGCAATTCGTAGAAGCTCCATTTGACGTCCCCATCAGGCTATTCGCGGCCATCGATTTCTAGAAAACGTTGAGCGCATTAACCAATAGGTAGCCCCGGTTCTGGATGGCCCGGCGCACCCAGTAGTGTGAGTTGAGGCCGGGGGTTTTTAAGCAAGCAGTGTCGTCATAGCCCTCTTTTCTTGTTCCTTTAAGGCGCATCCGGTGAATCCTCTAAAAATGCCGCAGAACCTTTAGCTGTAAGAAGAATCCCGTCTGTCGGTCAGAGACAGGGCCAGGGAGAATCAGAATCTCCATGGGAACACGGCAACAGCAATAATCAGCGTAAACCCGGCCGGACCTGGCGTGGATGCTGAGAGACGGTCGTAAACAGCGTAACAAAAACAAAGACATTTGTCATGTCTGGCCCATCGATCTAGATGCAGCCAATCGACCGAACTCATAGCGCCCTCGTGCCAAAGGCGTGCGAAGAAGATGACACTTCAGATTGCGCATGGCAGTGTGTTGTTGTTTACGCCAGACAAAGTTGCGGGAGCTCCCACAGGCTCCCAACTTAATTCCTGTGCTGGGGCAACCTGAGGGAGCCATAGTGGCTCGTACCTGAAGTTACAGTGCCTGTAGTCCCTAAATGTCACCAAATCTCCTGCGCCAGTGCTGGGGGCGTTAGAGTTGATCGCGCCAGATACGGAGACGGCGCTGGACACGAGACTTCAGCCGCCCAGGATGAGTTTCCTGGCTGGTTAATAGTGGTGAAGGAAGTGTGCCAAATGACATGCTTTCGGCGAAAGCCGTCCGTGCCTCTGCTGTTCTGAGCCGCGCTACTGGCTCAGCAACCATCCAGGGCCAGGTACAGGCTTCTAAGGGGTGCAGTGAGCCCTTCTTGCACACTATTTACATTATGGCCAAGATAGAGAGGCATTAACCTACGCCGTCAAATGATTGTAGATACGGATCCTGCCGACAGGTGGCGACGAACATGGGAGAAGAGAGGTAGAACAAAGCGGAGCTCATTCATATTTCCAGCCTCGGTTCGCGTCTTCGGACCTTATTCTCAAGAGTGAGTAGGGATGAAAGCAGACGATGATGCTTGACATTTCAGGGAATAAGCGCTGGAAACAGCAGCCATTCACTGGACGCTGAAGAAGAACCCCGGAAGACGTGGCAAATAGTGCCCGCGGAGACGTCAGAGAGCCCAAATCATAGGCACCCATGGTAGCGCCTTAGAACGGGAAACCCGTACACCATGGATGGACTCGGCGTCTGTACACTATGGCCATGTTGCGGTGTGGAGAAGCGGCGGGTGCTTTTGGTTCCGTCGCTGCCGAAAAGACGAAGATGGGCAACTTTGGTCCTAGGCTGAGGGAAATAAGACACCAATTGTTTGTGCAGCCAGCCAGCTAGTGGTCAGGCCAGGCACAGACGGCAGCTATCGTCGGAGATCAGCACCTGTGAAGATTTTCTACAATGGAGACCTTCGTGGGCACAAGCGATGCGGTGAGTGCACCCTTGATGATGATGGTGATGGTCATCGAATCCTACACAACTGGAGTGAGTCAGTCGCTTGCAGTAAGCCATCACCGCCGTCTTTTGGTATAGCATGGCTGGCATTGCTCAAGCCACGCTACGTGGTCTCGGCGAGCACGGCATCGATGTATTCTTGAGGTGTAGATGTTGTTGGGCTTGGTGTTGCTTTTTCTAATTCCCATCCTATCATCTAGGCGTAGCCTCAGTACATGCACGCTGAGTGATCCAAAGCAGATCGCTGGGTGCCTGGGAGGGATGAGAGTTTCCCCGACAGGCGCACACAGTGTGAAGGATATGATTCTTTCTTCTTTCACACAGTACAGAAAGTATCGTGGGACACCATAACAAGAGCAATCTGGTTATCTCAGCAAAACAGTAAATATAGCGACAGACAAGGTTCAAGCCCATTGCTAGGAATGTACACACCGAGTCCTCTCGGGTCAGAGCATAATACAGGAGGAACAATTTGCACCTTGACTTCGCAACCTTGATTGAAATCAAATTTTCTTGTTGGTCTCTCTCTTCAATTCCGAATTCTGACTCCCTTGAAATCATCATTTGCTTTGACCGCGTGAAATCCTGGCCACATAGCCCAGACTTTGAATGTGCGACAATCGTTGATCTGGGTTTTCCCATCTGGACTCTAATCGCAAGGGTGGGTGTGTCAATCATCACACTGAACCTGCCTGCCCTCCTTGGAGCGCACAGTGCCACTGGCTGCATCCACCGAACAGGGGAGCGGGCTCGATCGGACAGCAAGGGCTACCCACGCCCACGCCCACGCCCACGACCACGCCCACGCCCACGACCACGCCCACGCCCCACGCCCCCCCTCCCCATTTCCGGCCCTCGGACTGGAGGCATCAGGCTGGGCAAGGGTACCAGTCTCCATGACGGGATTCTGGAGGTGATGTTGGCCGTTCGCCGTGCCCCCCACTCATCGTTCTACAGTGTGAGCTCAATCCTCGCTATTCGCGACTGACTGGGGCGGCTGTCGCTGGGTCCGGCAATGCGCAGAGACAGTGTCACCTCCGTCCGTCATGGACGGTACGGTACTTACGGTACATGGGCCCAAGGTACCGCCTGTACTTTGTCAGTTCAGTGGAGAGCTTTGCCCTTCCAGTTTAGCTTGGTCTAGTCCAGGCCAATCGAGACAGGCATGGATGGCATGGCAGCAGCCAGGACCTGTGCGTAGGTAGTGTGTACCGTGCAGATAGCATTGCAATGGCTGCTCCGTTGGTTTTCGTAGCGAGTCGTCTGGATTTGCGCCTGGTGAGGCTTGTCTCCAGTAGCCTGAAGGGTGTTTTTGTTTGTGTGCGAACCGGCGTTGCTCGTAATGTGGTGTGTGGCCCACTGTAAAAGTAGCGGCAATTCTGTTTCTGGCCTTTGCTCTGCTCTGGCTTCTCACCACCCGCTTCCCATCTCATTCAAATACCAGCTCCCACCCGTCCTTCCTCCAGAGCCTCTTCCTGCTTCCCTTTCTTCCCTCCTTACCCACGGAATGCTGTCTTTATAAGCTTCCCTATCTTTCGTGCGGTGGTCGACACTATTCCATCCCCCCTCTACTAACCTTTTTCTTCCTCTTTCTTTTCCAATACACATCTCCTACATATCGCATCCTTTGACCTAGAGCACCTGCCTTCCCGCTCCTACAGGAACCCCCTCACCAACACTCCCAACAATGGCTGAGGAAAAGGGCTCCGGCGCTCCGGCGCTGGATACCAACATCGAGTCTGGCGGCTTCGACGAGAAGCACGCCCACGGCCAAGGATCAGTCCCTGCTGCCGCTCCCGCTAAGGCTCCGGTCGATGATGACGAGGATGAGGACATTGATGCCCTCATCGACGACCTCCAGTCCCAGGACGGACATGAGATCGAGGAGGAAGAAGAGGAGGTCAACCCCGGTGGTGGCCGTGTCGTCCCCGAGGACATGCTCAAGACCGACTCCCGTGTTGGTCTGACCGAGTCCGAGGTTGAGGCTCGCCGTCGCAAGTACGGTCTCAACCAGATGAAGGAGGAGAAGGAGAACCTGATTCTCAAGTTCCTTTCTTACTTCGTTGGTCCTATTCAATTCGTCATGGAGGTAAGCTTTTTTTTTCCATTTATTTCTGTCTATTTTCCCCTTCGCCTTCACCAGAACAAGGCTTCAGGTGCATTTGTTTACCCTATGCGGGTCCCGGCGCTGGTGTTTCATTCCCATGGGACGGAGCCAAAACATTGTTTCGCTGGCATTTCACGCTTTTGTGAGATAGCCTTTGCGACAATTGGCTCTGAGGGTTTATCCCTGGTGAAGCATCAGGCTGGATATCTTGGTTTCGCCTTCTTGAGTTTCTGGTTTTGCGATTGCCTCTCTTTCAAGCAAACACAAAGCCAAGAGCGCCCCCAAAACATTCATACCACCTTGAGACAATCGACAATCTATGGCTCCAGGCAAAGAAAACCGATAGAGCACGATCCGCGTTCAGCGACGAAAGCGACCGAGTCGGGGGAGAGGGTGTCCCAAAAATTTTGCGCGTTTTTGGCGCAGATTACATGGCCCCACACAAGCTCCATTGCGAATACGGATTGGCCGGAACGGTATGCATCGCTGCAACCGAGCAAGGTCGAGTGGGAACGTGGGCAGCTGCGGGACACCCAGTGGAGCAGACACCCTTGACCCAGTGGCACTGGCACTGGCACTGGGGCGCACACGCTACAGTCAGCCACCAATCCACTGGATCAGAACCCGCCCATTCCGTTGTTTTCTCTGTTTGTCAGTGAAGACGCCCGCTGCACTGCACCTCCTGTCGACGTCGATACGGGTTCGGCTGGCCTATCCCTGCAATCAGTTCTCCCCACAGCCTGTCTCAGCCGTTGCCGTCCTGGCCTTGAGTTGATCGTGAGTGCGATCGACACGCTAAGGCGCGGCGATTGTCACTTTTTTGACTCTGCGTGAGCGGGTCACGGAATTACACTGCTCATTTCCCCATTGCCTGATGATCAACTACTCCATTCGCGCTTATCGCAGTCACTGACTCATGGATTTTCTAGGCTGCTGCCGTCCTTGCTGCCGGTCTTGAGGACTGGGTCGATTTCGGTGTCATTTGCGGTCTTCTGCTTCTGAACGCTGGTGTTGGTTTCATCCAGGAGTTCCAGGCTGGTTCCATTGTCGACGAGCTGAAGAAGACTCTCGCTCTCAAGGCTGTTGTTCTTCGTGATGGTACACTCAAGGAGGTCGAGGCTCCTTTCGTTGTTCCCGGTGATATTCTCCAGGTTGAGGAGGGTACCATTATTCCCGCCGATGGTCGCATCGTCACTGAGGATGCTTTCCTTCAGGTTGATCAGTCCGCCATCACCGGTGAGTCTCTCGCTGTTGACAAGCACCACGGAGACAACTGCTTCCAGTCGTCTGCTGTCAAGCGTGGTGAGGCTTTCATCATCGTCACTGCCACTGGTGACAACACCTTCGTCGGTCGCGCCGCCGCCCTTGTCTCCCAGTCCGCTGGTGGCACTGGTCACTTCACTGAGGTTCTTCACGGCATTGGTACCATTCTTCTGATTCTCGTCATTGCCACCCTCCTCATTGTCTGGGTTTCTTCTTTCTACCGCTCCAACGGTATTGTCGACATCCTGCGCTTCACCCTCGCCATCACCATCGTCGGTGTCCCAGTCGGTCTTCCCGCTGTCGTTACCACCACCATGGCCGTCGGTGCTGCCTACCTCGCCAAGAAGCAGGCCATTGTCCAGAAGCTCTCTGCTATTGAGTCCCTTGCTGGTGTCGAGATTCTTTGCTCTGACAAGACTGGTACTCTCACCAAGAACAAGCTCTCTCTCGCTGAGCCCTTCTGTGTCGAGGGCGTCGACCCTGATGACCTGATGCTTACTGCCTGTCTTGCCGCTTCCCGCAAGAAGAAGGGTATCGATGCCATCGACAAGGCTTTCCTCAAGGCTCTCCGCCACTACCCCGCTGCCAAGAACGTTCTCTCCAAGTATGCTGTCATCGACTTCCAGCCTTTCGACCCCGTCTCCAAGAAGGTTCAGGTCACCGTTGAATCTCCTCAGGGTGAGCGCATCATCTGCGTCAAGGGTGCTCCCATGGCTGTCCTCAACACCGTCGCTCAGGACCACCCCATCCCCGAGGACATTGACCAGGCCTACAAGAACAAGGTTGCCGAGTTCGCTACCCGTGGTTTCCGTTCTCTCGGTGTTGCACGTAAGCGTGGTCAAGGTTCTTGGGAGATTCTCGGCATTATGCCCTGCTCCGACCCCCCGCGTCACGATACCTACCGCACCATCAACGAGGCCAAGAACCTTGGTCTCTCCATCAAGATGCTTACTGGTGATGCCGTCGGTATTGCTCGTGAGACTTCTCGTCAGCTCGGTCTCGGTACCAACGTCTACAACTCTGAGCGTCTTGGTCTCGGTGGTGGTGGTGATATGCCTGGTTCTGAGGTCTACGATTTCGTTGAGGCTGCCGATGGTTTCGCTGAGGTCTACCCCCAGCACAAGTACTCCGTCGTTGAGATTCTTCAGCAGCGTGGTTACCTGGTTGCCATGACTGGTGATGGTGTCAACGATGCTCCCTCACTCAAGAAGGCCGACACTGGTATTGCTGTCGAGGGTGCCTCCGATGCTGCCCGTTCCGCCGCTGATATTGTCTTCCTCGCCCCTGGTCTCGGTGCCATCATTGATGCCCTCAAGACTTCTCGCCAGATTTTCCACCGCATGTACGCTTACGTTGTCTACCGTATCGCTCTTTCCCTGCACATGGAGATCTTCCTCGGCCTCTGGATCGCCATCCTCAACAGGTCTCTGAACATCGAGCTCGTTGTCTTCATCGCCATTTTCGCCGATATTGCCACCCTTGCTATCGCTTACGACAACGCCCCTTACTCTCAGACCCCTGTCAAGTGGAACCTTCCCAAGCTCTGGGGAATGTCCGTCCTCCTCGGTATCGTTCTTGCTGTTGGTACCTGGATTGCCCTTACCACTATGTACGTCGGTGGTGAGAACGGCGGTATCGTCCAGAACTTCGGTAACATCGACGAGGTTCTCTTCCTCGAGATCTCCCTCACTGAGAACTGGCTCATCTTCATCACCCGTGCCAACGGTCCCTTCTGGTCCTCCATTCCTTCTTGGCAGCTTGCCGGCGCCATTCTGGTCGTCGATATCCTTGCCACCCTCTTCTGTATCTTCGGTTGGTTCGTCGGCCCCCACACCTCCATCGTCGCCGTTGTCCGTATCTGGATCTACTCTTTCGGTATCTTCTGCATCATGGGTGGTCTCTACTACTTCATGCAGGGCTCCACTGGCTTCGACAACCTCATGCACGGCAAGTCGCCCAAGCGCAACCCCAAGCAGCGCTCCCTGGAAGACTTTGGTAAGCTCCCTCTACTCTCGTACGCACAGCCTTTACAGCATATCGCTAACTCCTCCCAGTTGTCTCTCTCCAGCGTGTTTCTACCCAGCACGAGAAGTCCCAGTAAATACGATGCTGCACATATGCGGGCGGTACCATGCCGTCCCGCGTTCCTTTTTTTCTTTGTCTAAATTTTACATCGTACGGGTTCGTTCGTGATTTGGGTGGTCGGCTTGGTTCAGAGTGTTGAGGGCGTGTTCACATACCCTAGAAGTTCGTCACTTTAGACACCTAATGAAGTAAAAACAATATTTTGTCTCGTTCTGTCGCTGTGACATGATGTCCTTGAAGTTCTGGTTCTTGCATGCAATTCAGTCCCTACAAGACAGACTCCGTACAGAAGCGGCCCATGGTTCTTAGCTGCCCGAAGATACTATAGACAGGTCACGTGATTTCAACTTCTACAGACTCTCCGTCGCTCGACTCAGACAGGCAGTAAGTTTGTTTAAACCAAACCCGTGAACTTTCGTCGTCAACCATTCGATGCTTCGATATTGTCTGATCTTATGAGTCACAGATAGAAGGAGACCTCTTCCCCGAAACTGTTTCTATGTCATGACGCGGCTGGAGATCCCAGGCCACTATTATGGTACGTGTTTCTGATCAGATCGTAAGAGCTTTTGAAGGACCTCGACCTCTGCAATGCATATATGCTTCCGTCTATCTCTTTTTTGTACATGGCAAAGATACATAGCTTTTTTTTGTTGAGAAACAGCTTTGACTGACGCAGGCACAATTTTTGCAGATGAACAAAAAGGCAAGTACTTCAAGATTGTGAAGTCTCACCTTGCTTCTTCATCATCAGCAGCCTACACCTCCGACAACGTCAAGCGTCGGAAACTTGAGGATGAAGCGCACCGTCAGGCGGAAAAGCGGAAACAATTTCTCAGGAAGCACATCCGACGTCACCCATTCCTCTCGAAAAGTGACCTTACCTCTGGACTGCTGGACCGAGAAGTAGGGGCTGCTTCGGCGGCCTATGGCCTGAAGGCGAGATGTACCCTGACGTATGGAGAGGGGGAGATCAGGGGAAGAGCCTGGGCGCGAGGGCTCGAAGAGAAGGGCGAGGTCTCGTTCGCCGCGAGTTTTGCGAGAGGCAGGATGGCGAACATGGGGTGTTTCTGGGTGGATGGGACGGATGAGCGGACGGGGATGGGCGTCGGGTACGGCGGCTTGGATGAGGAGACGTTGGTGGGGAGTTATATTCCGACGGACGAGAATGAACGGTGAGCTGAAAAATGGTCTTCCCTTCTGCCTGCTTGGCATGAGGAAGGAAATTGGGGAAAGAGTTTACGGCTGACGGGATGGGATGGGGGTGGCAGGATATGCTTCTCGAGGGCTTCGACTTACATGCGTCGTCCACTGCAGATGCCGACCTACAGAACCGAGATTGTGAGGTGTCCTCAGATGTCGTCGATCAAATATCACGCTCCATCGCACAAGATGCTCATAACGTCGAGGGAGTTGGATCACAGCGCGGGCTTATACATCTTCTCACCGCCGCTGTCAGAAGAAGGGAGTGGACAGCCGATGTGGTTGCTTGGAGAAGGTATAATTTCTTTCCTTTCCTTTTTTTTTTGGGGAAGGGCAACACGATGGTTCCTGAGGCTGCTCAGTGCTGACCCATTGATGATCTAGCGAACATGTATCAGAGATTGTCAACCCTGCATCGGTTGCGAGATCAATGGGTCGTTCATTCGTCGACGCCTGCACCGCCCTCTCTGCCCTCGACAATCTGCCTGCTCTCCACGAACGCTGGGATCCTCCGCGTCTCCTCATCCGAGGCAGTGACCTGGCTCTCGTCCCCTCCACCCGCTGCCGCTGCATCCGCGTCATCACCTGAAGGTCGGAAACGGCATCAGCAGCAGCCTCAGCTTCCGCGCGAGATCTTCTCATCAGACTTCTCCCCCGCCAACCCAGATGTCGTCTACGCAGGCGGTCGACAATCCCGCCTCTGGAGAGCCGACCTAAGAACAAGTGGCAGGGAGTGGGGGTTTGCGAGCGTCGGCAGCAGCCTGGCCCATGTCAAATGCTTAAGTGATTCGGAGATCTTGGTTGCTGGCCCGAGGCATTTGATGGCTGTTTACGACGCGAGGATGTTTACCTCTCGGAGAACAACTCCGCTGACGCCAGCGTCCGGTAGCTGGCGCAGTGGGGGCAAAGAACCGGCATCAGTAGCACACAAGGACCTGGCGAAGCCGGTGGTCACCTTCCCGGAGTACAGGAACGAAGCCCATATCCACACCGGTCTGGATGTGTCCCGAGACCTGGGCCTCGTGGCTGCGAGCATGGACGACGGAACCGTGAAGCTGTTCTCACTAATCTCCGGACGAATGCTGAGGACTGGCGGCAGCTGCGGCGGCAGCAAGAACCGTTCCACCGCGGGGTGTGAATCTGTGGGAAAGTTGTCGTCACAAGCAGGAGGAGGCTTCGATGGCCTGGACAGCATCAAGACGGACACGCCGGTCAAGGCTGTTCAGTTCCAGAAGATGCCATGGGAGAGGTGGGAGAGTCTTTGGGTAGCCGAAGGTCCTGCTCTGCGAAAGTTCTCGTTCGGAGCGAGGGAGTGGGATGACGAAGTGTAGGAGAGCAATGGTTGTAAGAGAAAGTGATTCGATCAGAGGATGATGGGGTCGGGTATGCTTTGTTGGTCTGTAGTCTTTCTGTTCTGGATGTTTCATTGCTTGCATGTAAAGCGGGCGTTTGAGGGGGTTGTTACGAATTAGCTTGTTGCATATTCAAGATATGGATGTTCATGAGGATAACAAAACAGAATGTGCAGTGAATCAAGAGGGACATGTATATGTATTTTTGAATGCCAGAACGCCCACTCTTCGCTGTGCTGCAAAGACCCATCCTTTTCACCTTAGAAATTAATCCTGATTGAACTCCGAGTTTTCTTTTTTCCAAAGTCCCGTATTGATGATAAAACCCCCTTTACTTGCGCCATGGAGCCTCCTCCCCACCCCCAATAGCATCATTCTCATGCCGTGTATCTCCTATTCATGATTCCCCGATTATGTTTGCACACAATGGTACGTTGTATGTTGATCTGTCTTCACGAGTTTGCACACAATGGTACGTTGTATGTTGATCTGTCTTCACGAAAGCCGCAGAAGCCGGTCTGAAAGGGAAATGAACGATGGCTGACTTGTAGTCATTTTCTACTTGGGGCAGTATTGCACTGCGCTCACACGGAGCTTCCTGGGGCGGAAGGAGGCGTGCCGGAGTAGTGCGGTGGGAGGTTGTGCAGGTTGTATGTCTTATCTAGCGCTGGGAATGTTTTGGCGAACGCTTCACCTAGTTTCCAATTGGACAGATCACGAAGATGTGCCTCGAAGACGGGGTTGATGGTGGTTTCCGGAGGTCTGTCGCCTTCTTGCGTCGTGATGAGGGTCAGGTTGGGATCGTACGGCCAACTGAGACGGATGGTGCGGGTGAAGGGGATGAAGAACGTGTGGAAGTGGTATGTATCCGGGCAGTAGTCCCTTGCGAGGCGATCACGCATGGCTGGGAAAGGGAGATGGTCGACCCAGGCCGGGTGAGGCGTTCTGAGCTGTTCTTCTGTGGGATGCATCCACGGCGGGAGGCGTTCGAAATTTTCCTGGGTCGGCGAGATCTGCCACCTCATAAACAGGAACATGATGTAGAGGACGGCGACGCTTTCTGGAATCCCAGACAGGTCAGGAAAGGTCTTGAGGATGTCGGTGAAGACCTTGGAGAGTGGATGGCTGAAGGTGCTGTTCGATGGATTCAGGAGCGAGGTGACAGACGGGTAGGAAGGGCCGACGACCTGTGCTACGGAGAGGCCATCTGCGGCGCGCTGTCGACGTTCAGCGAGGAAGTCAAGGAGGATGCCATCGAGGGGACAGGTAGGGCCGCAATTCCTCACTGGCATCGCGTATCGAGGGAGGTTTACGGGGGTACCGAGTGAAGCATGTTGCGTGTGGTGATAGGGGAGATGACGCTGCTGGGACCGGTCTCCTGAAGAGCCATCCCACGTCCCGTTGGTGGCCATCGCAGCTCGCGGTCTCAATGTCTCATCGTAAGGTGAAGCCTTCCAGTCTTGTCTCATGGGGATGTGACTGTAGGCTTCCGTGTCTTGAGGACCGTTCGCACCACTGGGAGCTCTAGCTACATGCTGGTTGGTATCGAGGAGGAACCCAAGTCCCATGCGCTCAGGTCCCATTTCAAGGCTGAACTGCTTCTGATACTGTCCTCTTGGGGTGCTATCTGGCATAGCCGCGCCCGACTGCCAGCTTCCGCCAACCGCAGACTGATCAAGACTTCCGGGCGATGCAGCGCTCGTCGGCGTTGATACCAGGTTCTGGGCAAGATGGGCACCACTTGGTTGTGTCACTACATGGGATACAGGCGATATATGGGCTTGTTCCGCGCCTGAACCATCAGCACCCGCCCAATGGGCGCCAGGCCCGGGATGTTTAAGTCTTGGTGTCGGCGGCTGCGCATAAGCTTGAGGCGCGATGTTGGCAGCTGATGACCCAGGACTGCCGATGATAGGCTGTAGGATGGCAACTACCGAAGCCAGCTGCCGCTTGACCTGGTCATTCTCCTCTTCGACGAGTTCCTTGGCCCGGAGCGCAGCCTGCAGTTCCTGGTAGGGTTGTTGGCTGGTAAGCTCATGGATACGACGTTCTAGATTCTCAATCTGGTTCTTGGTGCGTTCACGAATGGCACGCTGAGCTTCCCTATCTACGCGTCACAAAAGTCAGACTTGGTTCATGTGATGGACAGGAAATTGGTGGTGTGACCTACCGTTGGCGCGCTTCTTCGCCAGCTGCTCTGGCGTAAGGTTGGCTACTCCTCTGCTACCTGGACCCGTCTTCTTCAGCTTCTTGTTGACGGCGGTCGAGTCGGGGGAGCCGGCGGCGCTGGACGCCTCCCGCTTACTCCGGCCCGTAGCCGAGTCACAGCCGGGGCTGGCAATGTCATCATCACGGGCCTCCTGCGGAGCCATTGTTCAGATCCCGACCTCTCGCCCAGCCTCCCACCCTTTCTGTCAAGTCTAAGAGCTACAGGGGATCAGCGCCAACCTCCCGAGCTTGGGAGCTTGGTTGACGCGTGATGGGAGCCCAGGCTAGTGGTAAAGAGGGGGAGGAGGAGGCCCAAACAAACTTCCTCTGTAGTCGAAGCTGCTGAACGCTCTCGAAATAGGAACCGGACGGGCTGGCCGAGTGGCTTGATCCGGGGGGGTGGCCGCAGGTTCAAGGACCCGCGTTTCCTCCGTGGAGGATGGTGGGTGCCACAGTACCTAGCTTCAGATGCGAAAAACTGATGATTGAATGTTGGCGGATGGGAAATGACGTGTCAGGGAGGACCGGACTGGAGCTACGGCCTGACTCTTGTAATTTGGTGCGGAGGAGAGTAAGTGGATGATTTTTTTCTTCGAGGAGAGCTAGAGTCCAACAGCGGATGGAGAATGATCCGAGGAGTCGAGTCAGCAACGCACAAAGCACGGTCTGTGTGTGGTTGGGTTGGGTAGGCTGGCGAATGAAGACAAGCGGATCGAGACTTGGCCCCCAAGACGGGCAGAGGAGTCTGTCTGCCAGTCGGTGCGAAGACAATTGCCTGTTAGCTAAAAAGAACCGTGTACGTCCAAGGCTGTACTTGTCGTTAGCTGAGTATAGTCTTTGCTGTACAGTGTGTGACTTTTGCCGGTTTCGTCAAACATTTGAGGGCGTTCACCTTTGGTTTTCTTTTTTCTTTTTTCTTTCTTTCTTTAACTTTTCTGCTCATGAAAGCACTTTTCCAGCAGCTCTACATCCTCTGGCGAAAACTCTCGGCTTCTCCAAGACAAGACTCCAAGGCTTGCTGGACTGGGTAGAGTCTCGTGACCTCCAATCATCCACCACTGGGCTTTGCCTGCCGCCTTGGCACCCTTGGTTTCCCCCCCGGAATCTCAGCTCAGACGGAGCGGCGGCCGGAGCGAGGTCGCTTTTTAGAAGTCAGACAACCGGAGCCGGGAAAACCAGGTGGAGCTATGCGGATCCGAAAAAGATAACAGCTTCTTTGTCTCTCTACTTTCTCAATCGAGTCTGATCGGTGCCAGAAACCGGGGGGCCGAGAACAACAGAAGCAGGGGAGAGAGGGTTTTTGGTAGTGGGTGGGGGGAGGATTGTGGTTTGATTCAGCTTATCGAGGCTCAACGGGGCTGCTCGAGTCAGGAGGGGGAACCAATTTCCAAGGGAGGGTTGGGTAGTCACATGACAAGTCACGCTGACATGCCTCCTGCCTTCTAACACTTACTTCCCCTTTTCTATTCTTCGCTCAGGCAAGAAGGATCTTCAGTACATTCGGAATTGCAAGAGAGAGCACTACGAACATCGGCGTACTTTTATTCATGTATGCCTTGACGTCACCTGCGTCCTGCATCTTGCTGAGCAGCACCCTTGATGGGCCACGAACAGGAAGTATCATGTGCAGCTCATTTGTGCAAAAGCTGTGAGAACCTGAGGCGGGATGATTCCATTCTCAATGCAACATGGACAGCATCGCGTCCTGTCCAAGGTCCGCTGTTACCTGTAATTACGTAGACGGCCAAGCTTGTTAGGGGCCACGTATGAAGTCGTGAAGCTTGAGGACAACCACGGTTTTTCGTTCGCATAATCATACAGACAAGAATCTATTCCTGACCATGACATCACTCACAACCACCCCATACATCTTATCGTCTTTACAACGCACCCTTGCTCTCTCCTAGAACACTGTTTCTCACTCCGCTGTAGCCCTGGCCAAGGCCTCATGTAGATGCGGCGGGAATCTATACCTCAGCTGACTCGTATACGTCGTCAGATCCATCGTAACCTGCCTCATCTGGTCGACCATCATCCTCCTCGTCCCCTCGTTGCCGCTGTAACCCTGCCCGCTCTGCAGCTGCTCACGCTGCCGCACGCACGCCACTATGGTCCACATGAGGAGGTTGGGCACGTTAATGGATACGGGTTGCGGGAGGCCGGAAAATTTGGCAGCGTATGAGCGGATGACGGAGGGGTCGCCTTGGGCATCGAGAGGTAGGATCTCGAGGGAGCGAATCCGCTGCGGTTAGTCATGGGTGTTAGCATCGTGCCATGTAGGTGGATGTGCGCGTATGTGACAAGTACGGGGAGGGGGCGTGGAAGGAGACTTACGTCGAGACATTGAGCCCATTGTTCTTGTTCGACAAGGGTCTTGATGCCGCTCATTTCGAGAAGAACTCTGCAGGCAACCCTGTTGACATCCTGAATTCGCCTGTAGAACATGGCGTCCCGCTCATACATGCCCATCATGGTCCTTGCTAATTCGACCGGATCGTCAATCGCCGCCAGGCTGAGGCTGCTGCCGCCTTGCTGCTGCTCAGCTGCCGGCTGGGCTGCACCATTCCGAGCCTTGACTGGCATGAGCCGCAAGGGATCTTGGCCAATCTCCAGAGCGACGGCTTCGCTGAGCGCGCGGGAGACGATGGACACGACCGTGTCGTACTCGCCCGCAAGGTGGTACAGGAGCACCGAGTCCGTGACGCGGCCGTTCTCGTCAGCGAAGCTGGCGGCTTGGAGGGTGACGGTGTTGACGAAGTTGTCTTCATCGTCGAGACCGATGAGTGGTCCACGCTCCTCGATGACGCCCTTGATGCGACGTCCGTCGGGACGGATATCGCCAATGAGCTTGCTGAACTCGCGAGTCTCGAGGACGAGCTCTCGGAGGGCCTCGTGGCAGAGACTGCTGTGTCGCTGGCCCGCTTCGCCGCCGAGGTCGCGGTTCAGGCAGATGAGCGCGAGGTAGTCGACGGCCGAGACGACATCCGCGGCACGGAAGTCTCGTGTGTAGTAGCCAATCATACGGCCGAAGTTGATCTGAGCTTGGCTCTTTGTGCTGTAGCTCCTGAGGTCGTTTGATCCCGACACCGGGTCACTGGGACGCAGCACGCCGTAGTACGATAGGGCGAGGGCGAAGTGCACGGCGTCGACGTAGTTGAACTGGTACAGGTAGGCGATGGCGTCTTCGTAGAGACCTGCGAGGATCTGCATGTAGAAGAACATGCCGAAACTGCCGTTGGTGTCCTCCGAAGGTGACTTGGGGAAGTGCTTAGAGCCAATCTCGCGGACGCTGGCTTGGAGATCGGCGAGTGTGTAGGATTCGCCGGCCATCTCCACGGTCTTGTCGCTCTCGCGGGCCAGGTTGAACTGCAGCCAGATCCAGTCGTTGACATCTGTGTTCAGGCCCTCGAGATTACGGTTGTTAAGCTCCACGCGGCCAATGACTTTGTAACAGGCCATACGGAAGGGGTCGATGGAACCCTCCGGCGCATTGCGGTAGCGCTGGACGTACTCGTTTGTGCAGCGGTCCTGCAGCTTGCGGGCGGTGATGCGGCGGTCCTCGCTGGCGGCGTAATTGTTCAGGTATGTTGAGAATGTGCGATCGATGCCGCGGAAGTGGTTGCTGTTCTCGTTGACATAGGTTGCTGCCTCGGCGACGTGACCGGAACGGAGGAGGTAGAAGACAATAGCCCACACATATTCGCCTTGGACCTGCTGCAGTTCTGTATTGTCGGGGACAAGGTCTTTGCGCGCTGAACGGAGACGGATGTAGGCTTTGACCTTGCTGGTCACATCTGGCATGCCACCGAGCTTCGCTTCGTGGGGATGCTTGGCAATTAGAGCTTCAGCTTCACGCAGGAATTGCCTCTCAAGGAACACATTTGCTCCTTGGAGGATACGTTTCCTCATCTCCACCGAGTTGGGCGAATTGGGGTTATCATCGAGGTACATATCCGCATACTCCCGCTCCCTTGCTGTAGCACCATGCAAGGTCGTCTCAGCGTCGGGGTCCTCGCTGATGACGTCCATCATGGCAAGGTAAGCCTCGGCGATGTGCGGAGCATGAGGCTCTGGCGACTTCCTCTGCACCTCTTCCAAGTTGAAAAGGATGGGGTATGGGTGCTGGACGAGGCGCGCCTTGTTGAGCTGGCGGATCTTCTCAGAGAGCTTGCTTTGTCTCTCGCGAACAGCACGATCATCGGGACCACGGCTGGGCTTTCCATCCGTACTCCGGTCGATATCGGCGAAGTCTGACGGATGGGCGCCAATGCGACTGGGTGTGCCGATGACAGAGCGTTGCAGGGTGGATTTGCCGAGCATGCTGTTCCTGCCCGTGCGAGATGCGCCGCCCTGGGCTTTGCTTCTCCTGGAACGGCCGAACCCGCCTTGAGATTCACGAGCTGCAGCCATGCTCTCCTCGCGCGGCTTGATACCAAAATGCTCATAGATCCGCTTCCTCTGGGCCTCCCATTCCATTGACACATTATCCTCCAGGAAGTTATCGAAATCGCGAATTGAGCGATCGAGCCCATCAGCAATCATGCTCAAAGTTGTCTTCGTTTGCAGGTTCGAGAGGTATGTCTCTACGTCGACCTCAGTTGGAGCCCATCCCTGTGTAGACCTGTCGACGCGTCCGCCCTGTACATCAAGCATGCCGAGATCCTTCGCCGCAGTGCCTGGATCAACACCAGAGGCGGCGAGGAGGTAATGAGCCTTGCCGTCAAGCGTTCTCTCACTGGGCTTGGACTGAAGCTTCCTCAGGCGGGAACGCAGATCGCCCAGACCCAGCTCCAGCGTCGGCAGATCCTCCATGTTCCCATTCCCATCACCATTCTTCTGCGTTTTCGCGAAAAGGCTGTCGAAATATGCGCCCGTGGGCTGCATCGTACTCTGAGACTGGCTGTTCTGTGCCGCTTGGTTGTTGTTATTCGTGAACAAACTAGAGCCAAGACCAAGCGTTGACTGCTGCTGCTGCTGCTGCTGTGGAGGCTGGACAAGGGTGGAACCCCCGAACAGTGAAGAGCCTGTGGTAGTCAAAGGCTGTGCCGTCTGGTTGTTACCGCCGCCGAGGATGGAGCCGCCAAACAGCGAAGGCTTTTGCTGAGCCGCGCCTCCGCCAAACAGGCCACTTCCCGTCGTCGTCGTGGCGGCCGGTTGAGTCTGCGTCGTCGGCTGACCAAACAGCCCCGTCCCAGTCGTCGGCTTCGCAGCAGTTGATGATCCGAACAGACCGCCACCACCAGGAGTTCCCGTTGTTGTGGCTGCCGCTGAAGGCTGTGCGTTTCCGAACAAGCCACCACCACTTGGCTGTGATGCTGGCGTCGACGAAGCTGGCTGGCCGAAGAGGCCAGTACCGCCTGCAGATGTTGTTCCTGCCGGCTTGCCAAACAAACCCCCGCCAGCAGCAGGGGTTGAGGAGCCGCCAAAAAGGCTCATGATTCCGACCGATTGATGATGGGGTGCCTGATTACTCGTCAAACCAGGGAAGGCCTGTCAAAAAGCCAGTCTTGGGGGCTACGCGTGCGAGCGAAGCGCGCGTAGCAGAGGCTGAAAAGTCCGTAGGCTTCGAACGCGCGCCGATCGAGATCCCACAGCGTCTAGTGTATCTCACGTTCGTTTTGTTTCGAGATGAAGGACCAGAGAGCGTCTCGCTCGGAATTCGAAACGGCGAGCGGCGCGTCTTTGTTCGCGATCGATGCCGGCGGGCTCTTTTCTTGATGGGGGGGTTGGAAATGTAGGCTGAAGGTTTGGAAGGTCGTTGCTAAACCAACTGTTTTTCGGGCCTTTGTGAGGGAGCTCTAGCTTGAACCAATCAGAGGGCGGGGAGCTACAATGGACCGGGACATACTCAATGTCTTCCTGAAGTTTGATGCCGTGACTTCAAATTTTCAATATCAATCGTGGAATGGGGAGAATGAAAATTTATTGAGAAGCTTGGAGAGTGTATTTTACAGAGATGTGAATTTCTGTGATGATAGCCAACAGGGCGGTGTTCACGCAACGGTATTGCAACACCGGGACGAAAACAGATCCATCATGATCGGAAACCAGCAAGAGCCTTTCATTACTATTCTCTATATCATTGTAGGACCTTACTCATAAATGTACCAGAAGATCATTGGAATTAAGCGCGTCTCTAATCCTCGATATCGGGCAGAATCCAGCCATCGATTGCCTTGTCAACCTTGCTTCTGTAATCCTGCTGACTCTTGCACATTTCCAGGAACACCTCATACTTGGCGTCCAGAAGTTTCTTCTCGTTCAGATCCACACCGGGCTCAACCAGCCTGCCAGGCTTGCTCATCCTGTCCATGATGCTCCACAGGGACTCGGGTTCCGAGCCGGGCGGACCGTTGTGGCTCGCAGCCTTGGCACCGAGCATGGCGGCGCCGTGTACGACGGCGGCATTGACGTACTTGGGAATCAGGACGGGCATGTTACAAGTTGTGGCCATGAGGTCCATGAGCACGGGGTTCTGGCACTGGGAGCCGGACATGAATATGGACGAAATCTGGTGGCCGGCATTGTTCATCTGCTCGATGATCTGGCGGGTCTGCATGGAGATGAACTCCATGGTAGCATAGTACCACAGAGCCATGTTGTCGATGCTTTTGTCGCTGTCCATGCCAACCATGGCACCCTTCATCCTGGCGTCAGCAACGGGAGAACGGTTACCCCAAAGATCTCCGTAGAAGAACGTGTGACGGCCGAGGTAAGAGATACACGGTGCGCCCTGACGGGCAGCCATCTCCTGAAGGTAGGCATTCAGGAAGTCATAGATATGTTTGTCCTCAGCCTTGGCAGAAGCCTGGGCAGCGCCGTAAGCCGGGTGAATGTCGAGGATGTGTCGCAGAAGCTCTCCAGTAGCGGACTGGCCGCCCTCGGCCATCCAGAACTCGGGGAGTAGAACGTCTCGGTAAGGGCCCCAGACGCCCGGGACAAACACGGGATCCTTGGACATTGCCAAATGGCAAGTGGATGTTCCAGCTACAGCAGCCAGACGAGTGAACGCCTGGGAAACATCGTTGATCGCGGCGTTAGCGTTGAGCTCATCGTCACCGAGGTCGACCTTGGCACCGACAGTACCAATCCAACCAGCGTAGGCATCAATGACGCCGCTGCCAACAGCGATGCCCATTGGCAGGCCAAGTTGAGAGGCAGCCTGTCGGCTAAGAGTGCCAACACATTCGCCAGCACTCATGTAGTTTCCATTCTGTCACAGGTTAGCTGTAGTCCACTACATAAGGTGGCGGTGAATGATGTGGGGATGGATTGCAGTTTTCCCCGGTGCACAAGAGAGCACACCTATTAGAGATGCACGCCGACAGGCAGGGGTGAAGGAGAGGGTAGGAGGGATAATGTGTTCAAGTTTAGAGGGGCAAAGAGAAAAGGCTCACCACCCCGTTCACGCCACCCATGCGTTTAAATTCGTCCTTGACCAGGTCGCCGAGACCGATCTCCTCGAGGAAATCCTCCTGCCAGCCCTTGACGCTGCCGTCAACGCCGACGGGGACGTATCCCTGTTTGCAGACAGTGCTACAGAAGCTCCTCGTCTCATTGCCAGTAGCTAGGTGGGTGAGAGCGTCGGCAAGATCGTAAAATTTGCATTTATCCCAAAGCTCCGGCGGCATGTTGTTCTTCAACCAGAGGGCCTTGGGAATTTCCATCTCGATGCTCATCTTGCCGCCAACGTACTTAAGCAGCTTGTGGCCAGTCGCGTTGATCTTCTCGGTCTCTTCGACGGGTCGGTGGTCCAGCCACAAGATGACGTTGCGGTCATTTCCATCGTTCTCGAAGTCGGGACCGGTAACAGTCACAGGCTCATCGGTATCGGTGTTGA
This sequence comes from Sarocladium brachiariae, assembly GCA_008271525.1. NCBI lineage: Eukaryota > Fungi > Ascomycota > Sordariomycetes > Hypocreales > Sarocladiaceae > Sarocladium > Sarocladium brachiariae. The sequence goes on along the minus strand of RQPE01000017.1, from coordinate 342,725 downwards.
AGACTGCGAGGGAGCATGTAGCGTCGAAACCAATGCCCTTGATCTTTGTGGGCTCGATCCCGGACTCGCCAATCACGCGGCGGACACACTCGCAGATGCATTGCCAAATGTCGGTGGTAGATTGTTCCTAGGTCATGGTGTAAGCGGGGAAGGCTTAAGATGCAGGTTTTCAGAAAGCTTACGTAGTAGCCAGTCTCAGGCTGCCAGAGCTTGATATTCTCAGCGGCGAGAGCTTTGATATCGCCTGTCTCATCAATGATGCAAGCTCGAGCAAAGCCAGTTCCCACATCCACACCAATGTAGTGCTCCTGGAGATAGTTTCGGGTTAGCAATCTCGGATCCAGCAGGGTAGAACAGCGAAGGCAGGCCGACGCACTCCAGTCTTCCACCTACGGGCCGGCTCGTCCGTCACGGACATGCCTCTGCGAGGCGTATTGGTACCGGAGCCCTGTCTACGCGGTGTGTTGGTACCAGACCCTTGTCTGCGAGGGGTGTTTGTCCCAGAACCCTTTCGGACGGGAGCATCTGTGATGGACCCAGTCCTACGAGGGATGGGGGGGAAATATTCCTGAGGAGCATCTCGTACCATGGTATGAGGTGGCCTGTTCCCAACGGGAGGGAGTACATGGTCAGCCATTGTGATTTTGGTAAGTTGAACAAGTTTGCTTAGAGCTTCGGTGTTCTCAAGAACGAGGACAGGCAAGGGCAGCGTCGTCGACAAGAAACGGGGTACAACACTGGAACCAATACAAGAATTGAAACGAGTCTTGACAAGATGCAGGGCCAGAAAACATGCAAAGTGCTGAGGCGGAAAATGGAGGAAGAGGGGCCATTGGAAACTTACTCCAGAGGAGTGATGGGCTTGTTGTGCTCATAAACCATGGTGGGCGAAGCTACAGCCGCTGGTAACTACTGATGCGGGTATTGCCTGCGTATGCGCGCCTCTCAGCGAAAGCTCAAAAGTGTGTGGCGTGGCTTTGTGCCTTTGTGCCTGTGGTGTGTCTCTCTTGTTGGCGAAGATCGATTTACTGCACGAGGTTCCGGTGGTGGAGGGTGGCTGATTTGAGACTGGTTCCAGGCAGAGCTGTTGTAAAAGGAGGTGGTGCAGCTTTCTTTCGATGGTGGGGTACTGCGATTCGGGTTCCTTGTCGTTTAAACCTGGATTTCGGGGGGTTTGAAGCTATCCAAGAGCCAACACGAGGAATGGGGGGCAATAATCAAAGAGGAGAGAGAGAGAGAGAGGGAAACACTGGAGATGTGCAGAGCTGGGGGAGCTTAAGAATGAGAGCGCAAGCTGTCGAGTCAGGTCCACAAAGTACCTCAAGAACGAAAGCTCTGCCCCATCCATCCATCGTGAGAGAGAGAGACACGCACATTCGGTCGCTCTTGGATTCGAGCTCAACAAGCTGTTAACAACGATGCCGTCATTATGCGCAAGACCCCTAACAGCCGACACTCAGGCACGTTCGGCTGGCAACGCAACCCTGGCATACTACAAGCCTCCACTAATAGACTGCTGGTTACTAGATCTACGCCACGAGTGAGGCAGTTCGCGCGCCTATCATGTTGATATCAGTGAGGTTAGCATTGCATTCCCACCGCCACGGTGCTCACTAAGTCTTGCAGCAGCACTTCCAGCATCACCCCTTTGGCGACAGCAAGGAGTGTGGCAGCTTCGCTTGGGTGTGGATTGCGCCAGTGGTGGGGTAGCTCCCCACTGAAAGTCGCCTGCCGCTGCAGCTGCAGCCCATGCCGCGACACGGGGGCGACTTTTCGCCCCTTGTACTCCACCACCACCTTCAACATGGCAGTGGATGGATGAAGAAAATGTAGTGAGCTTGGTGATTCCATTTCAGGCTCAACATCTGTGGGCGATTTCCCAGGGAAAGGGAAAATGGAGTCCTCGACTGTAGCACTGATTTTGTTTCTATAAACTTTTATCTTTTTTCTTAATAACCCAAGATGATCCAAGAAAGTAATGTGTTCATCATCATTATCCAACTCCGGTTCCGGCCCCCCTCGTTCCCCCACGCCACGCCACACCAGAACTCCAAAAAAAATCTCCATATTTCCAGACCCACGATGGTACTACCGCCAGAGTCACTTCTTGTAGGTACAGTGCCCAGGAGAATCAACAGCGCCTTTCTTGGCTTCTTGATATCCCTCTTCACACCGCCACCGACAGTCGGTATCAGGCAAAAGAATAGCGGGGATGGCAAGCGGTACGTGAACTGTTGAACAGTCTTTTGCCTTTTGTGACCTTTTTTTTCCCTGGGTCTCCACTTGGGGATGTTGAGAACAGAATGAATCCAGCATGCTATCAGGGTTGGTGGTAGTGGATGGCGATCATGTCGACGATCAGCAATCCTACTACTGTAGCTAGGGCACCTGGGAAACTAAGGTTTTCGTTCATGTGAAATCCATGTTTCTCGAGTGTCTTGCTCAACAAAATGGCAAGATTGGCTTGGCTGTCATGGATTGGATACGGTAGAGAACGCAACATCATCCTCTGGGGTGAGGTGTTGTGTTCTCGATTGATAACTTTTGGCTGGCTCAAGTAGACAGCTGGGCAGGTTTGCAATCAAGGGAAACATGGCAATCACTTTTCCAAGCCTTCCAAGTACATCACCTAGGCCAATTGGGTAGCGAACGTCTCCTTTGGTGGTCAGAGCTCACATGGGTCTGGTATTCGTAAAACCTCATGACACAGTCGTATCGAAATCATCACTCCTCTGCCTCTCCCTGTCCCTCCACCAGTATCACAACCGTGACCGTAGCAGCATACGCTTCCCTGATTGCACACGCCATACACGTCCTCCGCACGTCTGCCACCACAGCGCTCAATCCCCAGTGCGCACACCAAGCCCTGGCAAGCACCTCGTTGTCTCTCACGCCGAACGCTTCCACGACAAGGACCTTCTCCGCATCGTCGTCCTCGTCTTGGTGGGTTCGAGTAGGTAGTCCGCCCTTCACCGGGTTGCCTTCGAGGGGACGGGGTGTCGAGCGTGCGCTGGCCGGGTTATTGAGGTCTCGGTACAGACCGGACCAGTGGCTGATGTGTACTACCTCATCGACTTTCACGCGCTGGTGGATGTAGTCAAAGAAGAGCAGGTGAGGACCATCAGAACAGGGCCAGGCTGAGATGAATGACACATCGTACATGAGCCGCAAAGGCCATGACACACCGTTGATGGCGAACTGCACCGTCGCATCAAACAGCCCCGGTGCACCGCCGCCACTCGACACACTGCCGCCGGCCTCGCTGACCCCCTTCAGCCCCAAAAGCTCGATGCGCACGGTGTCGACAATATCATCTACGTCCGGGACGACGAGATCATAGTCACTCACGGGGTACAGCTTTGCCGGCGGTCCCAGAGCATCAGATCTCTCAGCCATGGATTCCACATCCTCGACGCTGATAACGCCGCGGGGTTTGCGACTGCGGATCCGGGCGATTTGAGATCGTCCGAGGTCGGTTGTCGGACGGCCGGGGCCGATCCAGCCGGCGAGGGACCGGCAGGTCGGGGCGAGGACTTTGCCGACTATGCAGGTTGCAGACCAGTATGTGTAGCTGTTGCGGTATTGAAACCCGCAATTTGGGTGCATATGCGAGAGAAGGGCCAGATCGTCGGTTGCTTCGTCAGGGTCGAGATCCAGTAGGGTGTTCATCGTGAGGAAAGGGAGGGTTGGCTGGGTTTCCGCGTTAGCTGATTTTCCCTTTCCCCCAGGCAGTGTTGACCATGCAGAAAGAATGAACGTACCCCGGGGACAACGAGTCCGCTGAAGAAGGCAAATGCGTCTGAGCTGACTATATCGAGGCTTGACTCCTCGTCCCTCATTTCCAGCTGATCAAGCGTCTCCCTCAGATTGGGCCACTTCATGGCCTGCGCGAACCGCTTCAGGTTCTTTACCTGCCTTTTCTTCAACCTGAACTTCAATTTCACTATTTCAGTCATGCTCGTCAGTCATGGAGTCTCATCATGTTCAAGATCAACCTCTCTTCCGCATCAGGGGAAACTGACCTTCCTCAGGCGCATCTCCGTACGACTGGATCCTCACGTTAGCCCTCCACCTTCTTGCCAATGCAAGCGACCACTGAATCGATGGAGGAATCTGACCCAACAACTTCTCGCTTGCCCAATCACTGTGCCTCCTCGATTGAATCCTCAGCTCTAGCTCCAGACTCAAGAGCAGCTGGTGGAAGAACTTGTGGTACTGCGCCAACGCCGCAGCAGGCACGGGTCCCTGGACACCATCATCGGTGCTCGCGTCGAAGATGAATCGCGTGACGACCTGGTTCTTGGGTTCGGTGAAGTCGATCCAGTGCCCTGGTCGGGAGAGAACGAGGATTAGATCTGTGATTTGTTTGTCGAGGGCTTTGCGGGAGGTGCGCAGACGATCCGGGTCGCGAAGGACTCGCTTGTATGTGATTTTGTAGAGCAAGTCCAGATCATCATCTTCCAACCCATACTGCAACTCCTTTAACCTCTCAAAGACCCTGTCCAGCTCCATTGCTCTCGGCACCACCCCTGAATCCCTCAGCTCCATCGGCGGTGGTAACCGACTTGCATGACAAGCCCACTGGTTGAGCGTGATGGTTCCTGGTAATGCGCCGTAGTAGAAATTGTAGCTCGGTTGCTCGAGCGTCTGCCAAGGATATCCTGCCTCGCCTTTACCCTGCCGCCTCATCGTCATGAGCTGCACCATCGAGTCTTGGAGATCTGCCCTATCGCTCTCCTTGCCGTAGTTTCCTGACGAAGTCGTGTGAAGCGTACAGAAGTCATCGGATGCATGAGGTATTGGTCTTCGATGGCCTTTGTGGAACGGGACGCCTCTCGCGATGGTGTCGAGGGCATCCCGCGGAAGAAGCTCTTCCTGGCTGGACATCCCACTTGGTGGCCAAGCGGTCAAGGGAACCAATATCATCCCGGTCTTCCCATTTGCCTTCCCATTCATCTTCCCTTTCCCGCTTGCCGTGCGCGCAGTATGTGGTCGCCCAGAAGCTTCCTCGCCATCAAGTGTGCTTGGTGTCGGTCTCCAGCGCATTCTCGGGCTCTCACTACTGGGACCAGGCTCTCTGCGGTGCTCGTCAAGCAGAACATCGCCATCACTCGCCCTCCTTCTTTGATGGTGTCCATTCCGCTGGTCCTCGTCACGATTCCTCGGGCCCGCTGAGCGCGTGGATTTCGACCTCTTCGCGAGGCTGGTTCTGCGAAGAAGTCCCCCCCAGAAACCCTTTTTCTCCTTCGTATCCATCAAAAGTGGTGCGTTGGAGATTTAGGAGCTAGCGGGAGGCTCGATTTGTTGAGTGACCTCTCTGAAATGATGAATCGCGGGTATTGTTGACAAGCACTTGCAGTGGTCGCATTGATGATTGTGGCGCATCTCATCGAATTTCGAGTCAGTACGCGATCCCGACTGTGCAGCTTTCCCGAAGACTTCCTCTAGTTGCGTCCTGGTCGTGCAGCAGACAAAGTGTTTGCGTGTTCATGCAGGCGGTGCAAAGGGAAGTGAAGTGCAGCAAAAGGGCGGCGGTGTCGTCGTTGTCGTCGTCGTCGCACAGCCGATATATCCAATGATTGGGGCCGCCACCTTGCAGCTGGCTGGAACAACAGGTGGTCAGGTTCGCCAGACTGCCCTTAATGTTGCTTAATGAAAACGATCACGCCCTCTTTCCAAGTCACCGCGCTCTCCCTTGCCGAGGTTTTTTTGTGTCAATAGAGTAGTTCGAATTTTTACTCGCGAAATAGAAGCGCATCGAGCAAGGAGCACTTGGGGACAATTTCATCAAAAGTTACTCACCAACTCTAATCCACTACTCGTTTTTTCTTCCTTTGCCCTGCATGAAAGACCAATCTCGCCCCAAAAAGGTTGCAGCACGCACCCAATGAGGACGGACACGTCACTTTGCGGTCTCATTTATCGCGTGAATCTCATCCGCGTGCGTTGGCCCAAGCCACTTCAGCGTACACAGTCACATGCTCTGTCACAACGACGACCCTTCAGATTTCCACTCTCATCGAGATTATTCCAGTGCGTAGTTTCCAGCCACACTATCATCGCCTTCGCCACCATAATTCTGGCCTTCATCTTCCTCTCTATCCTCATCACCAGCTGCTGGCAGATCGAGAAAGTGGGCGACACACCAAGCGACCCGGGTGCTGCCTCGTGGCGTATTGGAAGAAGCATTCACCCTAGCTTTGCCGTTACAAGGATCATGGTAGTTGATCATCCTGTCCATTTATTAAGTTCAGGGTTGAGACTGGCTTGGAGACAGACTTCCATAGCCAGAGCCTTCAATCTCAAATGCTCTCTCAGCGCGAAGCAATATCGTGTGGCTTCGCATGAGCTCTGTCAAAGCTATCAGGCGGCGCACGATCTCCAGATTAAAGGGAAACATACCAAGTCACTCCAGTCTCGAGATTTCTGCCTGGACAGGCTATGCTCTCGTAAGCCATATGCACAATAGGTACTAGGTCTCTAGTAGGTAGTCCTACATCATTTGGAGGCATCCATTTGGAGACTCCACCTCTCCCCCCGAATTCCCCGAATCCATACACACGTCGCACATTCTTTGGTGGCATCAATAGTGTAACCTTCTACCACGGACAACGCCGATCAAGACTCTTCTTCACTTGATCCATCAGTACCTCTCCTCCATGTGCAGACTTGTGCAGTAGGTGGCTGGCGAAATGGTGGGTGTGCCTCGCAGCACAGGTTGTCGCCGCTGCATCCAGAGGAGAGTGAAATGCGATCAACTCAAGCCAGGTTGTCAGAATTGCTCACGGTATGGTGAGCCTTGCCCAGGCTACAATCATGAACGTAAATTCGTGACCAACAAACATCACATCCGGCCACGACGGCAACGGGATCAAGGCACCATTCCATCAAGGGCTGGTACTCATACTTCTAGGCTAAGCGAGCGCGAGCTCGTTCAGCCGTCGTCGCCATTGTCATGCAATCCAGAAACCCCAGCGACAGTGTACGATCCTGTGGCAAACGCTTCCTCTTGCGACGGTCACGACATTGACAGTCGGACGAGAGTACCTGTCCCCCCTCAGGAGCCTCGTGGGCCTTACATCAACCGCATGTTGGAGACTCTTCATGCAGGCCTCAATGCTGATGAGCTTGCCTTTATGAATCCCTGGTTTCAAGGCATGGAGGGACGCGTCGGTTCTAAAGTCACCCTAGACAGTGCTGTAATGTCACTAGTCTTGCAGATGCTAGGAAGACGATTCAACGATCATCGACTGATAGGCGAGAGTCAATTTCTGTACGGGAGGTCATTAAACGCCCTCCAGCTCGCTCTCAGGTCCAGAACAGAATGGAAAACGACGGAAACTCTCTGCACGACCTTTTTCCTGTGTCATTTTGAGGTACACAATTCCGAGACTGATCACTTGCGACACATGCTGACCTCTACTTCCTAAGATGTTTGCAGGCACTGGTAGTGCCTTGAGCTGGATGAAGCACGCTGACGCACTGGGTTTGCTGATCGAGAGTCGTGGCCCGGATGTATATATGAACGACTGGGACCAAAGTATCCTCAACGTCTCCCGCACTGCTATTGTCAGTTATTCGAATCTTCGTCCCCATCGTCTTGGCCCGTAATATTGATGTACGCTGTGTAGATTTTCAACTGCTTCTGGTCTGGAAAGGACTGTTTCTTTGCGGATCCCTTGTGGGAGAAAGTCCTGAAAAGTGGCAGTATCAATCAACACTTGCCTCCCCAAGAGGCGCAACGACGCGCACTTGTCGACGACTATGTCGTTATACTCGCAAAGATTCCTGGCATCATGCGTCATGTTTTTCCTCTCTTTCAGTCCCGCTTACAAGGCTTTCTCCTTCCTTCCTACACCCAGAACCTCACGGCATTAGGGGATCACATCGCCGACGTCTACCAGAGTCTCATCTCATGGAGCGACAGGCTGCATGCCGACATGCCTCTCCCCGTGGAGATTGCGACCACCGATGAGACTTCGCCATGGCCGACTGTGCTTGCATACGAGAATGTTTGGTTTGGAGCCTTGTACATGGGCTTCTGGACTGTGAGGCTGATACTGCAACTGGGTCTCGAACTGACCAGGGGTAATGATTCGACATTTGAAGACGAGCAACTGCTTATCTCGAATATTCTCCGATCCTGCGAAACCGTAGGGAAAGGCCTCATGGGTCCATACCGGATTGGATTCGCCATTCGCTGCGCCTATGATCTCGCCGACGCACCGACTAGAGTGTGGATCAAGTCAAAGCTGGCAAAACTCCAGCAGACAGCCGCAAGCCTTGATGCGACGCTCTTTGTCTCTCCAGATGAAAAGACGTCTTCATAGCCCGCTTCGTTCTTCCGCGTTGCCTTGTCCACCCCGTTTGTTCTCCGAGAAGCAGTCAGCTCGCGCCATGATACCAAATCGGGCTTAAGGCATCCCCAGCTGCCAAAGAGTGGAACTGGCTCTGGTATTTTTACGTCGTCGATGTACGAGTTTGTAGAGAGACGTGGCGCTAGCCTCGTGCTATCATCCCTCATTCAGCCAAGTGAGGTTCAGGCATCCTGGTGTAAGATGGCGACTTGGACCTCCCGACTTGGACCAGGCCTACGAGGCACGGATGTGATATCAAATTAGACAAAGCTATATATAAGAGGCGGCTCTTCTTCTGGATCATCATTCACAAAGCACATTTCAATCTTTTCGACGAATCCACATATGAAAGATTTGTGTGTGTGAGAGAGACCTTATTCATCTGGAGTACTCGACGATGAATCCTCATACGGCACTTGGAATCGCGCAGATCATATTCTACGTGCCTATCGTTCCATTGACCATATGGTTGATGAGACGCAATGGAGGAATCCATCCAAAGATGGCGTGGTGGCCCTTTATCCCATTTAGTCTCAGTGAGTAGTACCCAGGGATATATTCCAGGGGCAGGTAACTTACCAAATTGAACGCAGTTCGTTTAGTCGGCGGTCCCTTGGTCATTGCCTTGAACAAAGACCCCACGAATATCGGATTAGCCACGGTCGCCATCGTCTTCCTGAACGTTGGCGTGGTGCCTCTTATAGTCGCTGCGTCGGGATTTCTTCGCATCATGTGTGTTTCAGGCACAGCCTGTCCCTGAATGGTTTGCTGAACTTGGCTGACAAGTACACAGTATCATTGACAACCTCAAGACAACCAAGTACTCTGTAGTTGCACACAAGGTTCTGCGGTCGAGTAACATAATCGCCATTAGCCTGTTGGCTGCTGGCGGCGGGCTGGGTGGCCAGCTTGACCAGACTCTGAGTTCCATTGGTCGCGCCTTGTCATTTGCAGGCTACAGCCTCTTCATGATGGAGTTACTCGGGATCGTGGCCGGAGCAATACACTTCTATCGATTACGAGGTTTAATACTTCCTAGCAGTCGCAAAGTAGGTGTGCCAGAGTGTAATACTGACGCGCTCCGTCATCGCTAATGCCTGGCATTCAGGTTATCGTGGCCCTACTCGTTGCCAGCCCATTCCTCATCGTCCGTACCGTCTATGGCTTCGTTCAGATCGAACATCAACGTGAGCTTCTTTCCCAGTGGAACCCGTTATATGGGTCAGCCACGCTCTTCGCCACCATGGCTCTCCTAATGGAATATATCGGCCTTTCGGTCTTCTTATCCATCGGTTTCTCCATTCCCCCGGATCGAGGTGTGCGATTTGAGGTTGACGAAGACTGAGGAATAGACCTCGTGCTTTCATCCTTGAAGTAACCCCCAAAACTTCTCTTCCCTTGACGCAGTGCTGGATCAAGTCACTTTGGATAGTACTATACATTGCATATCAATACCGCTGCCTGTCCTTAACTCCAGCCGAGATCTGTTGCGGGTTCGGACCAACCTTCTTTTTCAAGTTCATCAGTAAAACTTCGAACTCCACGGTGTAGTAGCGGCTTTTGCTTGTAGAGACTCCTTGCAAGCTTTTGAGTGGGCACTTGAAGATATCTTGGATCTCTATTTCAGAATCGAAACCGACATGGAAGCTACTACCTTATCTTGTAACGTACTTAATCGCCATGAGCATTGCTGCTACCCTTAGTCATCTACAGGATCGCATAGCACTCCAGCCGTCATCGTAGTTTGATTGTAGGGGTATCTCGTTCCAGACCGGCCGATTTTCTTTACCTCACCTACGGAATCTCAGCTAGCCGAGTGCAGTATTGGCAGATAATGACTTCATCTTGATATTGAACTAACGAGTACAGAAAGAAGCTGCTGATGCTGATCTAATGCGCCAGCCGGATCCAAGAAACACATGCTTTCGCACTCTATAGGTCAAATTGATACAGAATCGAGCTTACCGCCGTAGTAGGCTCGGGGTTGACCCCAGGTATCCTATGAAGCGATGATGGTATCCAATGCTTGACATCTCACTCCTTATTAACTATACACCATCACCAGAACATTGTTGGAGGCTGATTCAGAGGAGCTCGATGGAAATGGATTCGTGGTCCCGCTGGCCGTCTCTGAACTTGCCGAAGGCTGCCCGGTACTATTCCTTCTGGTCAGCTTGGATGACAAATGGCTCATAGGGAACAGGGACTTACCTGCAATACGAAATTGATAATAAGTGCTGCCATGAGCGCCACACTGATGATAAGAGGCCCAACCATGTTGTCAAAGTCCTTACCGCTTCGCTCCATGATCATGGCTCTCCGAGTCCTCATCATAAAGTAGCCCCAGAGGCCAGCAAAGGCGGCAATCAACACATAAATTATGCCCATAATCTCGGCGATGAAGTTCCTGCCAGCTGCTGTGTAGAGGCCGATAGCCAAGCCTCCCTGGAGGATGGCAATATGCTGCCACTTGAGGAAAGTCCGCTCGTTCGCCAGCCAAACCTTTGGTTCGATTTTGAGCTCCCCAGAGTTCTTGATCCATTCTGTTGGTTCGACCACGCCTTCAGGCAGCTCGTCCCTCTGCGCCTTCTGGAACCGCTTTGCGGCCGAGTACTTGGAAAGAGAGAAGCTAGGAATGATCGATGACAGGGTCCCGTATCCCCGCTGTTGTGTTTCGGCATTGCTCTCTCCCTCATCATCAGCACCTTGCGGGTTCTGCCCAGAGGCCGCAAATGACTGCGATAGACGCGCAGACGAATCGGCGGCCATACGATCAGCCAAATAGGATTTGCTCATGGGCGAACTCTGCGCCGCTTTGTAAGAGCTGGTAGCATGACCGATTAAGCTTCCTACTGCTTGCGCGTCGTCAGCACGCTGCGCACGTCGCTGTTCCTCCTGCTCGAACGCTGTCTGAGGATCCTTGCGAATGTCCGTTTCCAGGTCACTGAGCCAGAATGGCAGGTTGTTCACATAATCCTCAAAAAGACTTGCGATTCCGTGTACGAATTTTGAGAATCGCGGTGCGGGGTGAACGAGGTGTGAGCTCATGAGATCCTCAATCCACACAGGGCGTTTACGATGTGCATCTTCTCGGATCTTGATCTCCAAAACCGCGTACGGGAATTTTGACACCTCGCTCTGGTTGATGTTCTTGAACGGGTAAACGACGTTGGCATCATCAATGTCGGTTCGGTGCCAATCATTAGGGTCGCGGCACGGGCGACGGGTGTCCAGAGTATCCTCACGGATGAAGGCCAGGTTTGTGTCAATAGAGATACGAACCCGGTCATCCGCAGGCTTCTGGAATGCAGTGCGGACATAATTTGCGCGCACAACTGGAGCCAGCTTCTTCTCTTTGATGAGTGCCTGTATGCCTTGCACAGTTTTGCGGTACGCCTCAATCCGTTCGGCAGGCTGGCCCTGCCTCTCCATCTTGTCAACTGGTTTCTGCGTGATGTCTTCACCATCAAGGAAGGGCTTGACGTATTTGTCCTTGATGACAAACTTGGACTCTGATGCTGTACCAGTGGCATCAACTGTCTTCTTCTCGACAAGGATCTCGGGACGAGTGCTCAGCTGACCAAACCAGCGAAGGCGGACCGACGTTGCCTCAGTCTGACGGTCGACCTTCTCTGAATAGAGGCCGAAAGACTTGTTGTCGAAGTAGAGAGAGGTGATGGAGGGGCTGTCACCAGCGTCCAGCTCCTTCGATGCCTGTTGACTGTACACGAGCGCGGGCAGCCTTCGTAGGATCAGAGTTTGGACTTCGAGAAGGTTGTCTGGATGGATCCAGACTGGAAATGATGTTAGCATTGCTCATAATCCGATACTCGCAGAATCACCCTTACATTTGTGGGCTGTGTATTTCTCGCCACCGTGGGTTTCGCCCTGAGTCTCCAGGTCCAAAGGCGCCGCAGGAGCCTGCGTATCGCCCTCAAGCTGTTGACGAATAGCATAGTACATGATAGAAAGCTTATTCAACAGCGGAGAGTAACCTTGCTCGGAGTTGAATGGCCTCTGGGCCAGACTTAGTTGCATCATGGGGCGTACCTTGTATCGATGGCCCCGCTTGCGGTCGTGCTTCTTGACAATCTTGAGAAATCCAGTGTAGTTGATGTTGCTGTACTTCTTCAGCTCCTTGACTTGGTTGGTGATGTTATCGAGCTCTGCCTCCAGCTCCTTCAGGCGGGCTGTATTGATCTCGCCTCGGGGAGCTTCCGAGGCGTCCTGAGCCGGGATCAGCTCCTTGAGGGTCTCAAAGGCGGTATCGACACGCTTTCGGAGCGCATCGAACTGCTCCTGCTGGAACTCAGCAACCTTCTCCAGCTGAGCATTGAAGATCTCGTCGCAAAAACGGTTCTCGTCTTCTTCGGTCCATGGGCGATCCTCGTCCTCATCAATATCCTCCCTCAAAAGCGCCTTCAGTTTCGAATAGTCGAGATATTTGTCCTTCCATGGTGAGTAGACCGACTGCTTCAGTGTCTTGCCGAACTTCATGATGACGGATGAACCTGCGTGCCGCCGCTGAGAAGACTTGGACAGGCAGCGACTGCCTCAATCCCTACGCAGCAATTGGAGGCGATAAGCAAAGAGAGTCGGGGTTCAATGTCTTATGCAGTGTCTTACTTGACAATGCCAGACTTGCAGCCGTGTCCGATTGTTGTAGGGCGGTCAGGCTGTGGGAAATGGAAGAGACAAAATGTGTCGCGACGGTGCAGATGGGAGGGAATGAAGTCACAAGCAGCAACAAACGAACCAAAAGTTCCCCACTACGCCAGTGCGGCAATTCGTACGATGGCTAGTAGGATGCGGCGAGATGACAGCACCTCCAAGGCTTTTTGCTGGAGAATGCAGAGGCACGTTTTCTTCTAAGGTTTGGGCACTTGAGTCTCGAAGCTGGCCAACTTTGGTTTGGCCGGATCCAGTGAGCTCCAGCCCCGGCGCCACCACTGCCATTGGCCTATGAACCGCAAGCGTCAGTGCACGTGTTTCAAAGCTTAAGCCTGTGGCAGGTACGCGGTAATAGTGGCTTCAGTATTGGCAAAACTCGATTCTTTCGTTTAGTGGGATGGGAACGACCTTGTCCAGTTTCGGGCACCATATGACTTTGTCCACACAATTCGTCAATGGCGCGGCTTGTTTTGGTGTGCAGAAGTCATTTGCGATACCTCGTGGTAGTACTCCATACATGACAGATCTCGGCATCAGCCGATGTGCCTGCTCGCAATCTCCCCGAGTCGATACGCGCCGCCAAGATCTGATGCGATCAGCGAGACGGTGACAGCACGGCAGCGAATTCATAAAGACGCTACATAGCCGATCGTCATTGCCTGCTAGAGACTTCTCCCTAGTCAGTGGGAGCGGGAACGGAAACTCCATGTTATGAGGAGGTCATGGATGTACGAGTCTTAGGTGACTTTCTAAAGGTTCGTCTACTTGAGTGGCAGCTAGCATTCTTGATATCAGTCTTTGGAGTTCGTGCCGTCAATCTTTACAACGCTCTGAGGCCAAGTTGAAGCGTCCTCAACGGGCTGGACCCAATATGCAATACCGCGTCGTGACGCATCTAGTCTATGATGCTGTTGCTACACGTCTATCCCGAGTCTACGTGTTGAATATGGATTTTTTGAGCATCGGCACTCCCCTCACAATCCCGAGGGATCGCCAAAGCCCCGGAACATTGGACACGACGCACAGAATCTTGAGAACGGAAGATACCGCCCAGAGGTAACTTCAGGCGCTGGAAGGAATGGGATTGCATTACGCTGGCAGCTCTAATGATGTTCCTACCTATGACCCTTGGTTCTGTTGTCCTATGGCGCTCATGCCTACATGCAGGTATGCGGCCTAATCCATGTGCATGGCCCTTTGACTCGGCCCCGGTACATGTGGTTCGGCCGTGTCTTACCAGAATCGTTCGGTGGAAGAACTACCTCTTGTACGAAGTAGTCAGAGCTGGTAAACCGTCTAGTATACAGGACGGAAATATTCGTCAATAGACCAAAGACCATCGCAACCTGGCTGGTTCTTTATCCTCCGCTCATTGGATAAGAGACCAGCCGAGTTGCGATGATCTTGGGTCTATTGTCGACCAGATGCTAGGTCATATGCAGGCCGCTCATCATCTCAACGGTCAGCGTGCTGCCCAGAACCCGCCTACGCCGTGACTTCGCATTGCTAGCGCCATACTGAACCAGCTTGCGATAACTGTTATTAGTGTGGACTGTGGACGCAGGTTTGTCTGTCAAGCCGCTGTTTTCTCGTAGAGGCTCACTGGACCAAGCCGCCGCCAAGGCTGATCCGGATAAGCCTTACTGTGCATTAAGAATCTGACACTGTACACAGCTGGCAATCTCTCCATCCATGTACAGTACGATCTCTTGTCCCACACTGTCTGTTCATCTCCACCGCGATCTAGTCTTCCAGCCCGTCACCGCGAAACTGGATATCACCCATCGGCTCATGCTTGTCTTTCTTTCTTGTCTCCTCACGTTTCCCAAGACCAACTCCACACTTCCTTCAGCCTTTCTGAACACCGGTCGCTTTGCTTCGTCGCCACTTTTGACTTCTTTGCAATTTGCGATTTGTCTTTATCCTCATTCCGATTCGCAAGACTTACAGCTTCTATTCACCACACTGTTGTCTTCGCGGTTCGCTGTCCATTACTTGCCGGATAGTCTGGTGTAACTGTCACTATCCGTCTGGTGACTCACAAGGCCTTTGGAACCGTTCGCATATCGACGGCTACGGGAACCGTAATCCTCCCGAACTCCTAGCCCCGTTGAGTCGCCCTATCTGCTCTTCGTCGCGGGAGCGGCCTCCTCATCATGGCGTCGCCTTCTTTTGAAGCGGCGCAGAGGGCCATCGCGTAAGTCGGCAACTGTCGCAAGATCGTTCGTTTCCCGTATCGTACTAATTGTTGATTACAGCGCCTCTCGCGACGATATCCCCATTACCGCTGTCGAGGATGGATACCAGGCATCAGAGCCACATGTAAACCTCAACTCGAATATCGAGGCCAGAATTCAGAATCCACTAGCCAATGTTCCACGGAGAACGCTTATCGCCAAAGTCGACGAATTCATCCGAGCGAAGCATCTTGAGGAATGGCGCGACATCATACGAAAGGGAGCCCTGGTTGCCCAAGATCCAACTGGGTATGAGGACATCACAGGCGACGAAGCCCTCGACGAGACCGAGATCAATGCCCTTCGCGACGAAGTCCTTCACAAATGGCGAATCAACAAAACTCTGCTGCTTACCATCGTTACCTGCTCAATAGGGGCGGCTGTACAAGGTTGGGATCAGACTGGGTCAAACGGTGCGAACCTCGACTTTCCGCGTGTTCTTGGCATCCATGGGCCTAGCACTCGTGATAAGATGCTTGTAGGACTTGTGAATGCCGCTCCTTATATTGGCACTGCTCTGGTTGGGTGTTGGCTCTCGGATCCCATCAACAATTTTGTCGGTCGAAGAGGAGCGATATTTGTCTCGGCCAACTTTTGTCTGTGGCCTGTTTTGGGCAGTGCCTTTGCCAGGAGCTGGATGGAACTGCTCATCTGTCGCTTGCTCCTCGGGCTTGGCATGGGGACAAAGGCCTCTACTGGTGAGTTCCGAACCTTTGCAACAGCTAGAACAGGATACTAACAACGTCAAAGTACCGATTTTTGCCGCAGAGAACTCGCCTGCACCTATTCGAGGTGCCCTAGTCATGAGTTGGCAGCTGTGGACTGCGTTTGGCATTTTCCTCGGCACCACCGCGAATCTGGCCGTCTGGAATATGGGCGACGAAGCCTGGAGATACCAGCTAGGCTCGGCTATTATCCCAGCCATACCTCTTTTCTTTCTCATCTACTTCTGTCCCGAATCTCCACGTTGGTACATCAAGCAGAACCGATACAAGGACGCAATGCAATCACTTCTCCGGCTGCGAAATCACCCCGTACAAGCTGGGCGAGACCTCTACTACATTCACGTACAACTTGAAGTAGAGGAAGAGTATATTGAACGAGGTAACATTGTGGTCCGCTTCGTCGAACTGTTCACCATTCCTCGAATCCGCCGAGCTACCCTAGCCTCCTTCGTTGTCATGATCGCGCAGCAGATGTGCGGCATTAACATCATCGCATTCTATTCTTCTACTGTCTTCATCGATGCCGGTGCAGATAAGAAGAAGGCGCTGCTAGCTTCCTGGGGCTTCGGCTTGATCAATTTCCTCTTCGCTTTCCCCGCCATCTGGACTATCGACACTTTCGGACGTCGGTCACTACTACTCTTCACATTCCCGCAAATGGCATGGACTTTACTGGCGGCAGGACTCTGTACACTTATTGACGATGACAGCGGAGCCCGGCTTCCATTGGTAGCGTTCTTCATCTACCTCTTCGCAGCATTCTATTCCCCTGGCGAGGGTCCGGTTCCCTTCACCTATTCTGCTGAGATCTTCCCCTTGTCTCATCGCGAGGTTGGCATGTCATGGGCTGTGGCAACGTGTCTGTTCTGGGCAGCGGTGCTGTCAATCACATTCCCGTTGATGCTGGATCGCCTTCAGGTCATTGGAACATTCCTGTTCTATTCAGGCTTCAACATCATTGCTCTCGTGATGATTTTTCTGTGGCTCCCGGAAACGAAGCAACGCACGCTCGAAGAGCTCGACTATATCTTCGCTGTTCCGACGCGTGTCTTCATGAATTATCAAGTTACCAAGGCTTTACCATGGTGGATAAAACGTTGGGTGTTTATGCGCAAGGAGGCTACACTCGAGCCGCTTTATCAACTCGACATGCATCAAACGGTTGATGATGAGAGCGACGAGCTGAAATACAGTAACGACAAGGCCAAAATTGAGTTGAAAGATATTGTCGGTTTCACAGAGAAGACGGTTCAACAACATACGGACCGGAGAAGGGAAACAACCTTATGATAATACGCATTATCCTTGAGTGGACATTGCTATGGGAGAGGTTATTTGGTTTATGTACTGGCGACGGCGTTTTTGGGTTTTGGGACACGGAATGCTCTATACCCATTGGATTGATGACTCAGGTTGATAGGAAGAGAGGTTGACTATATCAGGGCTAGGTTCACGCAGAGACATGAGAGCATCCTGCCTGACTGGTCTGGAGAAGATGACACAGCAGCTATTGTACATGATCTACGGAGTACATTTAAGCGAGATGTGCTATCCGCGAGTGAGGGACAGCTTATGAATCAGGGGGACGTCCCTAACTGGACGTAGTGCCTCGGTGTCTTGAATCTCTTGCGCATCAAGCATCGTTCGCGTTCCGAACGAGCGTAGGAAGACATGCAAAAACGTCACATCCATATTTACGGCGACTCTTGGGAGGGTGTATCCCCTTTCCGCGTTTGCCGAATGACGCAAGTTCTCCCCTACCCTACTGCAATCGATCGGAGGTTTTGGAACACATGTGGGTTTTGTGCTTTGACGTGGAACCTGTGTGCGCGCCCTGTGTTGATCACTTTCTGACAACGGCTGGCTTGGAGATCTACAATAGGTGACAGGTTGTCGACGTATAGTGAGTGTGCTGTTGGCACATTAATCGAGCAAACCAGTAACAGACCCTGGGGATCTTGCAAGCGAGGTCATGTGCTGCTGTGATAAGTGCTATGATGACTATTCTACATATATATGCGTCCTATGTCTACGTGTAGAATGGAAATTGACACGAAATAGCAAATCGAAGCACCCTGACTCGATCTGAATGATCTGCGATAAGGATGGTAATCACGATTGCCCAGAAAACACATGAAGTCAATCGTGGAGAACCTTCAGATCTTTCTCTCCTTTGGGATCTAGTACACTGGATGATTCGACAACTACTAGAAGCAACAAGGAAGACGAAGGAGCACGGAGCACTGAAAATTTGCTCGACGCAAGGAGCCGAGGTATGCTGAAAAATCATACGTCAAAAAGTTCGACGGAACCAAGATCGACGTTGGTAAAGTGGGCGAAAAGATGAACATCTTTGCTTGATTTAGAGGTTGTCAAGGGGCCCCAGAATTTTCCGTTCGTGGACACGAAGGCTGGTGGTGGTGGAGTTTGCGTCAGGGCTGCTGGATGGAATGGATGGGTTCGTGGCTTTGCGCTGTGGAGCTGGAAGGAATAAAGTACAGGTGTGTATTTTTGGGACACAGGAAGAGGCTTTTGGACTAAGGGAAAAAGGGTACTGTGACAAGGGTTCATGATGGATACGTACAAGGACTTGTACATACATAGTATGTAATTTCCAGAGGAAATGGAGGAACGACAATTGAGCATGACTTACTGAAGGTGCGGATTTGCGGATCAGAAGCAGAAAAAAAGTATGGGGTGTGCCAAGACGGGGACTGCGCGGGATCGGGTTTGATGATCCCAGAGAAAGCCAAGGTTGCATTGAGAGATGGTAAGCAAAGGGTCTCCAATAATTCATGTTCTGGCTGAGGGGCTTTCTACCTTGGCGGAGTGGGAAGATGACTGCTGCAGCAGGAATGCTTTCTCGATCGATGATCACACTATACGGACATCACACGAGTAGTCCAGTGCAACAGGGCAAATGCACATGTTGGAGGTGGATTATGGTCACTTAACTGGAGTCACATCCACATGAGAGCGACGCAGGGATCCGATGCTTGAGATCGGAGCCCTGCAATCGCAGGAGAGTAGGCAAGCAGCCGCTGGAATAGGGAGTAGGCATCTACATAGAACTGAAGGGTTCAAACGCAAAGGCACATTCAAGTAATACCCCATGGACGCGTTATTGTTTCACAATTGCAAGCCAAAAGCCAGTGATAGTAATGCTCGCGAGTCAAACAATAACAAAGAAAAGCAAGGAAGGATTCAGTAGTGATTGCTAACTGGGACTTTGGCCACTGACAGAATCAAGAAGCAAAAAAAGGGGAGCCAATGGAGAGGTGATGGTGCCTGGGGCCAAGTCCCGCAAATGTACCAATAGCGACCTGGAATAAGGCGAGATCTCAAGGGGGCAGCTCCGCCAGACCCAATGGGTGAGCGCTGTACGGGGGAAGATATGCGAGAGGTGAAACAGCGCCACCTGCCACTCTGCCATTGCTCTCTCTGAGGGAAAGCTCCCAGAAAATCCCTACAATCGTGCACCACTGGCAACTCCTACCCACTGTGGACATAGCGTAGTAGTGGTGGCCCTGGGACGGCGTGCGTCCCCACCTTCTCAGCGCCATGTTTCCATTAACTCCAGCGTCTAGCAGGCGTTGTGGCAGTGCCATTCGTCGTCATCGTGGAACTCTGATAATTTTTTCTCCAGTCTTTCTTGCGTTGCAGTGGTCGGTGGCTACGTGCCTCAACATGGCGGCGCCAAAACCAAGTAGGTACAGAAATCAATAGAACCAAAGTTTTTTCTCTTCACTATAGGCTATGGGCGACTTAATCAGCACTGCCACTGGGTTTATTCATAGTATCTCCTACGCTGACCCGGTGAAGTCCCTGCCATGCTTTGCACCGGTGCTAGCACGTAGCGTGTATCGCAGTAATAGTAGTGGTAGGGTACTCTCTCTAAGTACCTTGCATTCTCCAGTGCCATCCTACCCCCATCCGCATGCCGGCACTACTGTGGCAGCCCCCCCCTTCCACCGGCTGGCCTCACTACATGCCCCCCTTTGACATTAGTTGCCCGCTAAACTCGAACCCAGCGTTTTACCTCATCAGCATCTAGGTCCCATCATCAATCTTCCTGACTTTCTTTTTCTTTTGTTCACCATCCTCCTCTTATTCGAAGCCTCTTCTCTCGTTTGTGTGGCTTTCCTCTTCTCCTGCAATTCTCAGCATCACCTAATTGCCTTTGACCTTCGTTTG
The DNA here is from genome assembly GCA_008271525.1 of Sarocladium brachiariae. Lineage (NCBI taxonomy): Eukaryota > Fungi > Ascomycota > Sordariomycetes > Hypocreales > Sarocladiaceae > Sarocladium > Sarocladium brachiariae. Next base: position 322,541 of record RQPE01000017.1, on the reverse strand, counting down.
TTACCGTCCTCTGTTTCTTGTCTCTTCATCAGGTTGCGAGGACTGGTCCTTCACCTTTGTTAACGTCACTCGAAATCACACCAACTCTGCCCTAAAGGTTAAAAGCGAGAACGTTTTTGAAACCATTTTCATCCTGCTTTACGAACTTGCAGTTCTCGAAACCCGAAAGAAGCGCCTTTGAGAGTTTGATACTCTCTTCTCTTTCGAATCTACCCTCGTGAACGTGATAACGTTCCGGCCAGACGAAACGCAAGCTTCCGACTACGCACTGCCTGCCATGGTGAGTAGGCACAATTCTCGAGCCTCCGGGTTCATGCACCTCCCTGGGGGCAGCAACTCTCACCCCGACGACGGCATCCCTCTCGCAACTGTCCGCAGCAATGCTTCCACTGGCGCTCGCAAGCCCTCCACCACCGCTGGCAACAATGTCAGTTTCGACTCGTCCAATATCGACAATGAGAACGATAATGAGAAGGACCCGCAGGAGCACACTGGTTTCTTCCACCGTCATCATGGTCGGAGGAAGAAACTGGGCGACAAGCCCCTGGGTCGGACTGGTACTGGTGATAGCGACGACGAGGCCCGTCTGAACACGATGGGCAGGATCTACACCAAGATTGTTGGGTACTCTGTCATCACGCGTTACATGGTCTATGTTGTCCCCGTCGGTATCATTCTCGCTGTGCCTCTAGTGATTCTCGCCATCCTCGATCACAAGAATCATTTCCCTGTTGGCAGTCAAACCGGCGATAATAAGGAGCTGATCCAAGGACCACCATTATTCAAGCTGCTCATGTGGATCGAGATTACGTGGTTGACTCTCTGGGCTGGCAAGATCGTGGCTTGGGTGCTGCCCAAGCTGTTCATGTTCTTCTGTGGTATCGTGAGCAAGGGGACCAGAAAGTATGCTCAAGTGCTGGAGAACCTTAGCATTCCTCTGTCTCTGTTTTTCTGGCTGCTGGCTACTTGGCTCACTTTCCAGAACCTCTTCCGACCCTCTCAGGATGCCGGAATTCAATGGGCTCAGACTCTGGAGACTATTCTAGGAGCGCTGTTTGCTTGTTCCGCAGTTCTTCTTGGCGAGAAAGCCATCGTGCAGCTTATCGGTATTTCATATCACCAACGCTCCTTCGCCAACCGCATCAAGACGTCCAAGCGCGAGATTCACCTTCTCGGACTGCTCTATGATGCCTCCCGTACTCTTTTCCCTATGTACTGTAAGGAGTTCGCCGAGGAAGACTACGTCATCAACGATAGTATTGAGCTCATGCTTCGGGGTAAGGTTGGTCGCCCCAAAAGCGGCTCCGCTACACCCATGAGGCTCATCGGTGATGTCGGTCGCGTTGGAAACAAGGTCACTTCTGTCTTTGGTAATATTGCCAGCGAAATCACTGGCAAAAAGGTATTCAACCCCAACTCGGCACACTCTATTGTCCTGGAAGCCCTGGAAAAGCTCGGTCCCTCTGAGGCGCTTGGGCGTCGTATCTGGATGTCATTTGTTGTCGAGGGGCGTGAGTCTCTGTATCTGGACGACTTCCAAGAGGTTCTGGGTCCTGCGTACAAGAAGGAGGCTGAAGAAGCCTTCAACGCCATTGATGGCGATATGAACGGTGATATCTCCCTGGACGAGATGGTTCGCAAGGTTGTCGAGATCGGAAAGGAGCGCAAGGCGATCTCTGAGGGCATGAAGGATATTGGTCAGGCACTAGAGGCTTTTGACAAGGTCCTGCTCTTCGTCTGGCTTCTTATCAGCGTCTTTATCTTCCGTAAGTTCACCTCATTCACCGCATCAGAGTTAGTTACCTGACATTTCTTAGTGGCCTTCTTCAAGAGCAGCTTCGTCACAGTCGTGGCGACTGCCGGTACTGCCCTGCTCTCGCTTTCTTTCATTTTCGCTGCCACCACACAGGAGTTCCTCGGTTCTTGCATCTTCCTTTTCGTCAAGCATCCTTATGATGTTGGTGACCGTGTCGACATTGGGGATAAGAAATTCGTAGTTGACCGCATTTCCCTGCTCTACACCATGTTCCACGGCATCGACCAGATGCAGGTCACCCAAATTCCCAACATCATCCTTAACAACCTCTGGATCGACAATATCTCTCGCAGCAAGGCCATGCTTGAGTGCATCAAGGTGGATATCTCTTTCGACACCAGTTTCGAAGACATTGAACTCCTCCGCCTCGAAATGGAGAAGTTTGTTCGCCACCCTGACAACTCGCGCGACTTCCAACCCGACTTCAACATTGGCGTCACCGGCGTCAATAACCTCGACAAGCTCACGCTTTCCATCGCCATCCGGCACAAGTCTAACTGGCACAACGATTCTGTACGCGCTACCCGTCGCTCGAAGTTCATGTGTGCTCTCGCCCTCGCTCTCAAGAAAGTCCCTATTTACGCCCCTGGTGGTGGCACTGATGCTCTTGGCGCGCCCAGCAACCCAACCTACTCAGTAGCCGTTACCGATGATTGGGCAGCTGAGAGCCGTAAGAAGGCTGCCCAGGAGAAAGACGCCGCGCGCCTGGTTCCCAACACCCGTCCGGAGGATGAGCAAGAAGCCCTGAAGCGTGATGCCGAGGCCGCCGCCGAGTTCAATAGCCACCCAGCCGTACCTGAAACCGCCGGCCAATGGGAACTCATGCGTGAGGAACGTCTTGCCTCTCACGGTGATCCTCTCTCCCCACAGGCCTCTGAGCCAGCCGAGGAGCGCAGAAGGTCACATGAGATTGAGTCGATGCGCAATGACCTCCTCAAGAGGGCAAGCACACGCGGCCGTCGTCGTCAGGGCGAGACCCTCCCTTCTCTGTCCAGCATGGACAGCCCTACGGACGTGAACCGGACGCAGAGTGGAAGGAGCCCAAGGCTGGAGACTTTTGACGAAGAGGCTGCGACGGGAATGCCGTCTACCTATTATGAGCTGAACAGGGCTCAGACCTACAATACTGGTGCTGCGGGCTCGTCAGTGCAGCAGATGAGACCAACTGGTCAAATGCAGCCGCCGCAACAGCAGCAGCAGCATCAGGGCCGAAGTCAGGGATGGCAAGATCCTACGACAGGACATCGCTAGTGGTCGATAGCAGGATGAAGTTGTGTATGATGAGAGTGTATGTGTGTGCGTCATGATCTAACTGAGGGAGGAACCAGAGTATCCTCCGGCTGGGCTTGCTTTGCTGAGGAGAGCATTTCGAAATCCACCCAAGCTTTACGGCCGAATTGAACCGAGCAAGCAATTTGTTTGCTGTACAAACTGAATGTGCCGCATCCAGGATCTTCCCACTAGGGGTGGGAGGTCCTGGTGTTTCTTTATTACATAGATCGCTAAGACTAGTATGAACGAACCAAAATCTGCTATATTCTTATGTACTTCATCGATGGTAACTCTTCAGAAGAGTGACAGCGTCACCTGCTTGAACGCCATTTGAAGTGTTCAGCTCAAGGGAAACCAAAAGTCGGGCAGCTTCTGTGTATTCTCCGCGTGGCATGTCTGATTATGTCCTGATGACTGAGACCTTAGTTGGCGTACGCACCACTCAAACCGCTTTCCTCGGGACTGTTTATACACTTGAGATATGGACATCCTTGGCGTTCTCTGAAGGGCCTCACTGTGAGTGAGGGTAGACAATCTATACCTTGACGTCACCCGCGCTCAACATGCGGCCAGGCTTCCCTCTCCATCTTTGGTAGATGGTAGTAGGCCATTTGCGCCTATGTCAGGTTGACCTCAGCAAACATGCTCCGGCTCCTTGACAGCGCCTTCCTTCTCCCCCAACTCCGTCTTCAGCACCCTCCCGAACAACTCCAACAGCACTTCAAAGCAGACCTTTGTGATGGCCGGGTCATACCGTCCTTTACTCAACTCATCCCTGATGAACGCATGCTGCGCCCATGCGAATTCATGCCAGCTAAAGGTGATGCCCGCTTCACGCATGGACTGACGGATCAGATCTCGACCTGTGGGCGGTACGTGAGTGTCTTTCACGCCAAAGATCATGGAGAGTTCGCAGTGGCGGAGAGAGGAGAGAAGCTGGAGTGTGGGAGGCGAGGCAGACGTCGAGCTACCAAGGGTTGAGCTGTGAATGTCGGTTGCGAAGTAGGAAGTGCAGGCTGTGATGCGAGGGTCGATCTGAAATGAGGGGTTAGTAAGGATGAGGGAGTTGGCTAGGGAGAGTGGGCTTACGCAGGCGCGCACGGCAAGATGACCGCCTAGACACATGCCTGTTGAACCGATGCGGCCATTGCAGTTTGGGATGGAGAGAAGGGTGTCGACTGTTCTCTTTGAGTCTTCGTCATAGGACTCGAGGGTCTAAGTCTTGCTTGTCAGTTGATGCCATCCATGGGATATGCTCAACCATCACTGGTTTTGAACGCATGCTTCAGCCTGTAAGTAGACAGAGATTGCTGAACAGATAGACGGACCTTCTCAACCTTGAAGTTGTTGCCTCGGTCTGTATCCTCGACGTCGTACTTCAGAGGCTCAGGGCCCACGAAGTCATGGTAGGAAGATGGGGCGGCGACAATGTACCCATGGCCAGCAATTTGACGGGCAAAGCGAGCGACAGGGCCGGTCACTGGAACATTCATCAGTTCGGCATACTCGAATAGAGTGGAGGGAAAGGGATAGTAGCCCAGATCTGGGTGGAAAGCTTCGAAGTTTCGTACGTAGGGAGGAACGCACGGACCTTGATAGATTTCGGAGAAGAGACAAACGCCAGGGAATTTACTGAGGATGAGCGTTAGATTCTCATCTTTTATCGAATGGACAGGGCGATCTGAGAATGAGGGCTTGATTTGAAAGGGACTGACGCGTTGGGGTAGCCGGGGATGGTAGGCTGGAAGAGGAAGATCCCTTTCGATTGTCCCGTCACAGTCAGTTTGAATTGCTCTGGAATTGGCTCAAGAATGGAAGAGGGTAACTGGATCTGGGACTCACTCATTTCACCATCCTTGCCATTGACGGAGGTCTTCACGTCGACGTGTGATTCTTGAATGAGCATTTTGACGGTAGGTCAAAGGGTGAGATTTGTCGATGAAGGGGATGAAGTTGTCTTGCTTGAGCTTCGGATGGCGGGGGGGGGGTTGAAATCGACGCCTTAACCTCTCAGTAGGAGGGTGGGCCATGGAGCGGCGCGCCTGAAGCCTGTTCTAAAGCAGACATACGCTTTCCCTCAAGCCGTACTTTGTAGTAGGCCTTCAGCATATTTTGCTGCAATGATTCTCCCGGCAAAAGAATCACTCGAAGTGGACAGCATCGATGTTTTTCATATTCACGCGGGTAACGGGGGATGGTGCGACGCAAGGCAGAGTTCGCTTTAAGATCACATCTGCCATCTTCTGGACCGCACGGTCTCTGATGGCCTGGATAGCGTAGAGTACGAGAGACCTCTGGGTGATATAAACAAGCTATTGGAAAGGTTGAAGAGTTTCTAAAGCTGATTTCGTAGGAGAGGGCTTTCGTGTCAGGCTGTAATAGAATGGTCCAGGGTGACCAGCCCACTCTGTTAGAATAATCGTGAACCGTCTATAAAGGGAAGCAGATGGGCCAAGAAGAAAGGAATAACTCCCTAAATACTTGTCTCTATTTAATACAGCTCCTGCCTATCCTGCTTAACTCCCTGCACTTTATTTTAGGATGTTTAAAATTACTTTGTAGCACTATGACTGCACTTTCGAAGACAGACCTCCACATATGAATCATCCATCATCTGATCAGCCATCTTGTCATGCCCTCCGAAAGAACCCATCACATGCCACCTTGAGGTGGACGATACCACCCTACCGGTACATCCTCTAGGCTGTTTAGTTGTATCTAGGTGCCCTGGCCAGGGAGGTACCTTGACGACGGTTACTAAGTAGTAGGTAAGTCAGGTAACGGTACCTAATAAAAAGAGCTGAGACACCTCCTAATGTCATCACCAGCCACCACCGCCATACCCAGCCACGCCACATGCCACCACATGTGTCTTCTTCCCACTTTACTAATAATTGCCCTGCTGCACTACCCACTGCATCATCCACCTCCATATTACCGAGTGCCGTCTCTTTGATCGCCACCATTTACTGTATAACGCTCTTCTTCGACAAAGGCCAAACTGTTTACTGCTTGGCGCAGCTCAAATGATACCCAACCAGCTTTAACCACTGCATATCCCTTACTCACCGCCGTTGCTGGCCCCTCGCGCATCATGAACGGCCACTTCTCTGCCGTCGGCGATGGCCCAGCTGCCGGCAACTACTCCCACGGAGTCCAAGTCATCGACGAGGACAAGGAATTCAAGTACGACCAGAAGGCTCGGAGAATACCTCTTTTTTTTCATGGTCATTGCTGACAGCTTACAGCGCCAACCTCAACGACTACCTCCGAACCGAACATGTTGCCGAGGCTGGCTTCAACTACCACCTCATCTCCGTCTTCGGATCCCAATCCACCGGCAAATCGACCCTCCTCAATCACCTTTTCGGAACCGAGTTCTCCGTCATGTCTGAGACCGAACGTCGCCAGACCACCAAGGGCATTTGGATGTCCAAGAACAAGCGCATCGAGAGCGCTGGCACCAAGATGGCTGACAACATCCTCGTCATGGATGTTGAAGGAACCGACGGACGCGAGCGCGGTGAAGACCAGGACTTCGAAAGGAAGAGCGCCCTCTTTGCGCTTGCGACGAGTGAGGTTCTCATCGTCAATATCTGGGAGCATCAGGTCGGCTTGTATCAGGGGGCAAATATGGGATTGCTCAAGACTGTGTTTGAGGTGAACCTGCAGCTCTTCCTGAAGGATAAGAAGTGAGTAGTATTGCGGCAGGAATGCCTGTGAGAGCCATGTTGACCGTTGTCCAGCTCTACTCCTCGATCGCTACTCTTCTTCGTTATTCGCGACCACCTCGGCACGACCCCACTCGCTAACCTACGAACCACTCTCATCCAAGATCTCACCAAGATCTGGACTTCTATTTCTAAGCCCCAGGGCATGGACAACTCGCGTATTGAAGACTACTTCGACTTTGGTTTCGCTGCTCTACCACACAAGGTCCTCCAAGCTGAGAAGTTCACCACCGAGGTGCAAAACCTCGGCGCAAGATTCACAGCTGGAAACCCGACTGCGAAGACCGGAAATGAAGGCGAGCATGGACTGACGGGAGGGCTCTTCCTACCCGAATACCACAGGAGGATTCCAGCGGATGGTTTCTCCGTGTATGCTGAAGGCATATGGGACCAGATTGTGAATAACAAGGACCTTGATTTGCCGACCCAGCAGGAGCTTCTGGCTCAATTCAGGTGTGATGAGATCTCACGTGAGGTCTTGGTTGGCTTTGATGCGATCATCGCGCCGTTTGAGGAATCACAGAATGAGTCGGCAAGGCTGGGCAAGCCTGAGGTCATCTCGGGACTAGGTTCCAAGGGTGCCGATGCTCGCGAGAAATGTCTAGAGGCTTTCCAGATTCAGGCCAGCCGATATCACAAGGGCGTCTACGGACGAAAGAAGCTGGAGCTCGAGTCTAAGGTTGATACGCGACTTAAAGCGCTATATCAAGGCCAGCTTGCTGCTTCTCACAAGGCCGGCGTGCAGGCATTTAGCGAGGCTGTGTCCAACAAAGTCAAAGCTGGACAAAAAGCTGGAGGTGGCTACGAATTTGCCGAGATTGTCGCCAACGAGAAGAAGAAGACGCTCGAGATCTTCAAGGTTGAGGCACAGAGCTTGGCTATTCAGGGTGTCCCGTGGACCAACTTCAAGGCGCAGTACCTCCTATTCGAGAAAGAGCTGAATGAGGTTAGCGGGAGGCTCCGAAAGGAGGAGATGCGCAGACTTGCTACCCGCGTCGAACGCTGGGTGAAGTCGCGACTGGGAGATGCCGTGGGTGTCGAGTTCAATAAACTCGGTTCGGGCCGCGGTGGGTCCGGGGCTCCCGAGACAGGCGATGCACCCCCCACGGAGAAGGACCTTTGGGATCGCATCTGGACTGTCTTCACCACTATTGTGAAGGAGGCTGAGGATCGGTTCGCTGAGAGAGCGAAGAGCTTTGATGCCAGCGATGAGGAGGTGCTGATCGGCACCTGGCGCCTGCGCCGGAAGAGCTGGGTCGCGCTCCGAGAGAAGATCGAGGAGGAAGTCATGGAGGGCAACATCCTGCTCAAGTTAAGAGAAAACTTTGAGGACAAATTCCGCTACGACGAGGCTGGCGTGCCGAGGATATGGCGTCCCACTGATGACATCGAGGGTATCTACACCAAGGCGCGCGAGTCGACCCTTTCGCTCATCCCGCTCCTATCGCGCTTCCGCCTCGCGAAGACGTATGCACCTCCGGACCTCACCGGTTTCATTGGAACCCAACCACAGGGCGTAGAAGCTGGCGACGAAGAGGATCTGACCCCTATCGGTGGCGTTGACGAGGATGATGGCAAGAGTTTGGAGGAGGAGATGACGGTGCTCAGCGAGAGCAAGAGGCAGGATCTCGTGGTGCGATTCAAGAAGACGGCGGACGGCGTCTATGTCGAAGCCAAGCGCAGTGCGATTGGTGGCGTGGCGCAGGTTCCTTGGTATTTCTATGGCATCCTTCTCGCGCTCGGATGGAACGAGCTTCTGACCGGTACGGTTTCCATTTCCTGCACTTCTCCAAGCAACCCCCCCTCCCCCCTTTTCCCCTTGGAAAATACAGAATCACTGACATCTCTGAATAGTCCTCCGCAACCCCTTCCTCTTCATTCTACTCATCATGATGGCTGGCGGTACATATGTTGCCTGGACGCTGAACCTCCTCGGCCCCATGATGCAGATGGGCAACGCGGCGTTCGTACAGGGCACGGAGATCGCCAAGGAGAAGCTTCGCGAGTTCATCGCCAACTCGGATACAGCGCAGAGGGTGCTGGACGTTCCCGTCCCGGCGAGGAGTAACACGGACAACATCAGCCTGGACACTTTGGATAGCAGGGGGAAGAAGAAGGAGGAAAGCAGTGCAGGGGATGAGGCGGATGAGATCTAAAGACGAACGAAGGAGCATGCAGACATGACGAAGGATGAGGAAAGGGAGTGTAGGGAGCATGCTATTCGGGGTCGAAGGCGTAATCTGTGTGGGTGGTGGGTTTATCCGATGATGATGCAATTTTTCAAAAGTAGATATATGATCTGAATGATGGTCCTCCAACGCCGATATGCCACCCTCTGTAAAGTTGTAAAGCGCGCCGTATTCCTGACTCCTAGTTTGTATCCGTGATATCCAAAATGCTCATTCCCATTGACCTCTTCGTAAAAGACCGAGGCTGAGACTAGAAAGCCTCCAACCCAGCGGGTGTTCCAAACCACGCGCCCAATTCATTCGTCTGCTTGTCTGCATCCCCTGCGACGAAGAAATCCGTCATCCTCGCGGTATCGGGATCCTCGTCCGCCGGCCAGTCGACCTTGACCCCGTGACCCTTGCCCTCGATCATCTCCTTTGCCGTGCCCCAACTGAAGCGGCATTCGTTACCCCAGCCGAACACGGGGTGCATGTTTGTCTTCATCCAGGACGTGCATCTTGCGTCGGAGGGGTACCCTGAGCCCCACGTCATGCCCTCTTCCACTGCTTCTTGGTCTTGGTCGGAGGACGGCGGCAGGGCACGGGCTTTGTAGAGGACCTCGAGGGCGGCGTCCCTTGTGACTTTTGCGCAGACGGAGGCGGCGCTCACGCAAGGGTAGAGCGAGTCTGCCTTCTTGGCGACTGTGATGCGAGCCGTGGGGAAGAAGCGCTGGAGCTTGGCCTGGTACGTGGCTGGGGGGCCGACGGTATCGACATAGATCTCCTGGATGTTGACGCCGCGCTCGTAGACGCCCTTGATCAGCTCCACAGTCGCATCCATGGCCTGGGCGTTGAGGTTGTAGACGCCGACTCCGGGTGGCTTCAGCATGTTGGCGCTGATGTCCTGGGCCGAGAGCGACTTGGTGGCCCAGCCGCACTGGGAGTGCAGGTCCGTGTCGGCAGTGCAGAGGGTGCGCATCAGGGAGGAGCGCACGGCCGGGGTGAGGACCTTGGAGTCATCGAAGTGGTGCGTCTCGCGGAGGAGGGGGTCGGAGAGCGGCAGAGGCAGGTAGAAGACGCCGTAGACCATGGGGCCTAGGACGGGTCCCCGGCCTGCCTCGTCGACGCCGAGACAGACGGGGGGAGCTGTTGCCGGGTCGGAAGGGTCGGTCGGGAGGAGCGATGACGGGACTGCAGAGAAGTGTGCTGTTGAATGACCGGCGAGAAGGGGAATATGGTGGATCGACGGAGGGATGAAGATGGTCGAGTCGTCTGGTGAGTCTACCATGATTGATGGTGAGCTGTGGTGGAGTGGGATACGGCGAGAAGATGGGTGGAAACTGGTGTATAGTGTGTTAGCCAATTTCGTTTGGAAAAGGTTCAGAATCGACGGCTTGGGGCTGTTGAGATTGTGTGGACGTCGAATCAGGATGTGTTTGAATGCGTGAGGGTGGCTGGAAAGCGAGGTTGAAGATGTGAGGTCGACGGCGATGCCCCTCGACGCGTCTTAGTACAGGGAGACGCGTCTTTGGTGATTGCCACTGTAGAGAATTGGGTTAGTGGGCTCAAGGTCATTTATACCAGTACTAGTACTAGTATAACGTTAGTAGTAGTACTGGTAATAGCAGTGTTCCAATGGAAGAAGCTGCCTGACGTGGGCATGGCATTAGTGGATGCCCCCCCCCCCCCCCCGCTGAAGAACCTGGTTGGTGGTACTGTGTTTGTACTTTTTTTTGGGGGAGCCTGTCCTGTCACGTCCAAACTTGCGGCAGAGCTACAGCAGGTACAGGTAGGTATAGTACAGCTACAGGTACAGCTACAGGTACAGCTACAGGTACAGCTACAAGACAAACACCACCTCCGCTGCATCCTGGTAGTGATCCTCTGGGTTGCAGCCGTTGCTTCTCCTCCACAAACAATTCATCTTCCAAGGCGCCTTCACCCATATACCACAACAAAAGGCCTTGGTTTGAACTGCAGAGAGATCACCGGGTTATTGTCGAAATTCAGCTACAACATCCGACCGAGCCGACCGCGTCTTTTCATTCTTAGCCACTCCTGCTGGCGCAACGACAACACCCACCATCCCATCCCATACGGCGCGTCATTGTTTGTACCTGGACCTCCAAGCCAGCATCACCGCCACCGACAGCGACCAGGTGGGAAAAAGGTCCAGCCATGGCACCACGCGCTGGTGGCAGGCGCACCGAGAGCGTCGAGCCTCAGGGCATCCGCACGTTGGGGGTACAAGGACGGTAGGTTTCCTGGTGTTTTGATCGTGTTTGGAACCGGCGCTTGGTGGTCTTTGTTGCGACCATGTACATGGAGACCCTACGCGACGAAGGAGGCTAATGCTGGACTGCCCGTAGGAAAACCGGCCTCACTCTTCCCGATCGTGGCGAGCGCGATGAACATGGCATGCAGCCTTTGGACAGTATTTTCTCTTCGCCTAGGAAATCACGGGCAGGATCTTCGTCTGCGAGGTCGAACAGGACGCGCGACGATACGGGAAGCGAGGATATGGAGATTGCGACCAGTACGAACAACCACAACAAACAAGCCCAGGCACTTAATTCTGGCTTTATATTATACACAGTGACTAACCGGAGATACAGGCCCTGGACCAGGTCCTAGAACGCTCCTCAAACAGCGCTCAAGCATCCAGTATCCGATCCCAAGGAGTCGCTCGCCCGTCAAGACCAACCTCAAATCACCAGCCCGCAAGAACCCACACTTCGATCGCTCATCCCCCGAACGCGAGACTACTGTAACGAGAAATCTGTTTTCTTCCCAGCGCGGACCGGCCTCGAAACCTTCGCGCGCAAATGGTGTTAATGGCGGGTCTCTGCGCGTGCAGGAAGAGGAGGACGAGGATGACGTCGAGTTTGGAGACCACCCTGCGACGGATGATATTATCAACGAGTCGTTAAGGATGGTCGAGGAGATGGGAGGCGATTCGGAGGAGGACGATGATGTTCCGGCGCAAGATGATGATGATGACCACCAGTTCATGGTCAGGAGAAGCGGAGGATCTGGGAAGAAGATGCCTACTAGAAGACCGTTTTCAAGTGAGGCAGAGGAAGACAGAGTGGACGACAACGTCTTTGAAGAGGAGGATGAGGAGGAGGATCATGAAGAAGAGGAGGAGCCGGAGCCGGAGGCCACGCGACCTTCGCCTAAGAGACCTGGCCGTCCCCCCAATAACTCCAAAGCCCCGGCACCGCAGAAGCCGCGGGGTCCCAACAAACGCCGATCGTTTCAAGAGGATGATGAAGAGGCTGAGGTTGGAGAGCGCGACGAGGATAACGAGCGACCAAAGGCCAAGAAGCCTCGAACGACAGCAGCGACAGCGAAGTCGGCGAAGGGCAAGGCTGCAGCCGTATCAGCGAAACCTGCCGCAAAACCAGGAAGACCGCCTGGACGCCAAAAGAAAGTCCGGGAAGCAGATGATGAAGATGTCGGCGACACCTCAATGGCTGCTCTGCAACGAGGACCACCGATGCCGAAAGCAAGAGGGTTAGTGTCCGTCCGTCACGAGGACGGCATGAAGCAAACGAGGTCAGGTCGGCACTCGTATCGGCCCCTTGCCTTCTGGCGAGGCGAAGCAGCGGTGGCCGAGCGAGAAGACTACGACGACATGTTCCAAAAAGACCGCCACTTTGTCCTCCCGTCCATCAAGGAAGTCGTCCGGGTCGACCCAGACGTGGCCCCGTCGAAACGTGCCCCGCGTTCCAAGTCCCGCGCAAAGACCAAGTCGAAAAACACCCGCGCCCTGGAAGAAGACGAGGAGCTCGAAGAGTGGGAGACCAACCCTGGCACCGTCGCAGGAGAAGTCGTCCTATGGGAGCCGGAGCACGACCTGCACCCGCCCGCCGAGGACGAACCCGTACACGTGGCCGAGGAGCAGATTGCGATATCCGGGGACGCCGTGCAGACGAGGGATGTGAGGGATTCGACCTTTATGTTCGCCAAGACGCTGACCTTACCGTTCATCGGGGCGGGCATCGTGGATCTGCCGCCGGGCGCGGAGAAGAGACCGAAGAACTCGAGGAAGATGCATATGGTGTTCTTTGTGCACTATGGGAAAGTTATGGTCACGGTCAATGAGGCGCAGTTTAGGATATCGCCGGGTGGGCAGTGGTTTGTTCCAAGAGGTGAGCTTCCCCGACGATCGTTTCCCACGACAACCCAAGTCCCAAGAGTGTTCTTCTTTTTTTTTTTTTTTGGTTGGAACCTCATGCTGACCTTGTCCTGATAGGGAACTATTACAGCATCACGAATGACTATGATAATCCGGCGAGGATCTTCTTCGCGCAGGCGTGCGAAGTGCCAGCCAAGCCGGTTGATCTTGAGGAGGAATAAGTTTCCTACGTTCCACCACCGGCAGAGGACTGCTCTTCTTGCTCCCGTCTCTGCTTTCCTTCTTCTTCTTCTGGTCTTTCTGGCCCCTTTTTGTCTCCTGCGCGCCCATTTTTACGAATACCACGCTATGTTTTTTGTTTCTCTACTGTGTCGATTTCGTATCTTTTAGCCTACTTCGATGGATATATTTCAAGTCATTGAGAGAGAGGAGAGCAGGGCACACCTCCTGAAGAGAAGGGGAAAAAGAGGAAGGGAGGGGGCGGGTGGACAAAAAGAAAATGTGCATAGGTGTGTGTGCGTAAAGAAGAGACTCCACGAGCGGTCTTCGGGAAAAAGAGAGTCTGCGATGGGAATCGGCGTTTCCAAAGGGTGGACTTTTTTAAGTGATGGAAGTTATCTCCTCCTTCAACGGGAAGCATTGTTGATGGCTTTTGAATGAATGACATAAGAACGGGGGGCTTCCTCTCTGTCTCTCTCTGCCTCTCACTCTCTTTCTCTCTTGTGTGTGTATATCTCTCGTCTTTCGTTGTTCGAAGTTTTTGAAAATGCCAATGCATAGCCGGGGACAGGCAAGGGGTAAGTGGCGTAGTGACGATCATGTATGCTTAAATCACGATAAGGGGGGGTTGGGTTCAGAGAGCCGGGAGACTTCAGTGACAATAAGTTCCTGGTTCAGCTGAGAGAGAGAAAGAGAGCATGGGATGAGTCTTTGGTCTTGTTCCACAGAAGCATTGCGCACTTTTGTCTGACGTTGGAGCGAGTGGCGTTCGGAGCTGGGTGTTTGTGGCTTGTTTTGACTCTGAAAAAGTTCTGTACCTTGCAGCTGGACGGCGGGCTTCGAGTACTTGAGATTATGTGTACGTGTGTATGTGTACACATCAATGTACGAGTGTATGTGTATGGGTATATTTGTGGAAGAGGCGTTGTTGTCTGGTTACTCGCCCAGGATCCATGCCTATTTGGAAGAAATAAGATAGTCGCTGCTAGCTGACCTCATGACTTTTGACGAACGGCGGTACGTGCATTTTCGGGAGCTTGAGGCGGGATTACCCCAGGAACCAGGAACCAGGTTGAAGGTAAGGTAGTCTTGATTCACAATGTAGTGAAGGTTCATAAGAAAAGAAGAAGAAGAAGAAGACGGGTAGCCAGCCACCTACGGGCACTAAGGTAATGAGTAACAGCGGTTTCTCCCGTGGTGCTTCTTTTGTGTCTTGGATCATTTCGGAAGACGAGCATTCCGACGGGTGAGGTGGCGAAAAGATGAGCGTGTGAGTGCGTGAGTGAGTAATTGGTTCACGGCCGAGTTCGAGAAACGTAGGGACTCTGGCCGGAGAAGGCTGAGACAGCTGGCTGAGAGATGACTATTCTCCCTGTTCATGGTGATCATGCTGATCTCGAGATTGTGTGTGGGAAAGGGAGGGCAATGATCAGATGAATGAGGCTTAGTTTGGACAAAGGCAGTGCGGTTCCGTTTTACTTCTGGCTGAGAGCTGGCGTGCACAAAAGTGTTATACATTATGACATGACAGGGCATGAAGTTCCATAGACGAGGTATCGTTTTGCAGGTGGCTTGTACGTTCACGATGATGGTGACGATGGCTGAACTTGTACATCGGACGCAAGGGGTGATTTTTGGAAGAAGATGGAAAAGAAGGAAAGAAATATGACAAGGGTCTCAAATAGAATCCTGGAATGCACGTGAGCTCATGGCGAAAGGAGGTAAAAGAAAAGAAAGAAAGAAAGAAAGCAAGCTTACTTGGTAGAAAGCGAGAGAGAGTGGATGACACACGGTTCATGAGACACGGGCGGATGCCACCGAGACCTTAATTCAAATCACGTCTCACTGGGAGCTGTTGTCAAGGAAGTAAGGCACTGCCGGTATTTGGTTTTTGTTTCTTTCCTTCTTCCTTTTCCTCTTTTCTTGATATGTTTGCTTCGGCTGGAGATGTTTCCAGAGATACATATTGTCTATGAAGCCGTTGTCCCTTGCAAGTGGCCTCCATCTGCTGCCAGTTTGCGGGATCTTCGTTCTCATCATCTTGCTTGAGACCCATGGCATGTGCTTACGTGTGTGCTGAGTGAGAGAGAAAGAGGAACACCAATTGTGCTTGTTCACATAACCGTCAAGGGTTCACCATGGCAGACGAAGCCAACAGCCGCCCAACACAGGCCACCATGCCGCCGGTCTTCACCATCTACAACCTCCCTCCAGCTCCCGCACGCTGGGACCGCATCGGCGTGGCCTTCCTGACCTTCTGTCTAGCCTGGACACTGCTCATCCTCGTCTCCATGGGCTTCTGCCTCTACCACCGCAACTCCATCCCGGCTCTGCGCGTGCGCTGCCTGCCCCTGACCTTCACCGCCATCGGCTTCCTCCACTGCTACTGGATCCTGGCGTGGCTCGTCTACCCGATCGGCGGGACGATGCCCATCGTGCTGGCCTACGACGTGCAGTACTTCTTCATGGGCATCTGGTTCCCCCTCGGCATTGCCGTGTTCCACGCGGGGAATCTGAGATTCCTGAGGGTCGCCAGGAGGCAGAAGAGGTGGATGGCTGGTGAGGAGCAGCATACCACAGGGATGAGCAGCAGGAGGGATGATAAGTGTGATGGTGGGAAGACGAGTGTGCTCTGTAGGTTGAGGAACTGGGGTTACATGAGGAGGGTGATGGCCTTGATCGTGGTTGCTATGATTGCTCAGGTAAGTTATCAGCCCCCTTTCTCTTTGCTTTTCTGAATTTCATTCAGAAGGAGGGCGATTTGACGTTGCAAGTGTTTTCCAAGATTTTGTTGACGAAGATTGCCAGGTATTGTTGACTGTCGGTATGTGGCTAGCTTGCAAGAAGTATCATCCCACGTTCGGCATCCCTGGCACAGATATCAAGGGCGAGACTCTCCCTGAGCAGATGATCGACCTGGGCCGGGGATGGGAGTGGTGGCCTTCTGTGCTGTGGCAGGTAATCTGGACATGGATAGTAAGTTTACACTTATCCTTCCTTGTGTTCTACCGTCTTTCGCAGAGTTTCTCCATTCAATGCTGATGAATATTGCGTCGACCAGGTTGCCCCGTACTTGATCTGGAAGGCTTGGAGTATCCGAGACACCATGGGATGGCGCACGCAGACTATTGGCTGTTGTCTTGCAAAGTATGTTCCCATCCATGCCCTTGTCAACATGTCTATGTCTATTTGAAGCCCTATTACAAGAAGTCAAAAGATACTAATTTCGTCAACTAGTTTGCATGCTACGCCAATGTTTCTCATCGCATCCTACGTCTCTGCCTTCAACACCGTCAATATGTATTTCCCACCTAGTCAATGGTAAGTACACATTTCTGAGTTGCTCTCCCTTTTAACCCACAGCCCCTTTTGAGACCGTCCCCCCTTTCTCATGCTACCTAATATACCATTGTCTCACACATCACAATCTTATATGTATACTGACGCCCATGGTCTTCCAGGATCCATCTCTCCATCATGATGATGGAAGTCTTCGCCGTCTTCATCCCCCTCTTCCAACTCATCAAGTATCGCCACCTCTCTCGTAAAGCAGCGCTTCTCAACGCCAAATGGGACACGCAGTCCCAGATCAGCAGCACCATCGGCGCCTCATCCACCGCGGCTGCTACTACACCCTCGATCGGCGGCGGTGGCAGCCATTTCTTCGATAGGAACTCGTCCACCTACCACCATCACGGTCACTACGGCATCTCGAATTCTCTCAGTTTGGCCGAGAAGGGCGGAGACCATCAGCACCAGAACCAGCTCCACCTCGAGGCCTTTGACGACGAAGATGGGGACCGTCTGCTCACAATGTCCGCCCTCGAACGCATCCTGGCCGAAAACCCCGTCCCGCTGCAGGACTTCTCGGCCCTGAACGACTTCTCGGGCGAGAACGTGGCGTTCATCCGTAGAGTCACCGCCTGGAAGCACGAATGGGAAGAGCTGAACTCTGCATGCAGTGATCGTCAGCAGCAAACGCAGCAGCAGCAACAACAAGGGCTTCAAGAATCCGAACGTTTGGAACTCTACAACCGCGCCATCGACATCTACACGGACTTCATCTCCCCCATCGAAGCTGAATTCCCTCTCAACCTCTCCTCTCAACACCACTCCTCCCTTCTCCCCATCTTCAAACCCGCCCTCCTAGCGACGACCTGCACGCCTTCAACGACAGCAACACCAACTTCCGTTTCCGCGACCCCTTTCGACTCCTGCCCTTTGCCCCAGAGCTCCGCGCGTGACTTGTACACCGGTCCCGTCCCCAGGGAGTTCGAGGTCGGTGTCTTCGACGCGGCGGTGGGGCACGTCAAGTACCTCATCTTGACGAACACTTGGCCCAAATTCGTGAGGAGCAGGAGGAGGACGAGAAGGAGTAGTCAAGATACGGTGGGAAGAGAGAGCGTGGGAACGGAGGGTAGCGGGAGGACCTTGGTTAGCAGAGTTAGTGACGTTGTTCTGGGGTTGTGGAAGAAATAAGTGCGTGGAAGTTTTTCTTCCAGAAAAAGGTTGAAAGCTTACAGTTGTATAATCGACAAGCAGAGGATGATACAACCTGAATGTATATCAATCAGTATGTTTGCCTGGGTCGAGGATATAGTCTGCCGACTGGGGACTACAATGGTTCTCTCATCTTCTATATGTTGACCTATTCGTTAAGAAGTCTATATATAGTGTGTTGATACTACTATTGAAACATAGACACATTTCACACAAAGAAGTGTATACAATTTGTCTTGAAGACATGGCCTCTTGAGCGCCCACTACGTTAAACTGCACCAAAATTTTGAGGAGCTTTGATAATTATTTCATTGCTGTTCATAAATAATCATGTACAAAAAAGCTGGCATGCAAACCGCCAACTGACTCAAAAATCCAGATAAATCGCTGACCACCTTTTCTTCGCAGGACAACCAGATGCGTCTCGAATCCTTTTACAGCTGGATGGCGACGGACTTGCTCTGAGTATAGTTGGCAAGGGCAGCCTCGCCGAGCTCGCGGCCGATACCGGACTCCTTGAAGCCACCGAAGGGGAGCTGGTGGTGGAGCTTGTTGTAGCAGTTGACCCAGACGGTACCAGCCTTGAGGGCGTTGGAGACGCGGATCGCCGTGCTGAGGTCCTTGGTGTGGACAGCAGCGGCGAGGCCGTAGTTGGTGTCGTTACCGAGGGCAATGACCTCGGCCTCGTCCTTGAACTTGGCAATAGCGCAGACGGGTCCGAAGATCTCCTCCTGCATGATCTTCATGTCGTTGGTGACGTTGGTGAAAATGGTGGGCTTGATGAAGTATCCCTTGTCGCCGTGGCGCTCACCACCAATCTCGACGGTGGCACCCTCCTCCTTGCCGGCCTTGATGTAACCCATGATGCGGTCGTACTGGAGCTGAGAAATCTGGGGACCCTGGAAGGTATCCTCGTGGAATGGGTCGCCAACGGCGTGGGACTGGGCGCGCTTCTTGAACTTCTCGAGGAAGTCGTCGTAAATATCCTCCTGGACGAAGATGCGAGTACCGGCGCAGCAGCACTGACCATGGTTGAAGTAGATGCCGAAGTTGACCCACTCAATGGCGGCATCGATGTCGGCGTCCTTGAAGACGATGTTGGGAGACTTGCCACCAAGCTCAAGGGTGACCTTCTTGAGGTTGGAGGCGGCAGCGGCCTTCATGATGGCACGGCCAACAAGAGTAGAGCCAGTGAAGGCGACCTTGTCGATGTCCATGTGGGAGGCGACAGCAGCACCGGCGACCTTGCCGAAACCACTGATCAGGTTGAAAACACCGGCAGGGAAGCCGGCCTCCTCGATAAATTGGGTCATCACGAGGGCAGAGAGGGGGGTCTGCTCAGCAGTCTTCATGACAATGCAGTTGCCCGTGGCGAGAGCGGGTCCGATCTTCCAGGCGAACATGAGCAGAGGGAAGTTCCAGGGAATGATTTGACCGCAAACACCGATCTGTAGCACATCCTAATTAGCACGCTGATTCGCTATTATGTTAAAGAAAAGGACTGGGGTGTTACTCACGGGCTCCTGGCGGGTGTAGTGCATCATGCTGGGATCAATGTCAATGGTCTTGCCCTCGATCTTGTCGGCCCATCCACCATAGTAGCGAATGCAAGCAGCGACGGCACCGACGTCACCACGGGCCATGTTGATGGACTTGCCGTTGTCAAGAGACTCAACAGCGGCGAGGACCTCAGCGTTCTTCTCAACAAGGTCGGCAAGCTTGAGCATGAGGTTGGAGCGGTTGTTGGGAGTGCTGTGAAGACCCCAGGTGGTGTTGAAAGCCTTGCGGGCAGCGGCGACAGCGAGATCGACATCCTTCTCAGTACCCTCGCAGACCTGGCAGATGACCTCCTCGGTGGAAGGGTTGATGACCTCGAACTTCTTCTTGTCGACACCCTCAACCCACTTGCCGTCGATGTAGCTGCGCAGAGAAATGATCATGTCAGTCAAGCTGGTCTTGGAAGAAACTCCTGAAGGGAAGAGAGAGAAGACTGTCACACTCACAGGCCAATGGGTTGCTGGTACTCGCCAGTGATGGGAGTCTTGAGAGTGATGGTGAGAGTCATGATGGTTGATGTGTGAGTGTTGTGTGTGTAAAGATGAAACTGAAGAGAGGGGTATCAAGTAGGAATGACGGAAGAAACACGAAAGAGTGAGGATCGGAACGAGGTAGCAGGTAGCAGGCAGTTGGCGGTAGATGGTATTTGAGTTTGTTGGAGGAGGCAACAAAAAGTTGAAGTGGATGGAAGATGATGTTGAGCACGTGAGTCGGATATGGAGAAGGAAAGTAAGAAGGAAAGAATCGTCATCGCGAGGATCCGGGTGGTGCCTGCCTTCTTAAGCTCTGAGCTCATCACCACTTTTCTCGCCTCGCCTCTCCTCCACCGCTGACGACCTTTTGCCTTCCATCGACCCTCCTTTCGACCCTCCTTTCGACCCTCCATTGATCCTTGGATGACCCTTTGGTCCATCCTCAACCCCTCTTCCCTCACCTATCTTTCTGGATCCCTCCCCCACATAATGGAAACACCAAACGCAAACAAGCGCCATCGAGCTCCAGAGGGAACATGACTATCCATCCTCCAGAACCACCCTCCCGCGCTACAGGACCTTCAGCGCGCTGCCTTGCCCCAAACGACATCAAGCGTGCGGGCCCGCGACCGAGGGATGGCCATCCCCCTCGCCCGTCACGGCTCGTTTGGTACGTACCCTCTGAGCTACAGTGGCATTTCTCAGCGAGCCATCTAGAAGTATATGTATACACTTCACTAGCTTGACGGCGCCATACCTCACCAGGACAGTTTTTGAGAAAACCACGGACACAGAAGCGGAAGCGGGGTATAGTTAGTTCTCAACATAACTCAAGACATCTGTAGCTCGAGCCCCAACTTCCCCAAACTCAGAGGGCCTTGTTGTAGCTACCAACCCGAGCAGAAGAAGCTAGCTCTGACGACTCAAAGCTTCCCTCCTATATCCCCGCTCTCGAAGCTCTTGGCTTGGGAGCTCTTCGACAAAAAGGCTTGGGACTTTCAAGTTCCTGGTCTCCCCATACGCTGTGCAATTTTGGGTGTGCTCTGACTGCGCAAGACCTCTCTACTCTAGTGAAGACCAACCACAAGTTACACCTGGATGGATGATGGTGTTACTTGTACTTTGACCATGGCGGCAGCATGGAAGTGGAGGGGCCACCAGGGTTTGCAACAAGGGGCAACTCCAATTCCAGTGTGGTTTTGGTCCGATTCTGACATGACCATGCTTCGATTGCGGACAACAAGTGGAGCCACTCAACAAGGTGCATTCCGCGTCCGCTGTTGCTACCTTGAACGCAGGCACAATTGGGTAACCCTGACTTCCCGTACGCCCGGATCGCATCATGCCATATTTTATGCGCCCACGTAGAATAGCCATCCGAGCTGAGTTGTGTTGCAGAAGCAGAAGAAGACGTCAAGCGCAATGGGCAGAAGAACAGTGGGATTACCGTCATTCCGCCGTGGGTTATTCATTCTATGGCTAACACCAGGTACACCCTCCTTCAGCATGAAGTACATATGTACTACCTCACCGATGACAGGGATGCACTGTATACCGAATTCGATGAGCGAAGAACGAGGCACCCCGGTCACACCAGGTCGCCACTGACTCTGGGGTTCTACGACCTTGATCTAGATTCACTGTTGCCCATCGGTGATTTGTGAGTACGCCACGCCAACTCAGCCGGGCAAATGTGACCAGTCGCCACTTGGTTTTGCACACAACCGACGGCATTTGGATCTTGGAGACGTTAGTGGATCTAAACCGTCAGTAGCCGCCAATAGAAAGCAGTATGAAGTATGAGTAGGTAGGTAGCAATATTCATTACTTGAACTTCACAGGCTCTGGAATTCCTCATCAGTGTGCTCTTGTCAACAGTCAGGACCTCTCGTCCTCAACAACTGGGTCAATACTATCTGAAAATGCTTCATCGCCTACCAAAGAAAGTCGTTGGATACGCAAGAAATAAGACATTCAGCCCCCACCTATGACGTGAGGGATCTACATGCTGGAGAGTACATACAACATAGTAGAAATCACACCGGCAGTCTGACCGCTTGGAAGATGCCTCGCCCAGTTCAAAGGACTTGGGAGTAATATGTGTTCATGCCATTCGGGCATCTTGCCCACGAACGCCTTTGCTGACCTGAGATCACAAAAGCCCAGCCATTATTACTCACTAAGTCCGAAGCGAGGGGTAGGTTCACGAAACACCACCTCGTCGGGGTAATGGAGAGCGAGTAGCGTCCGCTTGCCCCGCACGCACCCCCCCATGTTCTTGTCGTTCAACTTTGACGTTGCGGACAACGAGCCGATGGTTAGTGTTTGAAGTGTGTCGGTCGTCCTTGGGGGAACACTCATCTAAAAGCCTATGGTTTAGACCTTACCACCGCTCCCGCACAGCCTGGATTCGACGAGATCGAGTCGGGTCCGCAGCCTCTTGAGATCTCCTCTTTCCCATTCCATGCATGCATACGACTTCCGAGGTTATCGGAACACTATTAACCCACGTCAAACCAGGAACTGGGTGGAGCTGAGAGTTCAGATTGGCAGCCAGTAACCCACATCCTCCAGTCAATAATGCATTGGTTGCGGGCTACCAGCGTCCATTCCATATCAGTTCGCGAAGGCCTCACGGGTGCACGGAAGCCGTGCAAATCTTTGGGTCCTTGACTTGTACCCCGAGGGGACCCCAGACGGGGTAACAGGTGACACTTGCGGGAAAGGAATTGCTGGTCTGGAGACTAGCCACCTCAAACAGTTTGGTTGTGGCTCACGTACCCCGTTGGATGATGTCTGAACTACAGAGAGCCTCAGTTTTGCGGCCAGTGCATCGCGCCGTGCAAAACCAAGTGAGGCTGTCTGACCTGACAGAATCACCGCACAGGTCGCTTGAGAGCGGGACTTCTAGAAGATCCTGACGATAACTGGGGATAACTGGGCAAGACAAGTCAGCAACATCATTAAAGACAATATCGCGCTGTCGCACAACCTACTTAACTTCCTGAATCACATGGCAGTCTTTGAAGAAGCAATGAACAAGGCTGATATGCCAATAGAGCTGCCGTACTTCTCTGAGCACCGTCCGTTCACTTTGTCTGTGGTTATCGTGTTCAAGTGAAAACGAACAGCTCAGTTCGGTAACGCTTGAGGCTGCTTCTTCCTGGATGGGATGCTGCCCCCTGTAAACGCAGCCGCCTGATGACCTAGCAGGTGGTGATAATGACGGTTCGATCACATTTCACTTTGGCCGAAGCTGAAATATCTTACTCCGAATGTTCACACATAGGTTGGATCACTTGCAATGATTCAGCCTCCAAGACACGGATGCCACGGACGGAGTACAGTTCGTACTTGTATTACATTGCCTGTGTACATGTTTCCCACTCTTTGCCGTTTGTTTTTCCGACGTGATAGTTAATAACCTTCATAACTCTGTGCGCTTACAGATGAACTTGCCTTTCTCAAGGCATTTCACCCCCCGCACGCGTGGGCAGATGCATGAGTCGAACGAAGAACGCTAGGAACACAGCATGACCTAGCAGTGATCCTATATGCGGAAACTGAGAAGTCTTGTTTCATAGATTTCAGTATGGAAGGCATACTTATACTCGCCTGTGAGAATGACGTTGCCTGGCTCACAAGTGTGATGGAGCGTCGAAAGGCGACGTGTACCGATTCGGTCAATAAGCCGAAAGGGGGCCAGCCTCTGATTGCACCTCTGGCAATGAAACACGAGTCGGAAAATCGCGATGCCAAGCAGTTGGTAATCAGGTCTCACCGCCCCTCGAGAACAAAAACGTGTCAAAACTAAGTGAAAAGTGAACTTGCATCTGGCCCGAGCGTGATATGGATGGAGAGACTGACACTTGTAACTGCTCACCATAGGAGGATAATGACTTGGTATGGAAAAAGCTGGCGAGCCCCGAATACCTCTTGGAATTAGCAGAGACCGGCGTTGGTAGCTAGGATAATAAACATTAGACTCCTTTGGAAGTACTACACTGCCGTTTTCTGCCCTGGAGGTATTATGATGAGGATACAGTTGCGCGCCGGCCTCGTGAATGTTGCGTATCATGCATTCATCTTCACTTCCTAGCCACAGATTTACTTTCTCACTAGACATTATGACCGTGATTGCAAGCTCATTGAGATTTCAAGTCTGCGGATTGAATCATGGAGTTGCATCCAAGTGAAAAAAAAGTCATATCCGCTCAAAGAAGAAGACAATGAAAGAAATCGAAGGGGCAAAAAGAAGAACGTTGCTGACGGCAGGATTCGAACCTGCGCGGTTTCCCACTGCGGAGATTCAGGTTTAACGTGGAGGCTCTCGATGAGAGGATTCCACTACAATAAGCCTAAACACAGCGCCTTAACCACTCGGCCACGTCAGCTACAGAAGACTTTAGGCAAGAAATTTCGTTAATGCAGCTAATACACCACTCCCGCGATGACTGCCAAATCTGGTAAAGAGCTTGTTCGTCTGGTGGATTTTCGCAGACTTTGGGATGACCTCTTGTCCACACATCAGAAAGTTTGAGTCACAAATCTACATCAGCCGGTCAAGGGAGATTGAAGAGTTCCTAATTGTACGATCTTGGAGCTATCTTCATTCCTGCAGGAGGATTGTTCATTATGCCATTCGACGACGATGATATCCCAAGCTCGGCCGCTGCTGCCTCCAATGGTGATGATGGCACGCAGAATGGCGAGGATGCCATGGAGGAAGGCATGCCTGATTACAAGCTCTTCAACTCACTATTCAACAAGAAGAGCGTCTCCAGCAAGACTATCCGGAAAGGCGAGAAGGATTTCGAGTCTCACGGCACCATGGCTCAGGATAACACGCTCGAAGCAAGTCGCCAGGCCATGGAGGATGTGCTGAGCTACACACGCATTCACCGTGAGGACACGTGGGTCAGAGGTTGGCTGTTCCCAGATGTCTGCGCGACCTGGCCGGATGATGACGCTCAGAAGAGTATGAACATGCGGGATAGGGTCGTCGTTGTTGACCATGAGAAGGGCAGCTGGACGAGAGATGCCGGCAGGGTTATGCCCGGAGACAGGGCGCAGGCTGGTGTCGGCAGGCTCTGGCTTTTGCCGGAGGAAGCGTTGTATCTGGTAGAGAGAGGGACGTTGGATCTTTGGTGGCCGACGAGATCCTTGGAGGACCTGCTGCCACCACTTGGATCCGACGCGGAGAAGAAGGAGGCACCGGGACCTGATGACTACGAGTCTGGGCTGCCGCTAAGCCTTGAGGCTGCCTACTCGATGCTCATCGGCGAAGAAGGTGATAGAGGACGGATTTCGTTGCCTAAATATCAGGTCTACACGCACCTCAAGCGGGCTGGTTTCAGCATACTACGAGCACCGTCGACCTCGCAGGAACAGAACGCTGCCTCTACGACTTCACTATGGGAGTGGTTTCTGTCTCTGCTGAGTCCCGAAACACCTATTCAGCATGAGCCGGCAGGACCGCTCGTCAAGCCCGGCCTCTATCGAGCCTACGCTCCGATCTACAAACGCCTCGCCATTATCCCACGCCACAAGCCCTCCCCTACACCGACTCTCGCTCCAACTGACCTCGAACCGGCTGAGCCCTTCCGTGTATTCTACCACATCTGGAGACCCTCGCCAACAACCCCGTTCTCGAAGAAGAGCCCGTCTTCGCCAGACTTCCGCATTGCCGTATCCGACACGCTCACGTCCAACGTCCCGACCCTCGATGAGATCACGAGGCTGCTGGACTCTACGCCGTGGGACCCCCCGCTGGAGGGTATGAAAGGGAAGTTGTACCAGAAGTTGAAGCACGGATACAGGAACGTGTTGGTGGCGGTGGTGGACTGTGGACTGGTGAACTTCATCAGGTTTGGCGAGGGCGCGTTTGGCGAGGAAGCGTTGACGTGGAGGTTTGATAGTGCCGGTATGGCAGCCAGGGGTGGGAAGAAGGGTGGTGGCGGAAGGGGACGAGGAGGTCGAGGTCGAGGTCGAGGTCGAGGTGGAAGAGGTGGCGGGCGGAGATCATGAAGCTCCTTGCGCTGATTTCGTCTCGCGAGGCAGAGGTCCGTGAAGATTGCTTGAGATCTATCCTGTCTACTTGGGACGATTGAGGCGGAGATTAACACGTGCGATGAATATACCCAACTTAGCAAAACCGGAGGGGTTCTACTGTAGACGCAACTATATGATACCGTGTGACTTGTGTGCGAGGCGCCTTTTCAGTCAAGCAACCTTGACAGGTCGGACCGCCACCGGCAAGAACAAAGTGTGAGAATATATGGCAAAGGTGTCTGTGTGCGCTTGTCATTCTTGTCGATGGGGAAAATAGACTGACAGGATGGCCGCAGAAGGGCGCCAGCACAAGAATATCAAGCCATTTTCTTTGGCAAATTGGGCACCTGAGCTCGTTTGTCGTCCTGGTTCCTATTTTCAAAGCAGCTTGCTTCCCCAGTCTTTACTCGTGAGAGCTGCCTATGGAGAAACAGCAACAGCAAGATGCAAAGATGCACGAAACGAGGAAGCCATAAGCGAGGTTCTGGAAAAGCCCGTCTGCCTCGCTTATCTGAGGGCGGGAGGAGCAAAGGGAGGAGCTGTATCCGAGAAAGGGGGGGTTTGATTTGGCTTATCAGCGTGGCATGGTCCCCACGATAATGTCAAGGCTGCCAGGAGTTGACAGTTTTGCATAGTCGTAGGTACATTGGCTTTCTGATCTTCAGCTTCATTGCAAAGACTGCTTGTAATAGTCAGTTCCGTCACATCACAGGTCCCTTATGATAGCGGGAACATAGGTTTCTTCCTACTATCGCACGAAGATTTGAATTTATTGATAGAGATGACTTCAGAAGGAGAACATGCAGAGACAGCGCGGGCCAGAGTTGCCGTTTTGCGCAGAATAGAGAATGAATCAAGGAGGTTGTCTTCCGTCTTTGTCGTCGTTGAGAACGATCTAGGCGCTCTTGGTAATTACGCCTATTGTTGTGGTTGAGATGGCAGGTGATCATGTTGTAATGGACATCATTGATTCCTCCTGTCTTCGGGAGTACCCTCCATCCATACAAGAGTTGGATGCATGCGTCGCGCAATCAGATCACTCCGATTAATATGTTGTTTGTTTTCGGAAATACGTCCCTGCTTCCGAACTTCCGTGTAATTAACCCAAAATAACGCTTCTTTTTTCTTCTCTTCTCTCCCTTTCTTCCACTTCCCTCGATCTATTCCCATTCCACACACTTGCATTTATTCTGAGTGCTTTGCGTTTTTCACCGCAATGGGCTTTCGGAACCTTGGGAAGCGAGAGCCGCTTGGTGCGATGTAAAAGAGTTGGTACCGCGCAGATCGGGCTTCACTGTAGGTACGAGTAATTATGGCACGGGCGTATGGAGTACAAAAGTAGTCTATCTATCTCCTGATGACTTTTGGGTCTAGTGGTCATGACTCCGGGTCGCTAAGGAATGACATCTGAGCACTGCTATGGATCGGAGTCTTGTCCTCTTGCGGTTCTCATTCGAGGAATGGGAGGGGGAGGAGGAGTGGGCGTAATTTAGTGGTGACTAGTCGTGCCATGTACGAGTGCTAGATGAGGTGAGACCTAGCAAGTGGTCCATACCAGCGATTTGAGTTGTTTAGCCACGGCATCTATTTGCGGAAGTTGGATGGCGCTTAGTAGGGGGGGCGGCTAGCATGCCTCAGTTCTACTTTTACTACAACAGTACAACAACTACTACTACGTAGTACTCGTTGTGAAGTGACTATCGAAGAGATTGTCGCAAGCGGGTCCGTTTGGTGACAATGAGCTCCAAGAAGACGATTCTTTCGCCACAAAAGAGCGAGAGAGGAAAGGGGAGGGGGTGTCAGTCAGGCAGCTATCTGAGCCCAAGATAGGGTCTTGGAGCTGACGAGTATAGGTGAGTGACAACTTTGCGAAATGACTATTGCGTGATATGCTTGTTGGTATTGAGTTTCAGCAAGGGAGAGAGAGGGGGGGAAGTGGCAAATTCCGAAAGTCGGGTTTAGTTTGCATGTGTTACTACAGCCCGATTCGAAGAACGACAATGAGTTGGTGATGGTGTAATGGCTACAGATGGCAACAAAGAACCTGCCAAGAGAAAGGCGGCATTATGAACGGCGTAGAGTTCATTGGCGTTCCGGCGGGCAGCATTGGTGAGCACATATATTATAAACTCGACAGACTGGACTTTTCTTTTGATGACTACATAACCTCTTCACCGTATCAGAACAAACAAATGGCAGTCGATCGATACCTTGGTTGGTTCCAACTCAGACATTCGCTTGTACCAAGGAACCCTCTGCCCCCCTGTAAACTATCCTACAGTTGCCTATATACTCAACTCAAAGGAAAGTTTAGGCCATATGGGAAAGACCCCCTTGTCTTTTTTTGTTCATTTAGTTTTTTGTATTCAGTCCAGACATGTATGTGTGTGAGTAGCTCGAAGCTTCTCTAGTAGAAACAAACAGAGGCACAACTCGGTACAAAGACTGTATGGAAGTCAAGAGAATGGAGCCAGTTGAGCCGAAGAGAGAGAGAGGGGGGGTGACGCTTGTCTGAATAGGTAGCATTACTGCTACAGAGTTCTATAACATAACATATGGCGATGAAGACCTAAAGTAATATATACATGCACGGACGGGAATGACTTCCGACACCCCCGGAATCGAGACCTTGCGAAACACTTGTATTGCTTCAGTTGTGCACGGGAACTTGAACCCGAGGTATCACACAGGAGACTCTTCTTATGCGTCGTCTTGCTGTTTTCCTCTCTCTCTCTCTCTCTCTCTCTCTGTCTCTGCAACTTAACACCCCTCTGTTCCTCTTTTCTTCCTTGCCCCTCTAGGTAGAGACGTGTATTGTGTTCCAGTGTGATCATGCCTAAAATTCATAGAAGGAGCATGAATTAAGATTACCAATTGAGAGCAGGCTTGAGAGTTTTGGTGGTAAGGTGATTAAAAGGGGGCAACGGAGGAACTACCCAACTTAAGCGCCCAATAAAAGAAGTTGGAACCCTGTTGCGTTACTTAGTCCATGTATCTCACACGATGGCCTCGTTCCTATCCGGATATCTTTTTCTCTCTCTTTCTTTTCAACCTAGATCCTTCTGAGGCGTGGGCTCTAGGAGACCCTCTTTGCACGAGTAGTTTTCAACGGACAGATAAGTTCCAAACTCTTCTGCGCCAGCCAGCCAAATTGGGCGACCCAGGGTCTGGGATACAGGTAGTTTGTATTGATGAGGAACCTCCACGGAGAATGATAATAACCTTTGCGGACCCACCACCCTAGGCTGGTCTGGTTGGATAGAGTCAAGGGTGAGACGGGCATGGACAGACCATATGTAAGTGCATATGGTACGTGCACGGCGTCTTGTGTGTGTGTGTGTGTTACTTCCGGGTGGTGGTTCTGGTCTGCGCTTACTGCAAAGCTGGCAAGATGACGCTATCTACTTGTGGTGGACGGACGGGCGTTCTAGGCGCTTAATGTGGGAGGAGGAGGAGGAGAGATAAGTCATTTTAGCCGGGGGGGGAGGGGGGGGGGGGGGGAGCCTTTTCGGTTGGGGATAAGATATACATATGTACATACAGGTTGTGAAAGAGGTGATGGCTATAGAGAAAGGGGTACGGTTTCAGAAAAGGCATTTGCTTGTGTCTTTAAATCCCGCGGCGGCATTGAATTTGCTCCTCTCCGACAAGTTCGGCGCAATACTATGTACTGTCTAATCTATCTTCTGTGTGTGTGTGTGCGTGTGTGTGTATGGGACTGCGCAATGCGTAATCAATGTCACATGCTGGCTAAACGAGAAGGGCACGTTCTTCTCTACGGTAAAGGAACTGGATGGGAGAAGGAGAAGAATAAGAAGAAAAAAAAGTCAGACGGGTTACTTGATTACTATGGCGTTATTATTATTATTATTATCATTAGGTGTGCCTCGTGCGATGCAAATTGCGCCGAAAGGTCTGCGTCTAGTCAAGACAAAGAGAGAGAGGGTGATGTGATTGGGAAACTACGCACATTCCAAGCGCCCTACTTTTCTCTCTCGTTTCTTTCTCTCTCTCTCTCTCTCTCGCTCGCTCTCGCTGTCACTCGGCGTTCTCCCTTTACCTTCTCGTTTGATTCCTTGCGTCTGGTGGTCCGGGGCTCGAGTTGATCATGGATGGGTTGCGTTAAGTTTGCTGGCTCATTCATTTAGTCTTTCTTTCACTTTTTAGGGGATCTACGGCCTATTCTGAGTTTGGTTAATGTGAGGTATGTTTGGTCTGACATTAGTTAGTTGCCCAAAGGATCCGTACTACTAAATTACTAGTACATTCATTCAGGATTGCGTTACCTGCAACCTATCTCTAGAGACTCATTCTCATTAGTCGGACCTACGAAGATCTCTCTTCCATCTTGTATCTCTCTGTCTCTCTGTCTCTCTGTCTGTCTGCCTGTTAGACTGGTTCCATCTGAGTTCCATTCGCCTTTCGCAACTCGGCGACAACACACTACCTAATTACCTCCATCCATCCATCCATCCAACGCATCCATTATCCATCATTCATCATCCACCATCCTTCGCACCTTTGTCTTATCTACCTATTCGGCCATCGATCGTCTCCTCGACGATATCTTCCAGCTTGCTTGTTGCACGCATCTGGCAGCTGGCATCTTCTGGCATCCACACCTGTCTGTATCTGTATGTGGCTGGTTTCTTGTGCTGCCACTTTACTCAAACTTTGTCTCTTGTTTCTTGTCTCGTCGCTTGTCTAGTCTGTCAGTCTATCTGCCCGTCTTCCTAGTTGCATCTATCCTCTCCTGTCATCTCAAAACTCCCAGCTAGTTCCATCAACTCTGCACACGCACACACTCCAACCTCGTTTCTTCTTTTCATCTTCACTTTTCCTTGCACCCTTAAGCGCTCAACTACCCGCTTGGATTGTTGCCAGCTAGTAGTCCGTCTACGCCTCGCTTTCGTTTTCACACTCTCCCTTTTCTTAAGTTCCACTTCATTCTCTTGCTTGACCTTTGCCCGCGTTACCATCGCCACCACCACCATTTCCTCCTCCTCCCCAGCGTGGCTACCTATCGCTCACCTCACCCTTGACTTTGAACACGCAATCCGAACCAGCCCAACCCACTACTGGCCATCGTCGCAGCATTTCGTGTTCATCTCTCATCCTACCCCAACATTATCATCGCCAAAAAGAAAAGCTCGGCAGAGGCAAACAAAGCATTTGTCTCCACATGGCCGATACTGCTGTGGCTATGGCTTCTTCTGCCGAACCAGGCGCAGGCGCGGCATCAAAGCAGCATCACCGCCCTTCCTCACCTCCACCAGTGCTTTCCTCATCCAAGCTTGGTTTTCACTCTTCTTCTGCTTCTTCCTCTCTTCTCTCCAAGTCAGATCACAAACACACAGCTGCCTCGCCATCGTCATCATCTTCACCTTCAGTCAATGATGATGCTCATGCGTCAACAGTTTCGCCCACTGCCAAGCCGCTTTCCGTGCACAACCTGACGACTGGTCATTCCTACTCCTCGTCTTCTCTTAATGATCCATCGCGGCCATCACGGCCATCCTCGCAAATGACCACCACCACCACCACTCCTACTGCTGCCGCTGCCGCTGCCTCACAGCCGTCAGCTGCACCTGCATCGGCGCCACCACCGGCCGCAGCTGACAACTCCAGCGACGACCAGTCTCCGAACTCTCACTCCCCTTCACCCACAGCTTCTCACCAGCTTTCGCATTCTTCTGAACAGGGCCACCCGCCGTCACTTTCCACTGGCCTTGAAAACGAGTCGGTCGCCACTACGCTCAAGACGACTCCATCGCCAACGCTAGGCCGCGACCCTGATCTGCCGTTGGTGCGTAAGCCTTTGCCTTCTGCGTCGCCGGAGAGGGATGATGGGATGCTGCTCCGCCATGGGTAAGAGGAAAATTCTTTTTCTATCTCTACATCTCTTTCTCTTTCCCCTTTGCGCCTGTGGCATTCTTTCTATCTTTTGCTGTCTTCATTCCAAGTATGCATTTTTCCTTCGTCGACGTGACTATAATGGATTCGCGACCTCTTCCTTGACCATATTGGAGGCGGTTCTACACAAGGCTTCCTCCCGTCAACCGGAGGGATAGAATGCTGCAAGTGTAGCCTTGATCAAGTGAGTTTCGTGCCACGGCGCCAGAAGCAAGGCAACACAGGCTCTGGCAGAGGTGAGCACCAACCCCCCAGGTCCGTTGATATACCTTCCGTGGTATGCAATCAATCAGGTTTGCTAGCTCCATACAGGCTGTGGTCATCAGTCACCGAAGCTTCGCCTGTTGATGCGCTACTTTCTTTTGGTTTGCTTCTTCGGTCTCAACATTATCACAAGCCACACCGAGGATCATGCCGCTCGCTACACCTTGATCCGTGCCGTGACGAGGCACTTTGGCCAGCAAAAAGCCTAGACGTGACACCGGTCGTTGAGTTGTTTGCTGCTCGTTGCTGCCCATGACTTGCAGAGAAGGCAGTCCATTATCCATGCCTTCACTTATTGGCAAACCACTTCCTGGGAGCGGTCGTTTGTTTTCTTATGCTTTGCTTTATTCACATATCCTACTCCTCGAGCCAAAAGCCCGCATTCGAGAAGGTCAGTACCACCACTTGTCTCTCCGAGACCTGAGGACAGGGTTTTTGATATGGACTTGCACAACCCCGACGCTCCCAGGCCTCGTTCTCAAGTTACACCGTTTTCCTTTTACTCACCGGCAACTTGTGCGGGCTCTTCATTTGTTTCTCTGCAGCTCCTTATCGAGCGATGCATCCCAAGTCGCACGCAAGTATCACGCACATTCGGCCATCTGAAAATCCTCAGTGAATCAAAGTACTTCACGAGAGACAAATCGGACATGAGACCGAGAGTGACTATTTCATTATCCGCTATCAAGTCTACTTGCTCGCCCAGTATGCCCAGTGGCGCAACCACAGGTGCCGTCGTGCCTGAGTTCACTACATTTGCGGCTCTTCCTAAGGCAGAGCATCTTGCGCAACCAGGTGCCCACATCCAAAGAGCTAACCATGACAATAGGGATACTGGTCACTTGAAAAAGGCCAGCAAAGAGTCAGATGGAGACGACGGTCGGCGGAAGGAACATGAGGGCCCAGATGAAAGTCGCGATGCGCACGATGAAATCGTGGTCAATGCCGGTACCAGCACCACCAGGACGTCTTCCTCGCGGGGATCTCCTGCAGAACTCGAAGATGAAGTCATGGCCGACGTCGATGATGACGACGAGCCCATCATCTCGCACTATCCGAAGCGCAAGAGAACATCTGTATTCCAGGATCTGAGCGAAGACAAGTTGGAGAATGCGAAGGTTGCATCGGAAGATATGCCCACTGCTCCTGCCAACACGGATATGGAGACTAAGCCAGTTCGACAAACCGTCGGAAATGCGAAGGGGGTGCTTGTTGGCTACTGGAGGGACTCGCGTGTTCCCAACGACGCAAAGAAGCACGCTGTGATCGGCTTCATCGATGTCAGAGACCGACTTCGAACCAGGATCCAGTCGGTCGACAGGGATGGTATACGAATTCCACAGCAATATGCCTTAGGCCCAGGCCCCGGCAACTGTTGGGTGACATTTGAGAACACAGCCTTTGCGAATCACCTGGTTGGTCTCGACACGATCGGAGTGAAAGAGTATGTTCGAGTTCGCGCAGGCCAGGTCGAGTCAAATGATGATGAGCGCCTCGAGAATGAACAGACAGCGGTGGATATCGCTTGGGAGAGGGTGAAAGCTTACTATCAGATCGAGGATCGTGCGGATCTTCCCGTCAAGGCCATTCAAATTGCTCATGGTGCGGTACTCCCGGAGGGTCATTTGACACAGGGACGAGCAGAGCCGAAGAGGCGAAAGACGAGCGGTTTCTTCGCGACCTCGAACGTAGAGGGCGCGAGCATTGCCGCTGGTGATGCCGCAGCAGAAAATCACCCCGCACACTCGCTTGATCCCTTGAACGGCACCCGTCCAACAAGTATTCCGCTAGGCTACTGGAAATTATCTACAGAAGGTTTCGGTGGCAAGAAATGTAGCCCGGAGGATTCGCATGTGGTTCTAGGCATCCTGGGAAACAACGACATGTTTCGCGTCAAACTGATGAGGCAGACGAAGAGCGGGCGCTTCTTCGAGGGCAACTTCCCTGCTGGGGCCGGTGCTCTTTGGATTAACTATGAAGATGTTCAGCTCGACGATCATATCGCAAACCTAAACCGAAACGAGATCAAAGAGTATTGCCGTGTCCGGCAGTCCCAGTTGGACAAGGGTGAGACGCCAGAGGAGCTTGAGACAAATCAACTGCTTGCCGTCAGGGAAGCACAAAACCGCGCTGCTATCATGTACCTTGGCAAGCCATCTGTTCCGCCATTTGCGACCCCCCGCGCTGCCCCAGAGGCGATGGCAGAACCACCAGCAACACCTCCCGATGTTCGGCACTCAGGTCGCGCCGGTCTGCGTCGTGAAAGTCGAACTGGGCGTTATGACCAACATGATGTAGTCTCAGGTCAAAGGCGACACCCCAACGACGAAGACGCCGTCGAACGCTCTAACGCCTTGGCGCAGCAAGAGCTCGCCAAGGCAGAGACAGCCCAGGCTCGCTCAAGTCGATATGCGTTGAACAGAGAACGAGCAGCAGCTGCTGCTGCTGAGGAAACGGCAAATGCAGCTGCGGCTGCGATGGTAGCAACAGACGCATCCTCAGCACTATTCACTCGTCTTCAGTCGGCCGCACCACAAGCCTCCACAAATACAGGTCGACCAAGGTTCAGCATGTCTGAGAGCGCTCAGCGCTTAAATAACGTCTGGGCTCTCCAGGAGGCGGACCGGGCGCGAGCTTCAGGCGATGACGACATCAAGATTTACGATGGTGTCAAGTTCGAGCGAAAGGCAATGGGTCCTTTTATCGGCAAACTGACCTCGCCCGGATCTCTAATCACAATTGATGGGGAGGACTTTGTGGAGTATCGTGTTCTGACGAGGCCGTCATTCTACTGAGACCATTACCTCTGAAAAGAATCTCGATGATCGGCAGTAGTATGACCAAGAGTTCTTCTTGTTTGCAAGGATTTTCTGACGTTTCTGGAGGAGAAAGAGGGAAGACGCGAAGAGTGGTTCAGTTTTGGTTGGGCTTACTTGTGTCGTTCGACACTTTTTTTCTTTCCACATCTTTGACCGTGATGCGTTCTTAGCTTTGGCGTCTGGCAAGAAAAATGGGAGGAAGGATTCGAGAGAGGAATAATCCGGCTGTTTCGTGAGGAAGCGAAGAGGGGGGGGCGCTTAATCAGTCTAGGGGAGTGTGAACGAGAGTGGCAATGAATGTAATTGTCCCATCCCAACTGAGTATCAGAAGGCCTATCCATCACAACTTTGTCTGTGATAGGGATGGAGGTAAATCGGATGCATTGCAGTACAGGGAACCCTGATTCCAATTTACGTTACCCTCGAATTAGTGTTGTTAGATACCTTGGTAGCAAAGTGACATGGTACAGCATTTCCCGACGTCCTTTCATTGTCTCATTTCGCTTTACGCGTTTTTTTTATTTCCTTTTTTTCATATCTACAGTATCAAGGCATTGCTGCCAAAGTGCTCTCGTCATTGATCCTGCTTTTCTTCTGTCGTCGTCGTTGTCCCCTCCTCCTGGTTCTTCTGCTCGGCGTCCTGCTCATAACCCTCGGTCTTCATGTCCTTGAGACCCAACTCCTCCTCTTCTTCGTCGGTCCTCTCGTACAGCTCCCTCTGGATCTTCGGATCGGGGGCTGGCGGGTCGACAAGGGGCTGGACGAAACTGCTCGCGAAGGGATCGGTCAGGATGATGTGGAAGGGTTTCTCGCCGGCGATGGCGGCGTCGAGGGTGGCGAAGAAGTTGTCCCACTGGGTCTTCTCTTCGGAGGCGAGGGAGTCGCCGCCGCCAGAGGAGGAGGCGGCGGATTCGAAGATCTGCGAGTGCAGGTCGTTGCGGACGTTGGTGAGGAGGCCCTCAACGGTGGTGAAGCGGCCGCCGAGGGTGCCCGGGTTGACCTGGAGTTGGAGCTCGGGGCACTCCATGGCGCAGGTCTCGGACTTGAGGATGTCGCGGGCGAGGTCGACGGCGTCGTCGACCTTGAGGATGATCTTCTCGCCCTTGTCGGGGATCTCGCCGCCGGTCTTGACGTCGTTGGACCGGTAGCCGCAGTCGTGGCAGACGGTGGACATGAGCACGACCTGCTTGAAGTGGGGGATGTCGACCATCTTCATGTGCGTCGTGCAGGGATGGGCGCAGCCGGGGCAGGTTGCGGGGAAGGAGTAGACTTCGTTGGGGATGATGTCGCCTGAGGTGGTGAGGCCGGGGATGGTGACGGGGGCGTTGGGATCGTCGAGGGACGGGTCGCTGGCGGCGAGGCCGAGCGCGGCGTTCTGCTCCGGCGTGCGGAGGTACTCCCGCTTCTCCCACTTGCCGACGCCGTCCTTGAGGTCCGGGGCGATGAAGGAGTTGCCGGCCGGGTCGTCGACGTAGAAGCGGAAGGGGAACGCCTCGCCGGCGAGCATGGCGCGGCCCTTGGTGATGATCTCGGCCACCTTGTCGTGGACCTCGGGCGCGTCCCTCCTGCGGTCCTCCTGGCCCATCTCGAGGTCTTCAACGACCGTGGAGAGCAGGCCCTCGACGTTTGTGAGCTGCCCGCGGCCCGCAGGGATCTCGAGATCCAGCTCGATGAACTTGACGGTGGCCGTGTCGGATTTGATGACTTGCCGGCCGAGGTCGGCGAGGGTCGTGGGACGGAGCTCGTAGTGTGTCCCGCGCGGCTGGATGGTGCCGGCGGGCTGGATCTCGTTGTTCTTGGTGTTGCAGTGCTCGCAGGCGAAGGACATGATGACGATTTCGCGGAAGTAAGGGATCGACGTGAGGAGGAGACGCGTGATGCCCTGTAAATTGAGTGTGTAAGTCAAAAAGAAGACATCCGTCGCACAACATGGGATGCAAGCTCGTCTAGTAGGGACAGGGGCGGCGGCGGCGGCTTACGTTCTGACCGCAGTTCATGCAGAGTGATTCGATCTCCTCAACTGGAGGCCGTTCGTCGTCGTCTTCGACGGCTCCATTTTGGGTTGTTGAAAAGTTCTCGACCTTGTTCCCGATAGCCTCGAAGAATTCGGACGGGCCCTGCCTGATGTGTGTTCTGTCGTCGTCGGCCGACATTTTGTGTGTGTGTGTATGTGTGTGTAATAGATCTTTTGGTCGCCAATGGTGACAGGCCCTTTTTGCCTGAGAACAGAGGTTGGTGATGGAGGGGCTCATGAAAGAAATGCGAAAGTTTTTTGGAGGGGCAAATGTTATGTCATTGGCAAGGCCAAGCGTGGGGCGCTGCCAGCGAAGAGATGGTTTGGATGGAGGCGCATCCAGGGGGTTCCAGAATGCTTGACAGGCGACCAGTAGCTGCTGGCTGGAGGCGCAGAGCCAGTGGCAATTGCGTGGACGGGTGAGGATGAGTCGAAGTCGTATGTTCCAGCTGAGTCGTCGGTTGGTGAAGTGATGGTTTTTAAAAACAAACAAGAAAAAATTGGTTTCACTTCATAAAGTCCGAGAGGCTCAACGACTTGCTCTTCTGTGATTGACCTGCTGCGAGCAGTGACTGAAGCCCAGCCTTGCGATTCTTAGCTCTCTTCTTGCTGTTGGCGTTGGACTTATTCTTGAGGGAAGCAGAGCTTTGGGGACCTGTCACTGGTACCGGCTCGCTCGCAGGTTGGACCTTTCGACGTTTGGCACGGGCTGCTTTGGGTCCATCATCGAGCTTGATGAAGGTCGTCCTTCGACAGCGGCCGCAGTGCACTTGTTTGCGTAAAGTGTCTGCTGAAGCCCGAGAGGCCTCGGGTTTTGCTGTACTGGCCTGGGTCCGCTTACCGCGACGGCCGGTGCGGTGAAGAGTAATCCGTGAACCATCTTCTCCGGGAACCATTATCTGTCCGCAGGTGCCGCAAGAGTGCTGGTGGTGCGTGTCCGGCAAAGGCAAATTGTTGGCCTGGAGGAGGTCTGCGCAGTGGCGCATGAGATGGGCAGAGGTTTCGGGAGCTGAAGACCTTAGAAGATGGGCAGCATCAGTCAAGAAAGGGATTGCATCTTGAATGGGACCTAAAGTAGCCATGTTGCGACTTCAGATAGATTGGAAGTTTCTTCCAGTCACGCAGAGGAGAGGACCGAGGTAAATGCAGTTTCCCTTGACATCCAGGTTGAACCTTGATGATGAAGTTTGTATGGGGCGGTGACTGTGTTGACTCCAATAATCTTTCTCCAAAAACTGGCATTACAACTACCCTATACCAACAACCTTGACTCCTTTGTCTCGCCAAAAATTCAACTCGTCGTATCGTCGTCAACTTCATGCTTTTTGTTGCAAATCCCTATGAGCGTTTAATTGTCCACTTCAGGTCTGTGATGCTGACTTCCTCCCCTGCCTTCTCATCGTAGTCAAACCATTCCCCCTCAGAGAGGTCGATAGCTGTAAACTTGGTACCAGACTCGAGGCCATCTGCGAGCCATTCGCCCTGAATTCAAGAATGTTAGACATGGATGTCGAGTTCACGCTGAATGGTATAATTGAACATGCCTCTGGCTTGAAGTCGACAAACTCGAGTCCGCGGCAGTCGAATTCCAAAATAGGTTTTGACTTGGCTGGCTCGCTCTGTTCATAAGGCTTGGGTGCCGCTTGGATTGTTGCTGAAGATTCACGCTGGATAGGTCCCGTTAGCATCATGCGGCTTGGTGATCGTTTCAAGATTCCCTTTACCTTGCAATTCTTGCACTTCCAGACAAAATTTGCTTCACCGCGACTGCCGCTCATCTCGTTCATCTCCTGTTCACTTGTCAGTAAGTGTATGCACCACAGAACCGGGGCGTCTGAAAATAGACTGACAAAACGGTTGACACCAACAGGATTGGCATGAGTCTCGCGGCAGGATGTACATTGGACCGAGAACATGTACCAAAACGGATTGTCCTGCGTGTCATCCGGGCGCAGGTTTGTGACACTGTTGATGTGTTTGTCAGTTGTACATATCTTCTGTTGGCAGTTTCTACAGCTTTCGTACCCTGTCATTTCGGCACTGAGCTCAAGAGCGAACATCTTATGTCAGGTTCCGTGATGCGGGCAATGAGTTTCGGAAATCAATCAGTGCTGCGCGTATGAAAAGTAGGGCAAAGCGGAGGTTCCGTGGTTCAATTTGAGGCACATAGCATGACATAGCAGAGGCATACCCATCCAAGCTGTTAGGTACCGGGTATGTTCATCTCGACTTCGGCAGACAACCTATGATCAAATCGCGGAGGATCGGCCCACCTGCACGTGACTACGATTTCTACTAGGGATCAGCCCATCAAATGTTCGCAGGCATTAGTCGGCTATCTCTCAGAGCTGTGGCTATCGTAATGCACAACAGGCACAAATCAATCCATCTCTTCAATTGACCACTGCCTGTCGGGCGCAGTGATGTCTAATGCAGGCTCTGTGGTCTCGGACAGGCCTGTCCACCAGGTGCGCCTGCAGAGCCTGTGACCAGGTTCTCAGTGCTGGCAGACGGGCAACCACCAAAGCCTCACGCCGCAAAGCCACCTTCGCCGAGGCCTTCACAGCGCTCTATAGCTCATTTCTTGCCACCGCCGCCGTGGTGGAAGCCGTCAGGAAAGAGGACCGGAAAGCGAAGGTCGACGCCGAGCTCGAACAGGTCCGCAATGAACTCTCAGAACTTCGTGCCAAGCGAGCCCTTCGAGAACTTCAACTCGGAATCAACGAAGACCGATTACGCAGCGACCAAATCCTGGACTCTGACCTGACCGATCTTCAGAACCGTGCCCTATGGGAACAATGGCGGCGGATCATCGACAGCGACAACTTCCTGGCGGACGCGTGGCAAGCTGACGGAGTCGGAAATGTCACATTGGCTCTGAACAGAAACCATGTCAAACCATTCGGCGGCACGAGACTTGAGCAAACTACTATCCTGCGCTCAGAATGTACACGTATCATGCAGTATATTCAAGTCGAGGAGCTGGATGAGAAAATCGAGCCTCACAAGTATAGAGAACAAGTGCACTTTGAGAGTGCCGTTTCGCAGATGCGAGCATACATCAGGGGCATGCTTACCATGGCAACGAAACTATGTCATGACAGGCACAAGCCAAGAACGAACTCGAAACAATGGGTGCCGAAGAAGGCGTTTGTTCGTCATGCAGGAGGCACCATCGGGGACCAACAAAGACATGGCCCCTCCGAGTCACGTTGGCTTCCAACCAAAGGTGGTGAGGCGCATTCCGCACTTGAGCAAGCTTGGAAGGCATTCGATGGTCCAGTCCCTGAATATTGGTACGAGAATCATCCGCTGCAGAGGGCAATCACAATCCGACTCAACAATGAAATCCGAGAGCTTTTCAGGGATACGCAACTTCCGTGGGACGAGCTTCTAGGACGCATCAGTCTCAGCATCCTACGATCACCATGTCTGCCGGACGTGCACACGCACAACCTACTGATGGCCGGCTTTACTCGGCGCCGGTTCCACGTCCTATCATCGAAAACTTATGAACTTTTTTTCAGTGACAGCAACAAGTTCCGCAGCACACCTGCATCATTGGCCATGTCGGTGACAACGCCAGCGATGTTCTGGGATATTGCCGGCTTCAAGCGAGCCGCAGGGGCAATCATTGGCCGTGATCCTATGATCGGCGCCAAGCTCACTCGAAAACCGCTGGAGGAAGTTTTGGATAACGGCGCTACCTTGGCTTGGGCAACGGACTCGGCACGGCGAGGGATTGCCGGACGCTGGATCAACGCGTACGCGCCAATGGACCTGGCTGTAAGAGAAGCTTTGATCAGCAGCTTGTTGCATCTTCGTCAGCATCTTGACGCGGCGAACTTCTTCCTAGCATGTCTACAAACCGGCGCGTCATTGGCTTCGTCGCTTGTTTTTGACTTGTTCAACGCCATCGCCAAGACCCCGGACGCGCGGAGTGCAGTGCGCTTGATCCGCGGCCTGTCTGTTCGCGCCAATAAGTTTGGGGAGATGCTCAGGGCTCTACCCGAAGAAATCCGTGGCTGCGTGTGCCGACGTCTCGATTACCTCCTGCACATTGTAAACCTGAGGTGGCTTGATGTGGACCTTGTTGACGAAATCATTACTGATCTTGGTATGCACCGACGGCATTTGGAGAATCTCATCAACATTCTAGAGGAGCAAGGCTTCACCAACGAAGGCATGAACATGAGTCGTTGGACATTCGACTTTTTTGATCAAGGCAGTCGTGCCGTGGCGAGCTCAAAACCGAGAGCGTTGAGCAGGACTTTGACATTGGAGGATACTGCAGCAGAACTACCTACTACAAACGACATTGCGCATTGGGCTCCTGATTTGGACAGCAAGCAAGTTGCGAAGCAGTTTCAGGCTCAGATTCGTGCTGCTGTCCGGGCGGAAGTAGCGAGACAGATTGAAGAGCAACCTCAAGGCGGCCCGGAGCTGCAGGTCCATGCCCGGTTGCACGGGGATCTTCAAGAACATGATGCGGAGGAGGCAATTCCTGCTCCAGCATCTGAGGGCTCCAGCAAGACGACACTTGAGGGTGATGCTTTTAGCGAGGGTATTGAAGAGTCGATTGAGGAGACCGTTAAGGCTGAAGTTCGCAGGCAGGTCGAAGAGCGATTGCGTGCCGCCAAGCAGTGCCAAAACAGCTCTCACAACAAGTCAGAGACAACTTCGAGGCCCCTGAATGAAGCCGCAACGGAGGCTGAGGACAAATGGATTGCCAAGTTCGAGTTCAGGAGAGCCGTGCAGGCTGGCACGGGTTAATGTAAAAGGATGACGAACCCCTAGACTGCATACCTTTTATCGTAACACCACTGGCTCGAAAGGTACACAAAGCTGCACACGTTCATAGATATGGGAAGGGGTTTTCTAGTCACGCTGAAGTTGCAGCTTCTGAAAGCGT
Source organism: Sarocladium brachiariae (assembly GCA_008271525.1). Classification (NCBI taxonomy): domain Eukaryota; kingdom Fungi; phylum Ascomycota; class Sordariomycetes; order Hypocreales; family Sarocladiaceae; genus Sarocladium; species Sarocladium brachiariae. The sequence continues at coordinate 280,691 of RQPE01000017.1, read as the reverse complement.
TTGCTTTGCACCGGTGCACTGTACTATGACCTACCATGCTCTTTCGGACATGGATACAATAAAACATACCCTATATTAATAATGTTTCTGGATCAGATTGAACATCGTGCCCTGGTAGTCTAAATCATTATTATTGAAGAAGACATGAGCCTGAATGCGGTTTAGTCGTTTTCGTCTAGAAAATGGACCTTTTTTTTCCCAATCACGGGATGGGACTGGCCTGCAATCGACCTGCATCCGGCCTACAAGCGCACATACAATCACGCCGCCTAAGATTGGTCTGGGCTCTGAGGGAGGGGGCACGTGGCCACATTGGACGGAGTCTGCGGGTGGTCAACTGGCGATGAGCATGAGCATGGACGGGTGGATGGCGGTGAATCCCTTTTGAGTGGTCTTTGTTGATTGTTGGAGGATAGTGATGTAGTTGTTAACACGACTTGTGTCACTCATGGAGGGCTTTGGTATGACCTTGGAAGGAATCTCTGGGTTCCTGGTTTCCTGGCCGTCCATGTGGGTGGGCCAGTGAGGAAGCGGGATTGGGACACGGGTCGCGATGGATGGTGGTTCTTTGAGTTTTCAGGGTCCTAACGCTACCGAACGACGACGGAAGGACTTTTTTTCTTTCCCAGGTGGTGAAATTTCGGTTTAGGATTACGAGCCCTTGCGTGGGAAAGGGAGGTGTCTCCCCTGAACAAGTGCGAATGTGTTCCTCGGACGAAATCAGTCTTCAGGAGGTGTTGGCCTTTAAAGGCTTCCTTGCCATACCCAACTGGATGATGCAATATGCTGCGAGGCTCAGAATCGGGGTTTGGGGATGAATAAGCAGAGCCACTTACCGGAGCCCTTGCACCAGGGGGCCTATTTGTGGCACGGGTCCCAAGATATACGGACCGGTGCCAATGATTGGGTCCCCCCCCTCTCCCATCGCAACCCGACCGCTATAGGAGCCGCTATAACCACTGTAGCTGTTGCTAACAGCTACAGCACTATAGTTACTACAGCATATCTATCTTAGTATAGCGGTTATTGCAGGAATTTGCAATTATTATAGTAGCTGCAGCAGTTATTGCAGGTATTTCCAACTATTATAGTAGCTATAGCAGTTATTATAGCTGTTAGCAACTACTATAAGAGCTATAGCATTTCTTTTAGCAGATGTTATAGTGGTTACAGCAGTGGCTACAGTGGCACGGGCACAGAGGCGCCAGTCCCGACCGGATTGCAGGCATGGGGCCGTCTATTTTGGAGGCACGGGTCCCGTGCCACAAATAGGCCCCTTGCACCAGATTTTCTGTTGTCAACAGGCTGCCCTGACTTCTACTCACGTCCATGGGAACCTAATGACACATGTCAGAGAACGAGAGCCTACGAGTGACGTGCATGCCTTGGTGCCAGTCGTGATGGAGGGTCGAGGTAGAAAATACCTGGCGGAGATATGCATCACTGCGGGGAATGGCGGGTACCTTGGTACCGTAGGGCGGTAGAGGCCCGCCAGTGCGGGTATAGATGTGCATGGTGTGGATTGGAGGCTCATGGAAAGTTTCTGACTTTTCCAGTGGGTAGGATGCTGCCATTGTGAAATTTGCCTCTCATGAGATGCCGGTTTATAGTGCAGAGCGAATTGTCATGTCATAATAGTACTGATGTTGGAGGTATGGGTATCGGCACTGTGCTTAGTGTGCTGATTGCAGCGTAGACAAACCAAGCAGCAGAGGAACCAAGTGGGTAGGCAAGGACCCAGGTAACCCACGCCGCCGGCTGACGGCAAAGGTGAGGGGCGAAAGAGAAAGTATGCACAGGCCGAGAGAGACGTACAGGACGGCAGAAGCAGGAGGAGAAGAATATAGAAATGATTGTCCAGATAGGATGCAAGGTGAAGCAGGCTTGCTGCAGTGTTGCTTGATGTCTCCTTGTCTTTCATTCTGATGAGGGTGAGATGATAAGCGGTAGCCGCTGCAGTAACTGTTACAGTGCAGTTACCGCACCGTCAAGGAGCCCTCCCAAACCTGGACGGGACTAAGGTCAGTGACCCAGACACGGCTTCCCCATCCCTCCATCACGGGTGGGCGCTCGCTGCCTCTTGATTTCAAACTCTTGGAATTTCTTTTTTTCTTCTTCTTTCTTTCTATCTTTGGATTAACATTCAAGACACACACACTCACCATATTTCTTTGCAATTGGAAGATGGACTACTCTTCTTCTCAGAAAGCTCTCCTTGCTCAATCTTCTGGCTGGCCTTGAGCTTCTTATTTCGCGTCACACTGGGACGAAGCGCAAAGAGAATCCGCAAACCTTGCCAACGCCACACCGATCTCCAGCTTCGCTCTTGGCTTTGATAAAGAGCTTCACAAGAGAGTCAACGCGCTGACTCGGCAACGTCGCAAAGCACCCATCGATTGCAGCTCGCCAAAAACCGAATTCGCTCGTGTTTAGACCAGCATTGTTTCTCTTGAACTATCGTGACTTTCTCTTTGATTCTTTACCGAACAACTTGTCATTTTAAGCCCGGCACCGGACCCAGTTTCGTGTCCGTCAGTGGCTTTCGCACATCACGCGCCCATTCCACGTCGTGTCTCGTGCTCAAAGGACCCTTGCTCTAGGTGACCCCTACTGACCACGTCGTCTTTGCCATTGGCACCGAAGCCGGCTCTTGTCGGCAAAAGATTCAGGGGATTTGCCTAGCTTGGGCCCTGAATATATTTCCGGGGAAAGCTGCAGTATAGAAATCGAGCCATTGGTGTTTCGCAAAACTCTGGCCCGTTCGGCTTCCAGCACTGGAAAAAAAATAATCTCCAGCCCATATTCTGGTGCTTGGTAGAGGAAGGCTCGCAGTGAAGCAACACCACCGACATGAAGTTTGGAAGAAAGTGAGACGCCTGCCTCCTCATCTCTGTACGATGTGCCCTGAGCTGTGGCATTGCTGACATCTCCCTCTCATAGCTTACCGCGGAATCAGGTACCCGAGTGGGCTTCCTCGTACATCAACTACAAAGGCCTCAAGAAGCTCATCAAATCAGCCGCCCAAAAGGCGAAGCTGGGAGAGCCAGTTGACCTTGCAGGTGGGAACACCTTCATCTCAAGAAACCCCCTTTCCCGGGCTGAGCCCAATCCCCTGACACAACCGACACAGAATTCTTCTTTGCCCTGGACCGGAACCTCGAGGATGTCGATTTTTTCTACAACAAGAAATTTGGTGAAGCCTGCCGCCGATTGAACCTGCTTCACAACCGCTATGGCCGCATTCCAGATGTTGTCGCCACGCTTGACCGCGATGAGGTCGAGGAGGCAATGGGCGCTTTGCTTGAGTTGAGGAGTCAGCTGAGGAATTTGCAGTGGTTTGGTGAGATCAATCGACGTGGGTTCGTCAAAATTACCAAGAAACTTGACAAGAAGGTCCCCGGCATTCCGACACAGCATCGGTACATCTCGACCAAGGTAGATCCCAAAGCTTTTGCAAAGGATGGAAACACTGCACGACTGCTTGTTGAGATCAACAGGTGGCTGTTAATTCTCGGTGAGGCACAGACATTTGACGACTCGACGTCCGATCGGTCTACACGGTCACTTGGAAGAGTGTCCAACAAGGCCATGCTGAATTTGCCGCAAGCCCAGCTAGACCTCCTTGACAACGCCGTGCGAACCGATTCCGTCGAATCCTTGAGGGAGGGTCTTTGCGATGCCAATGTCCAAAGTGGCTCCGAATCCACCCAAACGCTGCTTCTGAATCTTCTTCAACGGTCTATCTCTGGCCGGTCACGAAAGTGCATCGCCTATCTGCTCGAGAATATCCAGGACTTGGAAGAGCCTGAGGACATCAACGAGAGAAACTGCCTTCACAGACTGGTCATTCATATCGGTCGAGTGAAGTCCTCTCCTCAGCATAATGACGCGAATTCGTACCCAGTTCCAGTTGGGACACAATTCGATCACAGACATCCACAGGGAACCGCACCCAACGCGGCCAACCGCAAACCGGACACGCAACTCTTGTTAGGCAAGGATGATGAGGCTATTCAGATCTTAATGTATCTTCTTGACAACTTGACACCCACTCAGCGGGTTGCCCTCAAAGCGCGTGACTCGTTTGGGCGCCTTCCCTTGCACTACGCCGCGCAGTATGGGTTTGTTGTTGTTTGCCAGATCATCATGGCTAAGATGCAGGAATGGGGCCAATTTGATTCCAAGGATGGCATCGATGCCCCGGAATGGCATGACAATGACGGATATGCCCCCCTCCACCTCAGTGTCATGGGTGGGCACGCTCTTGCAACGGAAGCCCTGCTCAAAGGAGAGAATTGGCAGGGAAGCAGCGAGAGCAAGGATCATATCCGCAAGACTACATCACGATCTGGTGCTGTGCTTGCCATGGCAACCAAGTCTAACTACAAGGTTATTGTTGGCCTCCTGGTAAAGGCGGGCGTGGACGTCAACTGGACAGACGAGCAAGGCGAGTCAGCTCTTCATGTTGCTGCAAGGTTTGGTCACGATGAGTGCGCGGCCCTTATTCTGAAAGGAAATGGTTCGCAGAAGACAGACCTTGAGATCACTGAAAAGTCATACGCATGGACTCCACTGCATGTTGCGGCTGTTGATGGCCAGCTGAAGATTGTCGAGATGCTCATCGAGGCTGGGTCAGATCTGACCAAACCTGATTCTTCTGGCTGGACAGCCAAGGAGCACGCTGCTCTCCGTGGGCATATGACTATCGCACGTCTGCTTGCCGCGCACACCAAAGATCGACCGACTGAAACAAAGTCTTCTCCACCGCTTGGCCCGACGAACCCTGCGAGCGCTCATTCAATCGGTGAACGAAGGTCCAATGGCACTAGCAGTAATGCAAACATGCGCACAACTGCAGAACCGGTGAAGACATTCGGTCATCGGTACCTCACCGATGAAAGCCTCGTGCTTGTTAGCCTTGGTTCTATGGATATGCGCAAGGCAGTTGAGGCCGTCAGCCTGGATCAAGTGCCGCTGACTGAGGCTCACAACACACAGCTTGACACTGCATTGTCTGTGGTTGTCTCGGCGAACGGAGCCCAAGGTGAGCCCAGCATCATCGACCTGCCGGTCTCCGAAAATATTTCTACGGAACCCATCGTATTCACGACCAAGGACTTTGCCAAGGTCAAGCTACTCTTCGATATTGTACCCACGTATTCTGGGAGCGAGAAGAATAAAATCGGTCGTGCTGTAGCTCTTCTTTCTTCGATCAAGCCGACCATTGGATCCCAGCGGATGAATCTGCAAGGAGATGTTTGCATCCCCATCATGTCAAGCACGCTCGATGTCATTGGCGTTGTCAACTTCAACTTCTTGGTCATTACGCCGTTCCACCATCCAAACATGGAGATTACTTCTCGACAGACGTACTGGAAGAAGTTGGAATCGACCATGCTGATTGGCCATCGAGGTTTGGGGAAGAACATCACATCGAATCGATCCCTACAGCTCGGGGAGAACACCCTGCCGTCTTTTATTGCAGCAGCCAATTTAGGAGCGCAATATGTCGAGTTTGACGTCCAGCTCACCAAGGATCATGTTCCAGTGATCTATCACGACTTCTTGGTCAGCGAAACCGGAATTGATGCTCCCGTCCACACATTAACCCTCGAGCAATTCCTTCATATCAACCCCGACAGTACCCGCAATGGATACCAGAGCAACGGGCACAAGCATAGTGGGCAGCTAAACTCTGTGAAGCGGTCTAGGAGCAGCAGCTTCACACCCCGACGTACAAACTCGGTTGGCTTTCCTGGGGAGCAGAATGTGGAACTCGAAGAGCGGATGAAACACACGAGAGACTTCAAAGAGAAGGGCTTCAAGGCAAATTCCAGGGGCAACTTCATCCAAGCTCCATTTGCAACGTTGGAGGACTTGTTCAGGAAGCTGCCGGAGCATATCGGCTTCAACATCGAGATGAAGTATCCCATGCTTCATGAGAGCGAAGAGCACGAGATGGACACCTACGCAGTAGAACTGAACTCGTTCTGCGATACGGTGCTTTCGAAGGTGTACGACCTAGCGGGTAAGAGGCACATCATCTTCAGCTCATTCAACCCTGATATTTGTCTCTGCCTGAGCTACAAGCAGCCGTCCATTCCGATCCTGTTCTTGAGCGATTCGGGCTGCAGTCCTGTGGGCGATATCAGGGCTTCGAGTCTTCAGGAAGCGATCCGCTTCGCGAGTCGGTGGAATCTTCTGGGCATTGTTAGCGCGGCGGAGCCTTTGATCAATAGCCCCAGATTGGTGAGAGTGGTGAAGGAGAATGGACTTGTCTGTGTGAGCTACGGAACGTTGAACAACGACAGTATGATGGTGCAGGTAAGTCTTGGGTCGCTTCTTCTTTCCTGAGAGTCAACAGCTTACTAACTCTCGGACCAGAGGCAAGTCAAAGAAGGTATCGATGCAGTTATCGTGGATAGTGTTCTTGCTATCCGAAAAGGTCTTACTACCAGCTCGGCTGAGGCGGCAGAGAAGACAGGACCGATAACGAATGGAGTGAGCGATGTCAAGGAGGAATTGGAAGAGGTTTCCAGTGGTTCAAGTAGTGTTGTGATATGAGGGAGCTCCGTACGTCAAGCATGATGGCAACTTCAGCGGTGCATAAACCTGCGTGGTGAATTTGATGCGCCAGGCCTGGTGGAAGACATGACAGCATGTTGAACTGAATTTGGAGCAAAGAAAGACGGCACTTCGCCCCGTCTGTATCTCTCTTGTGGTGGATGGACATGCAGAAAGCAGTTGAAAAGGTACCCTAGAGAGAGTGTACTCATGGAATAGAAATACTTGAAGACGCACTATTGAAGATGACAAGCCTCGTGGAACCCGTACTTCTTGGACGACTCTTCCAAGTCAACCCCTTCACAGATCCGGATGGAGGTTACTGGTAATAACCCACCCTTTCGGCAGCACGACACCTTTCATGATGCCCCTTTGTCGTGTATCCAGTCACCCCTCCCCCCTCTTTCCCCCCCTTTTGTAATTACAGATGGATCTTCTTCTACTAAACGGGAAAGCTACTCTTATCTCGTCTGTAGAGCGAGCGGTACGAACTTTTGGTCACGGCCTGTGAAGCCTGCACTCGAGTGACAGGAAGAATTAGAAGCCATAGTGTCAGGGAAAGAAGCGTCGCTTCATAATTGTCTGCTTGCTGAGCTCGGAGTTCTGCACTAGTATCATAGAATGATGGCGGACTATTACAAAGTGTAAGCCGCTGAGGGGTACCGCGGGAATAACGTAGCAGGATATGAACTTATTCGCCTTAATCAGATACACCATCTAATACTCTATCTTCCCGCGATTCATCAGCTGCGATATGGTTTTGGTTTTATTTCACATGCGGAAAAAAAAGGTCAGAGATAAGAGGCTAGCTAGCCCAGTACTACCTAGATCTGGGGGGGGGAACCAACCGACCTGACTTGATAGGATTCGCTTCCCTAGCCGAAGTAACAAAGTAGGGTTCCGCGCCTTCGGTGCCAAAGGAGGGAACGAGGAGTCGAGGATTTAAAACTGCCGATGAGTTAAAAGGAACAGGAGCCGAAAGTTAATCAAAGCTGAGGCTTATTTTCCAGAAACCAAAGATGATGTACTATGGCACGAAGAGAGCTGCGAGCAGCTCTGAAGTGGGTTGCGTTGATAGCCAAGAGAGAAGGCCGCAAAGGAGTAGATTCGCTGAAAAACGGTGTCCCGAAAACGAAGCAGTTTTTTTTTAAAAAAAAATTCCGGAAGAAATGTAAGCAAGTACTATGAGCGGTGGTGATTTTGTGTTCATTGACTGTGCAATAAGAGGTTGATTTGGTCAAGGCGCACGTAAGTACTTACGTAGTCCTTGGAGGGAGGCAGATATGGACGACATGTCGACATTCTTGGCATCTATTAGCATCTTTGAAAGTATATTTGCCATGATACGATCAGATCACGAGCAGCAGGGCTGAGGAGCCAGAACAAAGCCTCGGCCGGTCTTCAACACTGGATCACCAAAATTGTCCATCAAGCGTTGTCAATGGCCACCGTCAGTTAAATGTGGAATTAGGTAGGAGCATACTCCATAGGTCCCACACTTTAAAGGCAAAACAAACAAAAACTCGGGACAAGAACGTTTCCCCCCTTCGCTTATCCTACCTACTAACCCACCGTAAGCCTAGGCGTAAGTAGTAGGTAGGCATATGAGGCGTTCGGCACGTGTGGTGTGACGACACGAGTCGAGGTGGAGGGGACGGACGTATCAGTCTGCAGCTAAAGGAGGGAGGGAAGCTAACCCAGGCACACCGTGTTTCTGGAGACAAAAAGCCCGGTGTCGAGCTCGTCAAGGGGGGCTGTTTAGCTGTACTGTTTTTGCGTTAGAGGCATGTACGTTTTCGGTTTGAACTTTGGTATGGATCCCGGTGAACCAAAGGGGGGGGGAGTGGGCGTGTTGTCACAACGCTTATGCACGTCTGAACGAGTCGGTGTTCGGATGATGCTGTGGTTGAAGACCTTTAGCGTGCGATGTTTTGGTCTTAGATTCCACTGGGAAAGATATTGGGAGGGGAGGGAATACCTCCTTGAATTCTCGGCATATCATCATATTGCCTGGATCAAAACACCCTCGCGTGGTGGCGTTGTCGACGGCGAATGTTAATGGCTTTTGAGTTAAGCGACATAAACATGCTTGTCTCAAAAGGCTTGACCTAAATATCAGGGGTTGGTCAGTCAGTCATGGTCCGTGAGTGCGGATGTCCGGCATATAGAATGCTACCCTGCGGCGTGGGCAGTGTTGCAATTCGGAACTCTTCGTGAGTTTTGACAGGTAACTACTTGTACAAGATCGTCCGCATCTGATTCCCAAAGAGGAGGTAGGAGTGCGTCTATCGTGGGTTTTGATCCCCCAAGGCGACGACAACTTTTTCGTTGATCCATCACACGTGTCAAGGTCAAGGCCCAAAGCCCAAAAGAACTCGACAAGGACAGCTTAGCTTCCGAAGAAGTCGACGGGAGACTGGCGTTGCCCCCAAATGGATGATGATGTTTTGATGTTTCACTTCGCGGCCTCCGGCAATGGATACATAAGAGAGACTACAGGGCTTGGCTGGCCTGGCCTGGCTCTTGGACTCCGAAACTTTGGCCAATTCCCTCGCGCGCGGAACCCTGATTTAATCCCCGATGATGAGAGAGTCAAAGCAAACCCCTGGTCAAAAAGGAAGAGATCCCTGCTCTCCAAGCAGATCATACTTCTACATCTAGCAACCGCGATCTGCTTGCGGAATCAGGCGATACGACCGGAGGCAGAAACGGCTCCTCAGACAATACAATTCGTGGGTTTTTGTCACTACTCCACGGAAACTTGCTGGTCGATGCGCGCCTGGGCTGGGCTGATCATTGTGCACAAACCCATGCCATCGACATTGGCCCCTCTGTTTCCCTGTGAAGATCAACAGGATGTCGATAGCGCCCCGGCTTTCTGGTGTAGGATCGCCATCAAGAGTCTCAAATTCCGCACTGAGGCGATCCATGAGAGCCCCCCCCCTTCCCGCCATCATACTCGGAGGCAACCCAGGCATAGGTTTCGGATCCCGTAACCGAGCAGATCAACCTGACAGAATACAATTTCCCCCTAAGCCTTAACAGGCACATTGGCCGGCGTCCTGCTATAGAAGTCGACAATTCGGCGACCACCATGTTCTGTCGTTACCCAGGAATCATCCAAGGGCCTGGCTGACCCTGGTCTCTTTAGTAGGCACGCTGGAATCAAACAGCCTGGTCCGTCGTCGATGTCGATGGTGCATCGGAGACTATCGCACAGACTGGGCCTGTCTGTGCCGTCGTCTGGGATACTGTACGTGGTGATGCATCAACACACCTCCGACATGAGAGTTCACGAGCTGAAGATCGGCGAATCCTTCCTACTGTCAGTCTACATACATACATAGTAGTATGGAGAACATCCAAAGAGGGGTGCCCGTCTTGGCTTACTTACACCTGCAACAATGCAGGCCTCCCAAGAGGGAATGACGCTCGCTGCATAAACCAGGAAGACGCCCATTTTAGAGCCATGTCTCAATCTCTCACACGCTAAGATGGCGCATAGCTCCACGACTGACTGACTGACCTGCTCAAACTGCTGCCTACTTTGAACTGAAAACCCGAAGATGGGCCTCGCTTCTTAGGGCGCCCTGAACAGAGTCCTCAATTGCGTTTCAGGGAAGCCAAATCACTTAGCGAGCGAGAGCGTAATTCAGATCAAACTCACACATCCACCCTATACATGGAAGATTGTCAGAGTCTCTCGCATGGCCGTGCAATGTGCCCGTGCCTGTGCATGCCGCCCGGGTTGAAACGCGTACTAGGGGGGATTTGTTCTCTCTCTCTCTCTCTCTCACATAGGCATCATCAGGTCGCCTCCCCGAGACCAATGCAAGATTGGGAAATCGTTCACAAGCTCAATGACGACTTGCGAGGGCTAAAGTCTTTCCCTGTTCCAGGATCTTCGCAGTTTTCGAAGTGCATGGTTGAGTAAACAACTTGTCTCACCACTCGACGCCACGCCGCTCGTCAGGAACACCCATCACCAGCCAGCCACCAGAACTTTGTCTCCTCCCGTCACTCTTCTCTCCTGAGATTGTCTGTGCTCGGGGAGATAGGTCCGGCGTAGAGCTGAGCCCGCGCTGCCCCCCTTCCATTCCTTTAGTGGCACCTCCAGATTCCCAGCTGTAGGGATCGGCGGCTTGTTCTCGCGTGGCTCACAAGGTTGCGGCCCCTCAACTTCTGTAGCTTCAGTCCGGTAGTCTTGCAGCTGTCGTTCCCCCTTACCCCCCGTCCTCTCGCCTCGAAATAGTCTCGCAGCGCTGCCACGCTGTTCCTGACGGTCTGGAATTGAGCTCACACCCCCTCCACCTCCAGACCTGTCTGTGGATGGACAAGTACTGACTACCTTGGGAAATGTAGCGCCTTTGTTGGCTCAAACGTCCGCCGGCTTCGATTCGGCGCGCACGGCACGGAGCAGACTATCACTCTGACCTCGAGTCAGTGCCCGAGCCATGTTCGGACGCCACCCTAGACAGTACATAGAATAATGTGTTGAAGAAGTCGCTGAGCGCACCTAGCGCGTAGTGATCCGTGTTCCAGTCTGGTGATCGGCATTCGACTTAGCTCGTCATGGATTATTCTTCCGCCATAGACTATCGCCTGTCGGCTGTTTTGGTGTAGTGCTTGCCAGAAGAGGGAAGGACGGTTTCAAAAGCATTTAATTATTATTAGTCTTCATATTTCAGGTCCCAGGCAGAGCAACTGTCGGCCGGATGGACTAACCATTATGACCACGTTCCCCTCCTGGATGGGCCGGGCCACTGACAGAGATGTCCCCTGTTTGTTCTTTTGCGGCTTATTCCCCCCGCACAATGGACCCCTGGTTAAGCAGCAGCGATCATCCGCCGTCGATCCCCTGTGCATGACCGCTCCGTGGTGATCATAGGTGGGGACCAAAATGATTCACATTGACTCGCGTTTTGCCAATTCTCTCCAATGAGGCGGATACGCATCCTCGGCCAAGACCGAGGCTGCACTGTAAGATTGCGCCGGAAAAGTGGCAGTGGGAACAAGACCAGCCACAATCATCGTGCTGCGACTAGGATCTCGCTTGACAGGACAGAAGCCTTCCGCCATAGATCGTCCAGTGGCCCTGGCCACCCTGCGCTCCTCTCGTTTGATGTGGTAATAGAGCTATCCGTTGTCTCGTGGCTTTGATTGCGTGCGAGAGGCAAGCCCAGAACTGGTTGGATCTTGGATCCAAGACCAACAAGGGCCTTGGATCGCTGCAGCTAGTGACAGGATGGCCTGAGACCAATGGAGATTATGACCACTAATACATCTGTTTCCACACCGACCGCTGGGTGCTGCTGCCAATGGCGAAAATGGCTTCGTTAGGCGAGGAACGGAATAAGTGAAGGACTTGGGGGTCACGCTTTGCTGAAAAGCCTGACTGAGATACTAGACGTAGGATAATATGTGCGGTATTTCTTTCGCAAGTGATCCTGCATTGCTTTCAGAGATGGACGACTGGCCCAGCGAAGAAGAAGACGGGTTGTACTCCTCCACTGTTGTGGAATAAGCAATTAGCCTACAGGCACGTTGCGTTCGCGGTAATCTGATAAAATTAGCCCACTTCAACATCAAAACCCTTCTAGGGACCCATGAAGCTTTGGGGCCTTGCTTCAGGGCGTATGAAGATGATTGGTGCTGGCAAGACTCGCACTCTGGTTCTGCACGATCCTTCCACCCACTCTTTGCCTCGCTCTGCCTCTTCACCTAATTACACACCAGTCTCATCCGAGAACTTGTCAGTCCAAAAGGGTATGGCCAAAATATGATGGAAGCATCAAGAACTGACCAGGTAAGTTACTGTCACACAGGTATCCAGTTCTAGGAGAAAGGCCGAAGAGGAAGCCTACGACTCGTTCCGTTTGCATGAAGGATGTTGGACGTTTGTGTTTCTCAACATGACAGCCTCGACAAGTACTGTTCGCTATGACTCGCGGCGATGTCAGATACTCTTAGTGACGACCAAATGGACGTATTACTCATATGAAACACACACAGAGATCTTATTAGTTTCCCGAGAAGCATAGAACAAACCAGTATTAGTTGTACCAGTATGACCTCTGGTACCATGCCAGTCCGTAAAGGGCTATTGCTGAACGCTAATGTCGACAATCTGCCTGAGCTTGGAGCCTCTAGGCAGGCAAACTGATCCAAAGCACATGAGAAGAGAAGCTTTCCTGGGTTGAACAAGCACTTACTTTTATCTTACACAAGATCGCAACATCTTTCAAAGCGGGGCCATACATGGGCTCTGCGGCCGAACCCGTCAAGCTGCCTAATAATTCCATGCATAATTGAATCTTAACGTAAGGAAGATTTTTCTACTTAGAAGACCTTAGCAACGAGCCTTTCACCTGACGGCTAGAAGTCGACTCACGGAAGCTAGTGTAGCAACTCGAAAGAGCCGTTTCGCTATTACTCGTACGTCACATGCAGTCCACGAGAGCTAGTCTCCAGATGAAAGAGCAGGGTTTAGAGACAAAAGCTCCTCGTAGGATTGCTGGGAAGTACGAGTAGTACTTGGGTTGGGCTGCATCAATCACGCAGCCCTTTTCAGTTCGTCCCTAGCGACGACAGGGGCGGTGGCGGTGAACAATGCTTTTTCAAACCTGCCACATGACTAGCCTGAGGATGATCATCTGTACTTAGCTGCCGCCAACTGAGCCATGAGTTTCAATTCTTTCGCACTTCGTTTTTGTTGTCTTGATGTACTGGTACTTGCCTGAATTATAGCATGGTGACACGACGCTACCAAGAGTCCGGGTTCTCGACTGACCTGTCATGTGTCCACAGGAATAGACTTGACAAGACTACCCAAAAAAGTGTACTGTGATCTTTTCAGCTCACTGGTATTAATACAGATTCATTGAAGAGGACTCCGTAGACCTTACCCCAGCCCCACAACCGTCACCTCGCTGCTCCTCTTGTGTAGAGAAGGGACAGGCTACCAAGGTTTAGGCCCACAGCCAAGAGCATCTGAGCATCTCTCCGTTGCTGATTTGAAGAAGTAATTCGCCCCTGACTTAGACCCAATTCCCTTTTGGCGAATATCGGTCGTGACGGGACTGTCGGAATCCCTGCGTTGCAATCAGCGAGATTCGAGGGCCGGATTCCGAACACATGGCGCCCCCCGCTAGCCTGCGATACAAGCTCAAGCGAGCGAGTGATGACCCGACGAGAGAGAATAGGTAGGTAGCCAAGCAAGGTGGCTCCAACTCAACCCCTGAAAGTCTGAGTAAAAACGGCAGCCAAAAAGAAAATGCTGTTGACTCTTAGCTGGGCACATCTGGCCATCCTTGGAAAGAGGTTGTAGCAGGACTGTTTTTGTCGGGCAGACCTCAATCAGACAGACTGTTCAACTTTTCGCAGCTTTTGCCAGGGTCGAAATTGATGTAGAGCAGGAAGCCTGTCGCTGGCCTTTGTTAGAGTGTGCATGAACGATTCTAATCTCCGCCGCGTTGGACGGACAAACAACTTGCATTCCAAGAGTTCCACCAGCTTGGTCGTATATGGAGCGCACATGCAGCAAAGCTCACATGACCACATTGTTCTCTAATATCGTCCACAGGGGGGCTATCACAGGTTTGATTGATAGTGGGGTTGGAATGATCAAGAAGGCAGCACCGATAACGGACCGTAATAGGGGAATGGCAGTTCCTGATGCCTTCCAAGTGTCGTCCTTATGCACGCTGATCCCTCAGACTCGGGCCTGAAACAGGCAGGCATTCAGCGGAGGAAATGGCAGGTAGGGTTCGTGCCGCAGCCGCAGACCAGGGTGGTTTGACAGTGTGGGGGCTTCACAGGCTCTAGTCAGACGCCTTGGTGCTTGTCACAGAAGTCCAACAGGCAAATCCCACTCCTTATTGTTCAGTGACTCGCGGGGTTGCAATAGGCAAAAAATCGATGAAATGCCCGGGCAGTCGTGCTGTATTTGACCACAAGACCTTGCTCATAAGAGTTGATAGCATAATAGTTGGATGCTTCCCGGAATATGCCTCTTTTGCGCTGCCTCGACCGAAGATTGCGTTTTTGGCAACGTGGGGAGAGGGGCTACCTTTCAGAGGTGCAGCTCGGGTCCGAGGTCACGCCACTACAGACAAGGTATCGCTAGAAACATCTGCACTACTTCTACCATGTGTGCTGAGGCGGCCAGCCCAGCCTTGGTAGTATTATTGCCTGGGGTTCGGGTTGGTTCTTCCATCCACCGTGACGGCCGGAATTCCTTTCCCAACCAACAGCTGTGTTGTGGCGTAGGACTGGTGGAGGCTCCTTTCGAGATTTACAGCCAAGCTGTGAAATCGGAACAATACATATGACGTCGGCATGCATTTCGTTCTTTTTTTGCAGGTAAGATTTATGCAAATTGGATAGTTCATGATGCTGTCATAGTAAATCAGGGTGGCATAACTAAGGGAATCGAACCGCTGCTTGTTCTGTTCCCTGTTTGAAGAAGGGATGTGGGGACTTGTCAACAAGCAGAACTAAAGCTTGACAGGTGTCAGTCTGTTAGTCGAACTTAACAACATCATGCTAATGCTAAGGCAACAGGCCTGCACGTTGACTTCGGAAGACAAGGATCTAAATAGCAAGCACTAAGTGAGGCGCGCAAGTACAAAAGTATTTTCGATGAACATGGTCGTGTCGACTGCATGTCTCGGTCACCCCTGGTAGCGTTATCGGTTTAAGCCTCATAAGGGTGATACAGGTGAGACTACGAAGGCAAGTGGACCAGCTCAATTGTCGGGAGGTACAACTTTCCGCTCTTGTCGTTGAATCTTGCACTACAGAAATTGAGCGTTGGGCAGGCAAGTAGTGTTTCGCTTGTCCGACGGCTGAGATGTTCTACCTCTCTCAGGAGTCACGTGCAGCGAGACGATTGCTGGGAGAGCATGGAAGTTCCTGGTTCCTGGTCATTAAGCCTGCGGTAGTGGATAGGATCCAGAGCCGTCCGTCTAACAGGTGGTCAAACGGCAGCCACCAGTTGGCTGTGGTCGGCCCCCTGCCAAACGGACCCCCTGCAAATTGTCGCTCTTTCCTCTTTCCCCTCCCTGTTTCCACCTGCAGTTTTATTGTAGCTGCCGTGAACAACACCTGTACAGCGCTCATTCATGGCAAGAACCTCTCGAGATGCCCGCAAAGCCTCAGTACGAGTAGTAGTACTTACAGGAGCGAGTCTCCGGGTTCAGTAGTAGCCTTTAGATGCCTGACAGTTCATCTCATCTGGTAGTGTCGCCACCCTTGGCTGACTTGTAGTAGGTACCTGATGTACCTTGGGATTATGCTTTGTCCATTGCAGATACTTTGCATGCTCTTCTCGCACTGGTGCATTGCAGCGGCCAGGCCAAACATAATGGAGCGCAGGCTACAGTGCAACGGTCCCTAGCAGGCCGGCAGTACTAGTAATATCTGAGGTATCCCGAAACCACTTTATCTAACTTTCAGGGCGAAGTGACTTCGTACCTGAGGGAGCATGACTCTAAAAGGTAGGTACTATGATCCTCCTTACTCGCGGCTGCTGCTCTGGTGCAGTAGCCGGTTTTCGAAAGTGGTCGATATGACTCTCAAGCCCACTATGACCCTCCAGAGAATATTGGTTCTCACAATGCATCATGCACGAGCTGCAGGGTGCATGCAGCGGGCAAACGCGCCATCGCCGCGGAGAATTAATCAGGTACTGTTATGGCGATGGGCAGGCGCGGCACTGCATCTCGGAAATCGTTTTGCCATCAACGCAACAAAGGCACGGTTGGGCTCAACCAAACACCTGGATTCAGAGCCTATGTGCGTTCACCTTGGTATTGGGCAAGGCAGTACCCAGCTAGGTATGGCTTACTATAGTAGCCTGCTTGGCCACAGCCTCGCCTGCCAGTGGCAGAGGTGGCGTGGAAAAGCGACAGCTGGAACCAAGGGTTTGCTCCTTAGGTGCAGTTCACTCGATCACAAGTTATCCCAGAAGCCCAAAGATAAGGTAACCAACTATTACCATCCCATTCATACTACCGGAGCAGCCAAATTGACAGCTCGGGAAAAGCAACGCCACTATTGGCTTTGCTTTTGCTTGTCGCAACGGCTCTGTAACATCAGTATGTATTTTTTCTTGACAGTCCAGGGGGGCCTTGCGAGTAATGGCTCTGCATCAGTCTTGATCCCCGCCTTGTCTTTCTCCACGACTTCGCCATACCGTACGATGGTACTTTCACCTGACATGCCTTTGTAACGCCACCAATCCACCATTCTCTCAGCTCTCTCTTCAGCCTGGCCGACCTCATTCAGTAGCTCAATCGCCCGATACGGGTCCCTTGATCACACGTGCTGCCTAAGGACGGGAGCGTCAATGGTCCCTGCCACTCCTGTCCAGTGGATTGGATCGGTTGGATTATTTCCCTTCAGAGCTCAACGCCCCTAGGTAGAAGCTCTGGGCTGGATTATTTTCCCTCAGAGCTCAACGCCCGTGGACGCCCCTCGACGCCATAGTTGGGTCTGGCTTCCGCAAAGAAGCTAGCGACCACCCCCGACTGATGGCCAAGCCCCGAGAATTGAGGGTGGCCAGCGACGGTCGATCGCAGCTGAATCTTGGTTGCTCTCCATTCGACAACCCACCCGTCGCGAACCCCACAGCTCGTCTCAACAGCCCAGGCAAACGAAAAGCTAGAAGTCACTACTGCATCTCACCGACTCGCCGTAGCACCGACCTGTTGAGAGTGGCCACAATGAGAAGCACGGCCGAGCATGCAAGTGTGGTTCTGTACTCGGGCGATGCAACACAAGGCGGCTGGCTTCCTGGTCATGGTTTATAGAAGGTTTGCCCAGAATCCAACTCTGCACATATCATTGTTCAGAGCCAATACATACATGTGACGATTTATCCACCAGATTTCCCAGTTGCTAGATGTTGCAAGCCCCAGGGTTGAGACGTCTTGCATCTCGATGCCCTCTCGGAACAATGCCATTCCTTGGGGCTGCGCACGTAGTGGCATCATGCAGCCAGGACCCTTGTCTTGGGGGCGCCAGACTTCTCCAAAGTCTACTGGGTTTTTCTAAGTTCCAGAGACTGCAGCATTTACTGGTTACGACTAGCCCGCGTATCTCACCTACATGAACCCGCAGAACTCAGAGCCTGCTTTAGCCAGCTCCTTGTGTACTGGAGTGGACTTGATTAAGCCACAAAAGGCTCCTTTCGTCCCCCGCTCTCCTAGAGTACACACGTCCTCTCAATCTCGCGTGCTTGATGGATAACCTTGGCCAATGGTCAGCCAGATCAAGGATCCATTCTCCGGGGGTCAACCGGCTGGCGGAGCCCTTGTCACAAAACTGCGGTACTGCCAAGTGTCTATCATTCAGGCCCAACGACTGCTCCGAGGAGACCGAACAACACTAGAGCAGACCCTCCGGCTCTTCCAGGTCACCAGATCGCCACACCACAGAGGCCTGGTCTCCCAGGAGCGCAAGGCCTGCGACTGAGCTCCAGCAGTCTAGTAGGATTGGGGTGAAAGGGAGTGCGGCCTCTTCGCACAACACACCAGTGTTGTCACTTACACGTACCTGATCAATGCTCAGCCCGTGTGAAATCGGCTGCATATTGGAGGTAGCTTCCCAAAGCATATTCCCGAATAGGCTTCTCTTTGTCTGGGGGCTGTGGTGGTCGCTGGCCTTTTACTTTTGTGAGCATGCCCTCCCCATAGTGGATTTACTCTTGATGAGCATGTTGACATACAGAAGCCAGACCAGCGGCTCTTCCAATATACTGCGCCAGAGGGTCTCGCGGTTTTGGCCGAGGATAACTAAATCATTTTCACCTGTGCCACCAAGTCATGCGATGGAGTAAACAGGACAGAAACGCTGCCTATTGAATTCTGCTACGTGCTATCAGGTGGGCCTCGTTGTAGCCTTCATTTCTCGTTCACGAAAACTTCATGCGCTCGGTGCGGTGTTGAAATCCTTTATGTTTCACTGACCAATCATGCCCTCTACAGACAAAACCTAGCCGTAGATAGCCAACATGCAACCTGCATTGGAGTATTGTATTGAGGGCCAGATCGTGGTGCTGACTCGCTCACTGCGTCTGGACGGTCTCTCACATAGCTGATGCTCTTCTATGGTGAACTGCTGTGTCGCCGAGCAATGTTGCATTGGCTTTACTCATGCCAGCAAGGGAACATCAGATGGCGATGCCAGTCAGTCACCAACAAGTCACGAGGCCATTAGCAGTAGGACTCATTTGTGATGGTAGAAGGACCCTTCAACCAAAGATCGCCACACCAGCGTATCCCAAATATGGTGTCCCGGCTGGTCTAGGCGGTTTTGGACGATACGTCCGGATCTGCAGCGCTCAAGCCATGCCCTTGTCGCCTCGACAAGCTCGACACTTCGCACACCCCTCCCCCTCCCACTTATGTCTACAAATAATCAGGGCCTGTATGGAGTAGTTTTGCTGCGTTAGCTCACAGTCAAGGAGCCCCCCGGCCAGCGGATCCACCTCTCATCACCTCCCGGGCCATACACCTGAGATATGAAATCACGAATATATACTGTTCTGCGCCCCAGAAGCTGGCAGTCAGCTCAACAAGACCCGGCATCAACTCCTGAACAAGTACTCCAAATGCACAGAACTTGATAACACTAATTACGACTTGTGAATTCTCGAAAGACCAAATTCCGACTTCACGATACATCCTTGGCGGCCATCTCCTAACTGGACATCTACTGTTGCCCACAGTTTCGACCTTCCTGTGCCTCAGAGTATGTGTTGGAACGAACTGTCGGAATAGGCATTCCCACAGGACACTTGTGCTGTCGGAAAACACTCAGTTCCAATTCATCATAGCTGGAGGCGAACTACCGACGACTTTTCTCGGAAAGGTACACTGGATCAGGAGCTTATAATTATCCCCGCTGTATTGGAGTTGCCTGGGAAAAAACAGCTTTGGAGTGAGATATCGCCATGGAACTCATGGAACTTGTCGACAACGAACCCACGGCCAGACCCTTTCAGTGCGACTGGCAAGGCTGTGACAGGGTGAGCTCCCCCGGATAGTTTTAACACTCTTCATCCTGACAGCCATGCAGAGCTTCAACCGAAAGTCCGATCTCCAGCGCCATTACCGTATCCATACCAATGAGCGTCCATATACGTGCACTACTCCAGGTTGCGGCAAGAGCTTTATCCAGCGCAGTGCTTTGACCGTCCACATCAGAACACACACCGGCGAGAAACCTCATCAGTGCCAACATCTAGGATGCGGGAAGCGATTTTCAGATGTAGGTGAAGCAGGAACCCGCCCTGAGTCACGGCAGCTGACTTGCCCGTAGTCTTCAAGTCTTGCCCGGCATCGTCGTATTCATACCGGCAAGCGTCCCTACAAATGCGCCCATGACGGTTGCTTGAAAAGGTTCGCACCAAGCCGCTATGCTGATGAGAGCTTTACTGACATTTCTCAAAGCTTCTGTCGCAAGACGACCATGGTCAAGCATCAAAGACGATCTCACCAGAGAGGAATGCTCCCTAATGAAGCACTCGATGATTGCACTTCAGACTCTGACAGCGGAGAGTCGCCCATGACCCCAAGGATCTCGAATACATCGTGGTCTACACCAGCGGCCGAGGAACGCTATTCCCAGGTTGCAGTGAACCACACGCTTCGCAGGGCGCAATCTTACACAGAAAGCATTCCTCAGCAGTACAGCCCTCATCATCAATACGCTGGCCGGATGCCGAGCCATCCGCATCAAGATCCGTCGATTACTATGGTTGATCAGTCTGGGATGGTTCCCATGATGCAGCGAACTACCGGAACAACATCTGAAGCGTTCTACGTCCCAGAACATCATAATCCTGGCGTTGCAACTCTGAATACATCCGGACTTCAGCGCACGTACCAACCACAGAGAGCAATGGTTGAACAAGCTTCTTTGGAAGTGACTTACTCTTCCCCAGCTGTTGATGAGATTCGGAACAGCCCGGGTCCTGGGCGCTACTCGCTTTCTTCTGGTCGAAGTCCAGCTCCCCAAACGAACCTCTACGATCCGCCAGTTGCTGGTGTCCCATACGCTGTTCCCGCGACACAGACATTGGAAAGCCATGGGCCCATGATTCATTACGCTTCACATCACCCTATGCCACGCTCCCATCCTCAGTTGCCAACAAGACCTCTTCCGTCCACCTCGGTCACGGCTCCCTATCACCACCCCTCTCCGACAGTTGAATCAGAGCCATGGTATCAGTACCATGCACCCGTTGAGGTTGCGACTATTGGTCAACTTCCGGTCTTCGGATCCGGAGTATTTGACATGTATGGCGGCCCCAAGATCGAATTCGAAGATCCAAGCATGCAAATGCCCAGTGCACGGGTGGAGACGTTATAGAAAGTGTATTTCGTATCCAAAGAGTCTTAATGATTTATATGCTGCATATACGGGGTTTAAGGCATTCATACATCCATACCCAGGCCCGAACTGGATGCTTTACGGATCGGCCTACGACAGTGTCATTGAAGGATTTGTTTATTACCGGAGTTTTGGGACTTGTTCATTGTTGAAGGGGGGCATTTCACGATTCAACGCTGAGCTTCAGCGAATGTATAGCGACGATTGATACCCGTCAAACTAATGAATCTAATTCAACCTATTATGCACGTCTGAGAAAGCCTACTTGGTGATAGTCCTATTTAAAATTTAAACACAATCTGCTTTGATCTCTTCATCAATCTTAAGGTCCAGACAGACCAAACTGACAACATAAGGGCGGAGAAAACAATAGCTACAACCCTAACCCCGACTGACACCCTTCGGAGCGGAAAAATATCGGGCCCTCGGGATCTATGAAGGCCACCCACGACGATGACACACGATCACGGCCTGACTACCCCCAACAACCCGGCTCCCTCTCCGTTTGTGCCAACGGCCATCATTATGAATCCAGCAAGGTGACGGCACCTTATTGATACGATCACTTGCACTCATCTTTTGAAACGTCATTCCTTTGGGAGGCATTACGTGGATCGAGCCACCTCGACTGTCGACTGAGGGGCCCGAAACTCCGTGCCTACGGAAGACAATTTTGACCCTACAGGACTTCCGGGCAGGAGCTTCGCAATCTCTGCGCCATGGCGAGCCACGTTAACTTATCCCTGAGGGCATTGAGGCAGCCGACGATGACTTCTCCGATATCGATGATGAAGCAGACGTTGATCTCGTCTCGGTGCCAAAGCTTCCGCGCAGCCTTGCAACCCATCTCCAACCCGAAGGGCATTGCCACTTTCCGCTTCTTGCCAACAACTATTCGACCCAATATGCATGATTGGAAACCCGCCAGCCTTGAGAGACGATTCGGTACCGCAAGCAGTGTTCCCCGTCACCAGCTTTCAACGATGGAGGAGAATGCGAATAAGAATCCTGGTAATGCCAACGCACAACTCGCATTCTATCAACTCCTCCTTCGAGCGAACATGCCCGGTATTCTAGTCGAACGGTATCAGACAGGGCGTTTCGCAACTAGTCCTGCCACGGAGGAGGTCTACCAGCGAGCGCTGGGAATGCTAGGTGCTGGAGTTTCGGGACCTTCGAACTTTGGTATAGCACCTGGGCAACATGCAAATGCGAATCCTGGTCTGCAGCAACTCATCGGAACACAAACCATGACTGGCGCTGCCGGTGACATGGGCGGAAAAGGTGGCTCTTATGATCCTGTGCATGTTGTTGTCAAGGAGTCCACCGGCTCGCTCATCTTCCGTTGGTTCAAGTTCATCGTTACTTTCGCCATTGTCACCTATCTGTGCATGACTGCGGTCACCATCCTGATCACAACTGCTTCTTCTTTTACCAAGGGCCCCGGCGCAAAAACGGACTCGGAAGTTCGCGCTGAAAAGCAGACCACCAAGTTCTCTGATGTCCATGGGTGCGACGAGGCCAAAGATGAGCTACAGGAAGTTGTCGAGTTTCTCCGAAACCCCGAGAAGTTCTCAGATCTTGGTGCCAAGCTTCCAAAGGGTGTACTTCTCGTCGGCCCCCCCGGTACTGGCAAAACTCTGCTCGCTCGGTCTGTCGCTGGCGAAGCTGGCGTTCCCTTTTTCTACATGTCTGGTAGCGAGTTCGATGAGATCTTTGTCGGAGTTGGTGCAAAGCGTGTTCGCGAACTGTTCACAGCTGCCAAAGCAAAGGCTCCAGCCATTGTTTTCATCGATGAGCTCGACGCGATCGGTGGCAAGCGCAACCCCCGAGATCAGGCTCATTCAAAGCAGACACTCAACCAACTTCTGACAGAACTCGATGGTTTTGATCAAGACAGCAACATTATCATCATTGGTGCCACTAACTTGCCGAAGCTGCTAGACAAGGCTCTCACTCGGCCTGGCCGTTTCGACCGTCACATCAATGTGGACCTACCTGACGTCCGTGGCCGTGTTGCTATCCTGAAGCACCACGCCAAGAAGCTGAAGATCTCTCAAGATATCGACATGGAATCCTACGCTGCAAGGCTGGCTGGTCGCTCTGGGGCGGAGCTTGAGAACCTGCTCAATGTTGCAGCTCTGCGTGCTAGCAGAGCCCGCGCCAAAGAGATCACCAAGCCGGATATGGAGTATGCGTACGATCGTCTAACTATGGGATCTGATAAGAAGTCTATGGTCGTCAGCGAGAAGGAGAAGGAGATGACTGCCTATCATGAGGCAGGCCATGCCCTTGTTCAGCTGTTCGAGAAGGACAGCTCCAGTACCCTCTACAAGGTGACCATTCTTCCCAAGGGTCCTAGCCTCGGCCACACCGCCATGCTTCCCCAGATCGACAAGTACTCATACACTGCGGCTGAGTACATGTCCAATATCCGTGTCTCTCTAGGTGGCAAGATGGCCGAAGAGCTGCAGTACGGCGACGACAAGGTGACCAGCGGCGTGTCATCTGTGAGTTTCTTGATGCCAACGCTACATCGCGGACATTACAGCTGACTTTTTATAGGATTTGCAAAGAGCCACCGACCTTAGCTTTACCATGGTCACCTCTTTCGGCATGTCCCGGGCGCTTGGCCCTGTGGAGTATCAGCGGCGCTACGAGAATCTGAGCTCTGAAACTCGTTCCATGATCGAGAACGAGGTACAAAAGACTTTGAAGAACTCATACGAGGACGTGCGGAAGCTGCTCACTGAGAAGCGCAAGGAGCTCGACCTCCTGGCGCAGGCTCTGGTGAAGTACGAGACGTTGGACAGGGCCGAGGTTGAGAAGGTTATTCGGGGCGAACCCCTTCCAGACCGGACCATCGTACCACCGGGACCTTTGGTGTTACCGATCCCAGAGGAGACACAACCGGCGGGACTAGCTGGCATCCCTCACCCACAGCCGCCGGAGTCCCCAGCACCCCCGGCTGCGGCATCTTGAGAGCACTAGAGGAAAGGGGAAAGGCGAATTCCGGATACCGGACTTTGTTAACAACGAGCCATTCGATCTGGCATATTTCGCTCCTGAGCATGCCTATCTCGATGAGAGGCTCGAGTTCTTGTGAGCCTTGCTTAGGGCTCCCGGACTATTGCCCAGCGTAACGAATGCCGCTGAGCCCATCAATGGAAGCGCTTGTGCTTGCAGAGCGTTCAAAAACGGCCTTTCCCATTGGCAGGCCACACACACACTATCAGACCCTGCAGAGAGCATGTTTACTAGCGCATCAGACTTCTGGTGATCCCACTGTCCACTCGACTTGGACTAGCAAACCCAGCATAGATTTCTTACGTCAACAATGTACAAAAACAAAACTCAATAGCACGATATCCTTTTTATTTTCCGTTGTTTCCTACAGCTCACCATGTGGCGTCGTACGTGGGCCAGAACGTTGCAGATCTTCCTAATCCTAATCCTTATCCCAACCCCAATCCAAATCCTCGGTAAATGACGGCACTAATGGCAAGGCGATGAAGTTGTAGCCTAGTAATAGTACATAATTACCAATAGTTTCCGAGTATAAGAACAGGTACGGACACAGAAACCCCGCTTTATCGTCGTCGATATGGGGCTCCGAGAGGGGCGTCATTAGCAAGTCGTTACCCCTCCGGATGATGCGATGCTTAGTACATCGAGGGAGGCGTTCTACCGGCGGTAGGAGAAGAAATAGTAGAGGTGCGGAGCTCGTCCTTTCTCTTTCGTCACGTTTCCATCCCACGGCGCTTCAGTTCCAAGGCCACTTAACTGTATCGAACAGGTCCTTTCCAGGTTTCTGTCTAGAGGTTTTTCATCGGTACGATCTGATAACCCTCTTTCTCTCCCAGATCCCCCACGTATATCGAGAAGATGGGCAAGGTGCTTTTAACAGGTAAGCTGTTTCCCCAAGCTACCATCAAGTTCGCAGAATGGGGAACTCATGATCTAACGTGGATAAAATACAGGTGGCTCAGGCTTCATTGCCGGTAAGAAAACCCCTCTTCTTGGAAGACTGAAGACCGATGCCCCTCATACCGTGCCGGCTTGCGCTGCTGAGGTCGCACTTCTGGTCATGCTCATGCTCACGCTCACGTTCACGCTCACGCTTCGCCACAGCACACATTCTTGAACAGCTTCTTGATGGAGGCTACGAAGTCATTACAACCGTCAGATCTGAGGACAAGGCGCAGAAGATCAGAGAGGCGCACAAGGACAAAAGCGAGAAGCTCCAGGTCGTGATCGTGCCTGATGTTGCGGCTGAGGGTGCCTTCGATGAGGTGGTGAAGATGGAGGGCATCGACGTCGTCATGCATACAGCGAGCCCGTTCCACTTCAAATGGGGTACGTAGTAGAGCATGGATGCTACAAAAACTAGCAAAGGGTATTGGACACTAACCTGGGATGCCTGCAGAGGACGGACAGAAAGAGGTTATTGAACCCGCGGTGAAGGGAACCCAGGGTATGCTGAAGGCGATCAAGGCTTATGCACCTGGTGTCAAGCGCCTCATCATCACCTCCTCCTTCGCCTCCATCATGGACGAGGACAAGCTCACCGACCCCAACCACGTGTTCACGGAGAAGTCGTGGAACCCTTCGACGATGGAGGACTTCAACAAGTCCCGACCGACGGTCTACCGGCTCTCCAAGAAGTACGCCGAGCTCTCGGCCTGGGAGTTTGTCGAGAAGGAGAAGCCCAACTTCGACGTGGCCACGATCTGCCCGCCTCTTGTCCTGGGACCTGTGGTGCACCACCTGGCCACGGTCGAGAACATCAACACCTCCAACGAGAGGATCGTGGGTCTGCTGCGAGGGAACTGGAAGCAGGAAATCCCGGACACGGGGCCGGTGCAGTTCTGGGTCGACGTGAGGGACGTGGCCAGGGCGCACGTGCTCGCGATGGAGAAGAAGGAGGCGGGAGGGAAGAGGCTCTTCACCATCGAGGGTTACTTCTCGCACCGCGAGATGGTGGAGTTTGTGAGGAAACACTTCCCTGAACTGGAGGACAGGTTGCCCGCCAAGGATGTGAAGGGCGGCGATCCGGCTCCGAAGGATAAGATTTGCAAGTTCGACAACACAGAGACGGTCAAGGTCCTGGGCATCAAGTGGACGAGCCTCGATGACAGTACGGTTGACCTGGTCAAGAGTGTCAAGGACAAGGTCTAAGGGGCACTGTTGTGGCAAGCGGCTCTAGGCTCTGCATGGGAGATAGGACACACAAAAGCATACGTGGACAGTCTTACTTTTGGCACCAAATATTACCATGTTCCCGAAGCACGTCTGTTCTGCTTCCTCAAGCCATGGCTTTGCAGCTCTGTGCCACTACGCAGTCAAGATCAGTCCTTGGTACTTGGAGAGAGACTTGTGTACACGACGTAGCGATTTGTCTACCTATGTGCTTGGCCGTGTACATGCGACAACGAAAACCACGGCCAAGATCTCAACACGGTGCTTTAGTAGGTACAGTAGGTATCTCGCGATCCGACCCACCACTTGTCGCTGCAGCCGAGGACGCCTGCAGCCACGCGGATTACACATTGCTTCCAAAGCAAGCCACAAGAGAGAGAGAGAGAGAGTGAATGTCTTTGTGTGCATGTGCGTGCATGTGCGTGTTCTGCACGATCCCGATTTCCGGTCCTCCTTTGCCAACGCAGGACCTGCATGGGTGGGTGACCTCTTCACATGGGAGGAAACGGAGGCGGTGAGAATGCTCGAACCCTCTCCTTATCTCATGGGCTTTCCATGCACGCGTGGCTGGGCGGGTTGACAAAAGTCTGGGAGACCAGAGACGAGGAGGTCTAAGAAGAGAATGAAAGAAAATATCGTCATGTTGCCACATCTTCAGCTGAAGTTTCTTGACGAGGAAAGGAAACCTGAGTTTCTAGACGGACCAGCGCCTTTGCCTTTGGAAACTGATGTGACACCGAAATAAAAGGCGTCTCCTTCATCAACTCAACAGTCAACGCGAGACTAGTTCCCATTTTCCTCCATGTTCAAGAGTCTTCTTTTTTCTTCTTCTTCCTTTTTTTCTGCTGGCCCACACATAACTTCTTGCAATGTTCTGACGTGACGTGACGGACGTGTTTCTCAGGAATCAGACCTGCACGCACCCGGCCCATCCTGTGCCAGATACCATGCATCGATAGCGTTCGAGTCGGTCCGGCGCTGTGCCTTTGTCATCCGCCACAAAGCGGCCAAACAAGCGAGCAGACACCAGAAGATGGGAATGGGAGCCCTCCTTATCAAGCCGGCAGATCACGATGCAGCCTTATGTGACCTGCTACTATTTCAGACTCTCGGAAGCTTCTCCCTCTCTCTCATCCAGGAGGGTGCTAAGCCATGAAGACGACGCCGCCACATCGGGACCATCCCAGTATCATGATCATCAGCACAAGCAATCACTTTCACAGTTGGACGTCAAGCCGAGTGTCCTGAACCCTTTTCGAAGAGCGCCGAACTCGACCTCTCGTCTTCCACGTTTCCGACGCAGTTTCACAAGCCACGTGTGTAACCCTCGTACTCCTGAGCTGTTGTCCGATCACTCCCCCCCTTCCTGGCTGCACATATCCGTCTCGGTGCGTAGTTTTCAGTTCAGCTTTCTCTCACAAATGCAGTGAGCAACTTGGACACGGTGACGAATGCCCTGCCCGACAGTAACCCATGCATGTCTCTCCCCATACCCGGTAGGCGGACCTCCCGAAGCGCGGCTGTCCTTCTAAGCGCGTAGCCCCTCGGGACGAGAAGAAGATGCATCCATGCGTGCCTTTCGTGTTGAACAACACGTACAGCTAGATCAGCAAGACAAGGGAGCCTGGCAAGAAGTACATAATAGGTGATCCTGGGAGGCACAACGGCGCAGCCGCCCAGGAACTTCGCTCTTGATTTCTTAGTCGCTCAAAGACTGCCTCCTTGACTTCGAATGAAGATACTGTTACTCTACCTCTCATGGAAAAGCCGTCTCAGTCTCGGGAAATGTAAACCCAAGTAAAACAACTTGCAACTTCCTGTTACCCGAAACAGTGTCTTATCTTCCAACCTTTTCCCCCGATCATAACTTCAAACACGGATCCAGAAAGTCTCAACCTGCTCGCGGGGTTTCCAGATGGCAACGACAAAGTCGACAGGCTACTGCGCTGGCGAACCCTTTGGCCGTCTCGCCCCCGTCGTGCCGGATGCACGGGAATGCATCTCGAGCTGTCTCGAGTCGTTCCTCCAATCTCGCACATCTCTCCACGGCGGCTCGGAGTCCGATGAGACGGCGGTCCTTCCCCAGGTCTGTTCGAGCCTGTCAGCCGTTGACAGCAGCAATAGCAGGGATCATCCCTATTGGAGTCTTTACTGTTGCGACAGTCAGATTTGTGGCGTTGATAACAGGGAAAGACTAGGCGAGGACCGTATGTACCTTTCTCTCCTCTTTCTTTTCCCTTTGTCTTGTCATGGGAATATATGGCGCTTGTATCCTCGACGTATGTCTTTTTGGTGGTCAGAGACGATGAGATATGCACTTGGCGACTCGAAATCACGGTAGTTGCAACGACATTCAGAAAGCTGCAGAGAGCTAACAAGATTAAGCCAACGTCAACTTCATAATCACGGCCTGTTCCAAGTAAGTACGTGCTCTCTCTGAGTCTGGACGACCAAATTGACAGTGTTCAGCATGGGCCTGCCGGCATTACACGACCCAGGTCCTCCTCGCTCTGATTACATCTGTCGTCAATCAGCTTCGTCTCTCCAATGCCATCCATCTAAGCCCACGAGTGCCACTGCGACCTCCTCAGCTTCGACACTCGAGATCTTGACCCAAGATACCATGCGTCCAAGTCTCACCATAGACACCCTCCCTGATCCAAACTTCACATCTATCGTCGACCCCTCCCTCACAGCCAGCATCATATCCAGCTCCGTGCCTTCATCCTCACCTACAGCCTACTCCACAGCGGAGAAAATCGCCATATCCGTCTCAGTGAGCCTCGGAGTCCTCCTGCTCCTTGCCTTTGCCATAGCTCTCTTCCTTTGCCACCGCCATAGAAGACATCCAGACAGCAGCTCTGTTATCTCATCACACCGCAGCTCCTGCATCACACCTCTCACGCCACCACCTCCGCTATCACAACGCCGTCTTGTTGGTGGGACAACAGTGTTCCCCTCGAACCCGCTGTCGGCACCAGCACCTGCTAAGCTCGTCCCGCGAAGGGAAGAGGTGCATAAAGCTCCGGCCAGTCTACCTACAGCACCACTGCTAGCGAACGCAGACTGGATCAGAGAGGACGGGAGCATGAGGAGTGGAAACAGCAGCTTCACCGCAGCGAGCACAACGCCTTCGGCAAGGTCGTCACGTCAACGAGAACACACATCATGCGCAAGGGGATATCCGCGTCATCCTAGTCGTGTTCACAGTCTCTTATCCCCTGGCCCCGCACCGACAAAGTCGCTCCCTCCGACGCCGGTACTGCGAGGCCGCGGCGCCAGCATCGGCGCATGGCACGACGATGACGACGAGATTGGTGTTGCCATAAGCCATGCCAACAGCAACCCCCGGGGTCACGGTGGAAGTCCCCTCACCGGAGCCTCACAGGACCTTTGCGACCTGACGGAGGAGTGTGAGAAGCAGGCGAGGGACAGCGGAGGAAGCTGGTCGGGAACCGGCGGTGGGGGGCCAGGAGTCATGATGCGTAAGGATGGAAGGAGGAGGGTGGGTGACACTGTGACCGAGCATGATTTGCAGAAGATGGGAGGGAGTTATTGATCTCTTTTTCATCTTCCAAGAAGTTTAATGTGTCCTGGATGACTGTGCATTGCTTCCGACAAGTCGTTCCCGCACGTCAATCAAACTTATATGACTTGCACCTTGTGCTCTTCTCTTCTCTGCCGTCACGACATTCGCGGGAGTCCAGACGGCAGGCAAAGTCTTGCACTGTTTGTCACCAGGAACCAAGTTGAAGCCAAGATGCAATGGGAAGAGTCAATGCTGCAAAGAACGCCCGGGCGACTCATATATACACAACGGAATTTCTTTCTCCACACGCAAGGGAAGCCCCAAGATCATGGTATCGACCAGTCAAGCTTGTAACCAAAACCAGCGTTGAGTGTTCATTCTTCAGTGAGACTGTGCATAAACACGACGACGTTGAACACGTTGTCTCCGATCAGCTGCCGTATTATTTAATTTTACTCTTTGGTTGAACGCTGATAGCTTAAGAACTTTGACCTATAACACATAGGGAATAGCGCATCAGACGTTGTGCAAAGGAGTGTAGACTCCAAAATCCCTGAGAAGATATGGGAGATTCAATGATATTTTATATGTATTTTCCTTTCTTCCAGGATAGGTCCTATTTGGACATGATCATCTATATGCAAGCTCACCATCGACTACCACGCAAACTTGGCCAGCAAGCCTTGCGGCCACCTCCTGACACAATACTTCCTAGCCTCATCCAACAGGAGCTGGAACGAACCGAAGGCGAAGGGCAAGAACCAGTACTCGACGGGAACGGAGGTAGTTCCAAGAATGGGCTGCAGCGGGGGAATGTACAGCCAGAAGACAGCCATGACGAGCGAGAAGATGATGGCGGGGAAAAGGTACCAGTTCTGGGTGTCCTTGTTGAATAGAGGGGGATGCTGGAAGATGCTGAGGCGGCGGGTCCTCGTGGCGAGGAGATTGAACCACTGCATGACGACGAGGTTCACAAAGTAGATGGAAGAGGCCTCGTTCGTCTTGGCCAGGTAGTAGTCCGGGTCGATGCCGTCGGGGATGGCGCCGAAGGAGAACCAGAGCTGGTTGAAAGGCAGGCCCTGACGCTCGAGATACCAGAAGGCCATGGCGAAGGAGGCGACTGTCTGCAGGACGCCGTTGATGGCGTAGGACTGGAAGATGAGCTGCCAGTTCACGAGGCGGTCCTTTTTGACGTTACGCGGCGGACGGGTCAGAACATCGGCTTCAGGCTTCTCGTAGGAAAGCATGGTCGCAGCGGCACAATCCGTGAAGCAGCTATTCTTATGTTAGTTCTTTATGAACACTAACAGGAGATATTCTCAAGGGGTTTTCATGGCTGTGAGAATGGATCATGACGCACCAGATGATGATCATCAGGAATGATGAGAGAGCCTGTGGCAGGCCGAAGGCGACGAATGCCATGACAGGCCAGAACTCGGAGAAGGAACCAGCTGGCAACAGGTAGGAGATGACCTGAGAGTTTTGATGGTCAGTGACGTGTCTCTGCATGTAAATGAGGCGGAGAAGATGAGAAAAGGACTGGGAGCGAGAGTTAGAGTGTAAGTGAAAGTGAAGCAATACCTTCTTAAGATTGTCAAACACGACACGACCGTACTGCAGAGCCATGATGATGGAGGAGAAGGAGTCGAGAAGGACCATATCAGCCGCCTCCATGGCGACATTCGAGCCGCTGCCCATGGAGATGCCCACATCCGCAGCCTTGAGGGAGGGCGCATCGTTGACACCGTCCCCGGTCATGGCGACGACGTGCTCGCGCTGGAACTCGCGGACGATGCGCAGCTTCTGCTCGGGCGTGGTCCGAGCGAACACGATCTCCTGGTACTGCGTCACGTCCCGCCACTGGTTCTCGTTGAGGGTCAGCAGCTCGGGCCCGCTGAGCACGATGGCGCCGCGCGCGGTGACCTGCTCGAGCTCGCTCTTCTTCGAGTCCAGCGATGCTTTAACCCCGGACTTTTCGTTGCTGTGGCGGGTCAGGGCGCTGCTGTCCTCCACGACCTTGGCGGTTACGATGCCGGCGTCACGAGCGATGGCAAGGGCAGTGAGGGCGAAATCTCCGGTGACCTGTGATTTTGCGCGGCATTAGCGCTCTTTTTTTTTTCTTTATAGGAGACTTTTCATCACCCAGAGATGCCTTGCGAGGGAACTTACCATGGCGACGCGGACGCCTGCACCGCGCAGAGTGCTGACGACGTGTGGAATGTCATCCCTCAGGGGATCCACGATGGCAACCAAGCCGACCAGGGTGAGCCCGTACTTGGACTCTTTGAGGACGGCTTGCTCGAATTCCGTCGTCTCGGGTCTGTGCTGGAGGGTCTCGCTCTTGAGGGTCTTGCGAGCGAGCAGCAGGCATCGCTTGCCCTGGGAAGAGTATGTGTTCTTCAGCTGCTCGACCGCGGTCCTCATCGTGACGGTAAGAGGGATCGTCTCGCCATACTCGGAGACGTACGAGGAGCAGCGATCGATCATGACATCAGGAGCACCCTTGATGGTCAGGAGACTGGAGATTGAATATTAGAGCTGGCGTGGTGCGGAAAAGGGGGGGAGGACTCAACGTGTCGTTCATCTCGAACAGAGAACCCCGAGACAAGGTGGCGGAGATGCCTTCCACCCTGACAGGCGTGAAGCACCGGATCATGAACTTGTTCTTGCTGTTGAAGGCGAGCTCGTAGGTCTTGCGCCAGCAGGCCCGCAGGTAGGATACGCTGCCGGCCTCGACGGTCTCGGCGAAACGCAGGATAGCCTGGTCGGTGGCGTCGCCAAAGATCCTCTTCTTCGCAAGCGGCGCATCGGACGTCGCCGCATCGAACTCGGAAGCGTTGCACAGGGCTGCCATTGCGCGAAGCTGGATGATGGGGTGGTTGCTGATATGGGAATTGCTCATCTTGCCCTGCGCCTCTTCAACCGTCATGTTCGTGGCGGCCACGGCACAGCTGGTCACGGTCATTTCGCCCTGGCAGAGAGAAAAGTCAACAAAGTCAAGTTCGAAGGCTTGCGCGTGATTGGGGGGGGAAAGACTCACAGTGGTGAGAGTGCCTGTCTTGTCGGAGCACACGACCGAGACTGATCCGAGGGTCTCGACCGTCTTGAGTGACTTGCAGAGAATCTTGTTCTTCTTCATCATGTTCGCGGTGATGGTGAGGCCAGCGGTGATGGCAATGGGCAGACCTTCGGGGATGAAGGCGATGGCCACGCTGACGCAGTTGACGATCAATGTCGGCACGTTGATGAAGTCAGGGTGATCATGTCTCAGGAACGTGGCCCTAAAACCAGTCGAGCTTTCAGTCAGCTATCCAAATGTCCCTTTATACGGCATCGAAAACAAAAACGGAGAAGAAGAAGAAGAAGACAGGCTTGCCAACGTACCAGATGATGCAAACAACAGCAATCATGACAATCATGATGCTCGCAATGATGACGACAAAGTAAAAGACCTCCTTCTCAAGAGTGGTCATCTTGACAGACGGCTCGTTAGTCAACGTGGCGATGCGTCCGAAGACGGTCTTGTCACCGGTGGCCACCACGATACCCGTGCACGAGCCGAGGATGCAGTGCGTGCCCTGCAGACCAATGTTGTGCGTCTCGAGGTAGTTGGTATCCGTGTGCTCGACGGTAGCGTGGATGGGCTTGGACTCTCCCGTCAGGACAGAACGGTCGAACTTGACGTCCGAAGAAGCCTCGATGAAGCGCATATCGGCCGGGAGCTTGTTGCCGGCCTTGATGCGGACGACGTCTCCAGGGACCAGGCCGGAAGCCGGGACCTGGACGAGCTCACCGTCGCGAATCACGGTGGCTTCGTCGGGGAGCATGCCTTTGATCGAAGACATGGTGCGCGACGTAGACCAGTCCTGGAACATGTTGAAGGCAGCCTGGATGAAGAAGACGGCGAGAAGAACAATAGCGAGAGCCTTTTTGTTCCCGAAAAGAAGTAGGGATCCATTGTCAGCGAAGCTCAACGGCTTAGTGATGATCTTTGTCACCATGGCTTTCCCCGTGGGTTGGAACTTTCAAAACTCACCAAGTTGGCAACAGCAGGAGGGTCGCC
Source organism: Sarocladium brachiariae (assembly GCA_008271525.1). NCBI lineage: Eukaryota > Fungi > Ascomycota > Sordariomycetes > Hypocreales > Sarocladiaceae > Sarocladium > Sarocladium brachiariae. The sequence continues at coordinate 246,939 of RQPE01000017.1, read as the reverse complement.
AAGGGGCTGCCAGGAGATGAAGACGAGAACACAGCCGATGAGGAGGATGCTGCCGAAGCCTCCGAAGAAGTACATGAAGATGGTCCTGAACCAGTGAGTCTTGGGTGGCGAAGGGGCATTCTTGCCGTATTCGCCTTGCCTCCTCTTGACCTGGTCAGCGGACAGACCGGCGTTGGCGGAGGTGGTGAGTCGCTTCTCGACATCAATGGCCGAGATGGTGTGCCATTCGAGGTCGATCAGATCTGTTGTGATTCGCAGAGAGGCGGCAGGTTAGCGAGGACATGTGTGAAAAACAAAAAAGAAAAGAAAACGAAGAAGAGAAGAAGAGAATCCGCGCGAAGCATTGCCAAGCTGACGGTAGAGAAAGAAAGAAAAGAAAGACATGCCTTTGGTCGTCGCATCTTTTGCCCTTGCCAGCTCGGCCTGCTCCTTGGCCTTGCTCTCTTCGATATTGAAGGAGCTATTCTCAGAATGTCAGCTTTCCAAAGCTCTCCATGTTCTCCAAGTTTTGATCATCATCAGAGAGAAACTCGAACCAGTCACTTACACGGTACGGTAGGCTGTAGGCAAGACCAGGGCCGGATCAGTGCGCGTTCTCGATGCTGCGCGGTCGATCCTCAACGAGTCGGTGGACCGCGACCGGATGATTCTGGTCCTTCGTCGCGATTCACGCTGCTCCTCGTCGTCGGTCTCCCAGCGAATGCGTTCGCCTTGTTTCGCGTCGGCATTTGCCGGGGCATCCTCGGCAGTTTCAGCTTGGACGGTCATCTTTGTATGTGAAGAGGGATTAAGTGTAGAGAGTCAGAGAGAGAGAGAGAGAGAGAGAGAGAGAGAGAGAGAGAGAGAGAGAGAGAGAGAGAGAGAGAAGAGTCACTCTGGATGGGAGGAAAGATGGAAAGTTTAGTAACAGTGTGAGATGGGATAGGAACACACAGACTGTCGACAAGAGAGAGCGAGAGAGAAGACCCTTTTCAATGGGAAGCACAAGCCAAAGTATACACATACACACTAATACTATCAAGGCTGTGTGGACCAACCAAGCAAAGCAGAGCTTCTAGAGAGAGGGCATATGTACATACCTCAGTTGCTACTGTACATAGTACATTGTAGTAGCGAAAGGGGGACTGGACTCTTGTTTCTCACCGATTCTGTGGCTATAATCGGCATCTGCCCTGCTTTGGCTGAATTTGCCGCACCTGGCGCGCCCACGCGTAGGTCCATCCTCAAACGGACCAACGCTCGCTCGTGAACCCCCATTCCTGCTGTGAAGTTTCTCCTCCCGTCCTCTCCAGCCGAGATGACGGAAGATCCATAAGCTCGTGAAGATGGAAGAATGGCAGTGTGTGGGAGTGGGTTGAGATGATGGATGACCGGCAAACATGGCCGCAGCGGGCGCTGGATTTGTGGGAACGGGGGGGTGTAGCGTGAACGGAATAGACACGCCCGCCATGTTGTGCCCAAACTGACAAAAGTATAGGCAATTGTTAAGATTCATTGATTCCCACTCATACATGGCTGTAAACTTCAAGGTTGTCGAGTCAATTGGCATCTCTCTTTTCCTAGTAGTAGCTGTCTTGGCTACAGCACAGTACATAGTTGTAGATCCTCAGAGTTGCGAATCTGAGTCAATGCACGCGAATCTCGGTTGTCAATCTACATATGTGTATCTCTTCTGTGCGACATGCAAGACAAGGCCCCTTTACTGAAGCAGGCGGCCTATGACTGTGCAAAACCGACACAGCAAGGTTTTCTTTGATCAGCAGCGAAACACCAGAGCTTGAGGTGCGCAATGAACTCAAAATGTCCACCCTTACGGCAGCACCAATCAAAGTCGGTAGTATTAGTAGTACCATTGCATGTATTATGTATTAGTAGTAATACCTATACTCCGTATACGCTGAGGTGTTTTTCTATTACTGCTTACTAGCTGGGAATGAGTGATTTTCTGCCAAGACTACAACTAGAACGGAAGAGAGAGAACCCGCTCGTTGTAGTATGTAACTTACTTCTCAAGTCCTATGTAACGATCCAGAAAAAGGGTAGCCCGAACTTTGACTAACCGGGCCAGAACCAACCGCGAAGGGACAACAAGGGGACTGACACATGCCGTGGCATGTCCAAACTGCATGTGCCATCGATAACTCATCAGTACATAATCGAATCCGTCGGAAAGCATACACAGCCTTATTGACCCCCTCCCCATTGTCCGCCCGTAGCCAAGCGACCCTCCGTCACAACGCCAGTCCTGAGCGACGAAGGGAGGGAGCCCATCCAACAGCACCACATGCCGTAATGGCAATGAATGTCGGTTCGTTGAGGTGAGGCAGATCCAAGTCTCGAGCCAGCCCCTGACTTGTCGCCCCTCAGTACCACCTTTTCCTGTCATAGCACTGGGCTTCTACTATTCTCTTTCCGCAGAAAATGATCAATAAGGCCTTACCTTATCAAATTTTTGAACCGTAGCTCAGGCTGTTTCCCCCCTCTTCTTCTCCATCTTTTCTTTCTATGCGGTGCGAGCGCTTTAATTCATCACGTACCGCGAGCTGGACCTGGGTTTGCCCATCCCAAGCCACAATCGACCACCACCACAGTCGTGACCTGGATGGCGAGTGAGATTATGTGTATGTGTCCTATACATGGCGAATTTCCTGGCACGTACAAGTACCATGTTGAAGAAGCACCGTGATCGGGGAATTCGAGTACAAGCAACAAGTTTAAGGAACCTAGACCCACGTGGGTGACCGAAGCATACCACGTCAGTTTCTATTCACGGATGAGTTTGTTTTTTTCGAGGGCGAAACTTCAGCCAAATTCCATCCGCAACTAGTGCGATCGAGAATAGCAGCCGGGCTACCGGTTCGGGCGTTGGATCCCGCAGCCGCTGCTCGCACCACCCCCTCTCATGTTTCTCCAGGGATGTATCCCATGATCAATCATCCTGCGACTTCTTGATGTGCCCATGACACTCTGGTTGTGAATAAACAGAAGCGCCAGGTGCCCTATTCCTCACCGCGCTGGGTTCCAAGACGCTGGCCAAAGTGATGACATATACAAAACCTTAGTGTCCACGAGTTGAGTATATCTTTCAAGGACAAGAGTGGCCTGGTAGAGCACATCGGTAGGAAGCTCCTCGAGATGAAGAAAGTAGAAGACGAGAGGCTCAGGGAGGAAGAGGGTGATGGCCAGGTATCCCAAAGCTGGCCCCCCCAAACACGCCTCCTCCGCGCTAGATCCGACTTGGCATAAAAGCTTATTCGTCCTGTGTCCACTCGTTGCTGGCATTACGTAGCACTGCGGGCACCTTTTTTTGCTCTCGACTGATCCCCCTTGTCTGTTGTCTGTGGAGGGGGCCGATCTGATGCACAACCGAACGGGAGGGGGAAGGGGGAGCATGAAGGGTCCTGAGCCCGCCTAAGCTAAGAAACTGGATTGGTCGACTGTGTTTCCTCCATGCATATCTGCGAGTACCATCATCATCATCTCAGCTCTCGGTGGGGATAACCCTTGGACGACTGTCGTGTGCTGCTCATCAGGGGTAGCCTTCCAAGCCACGGTAAAGTAGTGGAGCCTGCAAAATTGCCTTTGTCTCGCTCCTCTCTCTCTCTCTCTCTTTCTCTGTAGAACCAACATGCTCTTCAGAAAGCCTAGGCCAGCGAGGGTCCTGTCTATTCATGGACCAAGCCAGAAAAAAGAGGACGAGACGAAATTTGCCGACGCAGAAAAGCCGCGCTTATCGTCATCAGCATCACAGCCGCTTTACAAAGAACCCACAATCCCTGAATTAGAAGGTCGAAACAAGGGGTTAGCCGCATCCATCGATGACGGAAAGGTCTGTTGGCCGCAAACCTCTTAGTTTGTCAAGGTGGAGGGAATTATTATTAAAAAAGAAAAAGGCCCAGTCTCGGCTCCGGTCTTAAAAACGTTTTAGTGAAAAGAACAGAAAACAAACAAGGGGGGGAAAACCTGCCACGCTAATCGGAGTGACTATAATCATTATGGCTACCACAAAATAAAAGTCCCTAGACCCCGAAAAAAAGAGAGAGAGAAAAAAAGGAAAAAAAGCGATGAAGAGTAACCAACCATTCAAAGGAAAAGTCTGTGTCCTTCGCTTTTCGATTTCGCTCAGAGGCATCGCTTACATCCACCTCCACACCGCATGTGGGCTGCCTCCCTCCCCCTCTCTCTCTCTTGTCTCTCTCTATAGGTAGGTAGCCGTAATACCGAGGGAGGGTCCTCTCGGTACAAGTTACAAGTACATGCATATACATGCTACCGGCGCTAATATTTCTCTCCGAAACCAATGTGCCGTGTCCATGTGTTTTCCCCGATGTTAGTAAGGCTGGCTTTGTCCATCATACATAACTAACAGCACAACAGTGGAGTTCTCTCTCTTGTTTAGGGCAGAAAATCACTTATGGCAATTGAAGGCAGTCTGGATCGGCAAGCCATATATAGAGCAAAACACCTCGGCAGTGTGGAGGCAGATAACTGCTCAAGTTCTAAGCGTGTTCAGCATCTCGTGGTTGATCCATTCTACATCTTGTCCAAAGAGGTTGTGCTTATTCAGACTCAGCTCCACGTAGTAATACCCATCCCGCGGCTGATAATCGGGACCTCTCTCAGCGCATCTCTTGAGCAGAGCCTCCATCCTGTCTTTCCGTTTCAGACACTCTGCCGCCTGCTCTGGAAGGTGTGAACGTGCGTACTGTAGCAGAAACGCTGCAATCCCAGCTAGGATCGGCGTCGCGTAGGACGTGCCCGACTTGGACTTGACGTACTGCGAGCTGCTGCTGCCACCCTCGTCACCGCACAGCAGCGTCGGCCACGCAGACTCAATGCATTCGCCGACAGTCGCGATGTTGATTGAGTGCGGGTTTGCCGTGGGGCTGAACCTCGAAACGTTGCCGTTGGTGTCTGTTGAGTGTACGCAGATCACCTGTGGACAGCTTGCAGGATATGCTCGACCGAGGCGCCCACCGCTGTTGGAAGCTGCGGCGAACATGAGGATCTTTTTATTGAAGGCGTGGTCAATAGCCATCTGCAGGTCGTGCTGGCCATCAAAGTCCGACGAAGGCCAGCCGAATGACATTGAAATGATGTCCACGTTCCATGTATTGACTGCGTGTTGAATAGCCTGCGTTGGTCAGAGAGACTTCCACCTTAGAGTTCCCGATAGCGAACTTACCTTGACTACAGTCGTTGCATCCGGCGTCGCGTTCTCCTTATCTGTGATCTTGATGATGTAAAGGTCGGCATCGGGTGCATAATCCAATACAAGGCTTGCTGTGAACGTGCCATGACCATTTGTGTCCGGAATACTTCTCTGTGATTCATTATGGCAGTTGAGTCTACCTTTGATCCTGTCCTCTCTTGCGTCGAATGCGTAATGATCCCTGTCAATTCCCGTGTCCAGGATTGCTATTTTCACACGTGAATGGCTCTCCTCTCGAGGTCGGTTCCAGCTGAATCTGTCAAAGACTTGCTGGTACTCACGCTTCCAATGTAAGTATCTCTCAGCTCTATGAGATAAATCCGAGTGGTTAGTAAAAGACTGTTCAAGCTGCTGCGAAGATCGTGAAGGAGCATCAGGGGGATGCTTACTCGGCATCTGGGTTCGAGCCTCCGCTGAGCTCGTCGTCATAGAATCTTGATGTCGCACATTTGACTTGGGGGCAAGATATGGGAAATGACCGTGTCTGTAGCTGATGCATATCTGCCTGGAGGTGCTGATCGGACTTTCGAAGTTGGTCTGTGAAGGCAAACCCAGATCTCCTCTCCTGTTCCAAGACCGCCGCATACGTGGCTACAACTCCGGCTTTCGAGAACTGGACTTCTTCTGTCGCGAATGGCTGTATGCGTGCCTCGTTTGAAGACGTCAGGGCTTGACCCCACCTTCCAAAGTCTACGTTTCTGGCATATCGATCAATGTTGTCCAAGGGTATCTCGCTGAACCCTAAGCTTAGGTAGGATTCTAGAGGATGAACGATTTTCTCGTAGATGCGCGACTTGAGAGACTCGCTGCCAAGCCGCTCGCCATCCTCTGTCTCCCAGAGCTCGGCATCGAGGCAGTTATCGATGGCTTCGAGGAGGGCCGAGTCTTCGGGTATATGTGATCGCCACCCTTCTGAGATCATGTCGCCCTCCTCATTGAACCTCCCGTTGAACACTTGGTCGACATCGCAATAGTAAACTCGTCCTCTGTTTCTTGGAACGATTTCAATGTCACGTTCTCTAGCGAGATCTTGAAAAGAGCTGACGAAATGTAGTTCGATCAGGATCACAGCCAAGTCAACGAGGGGCATGCACTGATGTCCCATGTCCAGATCATCTCCCGACGACACAGCATTCTCAGCCCTCTCGTCTGGAGATTCGGCAAACTTGATGGTTTGTTCATCTAATTTGATTTGTAAGAATGGTCGCAGGGGGGTTTTGCGGGCGACTGTCTGGAAGAACTGGATATCTTCCGCTACCAACCCCTCTTGAAGCCACGAAGTCCCATGCAGGTGGAGCACGGCAAATGCTATTATCAGCGATAGTATTCGTTTCGTCTTATCCGTGAATAGCGTGGGCCTTTCTCTGAAGCCCTGTGATAACGAAATAGGACTCACGGTCCGATCGATGCTGAAATCGCTCTTCTCGAACTTCACTTCGAAGAGATGCCCACTCGCGAGTTGCAGCAAGAGTCTTTGGTACATCTTGTTCTTAGCCTTCATAATATGTTTACAAAGTCTCTCGACTCTCTCTCGACCGTAGTGGACGTTGGCGCGTGAAGTATCTTCGGGGTTGTCTTCCTCGTGTGCGAATCGTACGGCTCTTTCCTCCCTCGAATGAACTCTAAACTCGTGCCAGTCTCGCTCCAAGGAGACGAACATATCCAGATCGAGCCCGTCGTTTGTCTTACGATCCCCAGAAGCCACATTCCCTTTGGTACGAAGAAGCCTCCGGCGCTTGGCCACTGCATCCCGGTTCTCTGGCTTGCGGTACGTCCCCAGCTCTAGCTTGGCTCCAAAGGCAGCAGACTGGTGGCATGGGCATACTTTGCATCCAATTAAAGCATCGAATAATGACTGTGCAGTCTTCCATACCAAACGTGAGGGCTCGTTGTGCTGGACGGCAATAGGTGTCTTTAATCTTGCCTCCCTTGAAGAAGTTCGTGAATGCTGTCCTTCCAGGACATCAGCGCAGTGCTCTAACGCCTTGCTTGCGTCGAGACGTTGTTGGGAAATCTGGTTATGCCGGGACCACTGAGAAACGAGAGCGAGTCTTGCCTCTTCGTCCTCCTTTTCGGCCTCGGCCCATGTCAAGTTCAACGCCTGCAGGCGAGAAACTTGGGAGTTGCTGGCCGCAGAGGCCTGTTTCTGAGGGTAGGTCTCCGGGACGAAGGAACTCAGGTAATACAGTGCTTGGTTCATGAACTGGTCATCAACCTGATTCGATAAATAAAGTGCGTCGCTTGTCCCGTTTCTAAGTCGAAGAAAGAGGAGTTGAAGATGGCTGTAGAACACCCGAATCTCGCCGTTTTCTTGGTGCTTTCGAGAGAGCTCAGTGACCTGGTACAACGTATCGGCAGACTGCAGAAGTAAGTCGACCACTTGTGGACCAGTTGCCGCAGGGTCCAGTATCCTGCAGCTGTCAGCCATACTCACAACATGGCTCATGATGGCTTGATGTTGCAGTCGGTCGCAAGCGTAGGTTTTGCGTCATATCCAGCACAAGAAGGGTGATTTGAGCAGGACAGGATCCGGGGGTTCTTCAGCCTTCCGCATGGGTGGCGTTATGCCCTCCTCCAACCACCCAAGTCGAGGTGCAGTTGGGCGGCTATCATGTCCTAACAGGATCTGGACTTCGTGAAAGAATTCGACGCATCGCATGTGACGATTTGCCGCTCAAAGTACTAGGCTAGAATACTACTAGATGTTAAGACTCATGCATAGCAGATCGAAAGCCTTGGAACGGGAAAGGCTGCGTAGAACATCACACTTTACTTCCATTGCTGCTAGGGTGAGTTAAGGGCCAAGGCTCCCCGCGCGCGCGGATGAGGTAAGGCACCTTGGGTTGCATACAGTAGTAATGAACATGCTGGGGATTTCCATATGAATTCTAACCGTTTGAACTTGAGCATTATAAAATCGCTTCCCTACCAAGGTATCAACCCTCGAGAGGACACCATGCACGCACGTCTTCGCTGTCTATCATTGTAGCCATGGCGGAAGTCCACCAGCCTGAGGAATCAGTGCAGCCTGAGCCGTTAAGTGTAAGCGTCAACCGGTGCCTCACAGCGTTCCAAGTATGTCTTTCGAAAGCATCTCACTTGCATCCACGGGTGCTGTCGATGATCGAGGACCAAGTTGCCAGTCTATATACTTGGGCGCGAAGTATCGGCGTGTTTGCACCACAGAGGGCCTCGTTAGACCATCGTCTTCGACTTGCGCCAGAGGTGCACGGTGTGGTCAACGCGCTGCTGGAGTCTCTCGAGTATCGCATAGGGAATGGTAGGTTATGCCCTCTTTCGATAGATCAACCTTCTCCGGACACTGAAGCTTAACATTCTATATTGAAGGACTATTGCTAAAATGGACTTAGGTACTGAAAGCCTCAACACATCGCCGGCTACAGATGAAACACAAGACCCGGAGAAGCCGGACTCTGTGCTGGGAGAGGCGTTGAAGAACATCGCAACGGAGATCAACAATCTGCACAAGGTTTCGAACATCATCCGAAGGGCTAGCAAGGATTCGCACGCTCTCAAGACCAAGAACTTCTCTATAAGGGGTGAGGAAGGCAACGACGTCGAGCCTTTTCTCCTCCAGATCTTCAAATCCTATATCGCAGATCGATTTCCGAACATCAGTGATGTCCTCAAGGGCCGCCTCGCCACGACGATGCTTCTTCGAAGGAAGCACATCTTGTATAGGAGATATCGATTGAGACACGGCACACAAATTGCTGCCAGCTCAACAGAACAAGAGGTTTCTGTGACGCTGCCACGTAACACTCACAATGGACAGCTATCTATTCGAAAGGAGTCAAATCCAAAGGCCCGAGTGAAACCCACAGCGGCTTCGAATATTCTCAGCGCTACAACCCTAGACCAGGGCAAGTTCCAAAAGCTATCAGCTGCTGTCTCCGCCATATCGGAAAGCAGAACGGTCGCATTCAAAACCCACGAAAGCCTTGTCTTTCCACCAGCGCCAGGATTCGCTCAAAGACGTAAGTATGAGAAGCGCCGCCATGATGCGGCCGAAAACGGGCTGAGCAACGCGGATGATAACTGCGAGCGAGCAAATGACGAAATGTTTAATGAGGCTGGTATGAAGAACCTGAGCTCGGTGAACTGTCCGTATTGTTCACAAGTCTTGACCGTTCAGGAACTCCTGGACGAGGAGAAATGGCGGTAAGTATTGCACCTCGAGTTGCACAATCTCCTTGGCTTCGATTTCAAAATGCTGAACATTACCAGGCTGCATCTGAAGGACGATCTGGAGCCTTATGTCTGTATATTCGAGACATGTGACAGACCAGAAGAGCTCTATGCACACAGCGAGCAGTGGATCAAGCACCTGCATGATCACAAGAAAACCTGGCGTTGCCCTTCTCACCGCGACGCAGGCCCATTCGACAGCCGTGAGAGCTACATTAAGCATCTGCAGGATACGCACGCGACCTCTCTCAGCAGCACACAGCTGGCCACCCTAGCGACAAGGAATGCACGAAAGCCCCTGCGGCTCTTTGAATCGTGTCCACTTTGTGGACAGCATGAGTCAAGCATGCAGAGTCGCATCGAAGAGCACATCACTGGCCATCTTAGGTCACTTGCTCTCAAGTCTCTGCCTGCATATTATGAAGAGGATGAAGGCAATGAATCTTCTGACGTGGAGAGTGGATCGATCTCACGCGCTCTCTCCAGGAGCACAGTGAAACACGTCTGGGAAACCGACCAATCTCAGGATGCTCACGATCCAAGGAATTCACCAGGCTCGTCCCTTAAATTTGAAATTCGAACAGAGGATTTTAACTACTCCTGGTTGGACGAATGGAAGGAGGCACCATCGGCCGAGGATCACCCTCCGCTCGACGGTATCGTGCCATTCCTACGTCATGAAGATGACGATATTCTCCGAAACTGGGAAAAAGAGGAAAAGGAACGTCTAAGCGCCAGGTTTGAATTGCAGCCTCCAAGGGAGGACGATCAGTCTGACGTACGTAATGAGATGACCCGACGTACCTCGCGTGTTGAGAGAGACAACGACGGAGAAGCAGCCACAAGGTGGTTAAATTCGAAAGGGCCGATGAGTGAGCAACTACAGGACTATGATGCAGGCGACTCGACGACGCAATCACCCCGTACTGTGGGGGAATCCGAGCCTGTTTGGGCTCGCGCAAACAGAAGTCAGGGGGAAGCTCAGGCTGTCAGGGAGCACCTCAAGGCGCGCTTCGACGGACACAACTCTGCCATATCTCCGTCCAAGCGTAGCAGAGCCGGCTATGTGGGAGTGTTTTCATCATTAACGACAGAGCCAGGGACTTCGAGTCCTCCTGAAGATCCCCAACGCAGGACTGACTCTCCAGTTCAACCGCCTGATCAACAGGGACTTCCCACATATCCCGGAGACTTCGCGACAAACACTGATTCTCGCTCCCGGCATGACTATGCTTCACCGGGTCAACCTTCTTTCGCTCAGTCGAGTCCAGCAACCCAGCGGAAGGCAATTGAAACCTACTCGCAATTCCTGCAACACCAGCAAGGTGCACAGGTGGGCAACAGCCAGGCGACAAACGTTTCTGGCCCGCATAATCAAGGATCTCCCAAGCAGCAGCAAACCACTGAAGGTGACATGATCAATACCTACTATAACGCGGGTGATATAGCAAGCACAGCTGTTGCGCACCCTGGCGGCCTCGGCAGGAGGTTTCTAAATGTAGAGCCACCGCCTGAGAAGCCGTCATATCTACCTGATGGACGCAGACAGGGATTCCGCATCACCTGCCGTTGCTGCTGGGAACGCAAGGTCTGTTGTTCAGTTGCTACGCTGACTTCAGGATGGGCTAATCTTTGCGTATAGATCAGATGCAGTGGATATCAGAGGTCGGGAAGGAAATGCACAAACTGTGCCCGCATGAACCTAGAATGCGTATTCCGACCTTCTGACATACCGAGCGCTACCCCAGAGTCTCACCCTGCAAACTTGCCGCCCGTATCAGGACAGGTTGTGGACTCATTTCCCGTGTATGACCTGATGCAAAAGGATTTAGAGGCGTACTTAAAGAAGCTGTTCCCTGAATACCCAGTAGAGGTCGACAGAGGCCCCGAAACATATTTGATGAGACTGCCACGGAACCTGACGGAGGTATACCACGACTGGCTTTCCCCAAGACATGCGGGAGCAAGTGTGCTAACAATATGCAGGACGAAAGAAAGGCAATCCAACACCTCCGACCTCTTAGCTATTTTTAGACTAGTTAAAGAAGTCGCATCATCACTGAGACAATGATTTTCATCCCGTCGCCCTTTCTCGGCCTGGAGGCTGTACTAGAGCAGTATAGTCTTTAATCGATACGTATTAGTTCGTGACTCTATGGCTAGCCCATTGCAATAAAGGAACGAGAAATGTGGATTTGCAAGGTTATCAAGCCTTCATCTCTTGGGATTATAAACTAAGCTTAGGCTTTGTAGGGCCATTAAGTAAAATCTTCGGTAGCATTGGACCGCCCAAACTGATGCTGATGCTGATGCTGTGAAGGACTGCTGGGCAATAAGTGACCAGATTACGTAGGAAGGATAAGGCTGAAAAACGCATAGGAACACAATATATTCTGGTTCGTGTTAATCCAGACTAATCAGCTGCTGTGGTTATCGAAGTAATCGGTTCTCCCACTGCTTCGGTAGGGTGGTGCGGCTGATCTAATGACGACGGGCTGTTGAGCAGTCTGTCGGCATTTCTAGCAAAAGCTGCGACATCCTCTGTTAATGAAAGGAAAGCAACGCAAGGAAGTATGTTGCTCAATCATTGTGATTGAGATTTCCAAAGAAGAACACAATTTCCCCTTCCACCACAGGCGAGACTCGGTGCCTAGTTTGTGGCTTAGAGGTCCTGCATGCAGGTTGGGAGAATAAATGTGTCTGCCTGTTATTGGACGCCTGTGCGGTGAGGCCCTCTTGAGAACCCAACTACACAGGCTGACCTCGAATGATCTCCAATGTGCAACTCTTCATCATTCCAATTCATCGCCAGGCGCAGAAATGGCAAACCAGGAGCGTTTCTACTTCTACGCTCCAACATGGGACTGCCCACCAGAAGGCTCTATCAAGTTGGGCAATGTCCTTTCGTCCGCGAAGAAGCCCGACCGGGCTCTTGCATGTCTCTCCGTCGGCTCTGGGCCTGACGTTGTTCGATCCGAGAAGACAGAGGTGCACTATTCGTCGGAGAAGATGCGCAGCGGGCGATTTTCGATTCTGACCAAATGGCTGAGTCTACTTGGCCTCGGAGTCGATGCGAGCTACGAGCGCGCGAAGCAGTTAGTAGCGTATTCACACAGGTCGTTGCTACGCGAACTGACTTCTTCTAAGGGATGTGGTTGATTTCACATTCGAGAGGATTGAGACAGCACAGCTCATCACCAGTGCAGAACCAATCCAGAGAGCAGTCGAGACAATAAATGTTCGTCGGTTCTTGGAGATGTCACGCTACAGGAAGCCAGTCTACATCATCACTGGAGTCAAGACGGCCTTCGGCGCAGAAGCGCAGAGTTCTCGCCATTGTCATACCGGCAGCGCTTTAACCGCGGAAGTCGATGGGACCATCTGGAGCGGAGGAGCTGTCCCGGTGAGTGGTGGTCCTGGGATCGAGGCAGCTTCTTCAACGGATCGGAAAGCTGCTTGGAAGGGGAGTAGTGACTTTGTCTTTGCGTATCGCTTGAGCAAGGTTACTGTCAGCAAGAAGGACGGGAAGGTGGTGGACGAAGAGGAGTACCGCAAGGGCGCTATGCTCGGGGATGAAGCGAGGGAGGTTGAGGAGGAGCTTGAAGTCGTGCGAGTCGAGGATTACAATTCTACTGAGGGGTCTGAAGCTTTCGAGGTCTTGGAAGATGAGATGCACATACTTGTAACATGCGCATAGCCTTCTATGGCAGCCTTTAGCCCCTGTCCTTACGACCGTTGGAAGCTCCCCATGCAAATATAGTTCCAAAATTTGTCATAACTTATTAAAGACATCACAACCCAGAGGCTTCCATCGTGTACTATAATCGAGGTGAGAAGTTGGGGTTCCGGGGGACTGGATACCCGGCGCCAAACATCGGCACCCGGTACATGAGCCCGTGAGCTGCAATTACTATGCTCAGGCTTGAAGACACAGAGGGGACAAAATTTCGGAAGGAGAGGGTACACTAATGGGGTGATATTGCAATTCGGCACTTGTTGCGATCCATGGTTCTAACTTCTGGGCGTTGATACTCCCCCCGAGTTCCGGTTCCGAGCAGCCACAGCTGGAGGGACTTACAAATGATGACGAATCGGAACGTCAAATGCAGTCTTTCGCCCATTGGTCAATAGAAAAAGGCAGGATGAAAAGTCTTTCTTGGGGTTCCAGACTTATGCTGGGTACTTACTTCGTGAGTATAGAACATACTGCTCAGAATCGATTTTATTACACGATCAAGGTTTCTCCGTGAGTCCTTGAGACAACGATTTCGGCTTCCGGACAGAGAGAAGGTGAGAAACCCTCCATACATGAACCTAACTGTGTAGCCACCTTTCAGTAAGTTACAGGAGTGAACTTCTCATAAATATGTGCGCAGGCAGGAAATGGCATTTTTGTTTCCATCTTCAGAGAGTGATGCAACCTAATAACAACAAGGCCGACGATATGCCTAAAACCAGCGAAGGTGGCGTTTTAGTGGCATACAAGCCAAACATAAGGAACACTTCGAAGCAACCACGAACCCTATTATATTTCACTTAAACCAATCAGAACAACCAGACTGATTAATTAAGAACTTAAAGGTCTTGCCAATCATTAAAACTGGTTGGAGGTAAGCAGAAGGATTGATTACTTAACAGTGAATGGTGAAATTTCAAGTTGTCTAGGTACCCTGCTGCCATCCGTGCCTATATTCGTACCTTTGAGCTGAAGGTCTTTCTAATGAAGAACCAAAATCTTTTTGACCTATTGTATTAAATCAGCTGGGATATTTGATAGATTACTAAGGAACTGAGGTATCACTCATTCTGCTGTCGGGTAGTAGTAGCGCAGACTATCACGTACTCACCTCGCCTGATTTGGTGATGGTCCCTTTTCTAGCGATCACTTGAATATCATTCTCCTGCGTAATCGCCTCCACGAACTCTGGGTTCGTTGTTTGGTGATGGCCGGCAATAGGCGGGCTATCCTGACTGCCGAGCCCAAGTCTTCTGATCCGTACAAGTGGCCCCAAATTTGGTCACACGAGAGAGGCTTTTGGTGTCCGAAAATCGAGGCTTCCCATAGCTCAAGTCGGCAATATCACTCTGCTGTCATATTGTGGAAAATAACCGCCGCAAGGGCTTAGATCGGAAGAGCCGTTCTTTTCGACCAACTTCGAACACTCTGAGGGGATCGTGACCAACGTGACGTTGACAAGCATAACTATGAAGACCCGTTTATGGCCAAGGTCCTGACAAACAGAAAATCAGCTGCTATGGATCCCGGAATACTGTCACAACATCAATTAATCAACCTTCTCCACGTGGGCTGAGAGGCTAGTCCATGCACCTAGTCGGTCATGTTGTGGACCTCGGTAGATGGGAGAAACGCCACCATAATGTATCCCGGCCTGGAACGAAAATAATTGGCTGAATGTTCCGGGACCAGCTTGACCAAGCTTCATTTCGGTGAGAAATGCAGGACGGCCTTCGGAACCGAGTGTCCAATAGCTGAGAACCCGAAAACTCAATTGGGTCCATCTCAGACCACGATCCTGACTCGTTCCGCGGGAAATGCCAGGCTCGTGCCAAGTTTGCCAGCCCCCAAAACCATCGATTTTGTGTATGGGGCCCCATGTGGAGGTCGTTTTTGTTTGGGGAATGCATAAGTTCTTCCCCAGGGGGGTAGGGATCAAGGAAGGCCTTTTGAATTTTCTGGAGAAGCTGGAAGGGGGAAATCCGTGGTTGTGATAGTTGGGGAATATAAACATGGTCCCGTCCCAGCAGCACCACGACTCAGGTTTCCCTTTCGACGAACATCCCGGTCTTCAAAAGTCTTTTGCGACAGGACAGGAAGGACACTAACTTCTCTTGAGCTGTCAACCCTGAGCAACCTAAGAAGTGAACAATGAGTCCCACCGAACAGAAGGGCAAGGCTGCGGATGCCGTTGGAGGCAATCTTGCTGCGGTATGGATTTTCCATTTCTCCTTGATGGGCGTCATCCATGAACTCAAATGATACTGATTCTTTTCTTTCTTTACCAGGTTCTTCCCGATGACCCCAGACCGTGGTACAAGGTTCCTCACCTTCTCAAGCTCAACCTGCTGCTCCTCATCCCTCTCGCCTCCTCCGGTGCCGTGGGCTACGATGGCTCCATGATGAACGGTCTCCAGACCCTCCCCCAGTGGCACAAATACTTCAACGAGCCCCAGGGGGCCATCCTGGGTGCCCTCAACGCCGTGTACCCGGCCGGCAAGTTCTTCGCCATGTTCCTCGTCACCTGGATGGCTGATCGCTACGGCCGCAAGACCACCATGGCCATTGGATGCTTCACCTGCATTGCCTTCGCCATCATGCAGGCCGTTTCGCAGAACCTCAACACCTTCATCGCCGCCAGGGCCATCCTCGGCTTCTTCACCAGTTTCCTGTCCCAGCCGAGTCCCGTGCTCATCACCGAGCTGGCCTATCCTACTCACCGTGGAAAGCTGACTGCCTTGTACAATACTTCTTTCGTGAGTTGAAAACCACCAACAAACCTTCCGGCATGGCAAATGGCAGACAGACACCTGTGTACTGACCCGGCTCCTTTGTCGCACAGTATCTCGGAGGCATCATCGCCGCTTGGGCCACCTTTGGCACTTTCAAGCTCTCCTCCACCTGGTCGTGGCGCATCCCGTCCCTCCTGCAGGGTGCTCTTCCCCTCCTCCAATTCGCCGGCATGTACTGGCTCCCCGAGTCGCCGCGATGGCTTGCGGCTCGTGGCCGTCGCGAGGAGGCCCACAAGATCCTCGCAGACTTCCATGCGGGTGGCGACAGGGAGTCTCCCCTCGTCCAGTTCGAGATGGACGAGATTGAGCAAGCCCTGACGATCGAGGCGGACACCATGTCCCAGAACTCGTGGCTTGATCTCGTCAAGACTCCCGCCAACAGGAAGAGGACACTGATCGCGATCATTGTGGGTATGGGTGCGCAGTGGAACGGCGTCAACATCATCTCTTACTATCTCTTCTTGGTAAGGAGCCCCGTCCCGTCCCGTACTGAACTGATAAGGGCTTTGAAAGATGTGTTCATCGGGGCTTACAAAGATTCTCTGAGCACAGGTTCTCCGCACCATCGGCATCACCGCACCAAAGGACCAGACTCTCATCAACGGTTGTCTTCAGATCTCCAACTGGCTTGCTGCCGTCTTCGTTGGCGCCATGTTGGTTGACCGTCTCGGCCGTCGCACCCTCTTCCTCATCTCCACCAGTGGCATGCTTTTCTCCTACATCATCTGGACTGCCCTCACCGGCACATTCGCGCGCACGCAGGACGCCGCGACCGGCAAGGTCGTCGTTGGCTTCGTCTTCATCACCTTCTTCTTCTACGCCATCGCCTGGTCCCCTCTTCTGCAGGCATACGTTGTCGAGATCTACCCTTACACCCTGCGGTCTCGTGGCATCTCCGTCATGTACTGCGCGACCTTCTTCGGTCTTGTTGTCGGCAACCAGGTCAACCCCATTGCCCTCGGCAACATTGGCTGGAAGTACTACATTGTGTTCTGCTGTATTCTCGCATCGCTCATCGTGATCATCTGGTTCTTGTTCCCCGAGACCAAGGGCCACAGTCTTGAGGAGATCAGGGAAGTATTCGAGGGCAAGGCCGACGAGAAGTTGGCAGACGTCGACGATAATACACCCGAGCAGAAGAAGGAGAAGGAGAAGGGCCATCAGACCAATCAAATTGAGATTGCGTAAACGGCTCGAGTAGTCTGTTCCGCTGAATGGCCGATGAAAAATATAGTACTTAATTTCACAGGCCAACGTGTCTGACTTCAACCTGCGTCCGAAAGCTCACGAGTGCCAAATCACCGCGAAACTCAACCATCTCTGTAGCGGATCTTCGTAAGCTCACCCAAAGCCCCCAATCCTTTAAGACGCCGCCTTCATGTAAATTGGATTGAATGGACCGGTGCCACTCATGAGATCCACCATAATCGGCGATCCAGATATCGACCCGATCCTGCTCAGCTCCCTGAGGCTATCGCCGACATCGTCGCTTGCCTTCTTCATCTCCCTCAAGATCATCACCAGCACGATGAGTATGCCCAAAAGAGAAGCGCTGCCGATGAGCTTAACAAGAATGTCCAACGAGAGGTAGAAGTTTGATGGTGTATAGCGAGGTTGCTTCGTTTGCTCCCTCGTTGGGGGTTTGTATGCCCAAGGCTGAGCGTTCGGAGCAGGTTTCGCCGCTGGATGAGATGGGGTTGAGGTATGCTGAGCCTCGTGTTGTGGAACAGACATGTTGAGTACGCTGGAGCCCCTTGGCTGTTGTGTCTAAACGATTGATCAGAGTTCCTGGGCTCTAAATGTAGAAAGAAAATCAGCAGAAATGCCAGTTGCTGCAAGAAACAAATGCGGCGGCTGCAAGCCTTTTCAAGTAAAAGTAAACGGGAGGGTTCGATCTTCCCCTTAGATTTCCCTACACCGCATCGACACAAAGCTGAACAAAAATAAGCAAAGCACTAAGCTATGCCAATCGCAGATCTGATTCTGCGCGTCGTGGATCGTGATATAGAGATGGTCCAATCGCTGTCCACGATAATCGAGAGCACGTCAGGGATGTTGGTTGCTGGTGTGCAGCCGTCAGCACGGCGCAATATTCGCTGCGGCTGAACAGCGTTAAGCAACATTGGTATATATGCCATTAATAGCCATAACAACAACATCCATGCTTTACAGCTCATGCAGTAA
This sequence comes from Sarocladium brachiariae, assembly GCA_008271525.1. NCBI lineage: Eukaryota > Fungi > Ascomycota > Sordariomycetes > Hypocreales > Sarocladiaceae > Sarocladium > Sarocladium brachiariae. The sequence goes on along the minus strand of RQPE01000017.1, from coordinate 228,806 downwards.
CCCGTAGCGGGTAAGGGCCCAAATTGCACGCGAGCCATCGAGCAAACACACACCCTGGCAAGGTTCTATTTGCCTTCAGAATTTCGAGGCGTTATCTTCACATTGGAGCTTGAGAATGTCCACAGTGGCAGGAGCCTGCCTCAACCGTCGCTGCGTCTAGCAATATTGGGCTCTGGGCAACACGTTCTTCGGCAGCTTGGAATAATGCGGAGGTAGTTACATGCATTCTGCGTCTCGGCCTTCGTCAGGCAGCATAAAAGAGGGCTGCATAGTAGAGAGAGGGCTGATGGAGAAGTAGCAAACTGTATTCGTCACCTCTCCTATCAAGCAAAACCGATCCGAAACCCAAAATGCCAGGTCATGTTGACTCGTCATATGAACGCCCTGCGCTTTGCGATGCGCTGCTGCTCCCACACGTGATAAATCTCTATCCGGCAAGCGCCGCGTGCTTGCTCCGAAGGTGAGTGCTTCCGACTCGGTGTTGTCGACAGCGTGCTCCTCCTACCCCCCTGCTATTTCCTGCTCATTTCATTTTCAACCGGAAAGACTTTGGATGAGGGAAACATTGTCGCCCTTGAGGAGGATCTGGCCTACAGGCTCATGTCAGCACTTTCGACGCGGTATGTTAGCTCGGAAGGCAAACGTACCCAGAGGTTTCCGCGTCTCCTTGTCATTTGTCTTCGTGATTTGTCGAACCTCAACCGCATCATCCAGAACCAGGTTCATGAACTCATCGAAACCCTAGACGACACTTAGCACCACTTAAAAGTAACGGTATGTAGTGGTGAACAAACCCTGATCTTGCCCTCGATCCTGATGGAGAGCTGCTCGTAGAGCCAAACACTCACTGTGGAATGCTGTGACATGTTAGCACTTCCGTCCAGAAACAGTATGTCTACATGCGACACGTGTACACGTATTCCCCAGCCCCCTCTGGTCCCTCAACAAGAACCCTATCCGTCAGTGTCACCAAAGCCCAAGCTGGCCGTGACTTGGTACCGATCCGATGAAGGTATTCTCAAGCGACGCCGGGTTCGAGGTGCCAGAAATTCGAGAGAGAGAGGATACTTGTGAAGGGTCGCGACCGGCGGGGTGTAATTCGGTAGAAACTCACTGATTGCAGAAGCTTGAAGATGAAGTTGCTGTCCACAATACGTTAGCAAATGGCACTGAGCTGGTGGTGCAGTGGAAGGCCTTTCAAGGTCATACATAGGAGGCAGAAGAACACGGCGACCGCCGCCACCTTGACGACCGGACATGACTGCGAATTGGGGGTGCTGGTGAGAAGTCGTGATTGACCAGGTATTTCTTGTCGCGTTCAGACGCCTCCTACTGATGGTGGGATGTGCTGTGATAGTTCGAGCTCCCACCGCACTTTTCGAGGTACGGATCAACAATGTTCCGATTCCTCCCACTTAATTAGTCGTTTACTCCCTTTGGAATCCAACATGCAATTCTTCCAACATAATGGATGATTCTGGTTGACGACTTCGATCTAGAGAGAGATCTTCGTTTTAAACACGGCTTTTTGGCTATTTTCGGCGTTCACTTCAGGACAAGAACTCGAGCTTTTTTGGTGCCAATGATAAACATGCTGTGATCAAGCTCAGACTGGAGACGTGCGACCCAGACTTTTGACCAGTGTACCCCAATAGGTACCTGTGCTTCTCTGCCATAACGTCAGCAAGCCTATAACCGGCGGTTGGCAAGGCTCTCACTTCAATGAGACTAGCAACTCCTATTGCTAGAAAGAGGGTCGGCTCACTGTTTTTGGAAGCTCAATAGCTGTTATAGGCACACATGTGCTCTCGGCAATGCGAGCATGCTCGTCCGCAGCCTGTTGTTCCGTGTTCACTGCACTTCTTGTGTGACAGATATGATGACGACTTATGGCCACAAGGGGCCGCGCAGCTTTGACGCTATGACTGATGGATCGAGAAATGATTCATGATTCGGGGTGCATTTCGTTGGTATTTTAACCCACGCGCGAGAGGTGGCGGACAACACGTTAAGTACTGCATGATCTGTCGGCGTTACTTCCTGTGGTGAGTGAATTGGAAGAAGTTTGTGAACAATGGAAGCCTGACGTACAGGAATGAACCGCCGTGTCGCCGGGCATGCTAGGCACGGGCGACTTATGAAGTAACGAGGGGACAGCATGAGTAACGAAGTGTCGAGTTGCTGCGGCAAATGATGTTAAGGATACATCGGAAATGTACCCTACTGCCACTCCTGGCACTAAGGTACGGCGGGCTATGTACTTCACTGACCATATTGGCACCAGCAGTACCTAAAAGGAGGTTTACAATGTTACCAGCATGCCAGATATGGCATATAGATACGTGATCATGGATGCAACCCTTGGTTTCTTTAGCTGCCGCGTCCTTGGTTAGTAGCCTCTGTGGTTGGGTCGCAACACCACAGCTAGGATCATGCACGCATGTGCGGACGACTCGCGTCGGAGCCGCCAAATGAGACGCGATGCAAAAAGGGCCGCCCGTCCAAGAAGAAGACGTTCATTCTCGGTGACAAGCCTCCTCTCCAAAGTCGGAAGGCATCTTTCCTGGCATCTGCGACATTGCCTCACGCACGACTGCTGAAACGAAATTACTATTTTTAAACTCAAATTATTGCTCAGGGTCCTTTCAACAGTAGCCGGGCGCACAAATTTCAGATTGGATTGCCCGCATTGACGTAGCTTTACTCATTTCGGGGGTTGATTCAGCTCACTCCTTTGGTCGTGGCGAGCCGTCATCGCGGCCCCGTGGATTGATCACCTCTGATACGGTCGATCGGCATGGACCCGAATAACCCCGACAATCTATTGTTGTTGGACGACGAACTTGAGGATACGGAATCAAATTCTTGGCTGATCAATGTTGATCAGGATCAGGACGTCGCTCAGGTCTTTGGGGGTGCTTGGGGTGCTGGGTGGGTGATCCTGGATCCTGGTCAATCAATACATGGCGGTTTTCGTGTAACTGACATTGCACCCAATACATAGCACAGGATCACCTATCATTGCTCGTCCCTGGGTCGGGAATGCGGCCAGTCGCCCTGATTTGGACAGCTTGGTGCAAGCTGGCATCTCGTACGGGAGGCCAAGCTTTGGCAATATAGGCGTCACGGGAGCGTATGAGCCTTTGGGCCATTTTATAGGAGACCAGTCAACCTTTCCGGACTGGCTGGTCAACGGAGACACCGAGTTTGAGACACTGACTCAAGCTGGCGTACGCACAGTCGCTATGCAAGACGTCAACCCTGACAAACTGGGCAGAGAGATTGACAAATCCAGCTCCAAGAGATCAACGACCCCTCCCAAGAACAAAAGGGGTCACAAAAAGGGCACGGCTACGGGGCATAGCTCTCGCAATCTCTCCAATCACGATGCCACTGCAGAGCTCCATCTCCAGAGGCTTGGTCCAGGATTGACCAAAGTGAAAAGTCCTGTTGCTGTTCGCCTACCCACAAGCGACGTGCCTGTCGCAAGCCCGACACGGAACGAGCTCATCCCCTCAACGGACCAATATCGGCGCTCGTCTATTGGCTGTAGGTATCGACCCCAAAGCTCTCATAACACAGAGACCATCATGACTCCTGCTTCGTCAACCAGCAGCGAGTCGGGTCACCGTCTTTACTCCAGGCCTTCCATACCGTCTACCCCACCTACATCTATCCCCAGTCTCCTTGAGGCACCATTGAGCAATCACTCTGCCAACGCATCTGACGCCCAGAAGACAGAGAGTGCCAGAGTCTCTAGCGGAGGAAGCATTCAGGGCTTTCGCTATGCCTGTCCTATGGACAGAGGTAATGATGCAAGCTTTGGCAGACAGAGGTGCAACGGCGAGCATGGCAACGGCTTCAAGGACATGGGCCGGGTCAGGTATGTTCGCAGCCAGAAACTCTGCACTTTTGAACATCTTTATCTAACCTGACGCCCCAGAGACCATTTGTACAGGGCTCACATCAGTGTGTCAGAAGTCTGCGATGTTCCTCAGTGCCCTGAGGGTGGCCAGGCATGGAGGGCGGTTCTCAAAGGGAAAGATAAAGCCGAGAGCAGGAAGCTGAAAAATGAATGTCCACACACCAGCCTTGATGCGCGGGACTACATACCGAAGGGGAAGCTGGATGGAATCTTCGCAGAAGCAGGCAGCAGAAAGAACGAAGAGCGATGGAGATATCTGCACCGGAGAATTAATGACCTGCAGGATGGAGCTCCAACTCCCAATCCATGTAAGTCTAAACCCTCCATTCAATCTCCAAAGAAAACACGCTACATTGGATTCCAAGCTAATCGCATGCACGTCATAGTCATAGTCACACAAGCGCGATCCACCTCTTCTATAGCCCAGATGCAACCAAATACCTTGGCCATTGACGATATCCAGAACGATGCTCTCGAGCAACACGATGACCAGGTTCAGAAGAAAATGAGGGAGAACCTGGGGGCTGTGTTAGGAGACGACAGCACCCGCGACATGGTCATGGGTCTGCTGGAAAAGTCGCAAAAGCAAACAAGAGAGGAGAGGCGAGCTTTATGAAGCGAGGAAGGTACTGAATGATAGCATTGAAGAGAGTCCTAGCCGGCTGGGTTATCCTCGACACCATGATGAGAATGACGGTCGGACAGTGCAGGGATGCTAGGAATTACGGGACAAAGTCTGTCATTATGATACCCAATTCCTTTCTTTTTCTCCAATCTCCAACAGAGAGACGCGAAATTTATCCCAATACTTGGTTGAGGAAGACGGCCTCAACTTATAAATTACACCACCTGGAGAAGAGCAGCAGTGATGAAAGTCATTCATTTCATTCACTTACACGCGTCGCCGAGATCGGGCTGCCTGACGTAGCTTTGGATACAACACCCAGGTTCCACTTTTCGGCTTCTGCAGCGAACCCGCCCGCTCTCGGTTGACGTGCGATATGCACCGAAAACTTTTCCCCATCATGAGGAAGAGCTAATTAGCTTTCATTCGGCCGGGGTTTCTCCTCTTGAGCTTTGACGACGGTTGCTCCCCCTCTTCGGATCTCACCTTGCCGCTTTCTTGAGAGTCTTCGACGGCATTGAAGATCCTCTTCCTGCTCCCACTCTCTCTCTCGCCGACTGATTGCCCTGCCGATAGATAGAGCCTTCGAAAGCTCACCCTTATCGCGAGACAGTAGCTGAACCTCGACTCAGGCATTTCGTTCGATATATCAATTCGAATTAAAGGATTTGGGGCTTCTTACGATCTCGAAAAGGGAACTCCCTCCTGCCTTCGACCTCTCAGGCGTGTACGAAACTGCTCAACTTCTCTTCCGACCTCTCAATTTGACTGCTTCCCGCCTTTCACGTGCCAGTAGAGTACTTAGATCTGCCAGATTCCTCCAGTTTCTCGAATACCGCTCCAATGGTCAGAAATATCGTCTTACTGGGAGGAAACTCTCACCCTGGATTGGTCGACGACATCGCGAACACCCTTGGAGTTTCTCCGTCAAGCAAGCTCTTGACCAAGTTCTGTGGCGGAGAGACGAGGTGTGAAATCAAGGACTCGGTGCGAGGCAAAGATGTCTACATCGTCCAATCCGGCTCTGCATCCATCAACGATGACCTCATCGAGCTGTGTATTATGATTTCGGCCTGCAAGACCGGCTCGGCGAAGCGAGTCACAGCCATCATGCCACTGTTTCCCTACTCTCGTCAACCCGATCGACCTTACAACAAGGCTGGAGCTCCGCTGTCGCAGCCGATCAGCAACAGGAGCTCTGGGCGCAAGGACTACACATTCGAGAGCGTTCCGTCTACACCGAGGCCCGGCGGCCCACGAAGCACCGGCCTCCAAAACGGCGTCAATGATCTGGCTGACAAACTAGCTAAGACTTTGGCTACCGATCGGTTGGCCAAGGGACCGAATGCGGAGCCTCAGACGCCGGTACGATCTGATACCATATCCAGCATTGGCTCCGGGCACAGCCGCACCAACAACGGTTCTTCCACACATGATGGCCCTACCAGCCACGACGAGTTCCAGCCGAAACCAGGCCATTCCAAGTTCGTGGCACAAGCTGGGCAATTGGTCGCCGACCTTTTGACTTGTGCTGGAGCTGATCACGTATGTTGCATGATCGCCCCAAGGAGAGGAAAGCTTTTACTGACTTTTGAATTCGCAAACAGGTCATCACCATGGATCTCCACGACCCCCAATACCAAGGCTTCTTCGACATTCCGGTTGACAACCTTTACGGTCGGGGCCTGTTGCAAAGCTACATCCAGAAGCACATCCCTGACTACAAGGAAGCTGTGATTGTGTCTCCAGATGCTGGTGGTGCCAAACGAGCCACGGCGATTTGCGACAGTTTGGGAATGGACCTTGCTCTCATCCACAAGGTAAGGCATCCAAGCCACTTTCGAGGACGCTCAGGCTTTATCTTTTTTTTCTTGAGTCAACTAACTTTCCAATTCCACCTTTTCTAGGAGCGACGCCCTACAAAGTTCAGCGAAAATAAGAACGCCAGCATGATGCTCGTCGGCGACATCTCCAACCGCGTCTGCATCCTGGTGGACGACCTGGTGGATACTGGCAACACCATCACGCGGGCAGCCAAGCTCCTGAAGAAAGAGGGTGCTCTCGCCATCTACGCCCTCATCACGCACGGTGCGTTCAGCGGAGATGCTATACCGCGCATCAACGCCTCGGCTATCGACAAGATCGTCGTCACCGACAGCGTGCCCCAGGATGAGAACCTGCGGCAATGTCCTAAGCTCGACGTTCTCAAGGTCGGGGCTGTGTTCTCAGAAGCGATTCGCAGGGTTCACCATGGAGAATCCTTGTCGATTCTTTTCCAGCATGCGTAGGAAGTGCTAATCAGTCATCGAGGAAATCTGCAAACGAGGGGCGCATGGTCTTTATCTCTGATTCCTTTCCTTTCTTTCTTTCTTTTTTTGGGTTCTGGGACGGGTTTTCGGGTGTAGGAAAGCATGAGCAGAAGCTCATTTACTCAACAGTCATCATCATATTCTAACCCTCTACAACAGAAGGGTTCTGGCATTTTTTGGATACATCAGTGCATCATCAAGCTCTGCATAGCACAGCGGTAGATCGAGACGCCGTTGCTTACCCTCACTGTGTGTTGTGATTCTTTTCTTTTGACTGTTTGACTCATGCCCGCAGATATGCTCCTCCTGGTCTGTTTCATAATGCCTTGACAAAGGACGATTTTAGCTTCATTAGTATGCGGGGCCCTGTCATGATAAGCCAACAATTGATCGTGGAGATCTGATGACTGAACATTGTTATAAAACACTCACACCATTGGGCCTGGCCTTGACCCTGCACCTCTTCGTACCTTTCTTTGCGCTTGAAAGCCAGTCTTCCTGGGGGTATTCAACAAGGCCAGCGATACCGTATCAGCTCTAGAGTTCTGGCCTAGTCTTGAAGAGAACGCCTGGGTCATCTCCTGAAAACGATGTAAGCACAAAGGTCAATGTTGTTCGAAATCCAGGCATTTACCAAGTCCAACTCACCTACCCTCTCCCTACCAAAGGCTGGAGCGTGCCATCTGTAGGTATATGTTTGCATACATTGCAGACAATGTCGTTTTATAATGGAGGAACATGAATGGAGAAATTCTTTTAGGCACAGCTACATCTGAGGAATACCTCGCTATATTTGCCACCACCTCACCGCATTTTGTCGCCTAATCTTCTTCGTTGAGGCTAACCGCTGGCTCATATGGCATAAACGGACAACTAAACCTACTGCGACAACAGCACACCTGCGGGTCACCAACCCCACCACAGTCTCCGTCGGTGCCCAGCGCACAACGCGGTTCAGGCGTCATAGAGCAGTTGACCACCAGAGACGGAGTCCTAAGACGTGAGCCTTGAAATGGCCTCCCTTCACACCTGGTCTTGCTTTAGTCAGTCAGAAGGACGGCCGCAGAGACTAATACGAAAGAACCTACCATGAAGCGAACAAGCCTTCCTGGCTTGCCACGGGAGTTCATCGAGGATGGCTACAGCCTTGTTGCTGAAGACCCTGAGGACATGGTGAGCTGCTGTGCCCCTCCATTTGCCCCTCCAGCTCTTTAGGCCCCGCCATCGTCATTGAGAATGGCTTCACGACGTACAGGAGAGGGCTTTTGGAGTTGCTGACAACGAGACAGTGGCATGCCTACAACCTCATCGCGGTCGGCGATTTCGTCTACGCGCACGCTGTTCGAAAAGTAGCAGCGCCTACGGCCGACGCTGCCATCAAAGGCAGTGGTTCTTCAGAGCGAAAACATACGAACCTTTGCATCCACGTCAAGTCCACCTTCTTCGATCCTGTCATCTCCTCCCTTCGTGTCTCCGGTATCGTCTCCTCCGAAAACGAAGTCGTATCCCTCGGCGTTCATCACACACTCGACTTGGAAGTCAACCGGCCGTTCGCCCTCCGCAAACCTGAAGGGTGGGACTCGGTCGCACAGGCTACGTTACAGCAGGCGCTGTCCGACGACAAGAATGGAGCAGTGGCCGCCGTGGTCATGCAGGAGGGCCTGGCCAACATCTGCCTGATCACGCAGTTCAGGACGGTGTTGAAGGTCAGGATCGAGAGTGTTGTGCCGAAGAAGAGGGATGGATCCGCAGATCAGAAACAAGGCATGAAGAAGTTCTTCGAGAAGACCTTGACGTCGCTTACCAGGGCGATTGACTTCAAGAAGCCCAGACCTCTTCTCCTGGCGAGTCCAGGCTTTGTGGCCACGGACTTCAAGAAATACATCGAGACGAAGGGTCGGGAGGAGGTTGACAAGGTGCTGATGGAGGTGGCGAGAGTCGCGACGGTTGTGCATGCAAACTCAGGGCATCTGCACAGTCTTAATGAAATTCTCAAAAGTCCTGAGGTGCTGTCTCAGATGAAAGACATGAAGTTTGCAAAGGAAGCACAGTACATTGACAATTTCTTCGAGCTACTCAAGAAGGACGACGGCACAGCCTGGTACGGTACGGTCGCCGTTGAGAAGGCTGTCGCAGACGGCGCGGTGGGACCGGGCGGTGGCGTCCTACTGCTGAACAATTCACTCTTCAGGAGCGAGGACCTGGCGGTGAGGAAGAGATACGTCGCGTTGGTGGACAAGGTGCAGAAAGACGGAGGAGAGGCGAGGATCTTGAGTAGTGACCATGAAAGTGGGCAGAGGTTGAAGATGATGGGCGACATCGCGGCGATATTGAATTACCCTATGCATGACCTGGACGAAGAGGAGGCTGAGGAGGAGCCGAATGGTGCAGAGGCAAACCAGATGCAGAGACATAGGGACGGAGAGCTGGACGTGGACATGCTTCAGAGTGTCATCTGAGAATGGTCTACCTGCGATGGCCTTATTCGTTTTTCAATGTCATTCAAACAGCGTATTAGAAAGAGACGGCATGAATGAATGAGATGAAGAGACACGGGGGTTGACTTGATCAACCCCTAAAGATTCTGTTATCAGATCATCAAGTACGTTTGACAAGCCACGGTAAATCATCAGCTACCTTACTGGTAGCTTCCGAGTGCTTGCACAGTACAAGGGCTTGTTGTCTCGATCCACCTGGCTTTCAACACGTTGACGGTCTTCCATGACAGAAGTCGTCCCAGTGCCGTAATCTGCCGGAAAGTAATGATTACGCCAAGCTCCCTGAATATGCTGTATTCCCAGACATGTCAATTGCGGCCGGCAGAGTTCTTCGCAATTATCGCGTCTTTGCTAACATCGGATTTACGACTCTAAAGCCGACAGTAGCATCTAACATGGAAGGTTCCGCGGCGGTCGACACATTCGAGTCATCTATCGGATGGCCCGGGGTTATCACCGATTCCTCGCGAGACTGTATCATAGACAAGGCGATCAGGCTGCCTACTACTGTCGAAGTGCTCATTCGAAGTGGGTAAATCACAAATGGTTAAGAGCCGACAGGGGTACCTAGCCTAAGTGCATGGAGACGGTACATCAGCCATAGCGTCATCAGAAGCGACTATAAATGGTGCATCGGGGAGAGCATCCCGAACCTCTCTTTCCTCTGCCTCCCAAAGTCACACTTGGCATAGATCATCCAAAATCTACAGGCACTGCACAAGTAATATATCTCACGCAACATGGCTCAGAAGTTGAACATTCGGTCCACAATCAAGCTCAACTCGGGCTATGAGATTCCCAGGCTCGGCTTTGGAGTGAGTGATACCCTATAGCAAAACTGCGTCTGAAAAGGCCACACCCAATAGCTAACTGACACTGTCCGCAGGTCTACCAGATGTAAGGCATTAACTGTTCAACGGGTTTCTGATACCAGAGATGACAAATTTCTAACAATCGTCAACATAGCCCCGCCGATCAGACCGTGGCGTCAGTCAAGGAGGCGCTTAAGCAGGGCTACATCCACGTAAGGATACCCAAATTCTAGTGTTCTACGTGGCAACACTGACGTGGGAACAAGATTGATACTGCGTCTGCATACTACAACCAGGGCCAATGCGCGACTGCGCTGAGAGAAGCCGGTGTCAAACGGGAGGATGTTTTCTTTACCACAAAGGTCTTCACCAGGCAGAAGCCTCTCGGATACCAGAACACAGTCGACAGCCTTGAAGCTGCGCTCGAGCAAACAAAGCTTGACTACTTGGACTTGGTACTCATTCATTGTCCTTACGGCGGTAGTGAGGCTCGCAAGGGCTCTTGGAAGGCACTCGTTGAGTATGTCGAGAAGGGCAAGGTGAGGTCTCTCGGTGTCTCGAACTATGGCGTTCATCACCTCGATGAGCTGGAGAAGCACATCAAGGAACTGGAAGAGGAGCGTGGAGGAAAGGGCAAAGGCGGTGTCATCTCCGTTGGCCAGTGGGAGATCCACCCGTGGCTTGCCCGTCCTGACATCGTGAAGTGGTGCAACGACAGGAACATTGCCGTTGAGGCGTACTGTCCCATCGTGCGCGGTCAGAAGTTCGATGATCCAACCGTGAAGAGCCTGGCGGAGAAGTATGGCAAGACGCCCGCGCAGATCCTTCTGAGGTGGAGTCTGCAGAAAGGACTGGTGCCGCTGGTGAAGAGTGTGACACCCAAGAGAATTGAGGAGAACAGGGACATTTACGACTTTGAACTGGAGGATGGTGATGTGAAGGCTTTGACGACGGAGGACTACTCGCCGTGTGCTTGGGATCCCACTAAGGAGGGTTTGTGAAAGGATACACCAAGCCCATACTGCAATCGGTCGAGTCGTGATACATGTCAGGAACAATGAAATTCGCTCGGAGGACACTGCCCTTAAATGATGACTGTCCAGCGTAATACAAGCCTCAATGCAAACCGGCTTGGAGTTGAGGGAGCGGGTCACGTGATAGCGCACCTTGGACGCGTTGTGTGTGTCCAGGCAGCATCACCAACAATGCCCCACCATCACGATCAACTACACGCAACGACGTCTTCGCCCCGATTAGCATATATGTCCTGATGGCTATGGGTGGTTCAGTGCCTTGCCGCATAAAGTCGCGATCCCCAAATCAGTCTTAACAGGATGCCCGTCCAGAAGACATTTACGATTGTACCGACGACTGCCCGCGATGCCTCGCCTACACCCGCTGCCGCCTTCGCGCACGGGCGCATGACGTCCAAACAAGTCAAGGAAGCCTACAAGGCAGCCACCAAAACCCCGCGAATGTCACGGGCGGAAAGGATCAAGTGGGAGAGAGAAGAGCAACAGCGCATCAGGAAGGAGATGGAAAGGGAGAAGGCCGCTGCGAAGGCGAAGTTGTTGAGAGACAAGAAGAAGGAGAAGGAGAAGGCGGAGATGGAGGTGAAAAGGCGGGAAGGGAGACCACTCGTCAATGTGCGGCCGAGCCAGGATACGATTGCAAGGTTCGTGAGGGGACAAGGGATCCGAGCCCAGAGAAACTATGGGCAAAATTCCGTCAAATGCACTTCTCCAGCTCAACCGACTCAACCAGCTCAACCAGTTCAAGCAGCGCAACCAACGTCGGCAGTGACCGCCTTGCCGTTACTGCTGGACTCAGTTATACAAACCAGAGAGGATCTCGATGCAATTGTCGAGTGCGAAGAAGTGGATGAGGAGACAAGCCTTGCTGAAGGTGCACCAGAGGCGGAAGGTCGCATGGAGGAAAAGACCATAATGCCTGGGCCATCAGAGGAGCCAAAAAGCTGCACAACCACTCTCGTCGACTCGATTCTGAAGGATGACCTACCCTCCGACCTCCTTCAAAGTTTCCAGTCATCTATATCGCAGCAGGAGATCTCAAGGGTGGAACCTAAACAAACTCTCGAGGATGAAACTCTGGCTGCTGTCCTTGATTGCGACCTTGACACAGACTTTTCGCAGGAAGCTTTCTCTGGCACTTCATTGCGCGAACCGCCTCGGACCCTGGAAGAGTTGCCAAGAGATGACCTCGACCAACTGGATGCACTACTCGATGACGATCTTGAACTGGATGGCTTAGATGTGTCAACTGGTTTCGTCTCTAAAAACGGACGTGGGATCAGTTTCACAAGTCACCACACACGCTCACAGGAAATGCTCGGAACAAAGGAAAGCTTGCTTGCCGGACAAAAGTCTTCATCCAAGAACCCTCCCGTGCAACCACAATCTGAAGGCCAATGCAACGCTCGAAGTGCTACCGAGACAACAATGCAACCGCCGCCAGTACCCAGAAAAGCAGACTTGCCAAGCCCACCAACTGTCACGCAGCAGTTGCCGCTCAGCACACAGGCCATCATGCTCAACCTCGATGAATTCTTCCCTTCAGCCTCTCAGCAAGCTCGAGAACTAGACGACGATTTTGGCTCCTTCCTCACTTCGAGACAGGTCATGCCACCGCCTCCCGCGCCGCCGCTCTCCCTGAAAACCGAGACCCCGAGTTGTGCGACACCGCAACGGTCTACGGTTACAACACCGAAGCAAGTCCACGATTACAAGGGGGAGGGTATGCGTGCCTCTGGGCAGAGAACACCTCAACAGCCGAGTCCTTCGCCAAAGAGGTGGTTCACTTCTTCCGGGTCCAGGGAGTTGGAGAGTCTGATGCTGCAGAGAAGTAGACGTACAGCAGCCCTGGAGGAGATTCGACACAGGGAAAGAAGTAGGGCGGTCGAATGGCCTGCAGCTGCAACTGATGACCCCATTCGGCCTGAATCTTCTTTCCACTCCCCAACCGGCAGTCTGGAAAAGTCATCAAAGCCTCACAAGAGGGGGTTACCTACCAGTTCCCAAGGAAGGGCTGAGGAACCGCCTATGAAGAAGAAATGTTTCTTAGGGGATGAGGAAGATAAGGAAAATGTGCCGCCGCCGGCATCGCAGGAGACAGATTATGGAGGGGGTTGGGCCGATGACTTTGAATTATAATCCTGAGAGAAGGGGGTTAGCAAAATTCAGGGGGTTGAAGATTCGCATTGGTTTTGCTCTGTCCGCGTTAATTCTTGGTTTTACTTTTTCTGGAATCCGGTCAGCGTCGGCGTTGGAGAAACGACCTCCGTCTAAGATATGCAGCTTGAGGAGTTAACGTCACATCATGAATCGAGGGAAATGGGATTCGATGATCCGAGAAGAAAGAATGCACAGACTGTTTGGATTGCTCCCCCCCTTGCTGCCGCCCTCCTTCCCCTTACGCCTGGCGTTGATGCTTTCACGGTCGGTCTTCCTTGGACAAAGGAACATGAAAAAAAGAAAATGCAAATATGGATATATCGTGCTTCCGTGCGCCGGGTGAGATGCTCCATTTGTCCGCCCCCTTACCGTTCCAAACAGCCAAAAGCCCCCCTACACCCTTTGCCCTTGCGGGCTCCTTGAGAATAAAGAGGGAGAGGAACAAAAAAGAAAACCCAAGAACCATGATATACCCTCGCTAGCCTGAACCGAACAGCATAAAGAATCATTCCATACATCATCACAACAGCCAGTGAGAAAATAGGACCCCCCCAACGGCCGCCTCTCAAGTTCATCATTGCTCGGTTGGGGGTCGTCATCGTCCTCACGCAGGGGGGGGGGGGGGGGGAGTTTAAAGAAAGATTCCGACCCATTCACCCTTTTGGGCGACTTTCGTTTCACATCCGTCGACGGCGCAGCGCATCTCTTGGAATGCTTGGAGTCCTGTCTTGTTATTGGGAAGGAGAAACCCTACGCCTAGGGGGTTTTGTTTTGACGGTTTGCGGTTTTCAAAACAGTCGGCGCAGTAGACCTGCGTGTGAGGAACGTCAGTACGGTGACATGATGAGAATGGTACCAAGGGGAAAGAGAGTTTTGCACAGGGAGGGCTAAAAAGAGAAAAGCAGAACAACTTACATGGCCACACTTCTTGAGAGCCCAGAAGTGGTGTTCCCCTGGCGCTCGTTTCCGTTTCCGACTTGCTGCGGTCGAGCTCGTGTTTGATGGTTTCTGTGCTGCTACTTCTGCGGGATCGTAGGCTAGCTCTTCGTCGCATGCCGGGCAGACGGCGATGGTCTCCTCGTCCCCTTTATCGTTCTCCGCGTGCGTATCCCGTGTATATCCTTGGCGTGCTGGGGGGACGGCTTCCATTGCCGGCTGTGGGGTGTCTTCTCTTGGTGCGAAGGCGTTTCTTGTGACATCGAGCGTTGGTGGATGAAAGGCTCTTGCGAGAGCCGGGAAGCTTCCCGTTATGAAGCCATGGTAATGCCGAAGACTGTTCTGCACGAAGTCCCCAACCGTCCCGACCGTGGTAACTAGTTCGACGATCTCGTCGTTCGCCTGGCGTTGCGGACGGCCAGCGGCGGTGGAATGTGCATGGTGGTGGTGGTGGTGATGGTGGTGGCGAGGGTGGAATGGAGGTATTCGAGGTGGTGCGCCAGATGTGTGCCGGGATGGTCTTGGTAGATGGAAAGGACGAGTATCTTCGGGGGTGTCTTGGGTCAAGTCTATTATACTGTGACGACCGCCCATCAAAGTGCTGTCGCTCCGTGTGAGCATCGGTGGTGAGATCCTGGTGGAATTCGTTCGGCGAGGATGTCTGCTCCCGTCCGGACGGCGTGGTCTACTGGAGCCGAGTCCAACTTCTGGCCAAGGCAGGGTTGTTCTCGACGATGATGGCGATGCTGTGCCACCGGGGAGTTGTCTTGGTTCAACAGGTGAGTCCGGCTCTTCTGTCAGGTCAATCACGGCTGTCGCTCGTGGTCGTGTATTTATCTGAGGTGGAGGAGGTGGAGGAGCGGCTCGTCTGTGGCGTAAGCGCTCGGCTCGTGAAGCACGTTGCTCAGCAGTCAGAGGTTCGTTCAGTAGGAAGTTGATGGACCGTCGGTCGATGGGAGGAGAGTCCGGTAGAACAATAGGATCATTATCTCCGCCCACGCCGTTTGAGTTCGTAGAGGTTGCCATGGTGGTGGTGGTGTTGCTTGTTGCCTGCGTGTTGTGAATAAGCAACGACGGAGGAGAGGGAGAGAGAGGGAGGATTTTGGTCGTTTTCAAGAAGAGTCGGCGATGGAGCGATAATAGTTCGGAGAATCATGCAAAGCGTCGAAACCGTCGCTAAGGTAGAAGAGGAGAAAAAGCGCAAGGGCTGAACTTCGTTGAGGTCAAGAACGGTGCAGAGGCTGCTCGGTTACCCGCTGGGGGGCCAAAGAGATGCCGCATGCCACCAGCAACTCGGTTTTTGTGTCGGACAGCAATTGAGATCTTTCGAGACGATTGGTACCGATAGCGTCGCTGGGTTCGTCAAAGATAATATATGTGTCCAAGCGATTGTTTTCTTCCAGGCCGAGGGCTACGCAAAATCAGAGGGGGGATTTAGAGTTGAGTCGTCGGAGTTACGTGATGTCGGGTGGTGGTGGTGGTGAGGTGCGTGACTGATTCGGTGGTGGAAGCACCAAAGCGCCACTCGCCAAACTTGAGTTAGTCAGCTGGATTTCACATTTCTCACACTTCATTCAGGTAAAGCCACGGCAGTCTACCCTTTCTTTCATCAACATCAAACTACATATGTAAGATGGGCACGATTAAGTCATTGGGGCTATTATTTCTCAGAGCTTTACGTCAACACAGGCAGCCACCACGATGAAGGGATGGCGTGGCCTGGATGGTCTCTAGCTGCTGCTTGCTATCTTGCTAATTGTGCTTGGTACCCAAAAGTCACGGTTCTCCACCAGATCGGAATTTCGACTTGAGTACCCGCCTGGCCTGGTCGTACGCCTCATTCAGATCGAGTCTGTCTCGTAGTACGGATCGTTGGGTGAATACGGGAGTTTTCGAACGACAACATCACCCTTGTAGTTCCACAGATCGACCGAGATTGGCTCGTACTCGACCGCACACGTCTCATCGGAAGCCCCAAACGATATGATGTCCGACACGACGCCCTTGTCGTAGTTCACGCGGACCATGTTGACTGTCTCAGCATTGACGGCGCCCTCGAAGTAGTTGCTCGGCATCAGCTGAATGCCCGAGTGGGCTGTGGTGAAGACGGTATTGGGCAAGTCACCCTGAAGGTCCAGTCAGTTCAAGTTTCCAGAGACGTCGGGACAGTATTCATTTTGGGACGGGACACCTTACCGTGTGAGGAACGTGGTGCATACCGAGGTTGACCCAGAGAACAAGATCAGTCTGTTTCGACATTAGCATCGTCTCGTTGGACTGCCGGGGGACCGGGTTTAAAGCGACAACACTGACCTGATTCAGACTCTCGCCATCGAAGAATTTGCTAAAGTCGACGGGAGGGTTCTCTGTATCCTGGTTATTGAAGGCATGCGTTCCCCTGGGCTCGGAGTCTTTGCGCACGGAAACCATAATGTCATGCTCCGCCCAATGAGCAGAGTTCTTGAGGATCGACGAGTTCTTGACAGCCAGGTGAGCGGCGCCTGTATACGGCAGCACTCGGTATCCGCGGTACTCGCCGTACTTGTTCTTCTCCTCCTGGTTGACAACGAAGATTTGCTGCTGGTTGTTCTCCTTCCAGTTGAACTGGCCCTGGTCCTCGTTTTCGAGGAACGAGCGCTCGAGCTTCATCGTGTTGAAGACCTTGCCCTTGGACCAGGGGTACGTCGTGGTCGTGGCCACTTGGTTCATGAACTGGACAGTATTGTCCGTGCCGAGGACGTCGAGGTCGACCTTGTAGAGGAGGACATGGTCATGCATGGAGCCTGACAGGGCATCGTGGATGTGGAAACCATAGTCCTCGTTCTTGGCATAGTACGCTGACTGGATGTATCCTGACGCGCGAACCTCGATGGCCAGCGAGCCGTCCATGAAGAAGGTATAACTGAACATGTAGTCGTAATTGCCAACAGTGGACACGGATCTGACGGTGAAGTAGATGTTCTTGGTGGCCGAGACGTAGGCGGAAGACGAGTGGCGAGCCATGGGGTAGTCGGCGTCGCCCTCGAAGAGGCAAATACTGTTGAGATGGGTGTGGGTTGTCTCGTCGACGTAAAACGACGAATTGAGGTAGGTCGCGTATGCCGGGCAGTCGTAGCCCTTGAGCAGTTCGAAGGCGAACGGGCCGAAGCCGTAATACGTATCGAGGTACGCTACGTGAGACTGCACCGGATCACTACCTGCAAAATTACGAGGAGAGTCAGCTTTCATCCACAGTCGCTCCAGCTCTGCCCGGAGAGCGAAGGGGTTTCTTCTCACCAGCATAGTGAGCGAGGGCTTCCATGAGACCGAGCTCATAGACGATCCTCTGGCCCTTGTACCGGATGTCGAACAGCGACATGCCGCTGTCCCTCTGGAAGCCGACGTAGAAGCTCCATCCCATCCACTCGACATACTTGCTCTGGGGATCAACGTGGTACCTGGCACCACCGGGTGCAACCATGATGGGCGGAGCCGTAGTATCCAACGGAGGAATCGTCCCTTGCTGGTCAGTCTGCGCCCAGGGGCCCTCCATGTTTCCGGGCAACTTCTCAACCTTGCCGCTCCAGTAAGCGTCGCGGAACTCCTCCGTGGTCTCGTAGAACACACCGTTATAGTACCAGCCTTCGACAGTCCACTTGGAGGGATCGCGGCCCGTCACGTCGGACATGAAGAACAGCCCCATCGGCAGCAGGGTCATGTCCTCGAAGACATCCGACGGCATGCCCCAGAAGGTATCCCAGCGCTTGATGCGCCCTTCGTCCTGGTAGTAAGGGTCGATACCCCAGACTGCCAGGGTGTCGTTGTCGAGGCCAAGAGCACTGGCGTTCCACAGGTCCATCGTGATGTCCGCAACGGAGGTGCTCACCTCGGTGACCCAGTTGCGGTAGGCCTCGCTGTCTGCTTCAAGGCTGCGCACCTTGCCCTCGGTCTTGCGGGTGAGGGTGTATTCCAGGGGACTCCATGTTGTCGTCCCGTTCACGACAGGGATAGGACCGACGAGGATATCCTGGATATAAGGCTCCTCGGAGGCCTTGTGTTCGATGACGGCGCGGGCGTAGCGGATAGGCTCGGCAGCGGAGCCATCCATGTAAGCCAGCGCATCCGTCTTGTTGGGATGCTGCAGCTCTACAAGGAGACTTGGATCGAATTTGTTAGTGTGCTCGTCTCAAGTAATCTCATCAGACTTCTGAATTGGTCGGTGGTCTTACAGCGTGTTATCCCAGCTACCAGCATCCTCCATCTTGGTCAAGTTCAGCTCAGGCTGCGCAAACAGCCATTGCACGACACCGGCAGCTTCTTCACCCGTGAGACCGCCCCAGATATTCGCCTTCGGGGCGGTGGTGAGGAGAGCCTCGCGTTCAGCGCAAGTCGTGTTCACTTCTCGCTTCTCCATCGCAGCGGACAAGGCTCGACGGGCCTGGCCTTTGGCTC
Organism: Sarocladium brachiariae; assembly: GCA_008271525.1. Lineage (NCBI taxonomy): Eukaryota > Fungi > Ascomycota > Sordariomycetes > Hypocreales > Sarocladiaceae > Sarocladium > Sarocladium brachiariae. The sequence goes on along the minus strand of RQPE01000017.1, from coordinate 210,079 downwards.
GTTGCTTGGCCCATGGGGCTTTGGGCATGGCACTGGCGAACCCGATCGTCTCCGTGAAGAGGATCAGCGCCGAAGCGGCTGTGAAGATGGATTTGGGAGTGAAAAGCTTCATTATGGACAGTGGCCAAGGTTCCTAGGAAAAGTGGTTGGAGAAGGGCGGCAACCGTCAAGTCCAGCCGAGTCTTGGACTCTCAATTGGCTTCCTTGACCCAAGCTTTATATTTTCCACTCTCTACTATTCGCTATCTCGGGGCCATTGTGACCGGGAACATTTGGACGCGCCACTCGTGCTGCTGGTACGGGTCAGTCATCCGACACCGACAGAGATGCCGAGACTGCGTGGACTTTTTGTGGCTTCATGTCCAGCGGCGCCAAAAGTTGAACAAACCAGAGTTTATCAAAGTTCCACCCCGGAAAGAAAGTGCTACGATGCGAGCAAAGCCAGCAGTAATCATGTACGGCGACGTCACGAACTCGGATCCCCTTGCCTTGCACGGTAAGGTTACTCTATGCATATTCCCTAGCCGACGAAAGGTCTTATCAACCGTGGGGTGGAGGAGAGAGACGAGGGGGCTCACGCTTGTACAAGCCTTATCAATCAATGATGCGAGCGAATTTCTTCAGCGGAACTACCTTTGTCTCCGCATGTGTGCGTCTGCGAAATATGAAAATGGCGGTGCGATGATTGAAGAGAATGAAAAATAAGCTTTGAGTGTTCTTGTTTTTTTTGTCCACATCAGTTCCCGATTGTTGTCATATCTACACTCACGACTCAAGGGATCCCCGTTCCGTGTAAGTGAGAGAGGTATGCGGCTCGTGTCAATGCAGGCACAAGGAGGGGGAGCCATCGCGGGGAAAGGCTTTCTTTTCTTATCTTGTCACCATTGCCGAGAACCCAGGAAGAGTCTCGTGCCCAACGCTTGAACACCTTTTTAGGCCAGCCACGTTTTCCTGATAAGCATGAACCGTTAGCAATAGTGGCCCAGATTTCCTATTGTGGCTGTTGAGTTTAGAGACTGGGGCACGACATCGTGGCCAGGAACACGGGGATGGATCCTTGATTGCCTTGGTACCAACGGCGCAGGGCGATAAACGGTTCGTGGTGCCTTGCCGGGTTCTTCTTGGCGCCGTTGCGAATGTGGACTTTGGAAGTGTTGAAGAGAGGGCGCGCGAACTGAACTGAGCTGAGCTGATTGTGCTTATCTTTTGCACCGCTCTGTCTGTACAAGGTGTCAAGCAGTCAGTCTATGGGGGGGAGGTTTGGGGCTCAGTCGGATGCGACGGATGTCTGTCCATCTTTGACCATTCTCTGACATGACAAAACACTTTGACTATCGCTGGTACTACCTTATTCGGTAAAAGGCGGAGGATGCTGGGACACTTGATAAGAAAGGTAACAAGTGTTGAAGCTGGTGAGAGTCTGCAATGCGTGTCTTGTTTGTGAGAGACCAATATCGATATTGAAACGCTCTGCTGATTGGGAGTTTGTGAAAGAATGCTAAAGAAGGTCCATTACGATGTTCCAGTATCATGGAAGACGACACTTTTTCGCAGCTTGTGAATGAGCTGTGATCATGAGTGCCATCGTGCTCGTATCAATGCCTCTCTAGTCTCTACCATGGAGATCACATCCACAAGTCGGGCCTCGATGCCACCGGGACCAAACCATGGAGCAAGTACCCACCGAGTCCCCGTCTTCAACTTTGTACGGATGATTCATTGCTTAGTTTTTTTTTTGGCCAGGTTATTGAACGTAGTTGCACGTGGCCAGGCCGGTTTCGCGAATGATGTTTCTGAGTATCTAGGCCTCTCCGTGTTGTAGTCCTCCTTGTGCAGCAACGCCAGTTCCCTTATCACTTGGAGGTCTATCTTGCCAGGCCCGAATGGATCTGGGGTATTACACATCTTCTTCAGCGGAGGTTTAGCTTTAGAATAGCTGGGACCTGACAAGGTTTACTTTTACAAGGTTTGTGCCTGTTCACGGCCTCACTCTGGACAAAGTCACAAAGCGATGATTGCCCGGGTGTGGGGAAGCTTTCCAAGTCCAGAAAGGAAGCACATCAACTCTGGGCAGCTCAACTCATTCGTGTCGATGATTCGCCAAGTTCGCAGACTGGTTATGTGTCTAGGGAAACGTCGACAGAATCCCTGGTTTTTCCTCCTCTCCTTCTTGGATTTCCCACACACCTCTGAACCCCGTTGATCCGGAAGTGGTTATTGCTTGTCTACTTTACATTAGTAGTCGACTGCAGACGAGTCAGAGCTTCTGCATCGGACTGACAGCCGATTAATGATACCTTGTCTTCTTGGCTGTGAACATGCAACGAGAAAGAAGGCAGTGCTGATGATGAGATCCGTGCGGCTGACACGGCGGTTACGCGAAGGAGTTGCGGGGTTTTGGCACAACTCTCGTAAATCGTTGTTGGCTCGCCTTGTTCTGCAGTATCATTAAGCGCCAGGGGAGGAGGTCGTGTCAGTCGCCCTGTGGCCTTTTTTCTGACCTCTCGAAAGTAAAATGGCTGGACTGTTTTATTCTGTCTTGATCATTGCTTTACCGCCAAAGACGTATCGCGTTCATATGACCGGGCTGGCTCACCGTCTCAGGAAACCTTCTTACGCGAGGGCAAGAATCCAGCCATGGCTCAGAAGCCGACAGTAGATCAGTTCCCAACGTTTGCAGAGACATGTCTGTTGATGAAGGAGAAGAAGCGCCAATGCATATGGTATCTTCCGGCGAGGGGACGTCGGTGCCTGATTCGGCTTACGGATGACGACGAGGCAGAGTCACTGCAACAGGCTGGCGACATCTTGACACGGACAAGCGTGGATGCATCCTCGATATTGAAGGAGCTCACGAGCATTGCTGAGCGCAGTTGCTGCCCTCGTCACCACCGCAACCCTATGTATGGGAGCGGCATGGCGCAGAAACTGGCACAACGATGGCTTGGAGAGCTCATGCTTGCTGTAGCAGCGACTCCTCCACCAAAAGACTTCAAGGAGTTCTCGCCTCCCCTTGATGTTGATGTGCCATCATCCCTCGGAAGCTCTTTTGCCAGGCACCATGTGCACGAGAGCGAGACGCTCTTCACGCAGATCTGCTCTCCCATCGAGATCCAGCGACGAACGACCGGGTCCATCTACTTCTACACGCACCAGAACAACAAGGACTTCACCGGCATGGTCAAGATCGGATACACGACGGCGACAGTCCAATCCCGGCTCAACAGCTGGCATGAGTGCGGCTTCGGGTACCCCGACCTCCTGGGCCGCATCGACAACGTTCGACACGCTCAGCGCGTGGAGCTCCTCACTCATTTCGAGCTTCTCGAGTCCTGGCACGCGATTCGGTGGTGCAAGCAGCACGCGAAGCCGCACATTGAGTGGTTCAGGGTCGAGTTCGCGGCAGCACTCGCCATCGCCACGCAATGGAGCCGATGGATGGAGAGTGAGAACCCGTACGACAGGCGCGGGTGTCTGCAAGCTTCTTGGAAGGGTCACGTCGAGTTCTTGCAGGAGCACGACGTAGCCATCACTGGCAAGGCTATGATGCAGATCCGCGATATCGAGCTCGGCCTGGCCAAGGTGGATGACTTTGTGGATGATGATGCGTTGCGAGGGAGCAGAGGTGTCAAGGTGAAGCCTGAGGAGGACATGGTCACACTGGCGAATATCCCTCTGGCTGTCTGAGAAAGGTCTCGCATGGGAAGCTGATGCTCTCTTGGATAAGTCTGCTTCCTGGTGCGCAAGATTCTGCCCAAGATTCATATGCTCTCCCGCACCTCCTCGCTGAGAACCAGATGGGAGGAGGCTGCAGCAACATCTCCGTCTCGTCAGATGATGCTGATGTAGTGTACACTGCGCTTCCTAGAGACCCTGTCCTGAAGGCCGGACCTCGGACGCACTCTGAGCAGGGCTCACGAGTCCTGGCCATTTCAAGAGATAGACACACCCTGGCATCGTCTGCCCCCAGATCCCGCAACGACGAGTCGCGATCGGACCGAAGAGAAGCGGGCCTTTGTCTAGACGGATGCAAATCATGTTTCATTGTCTGGCCTCCTAGCAAAAGATCCTATCGGCCCTTCCCCCATACTTTTTGGTGGACAAAAGTTGGCGCGAGACTCCCCCGCACTTCCGCAACATCGGCACCCGGCAGTCGCTTTTTCTTTTTCTTCTTCTTTCTTGGTTTCTCTTTGGTTATCGTCATTCTTCTTATGATTGCGACCTAGGGCCAGTTCTTCTTCTTGTCGTCTTCGGTTGGTCGCATCCTGGTCTCCTCCTCACGGAAGCAAAGTCTCCGTGTATTCTAGCGGAACTCGCGGCAGCAGGTAGTAGCTCAAGAGCGATATCTTGCGCATCTCTGGGGAATTCCGTTGGAGATGATGGAGTAGTTCGTAGACTATGGCTGTCGATCTGCGAAAAAGAACAAAGACAAAACGGGAAAAGAAGAGGAAGACAAGGCGGGTATATAAACTGCAATAGAAGTCCCCCAAGTAAGCCACCTCTTGTTATACAGAAATCAAGTAGCCCTGGCTTATTGGCTTTTCTAATCCTTGGACACCCCCATGCAAGCCGGACTAGGTTTTGTTTCTGACTTCTGATTTCTCTCTCTCTTACCACGACTTTATTATGAAGTCCTTCAGCGCTCTGCTTCTGGCGACAACAGCCGCCCTGTCTGTCGGGCCAGCCTTGGCTGCCACCAAGGACGATTGGAAGACGCGGAACATTTACTTCGTGCTCACCGACCGCATAGCCCGTAGCAGCAGCGACACCGGTGGGAGCGCATGTGGTAACCTGGCCGATTACTGCGGTGGCACGTTTGCCGGTTTGCAGGGCAAGCTGGACTATATCAAGGGCATGGGCTTTGATGCCATCTGGCTGACCCCGGTTGTCTCGAGTAGGTGTCTTGGAGTCAAGGATTCACTTAGCCTGGCGATCTTTCAGCTGAGCCTTTTCTCGACTGACTGACTGACTGGACGTTTGTGCGTATCCAGATACTGATGGCGGCTACCATGGATACTGGGCCAATGACTTGTACTCGGTGAACAAGAACTACGGCACATCAGACGACCTTAAGAGCCTTGTCAATGCGGCACATGGAAAGGTGAGAAGTCAGACATGCCGTGCCCCATTACCGGACGTGTCTCGAAGACATATCGAGAGAGCGTGAAGAGTAGTCGGGGCAAAGCAACCTGGCTAACTGCGCAAAAAAGGGCATGTATGTCATGGTCGATGTCGTCGCGAATCACATGGGACCCGGTGACGTCTCCTCGTACTCCCCGCAGCCCTTCAACCAGCAATCATCCTACCATACCCAGTGCACCATCGATTATAGTAATCAAACCTCGATCGAGACGTGCTGGATCTCCAACCTCCCCGACCACAAGACCACCGACGCCACCGTCCGCCAGGTCCTCTACGACTGGGTCTCCTGGCTGGTCCAAGAGTACGGCTTCGACGGCCTGCGCATCGACACTGTCAAGCACGTCGAGAAGGATTTCTGGCCAGGCTTCGCCAACGCCAGCGGCGTGTACTCCGTGGGCGAGGTCCTCAGCGGCGACATCAACTACCTAGCGGGCTACGACGGTCTCCTGGGCGGACTGCTCGACTACGCCACCTATTACCCCATGACTCGCTTCTACCAGAAGCAAGGCTCCTCACAGGACCTGGCGAGCATGATGCAGAGCGTGGCCTCGTCTCTCGAGGATCCGGCCGCCCTGGGGACCTTCCTCGACAACCATGACAATCCGCGGTTCCTGAACCAGGAGCCCGACACGGCGCGCTTCAAGAACGCCCTCGTCTTCGTGATCCTCGCTCGCGGCATCCCCATCGTGTACTACGGCAGCGAGCAGGGGTTCTCAGGCGGCAACGACCCGCAGAACCGCGAGGACCTCTGGCGCAGCGGCTTCAACACCGGTGCCGACCTGTACAAGTTCATCGCTGCCGTCACAAGGGTCAAGTCGGCGGCCGGAGGTCTCGGCGGGAACGACCACAAGACGCTCTACGTCGCCAGCACGGCGTATGCTTGGTCGCGAGCCAACGGGAAACTGATAGCCCTGACGACCAACGGCGGCCTGAACACGTCCGGCCAGTACTGCTTCAGTACCGGGGTGGCCAATGGATCGTGGAGCATCATGCTTGGTGGCCAGGGCAGTGTTTCCGCCGATGCCAGTGGCAAGGTTTGTTTGACGGTGAATTATGGCCTTCCCGTGGTCATTGTGGCTTCTTGAGCTTGTTGAGAGTTGGAGGGCGTGTTGTGTAGGTAATGAAGCACAAGATCCATCGGGAACGCCCATCTCAAGTTGAACTACGGGCCCGCTCGGCCTAAAGATTCAGCAATTGAATTTAAGGTATGTTGGGATGTGTCTCGGGTGGTGTGTTTCTGAAGTCACTGCGAAGTTGAGCTTGGTCTTCTTCGCAGCCTTCAGATGATGTTCCTAGTTTGTCTTGATAACTGGATTTCATCTCCCTCTTTTTCGTCTTCTCTTTTCCCTTTTTTTTCCTTTGGAGGTTGACTTGGGTGGCATGATAGAATGAGGGTTTTTAAGCCTCCCAGTAGAGTCATTTGAAGCTCTGATAAAGGAAAAGGGTTGACCGATTTACGGTTTGCCAATCCCATTGTGAGATCTTGTCAAATCTTGTCACAAACTCGCCACAATCCTTTCCTACTCAATCCCGGCCGAGGTCTAAGTAGTTGTAAAAGCAAACGGGCGGCATCGCTTATGGCCTTGTTGCAATTCACTCCACAGGTTGAGCTATTTGCATGTTGCGATACACTCAGTACAGGGTCAAGTCAGTCAATATGAATGACCATACATACACCGAGGAAGACCTTTCTGGTACTTCCTGGACAGTTTTGGAGCTAGGGAACACTGCATGCCTGAAGTAGGACAGATAGAAGTTCTCAAAATATCGCATCGAACATAGCAGCGCTTTCAGACTTTTCGCCCTGAGACTTTGCGTCGGCGTCGGATTCTGAAAAGCCTCGAAAGCATGATTCAGCCAGCTGCGTGTCTCGCGTACGCACTCCGGTCCAATCAAGTCTATCAAATCGGTGGTCACGAGTCCAAGGCAAGTTTTCTGCGCTCTTTGGCTCTTTGAGCCGTGAGTGGCCGGCTCCTCAGCATGTGGCTTGTCTTGTCTTCACACCAACCGCACTCACTCTTGATTAGTAGTGAGCAAGGGAGTTCAATAGGGAAAATCTTCACCGTGAGGAGGGTTCACTGTCACCTACGACGAAACAACACGTTGTCTAGTAACTACATAGTACCTTGTACCGTGCCTCAGAACCGCGGAGATTATTGCATCGGCGCCACATCGGAGGAGGCTCTGGTCGCAGAACAAGTACTGTGCCGAGTAGTTGATGATGCTTCGCCTTTCTCACCACTACATGACTTTGAAGTCAGTCAGAACCGCGGCCTCCGGTCATGACGCCCTGTAGACCCAATCGAAGTCGAGATCACATAGTCATCCGATCATGGCAATGATGCGCGTGAAAGGTTAGCAGAAAGAAAGGGTCATCATCAATCTTGGCAACCAAATGTACAGCCAAGTTCAGCGGAACCATGTCCAGCTCGGCTCTGAGAATGGTGCTGTGTGCCATCGGTTTTGTTCCGCACATCTGGGACTACAGAGCTTCCCTTCATGGATACTCCAAATCAGGACACCGATATCACGTCCCATGGCGAGAGTAGTAAGTAGTAATATACCATAGTCAAGGTTTCCAGACCTGGCCTGGTCCCTCGTTCGGTGACCGTGGCCTTGGAACTTACCGCTGACCAGGGATCAACATCCCAGCCCCCCCACTTAGCTGCTCAACTCCAGAGTCTTTGTTCCTTTCGCCTGGTGTTGTGACGATCCTCCACAGGGAAACCCGTGCGTTAGGCTGGTTAGCTGCCCAAGAAGGGTTTGGGAAATGGGCGCTACAGGACAGCCTCGCCTCGCGCCGCTTCCGTAGGCCTTTGCTTGTCCAAACAACTTTCTCCACCATCTGCACACCATCAGGTTTCTCGCTGCGCTGTCCCCTGGAGCCCACACCACCTAACTCGTCTTCCCATGCGGCAAACCCACCTGCGAGTCCATGAAGTGAGAAGAGAAAAACGATCAAATGGTCTCGTGAGACCACCAAGAGTGAGGCAGTCGCCGTGAGGCTGGCGCAGGCTCGGCTCCCCCAACGTTCTGCTCAAATCAGCTACCGTAGCCCTGGTACGCTGGTGGACCGGAGATGCCCTGTTTCTCTTGTCTCCCCTTGATGCTCCTAGAGCTTCTGTCACCACCCACGCCACGCACGCATCTGCTTCGCTGGCCCAGACACATCATCGGAGTCCTCCGTCAGACATTCACAGTGCCCCTATGATCCTTCAACCTTGCCACCATCTCAGCTTTTTGCTTCACAGAACGGAGCTAGTCCTCCCCCTTGTTGGGTCATCCTTGCAGTTGCTGACCGTACCCTAATCGGTTGCAAAGGAGAGTGCTGCATGCTGTATCCGTCTTCTTGCTTCTGTTTAACTCTTGGACGCGAGAAAGCGACACAGAACCCTGCCGAACCCCTGCTCACCCATCTCAGACCCCTTGCTATGCTCCCCCAGACCTGAGAAGCTTGGGCTGCAGCTTTGCATTTCCCCGCTCTCTCCAGACCAACGGGCCACCCCAATAAGCCTGGGGTTGCACATAAACGCTTCCACTGCTTCCGCACGCATCTCCTGTAGTCGAACTTGAGACTCCGACACTCTCGTCTCTCTCTTTGTTCACCGACACGCTGTCAGTTTGGTCTCATTGACAAAGTGTGGTTGTAGGATTGGGGACGAGCCAAGCCGTCTCCGAAAATCCATCAGACAAAGCTCTCACAGCCGACGCGCTCCTTTGTGTCATCGGTTACAACCATCTCCTGGCGATCTCCGAGAGGTTGCTCCTGGGGATCTGATCGTCGCTCATCAGCCTTGTCGCATGCCGCCTCATGTCTTTCCTTATGGTATGGCCTTGCGCCACTGGGAAACAAGAAGCCTGATGTTATTGGACAACCCGGGTAGAGAGATTGACTTCTACACAAACCCGCTGACACGCACATCTTGGACCACACACCTGTTAACGCACAGCCTCACAAAATTACAAGCATGGAGCTTGAGACAGACCTTAGAGTCTCTATAGAATTCCTTCCGCCACCTCAACTTGAAGGCTTCTCAAGTCGACCGTTCGCCAACATGTCAGCCGCAGCCGTTCACACATCAAGGCACCACATACAGAGCGTGCCTCGCTATTCACCTTCAACATTGCGATTTGCGGGGATACTGGATTGCAGTCAACACCAATCAGAATCGCTGGGCCTGGACGTTTTCCCCTCGAACAGTACAGGCAGGGCTGCAGACACTTCAAGATCGTCAAACCCATCATCTACTTTCCAGTTCGATCAAAAGGTCTGTGCTCAGATCTCGTTCAACCTCCCGTTAAGAATCGACTATCCCGCACGAGGGATCAAACGGGTCCGCGGCGCTCATGATGTCGATGGTCCTCACACAGCCGGTCTCTGCTGCAAGAAAAGGCGCCTTCGCGCCGAACTCATCACCAGTCGGCTCTCACAACCTTTCTCACAGCCTGCGACACATATTCTTAACCGAGAGGGCGCCGAGTCTGGTGACAAACGCTTCCTCAAGATGGCCACTTCTGTCGACGCGATACGACGGATCGCACAGCTTCACGCTACATCATTCCTCCGTTTCTCTGTAATGAACAGGATTCGAAAGCGCTTGGGTATTCGCCCAGGCTTCCCTCCACAACGCATGTTCCACCAAGGGTTACAATCTCCAGGTCCACAGCCTCGCGAGGTTGATGCCACAGCAAAGGCACCTTGGAAACCCCAAAGTATACAGATAGCATCGGGAGCGACATACTGGCGACCTTCCGGAACTGAAGGGGCAGGCCCGTCAAGTCCCACAGTCGGCTCACAAGGAGCTCGGCCGTTGCCCCAGACTCCTAAGATCATACCGCCTGTTCCCCGTGTGTCCAAACCAGCTGCACTGCCCATGCCTGCTTCGGACCTGGCCGCGTTAAAGGAAAGGACAGCGCCGAGAATACACTCCGTGCCACCGCCCGTATCGCCTGAGCTCCGGCCTGAAAGGGCGATAGTTGATGACACTGAGGAGGATAGCTTCGCTTTCCTCCATCCCGACTTTGACGACTACGGCGATGATGAACCAGAGCATGTGTACTCCGATTTCGGTGCTATCTTCCGTGCGGGCTCTCCGGATGGGCAAGCGGGGGAAGACCATTCATACGAAGAATATCTAGATGAACTGGACGGCATATCGTGGGTCACCAGGTAGCGGCTTCTATGAGACCGACTCATTTTGCACTCGGGCACAGGACTTATCAAGCTGTAACTTCAGCGTATGCATACTCAGCCTGCATCAAGAGAGACTTAAGTAAGGAAGTGGATGTAACATATTTAAAATTGGCGATGGTCGGTGAATAAATGGAGTAGATGATGAAAATGATGCGCCTAAAAATCCCTAAGAAATCCCAGTAAGACTCTCGACTTCTGAAAAGCGGAATGAGAATGTGTATGTCGTTGCCAGGTGCTCATGTCGCCTCACTCTATATCCACGCTCTCTAGTTTCTTCGCACGGTCCTTGGCGATATCGCGCATGGCCTACAAAGAGGTTAACTACGTAGGTCATCACAGCGGGGATAAGAGTTATGCATACCTTGAGGGCTTCCTCGACCTCGAGATCATATCTGCCTCTCGAGATCCGGCTTCTCATACTCTCCATGATCTCAGGTCGGCTCCTCCCGTTCACGAAGACGACGAACCGTAGGCCAGGGTAGGTCGACTCATACTCCTCGTTCAGCTTGGCTAGCTCTTCTCCTTGTCCCTGCAGATTGGCCTGCTCTGCTGCAGACTGTGCTGAATCAACCTTCTTCGCCCCGAGGCGAGGATGTGACCCTAGGACAGAGAGAAGTTTGGCGCTGGGTTGAGCGGCTGACGGTCCAGCGAGGGCAACCAGCTGCTCGTAGCAAGCGTCGATAAGGACCGGGTAGGATGAGAAAATGCGGTCTCGAAGAATTGGCACGAGTGTTTCATGAATTGCCGGACTTGGCTCGAAAAGCATGTCAAGTACTTGTATATGTGTCGTCTCTGGAAGTGAAGGCAGTGACGAGACTGCTGGTAGGGAATTGGTCGACATGGTAACTATGGCTTCTTCACGTGCGTGATTCTAAAGGGTGCAATTGAGGGTTGTTGTAGATCCTCAGTGAGTGCAGAAAACCAACTACAAATAGAGGAGAGATAAGGACAGACTCATGAACTCGATAGCAGCGGATCAGAAAAGATGGAACTAGCAAAGGTCAACTCACCCCAACCTCTGCCGGAGGTTAGCGATGCCATCACGGCGCTCCCCGCCAAATGTCCAGCGAGCGAAGGTGGGATGCGTTAGTGTCGACCTGCTTGGTGGAGGGCGATAAGAGCTTTATCGGGCTAATCTTGCTTATCTCCCGTGACTCTCGACGCTTTGGCTTTGGCTGTGGCGGAGGTGGTCTGTGCACCGCGACTGCAAAATCTCGGGTGCCAGAGCTTCACGTCGCGACGAGGGCAACAGTACAGATCTGGTCGCATTCGCCAGCGAGGAATAACCTGAACATACTTTCCGCAATTCGACGCAGTATCAGCAAGAGCTTCAATCGCCATGCTCTGCGGAAGTATGTCAACTGTTCTGATCACCCAGTGAATGGACGTTGATGCTAATTGGCATTACTAGTTTCGGGCGAGGCCCCCCAGGAGCCTGTTGTGTCCAAGAAGTCAGGTCGGTTTCTCTCCTGTTACGGCAAATTCTCGATCTGATCCGCTGACTTGTGGAAAAAAACAGGTGTCGTGTATGAGAAACGCCTTATCGAGCAGTACATCAACGAGCACGGCACAGAGCCGAACACGGGCGACGCACTCACAGCCGACGACCTCCTCGCCATTCACTCCTCCCGCATCGTCCGTCCCCGTCCTCCCACCCTCACATCTATTCCGGCGCTTCTTGCCACTTTCCAGAACGAGTGGGATGCGCTCGCCCTCGAGACATATAACCTCAAGGAGCAGCTTGCGCGGACGCGCGAGGAGCTTGCGACGGCCCTGTACCAACATGACGCAGCCGTGCGTGTAATCGCGCGCCTTTCAAGAGAAAGAGATGAGGCTAGAGATGCGCTGAGCAAGGTCTCAGTCACGCAAGCGTCTGGCAATGGAGAGGAGATGGCTGTGGATACTGTCGAGGGTCTCCCCGAGGCATTGGGTGCGCTGGTTGACGAGACACATCAGACGTATGTCAATGGTGCGAAGGAGCTAGAGCAGAGCATAGCTAACGAAGATGCAGTCTTTCCAAGGGCCGAAAGAAGAGGCCAACACCGGCCGGATGGGTCACCGCTGACGAGATCTCCGCTTTCGAAACCCAGACATCCAACTCCGTCCCTGTCGCTCAGGCATCGTCCCTCGACGTCGAAGGCGCATATGCTGCGCTCGGTGGCCTCAAGGGTGATGCAGCCATCTACTCTCTGGACGCTGACCAGGTGGAGCGTCAAGTCCCTGTCGGGGAGCCTGTCACTGACACCCTCTGGACCGGACCGCGCGTCATCTTCGCAACCAGCCAAGGTTCCATCAAGGTCTACGAGGGTGGCAACGAGACGGGCGCACTCGCGGAGCACTCCGGTCCCGCGACTGGTCTGAGCATTCACCCTGGCGGCGACATTCTTGGCTCTGTGGGCGCCGACAAGGCCGTTGTTTTCTACTCCCTTTCCGAAATGAAGCGTGTCAGCCGCGCATATACTGATTCCTGTAAGTTCCAAGCCCTGCTGCCTCCCAACGTGGCGGACCTTCTTTCTGACTTGTCATTTGCAGCACTCACCGCGTGTGCATTCCATCCCGATGGCCACCTCTTCGCCGCAGGCACGACCTCCGGCGTCATCAAGCTCTTCATGACCAAGACTCTCGAGAACGTAGCCACCTTCCCCCTCGGCGCGCCTGTTCAAGCGCTCACCTTCTCCGAGAACGGTTTCTGGCTGGCCGGCACAGCAAAGGGCCAAACCAGCGTCACCATCTTCGACCTCCGCAAAGAGGGCGATGCCGCCGTTGCCAAGGTCCTCGAGACGGGCGGTACCGTCCAGTCCATCGCGTGGGACTACACAGGGCAGTTCCTCGCCACGGGCGGTGCCTCGGGCGTCACGGTCCAGCAGTACATGAAAAGCAGTAAGAAGTGGAGCGAGCCCTTCAGGAACTCCGTGCCCGCGGTTGCGGTGCGCTGGGGCGCTGAGGGCAAGAAGCTGGTCTCGGTGAACGGTGAAGGCGTCGTTAGTGTCTTTGGTGTCAAGAACTAGGAGGTGCTGAAGATCCTGGATTCTGCGGCCTTGGCAAAAGATAAAAAAAAAAGTGCTGCAGTGAAAGGGTGTGGTCGGGTTTGAACTGTTTTTCTGGATGAGGTGTACTATTATCAGTAGCTTGCAGATCTCGGCTACGCTATGGATGCATTTAGAGGAAGTTGCCAGGCTTGACAAAGGGGCCATCATGAAGAATCATATGATCCTAAAACATCTGTTCATCTCGCTTGAAGTGTGGACGAATGTTTAACGCGATCATGCAATGGGAAGAAAGGCAGTGATGATTATAACAAGGTAATGTGTCTAGTTGAAGCCTCCTGTTTATCTAAAAAGCCGCCCATATTCCTGCATAACGCCTTTTTATTCTATAGGTATCTCTATCATCCCTTCATTACATTAGCCATCCTCATTATCCATATGTAACCCAGTCCCGTTTTTCACACATATCCTGATCATCATCATGACTCAGGCACAACAAAGCTCTTGTTGCCTTTGTACAGAATATACACCTCTCCGATGAGGACCACGCAGCCCACGATCATCGAAACGGCAATGATGGGGATGTTGACGCGCGCAAACTCCAGCTCCTTGATGATGATGTGCTTTCGCTTCAGGATGTCGCGCCACAGCAGGCCGGCGAGGGACCCGCTGAAAGCGATACTGAAGGCTCCGTAGTTGACTCCGATGGCCATGCTGTAGACCGTGGCCCAGAAGTCTCGCTCTGTGATGGGGCTGTTGTTGTTGCCGCTGCGGTGGATCTCGACCCAGGCTTGAACGACCCTGGAGAGGAGGATGGTTGTACCGATGTTGGTGCCAGCAAACTATAACATGATGGGAGGATTAGTTTCCGCTCCGCCAGATTTTGTTACAGATATTATACAGTTTCCTATGCGGGAAGGGGGTGAGTCTGAGGAATGGACAGGAGAAAAACACGTACGTTGCACAGAATCACTGAAAGGAAGCCCATGCCACCGATTGCCCCAATCGTTCCCGTCTTCTCAACCCAGTGGTCCCAGCCGTGGGCGAAGACTGGTACCCAGCCCTTGGTGACCAGGGCCTGCACTAATACGAACATGGCGAAGGCGAAAGGGACGAGAGCGAACGGCAGATGTGTGAGTACTGCGACTGGTGTGGGGAACGTCTCCTGTGCCCATCTGTGTGCCCGCCGAAGCAGCGACTCGAGACTGGTGCGCTCAGATTCTTGGTCCCTCGCTGTGACTGCTTGGTTCGTTGGCGACGTCCGGGCCGGTAGCTCTCCTTTCTCCAGAGCATGATCTGCTAGAACAGGCAGAGTTTCTCCAGAACCTGCAGAAGCATCCTGGTCTTTGCCTGCAGTGGCTCCGTGGAGTTCGTCGTCTGCGGAAGCTGGCGACTTCTCCACGTCAGTGTCGGAACGAACGCCATCATGAGAAGCTGCAGATCCAGATGGATCCAATTCGTGTGGTCCCGAACTTTGGGTGTTTTCGGCGGATAAGGGCTCCTTCTCGACGGCGGGCTTCTCAGAAACATTTTGAAGCTCCTGTTTATGACACAAGGCTCCTGAGACTTCTACATTTTCCGGGGTGCTGGAGTCGCTCAGAGCTGGGTTTTGCCGGGCAGCCTTTTCCAGTTTCGCTTGCTCCAACTCTTCTCTACCCTTTGTCGCGATCTCTCGGGTTTCATGACGGCGAAGCCAGCCAAAGGTCATATCCCAGATAAACATGACGACCGCGGCAGGTAGGGTGACGTAAAATACATTGTGTTCTTCGCCGTTGCTTGCGGCGGCGTTCATCCCAAGGACTGTTGCGAGTGTGGCTGCCATGATAAGGACGCCGAACGCTGCTCCTCCCTTGTCAAGGAAAGGATTCATGATCTCCTCCAAGGAGAGACTTTTAGACTGCTCATTGTCGCTTTCGTCGCCATCTTCGCCTGCCGCGCCTCTAGCGTTCGGGATGTTAGGGTTGACCGGCTTCTTGCCGCGAAGGTCCTCGGGAAGATCATGCATCTTGATAGACCTAGGAATGAGCGCCTCATCCCGAAAGACGACGTAGAGCAGGAAAGGAAACAGGATGACGACAGTCAGTGCCACCGGCACGATAACGTACGCTGTGTACTCGATGAACTTGATCTGGAAAGCACCTGCAAGCACCAGATTTGCAGGGTTGGAAGTGACCAGGATGGCACTGCCGATGTTGGCCAGCGCGAACTGACTATGGATCCAGGCTCGGGGGTGAACAATATTACTGGAGACTCTAGTCATGTAAGCCAAAAAGGGCGTACCGGATAGGATGACCGGATCGTTCCCTACGCCTGCACTAAGGAGAGTCCAGAAGGCGTAAAGGTAGAAGAAGAGCCGGTGACCAACTTTGCCGCCGCGCTGCAGGACTTTGAAGGCGAGCCATCGAATCAAGCCGGATGCATCGATCGAGATGGCGATGTAAGCCAGAGTGATGAAGAAGATCATGATGTCGTACGGCTTGATGTTTTCGCTGCCGATGGTGCCCTCCTTGACCTCTGTCCTTCCAATGGCTCCGATGGCGAGGAGGAAGAGATCTGCGATGAGTGGCGCCGTGATGATGTCCATGGGGAACTTGTAGCAGACGAAGCGTTGGAGCTGTCCGCTCTTGGAGCTGGTGCGACGACCCTGATGAGCAGGTTCATCTCGCCGAGACCGGATGATGCGACATTTCACCAACGAGTCGTGAATCCAATCCGCGCATTGTCTCGGAATGTAGATGGGGATATAAAACGGGAACAACACAATGCAATCTGCGTTTCGAGGTCAGTGACGGCTCTGTCGCGGCTGGTTTAGTCTCTGGCATGTTGACTCACTTGTGACAACAAAGACAATGAGAGTGATGATGGACTTCCACTCTCTGATTTGAGAAGTCGAGATGTCGATTCTCTCGACAGCCATTGTCCGGCCCGTGAGGGTATCGCGTAGGGCGTGAACTCGACTGGACCAGACTGGACTGAAGCCTTCGATTCTAACGAGTGACTATTGTATACCTGGGTAAGTACCTAGCAAAGCGTAGTGATTATGGTTAATGCCAGGCAGGGTAAGGTAGGCAGAGGCGGGAAGGACAGTGTCCCCGAACCTGCGGCGACGTTTAAAAAAACCACAAAATTATATGCAAGTATCCAAGAGGGAGGTTGACAGATGACGCAGATGATGAACTTAAAAAAAGTTTGTGAACGAACAGACGGGTGAACAAGAAAATTGGCGGGACTAAAAGCGCGAGGCTTGTTTTGTTAGTCTGAATCTGCCAACAATCAGTGCACGTGGTTGGAGATTGGAAGAGGGGCCTGGCCAACAGTGGCGGCGAGAATGAAACTTTCGCATCCGCCTCCCAGGTTTTCCCTCATCAGGCAAACCCCGCCTGAGGTGTCTAGGAACGCCGTTGAGTTCGGTGTTGGGTGACGTATTTGCTTGCGATACAAGTGATTAGACTTTTCTAGAATTCTTTTTCTTCTTTCTTCTCTCTTCTGGAGCAAAGAGGATTCTTGCTAACAGTCAATCCAGGACCATTATCGCCCAGTTTGATCTTTCTTTTCTGCATTACCTATATACCTGTCTACCATTGGTTGCACCAAACGTGATCAGACTGAGGCAGTGAAGCTGGAAAGTAGAGATGATTGGACTGAAATCCCACTCGCTATTTCATTTTCTAGGGATTCTGAGCGAGGACCACGCCAATGGTCACAATAAATGCTTCATTGAGTAGTTCGGCGCGTCAATGCCGAAGCCAGTCTATAGGGTAGCCTGCATGGGCCACTTCTACCCAGGGTTGCATACTGGCACCCTTTCTTTGCTTCATGTGCCAACACGTTGGAACAACCCAATGTCACAGGGGAGGCGACATCAGATATTGGATCATATTCACCCGGAAAAGTCTGATGCGAGGTACATTTGATGATTTTTAATGTTCCAGAAGCTAGGCAAGAATGAGCGATTTCGCCGAGTCCCATTTACCTTAAATATCCGCGATGATCGAAAACAGATCTGCAGCATCATCCAAATAAAGAGACGGTCAATACTTGTTTTATCCTTATTCCTGGATTCCCAAGAAAAAGAGCCATCATTCATGATATACGTATTCATACGATATTGCCAAGTCTTTCGAGGTGAGCCCTGACCGAGCTCGAATTACCTACGTGGAGCTGGTCACCCACAAACGTGGCTTGGATTGGCTCCCCTTACATGTCAACGCGCCTCCGATCGGCAGTTACCGTCCGTGACACCCTTGTGCATGTGGCAAGCCTTGGGAACGGACCACGTACCAGTCAGTGGCTGCCCATCATCCAGAGAGTTTCGTGGCTGACCATCCAAGCATTGTGTACAAATACAACGTCGGGTCGCCATCACCGTAGTTTGCTTGAACATGCTGTGGTGCCTATCGAAAGATTGGGGCCAGAACACCTCCACACGATGGTGGGAACACATTCATGGCTACGAGTAGATGCCCGTGTCTTGAAAGAACATGATTTAAAAAAATAGCAACGCTTTGGAACTCCCATGCCATGATCACTCGATGCCAAATACCCCGCTGGTGGTCGCCTTTCCCAGCCTGCAACAATACAGTCCGCACTCCCCATGGGATAGTGCACTGTGTTGCCCAACACTTTTCCAAAGTGAGGCCTTGAGGCTTCAGATCTCTCATCTACTGAACATAATGCGTGGTTCTACTTCTCAGAGGAGTTCCCCCTTCCCCCTGCGCCTCAATACTGCGAGAAACTGCTTCCCCTTGAAGCCAGCTTAGCAATATGGATGCCTCTGACACTCGCCAGTCTTGATCACCAGGTCGTATCTGTGTTTGATGAAATCCACGGCCTCGTCAGCGTGGTCAGCAATGACCTGTACGTCGGGCGTCTCGTGCCTGTCAAGACAATGCGACGTATGGCAGTAGTTGCGACGTATGTTCGGGAAGACGTTGATTCTGAAGGATGAAAATGGGCACTCAAACGCCACCATACCCAAGACTATATGTGAGTGTTTCTGTCAGCGCGATGGAAACCAATGTTGCTGCTCCAAGCTTTCCATTGAGACCTCTTAAAGAGAAAAGGAAAAGGCCGGAGGGCCGCCTTAAGCTCCCAAGTCACTTACCTCCCTCGGTGTTCCCTCTCCCCAAGATATTGACCACATGACCACCTCCGCCAAAGCCCAGCAACATGATGTGAGGAGTACCGTTCCAACCAACGCAAGATCTCCAGTAGTCTCCTACCACGGACTGCATCTGGCGTGCGTACTTCTCCTGATCCATAAGGCCGTCCTCGTCTTTCGGGGACTCAATTTGCTCGATGGTTGAATCCGGAATGTCGAGAGCAACACGCTTGGCAATATCCCAAAGAGCTGGTGTAGCCAATGGGAAACTGTCATCGGTGGCTATCATCAAC
Organism: Sarocladium brachiariae; assembly: GCA_008271525.1. Taxonomy (NCBI): domain Eukaryota; kingdom Fungi; phylum Ascomycota; class Sordariomycetes; order Hypocreales; family Sarocladiaceae; genus Sarocladium; species Sarocladium brachiariae. Next base: position 191,362 of record RQPE01000017.1, on the reverse strand, counting down.
TTCAAGCCCTTGGGACATTGTACGGCATCACCAGCGTAGGCAGGAGTAGCGAGGACACAAGCGACAGCCAGAACAGCCAGCCGACGAAGGCTCAGGATGTCCGAAGGAAACATAATCGCCGCGAGTATGCGATATAACGATGACGCAGGTGGGCAATTTTGCGAATGCTTGAAGTGTGTAACAGTAAATAAATGTTTGTACTTGCGCCAGTTTGCTCAGTGGAAGAACAAGGTATTTCCGTTTTCTTCTTCTTCGTCGTCTTTTCTCTTATTTAAAAAAGAGAACATGTTCTCTACGCATTGAGGCGCAGTAAGTTCCAAATAGGTTCCCTCAGACTTCGATGAAGCCACAGAACTCAATGGTAGCGCCACTTGCAGGCTCCCTCCCGGCGGTAGCTCCAGCTCAGGGATGCAAATCACAACAAACGGATTCTTAGTAGTGACCACCTGGGGAACAACGCGTAAAAACTGTGGAGGAGTGAAGTCACTCACAAGTCAGAACAGCTTCACAAAATGCACCTCTTTCCGAGAGGGACGTGTTCATACCTAGTGGCAGGCCTGTAAAGCATCACCGAAGAACAGCTGCATTATTGTTTGCCAACCCTTCCATGATGGCTTTGTTTCCAGGTGCGAGTTCTCCGCGAGAGGATACCTATAGCTCTTCTACACTGGCTGCGCTGGACGTGATGACAAGCCATCTGCCTACATTCAAAGTCTCTGGGCGAAGCACACCAGGCTACTTACTACCAGCATGAGAATCGAACCAAGGAAGATTGTTGAATGCAAGTATGCCATGGCTAAGATCTGATAACGACTTGGTTAGGCGGATGTTGGGCTAGCCCATTTCCGGCGATACCGTGAAAGTGGGCAACCTTTTGTGTTTTTTTTTGTGCGCACTTTCAGATTTTCTTCTTCGGCAAAGCCGATTTATACCATCGTACTTTGAGGAGAACGAGGCTGAGTTGAGGACTTTCCCGCGTGACAAGGCCATGGCCCTGCTGGATGAAGCCATCACGGAGGGTCCCGATGCAAGGATATCATCACTCACGCGAAAAGCTCCCACTAGCCTGCATGGGCTTCCGATGATAATATTCGACATAGGAAAAGTTTCATCTAGTTCTTCAGCTGAGCATGATCCATAAGCCAGCCAGTCCCCGATCTGCTATTGGCGCATGACCAGTGCAGTAGGTATCAAGGCTATTCGGCCAGTCGTGGTCAGAGATAAGAGAAGTATCGCCCAAACCAGATTCAAAATCAGAGATCTTAGATGCGTCAGGACCAAGATCGACTCGTGTCTCCCTCATCATGGCTTATTTGTCTGTTGCCTCCCAATCTGATGGCTGAGAAAGCCAGTTAGCCACGATGCATAGGACTCTATTCACCGCTAGGACAGCCCCGAAGACCCATGAACCTGAAGCTATTGGTACACAGCCCTGGTGCAACTAGCCACATTGCGGGTAGACCTGAGGCACAATGCTTCTTGTTCTGGGGAAAGTATCCATAATGGCTTGTAGAACCTAACCAAGACTGTGATTTACTGCCCATCTTATCGTCCCCCCCCCTTTACTTTTACCACGGAACCGGTCAAGCTTACTGACGGGTACGCCAGGCGGCGAGGCCGGACTAGCACAGCCCATTCGTTCGAGCTTCGAAGAAACTTAGGGTTCTCACTGCATGGTGTTAGCGCGATGAGGCTTTCGAATTGCAAGGACGACATCAGAGCAGATTGACTAACTGTATGGGCACGCATTGGCAGTGTTGACATAAAAGATGTTGAAGTATAAAGGGGAGCCCGAATCCTGCATCTAAGTCCTCATCATCATCATCATCATCATCATCATCATCATCATCATCATCACTCACCATCGCTCAATCCACATTCCCCATTCCAGAGCCACCAACAACCATCTACAACCATAGTATTCATACCAAGATACCCATTCAAATCCTTCTCCTATCTGCCATCATCCTCAAAAAAACACCCTATCTTCGTCTTCGGGCCTCGAGAAAAGACGGAGAGATGCGTTACTCCCACATCATCCTCGCCTTCGCCACCGCGGCCCTGGCTATGCCAGTCCTCCCAACTGCTGACGACGGCAATTGGAACGTCGGCAAGTACGAGGGCGCCGGGACACACGATAACGAGCAATTGATGCACAAGAGGGAAGAAGACTGCGATAGTTGGTATTATATGACTGTTTTCAACTATGCCTACCGAGCCAGGTGGGGCTGGCCGCCATGCCTGCCACAAAGAGGACGCCCCCTTTCATGTCGACAAGCGATCGACGCAAGAGCGAAGAGGGTCCAACGGCTTCTTCGAGAAATTCATCGACGGGCTTTTGGCCAAGTCGCGCAACCAACATGTAGAGGACAAGAGGGATCCTCTTCCTCTTCCTGACAAGAGGGATCCTCTTCCTCTTCCTGACAAGAGAGATCCTCTCCCTCTTCCTGACGACGAGCAATCCATGGACGAGGGAGACGAGTGCGAGGGTACCGGTGGTGAACGTTTCGTGAGCAAATTTGGCCTGGTTCTTTGCCTGTGAGAATGGGTACAAGCGAGCATAGGCATCTCCGCCTGATGAGCAATCAAGTGCACAAGCGAGAAGACGATGAATAGTCTGCCAACAACAGACTGCTTGACGGGTCTAACGAACAACCACACGGCAAACACGCCGGGAATAAGAGAGACCCAAGTCATCTTTACGACAAGCATCACCTATGAGCATGACTATGAGGATCCACGAAGCCTGGGTGATCATCTGGAGAGGCCCTATTTTCCTTGGCGCCGTATTGGCTGGATTGTACACTTTTGTATGACGGAGGAGAAAGATGGGTTGGTGCTGTAGCAGCACCCATAACGATTCCAATAGAACACTCAGGCAATACCTAATATCAACTTCTTTTCATCTATCTAAGTTGTTCAATGTGCATGCTATCTCAAAAAGTTAAGGGCTCATCAAATGGCCAAGCCCTTCCCTATCTTTTGTACTTGCTAACGTAAGATAAGAGACATGGAACAACTGTCAATGTGTCGATGCGATGCGATGAAATGCGGTCGATTATGCTCGATACCTCCTTCGCTACTTAAGGCTGATCGATGATGATGCTATCGTCTACGCACGTATCATTCTGATGATATACTCCCAGCACCCGGTGAGCTGCACTCTCCTGACTCTCCTGACACAGCTGGGATCCTCGGCTTTCAACTTATTGGAAACGTGAAACGGAATGAGATTTGATTTGTAGAGCGAATTGTGGCACTTAACACAGACGTTTTATCTCCGTGCAGCAGAGCCGATCAACTTCAAGAGATCACGTTCATCAATTGTGTCTGATATGCCGAGCGCAGGCAAACTCTGATTTGTACTACCTCAAACCGTGAGCTATATACTCTTGGCTGCTTCTTTTGGAGACCCTGATTCTTCCCCCTATTCACACGACGGCTCTGACAATCCTCATCGCGAAGCCCTTGACGCCCGTGGCCTGCTTTTCCGGCGGCGCGTCGTCTTCGGCCACAATCTCTTGGGGGTCCCTCAGGCCGGTGTAGATATCAATGTCCTTGATCGCAACCCAGAGAGGACGGTGCTCGGGGTAGTAGAACCAGCTGTAGACCTTCCAGAGGAGATACAAGACGACAGCGAGCGGGAATGCGAGATAGGCCTGGAAGAAGTTGTTCGCGTCGAGGTTGGGTCCGCCGACAGGGTACAGCGCGACGTAGGTCTGACCCATGAACGCAATGACGTTGATGAGGATGCAGACGTACGAACCCCATACGCCGCAGAAGGCCCTGTATGGGAGCTCGTCGAGGGTGTGACCATTGGCCTTCCTGCGAAAGTTTATTAGCAAGTCACGAAAGAAAGCAGGAGGATACGCGTATGACTCTGCTTACCAGGCGAGTCGGAACCGGATGTGGGCGAGAGCAATGCTGCCGTAGACGAAGAGAGCCGAAAGACTGGAAAGCGCAAGAAGCCAGTTGAAGATGACACCTCCGTTGTCAGCCAGGTTGATGAAGGCGAGGCAACCGAAGAGGAGTTGGAGAATGATGACAGGAACAGGGCGACCCTTCTTGTCAATATGTACCAAGGCTTTGGGAGCCATTCCTATTCGAAGAGATTAGCACATTTCTTCGTGTCATCTTGCTTTTCAAAAAGCACAAATTTCCGAGTTCACGTGGACATACCATTTGCAGCAAGAGCCTGGATCGTTCGGGTAGAGCCAAAGGTGCATGAATTGGCAACACTCAGGACCGAGATCAAGATGACGGCGTTGAAGATGGAGGGGAGGACCTTGATGCCGGCGAGCTGGATCGCGATAACAAAAGGAGAATGGCGCGATGATGATCCCTCACCACTGTACAGGGGGCTGTCGGCAGGGACGTTGAGGCCGATGAGGAGGAGGTTCACGATGTAGAAGACGAGGATACGCCAGATGGCCTGCTTCGAGGCCCTGGGGATTTCCTTTCGTGGATTGACCGTCTCAGCGGCAGCAAGTCCCGTGAGTTCCGTGCCGACGTAGGAGAAGGCCGCGCTGACGAAGACGCTGCAGAAGCCCTGGAAGCCGTTGAGGAAGGCCTCGTACGGCGCGTTCCAGTACCTCGCGCCGATGTAGCCTCTGTCATCGGTTGGGACTCCGCCGCAGTTGGTGATGATGCCGAGGAAGATAAAGCCGATACAGGCAGTCACCTTCATGAGGCTCAGCACGAATTCGACCTGTTTTCTCAACACTTGGTTAGACGGGTGATTCTCTGTTTTGTTTCGTGGATGCTTCCAGCGTTGCAGAAGCTGAGTGCGAACTTGCCTCGCCGTATCCCTTAACACCAAAGACTTGGATCGCAACCAAGGCGACGAGGATGGGAACGATCCAAGCGGCGTTGTTGATACCTTCTGACCCTTCCCAGTAGTGGATGATATTGCAAGCCGCCGATATCTCGAAGGGAAGGACCGTCAGCCATGAGATGGCGTACTCCCAGGAGCAGGCGAAGCCCCATGAGGGATCGATGAAGCGGCAAATGTAGATGGTGAAAGCCCCGTTGATCGGGTACATGACGGAGAGCTCTGCCAGGGCCTGCATCATGAGGACCATCATTGCGCCTGCGGGGGAAGAAGGATGTTAGCTTCAATAAAACAATACGCTGCGTGCGCAAGAATCATCACAATTGAGGTTTGGTATACACACCGATGATGATGAAGCCAATGAGCACAGAGCCAGGGCCACCGGTCTGGAAAGCACCTCCAGAAGAGACGAACAGACCAGCTCCAATCGCACCACCGCTGCATGAATATGAGCCTCCCGTACGCGACACATGAATTCGATGGATAATTCGGGCTTACATGGCAATCATCTGCATGTGTCTGCCCTTCAACCGACGGTGAAGCTCATTCGTGCTGACAACTTCCCCTGCAACATGGTCCCCGGCGACAGAGTGTGATTCTATCACGCCTTTCTCGGCGGTCATGTTGATGGTTTTGCTGGGATCCATGCTTGACGATTATTTGCTGCCAAGCTGAGTATATAACAGCGGTTGTGAAGGAGAGAGAGAAACCAAGGTTAAAGACAAGCCTGTCTGTCTAACGATCGGTTTCGTCTTGTCTCATACCCGGGGGAACAAACGAGCACCACGCGTGTATAAGTACTCGACAAGCGAATCATCCTCGGTACTGACTGAAGCTTATCACGGACTCTGGCCGGTGAAAGGGGGGGGGGGTCTTCTGCTGGACACATTCTAGACTAACGCTAGAACCGCGAAGGCTTGACAGGGGGGGCTAGAGTTATTGGCCAGGGGGAGGCTTATCAATTGGCTTGAACCATGAAAGTTTACCCTCCAAGTAGAACCAAGGTGCTTAGTCTCCCTCCATTAGTCTATCCGAATAGCCGTGCCAGGTGGTGGCAATGGGCCGGTGTGTCTGGGGCTTCCATGATGCAGCCTTTCCCAACATGGTGATGGCGTCGAACTCAGACCCCATTTCGCTTCCCACGATCTTGTGACCAGGGAGAGGATACGACGGCATCTTTTAGCCGGATAAGAGGGCTCTACAGCACTCCGTACATAGCCTATGGACGTGCACACAACACCTTCCAGAAGCTGTGGTCCATCTTCGAGGCAAAGGGTTTTCTTACCTCATAGGAATTGAAGAAATGGGGCACGTCGCGGGTTCGCGTGGTCCACTCACAGATAAGTCCGGGGAGGCCGACGAACCTTTTTCCCAGAGGAGAGAGGGAATCACATCAGCCTCACTGGTGAACCGTCAGTTGGCTCGTGACGGTCTCCACGAGGTTTGACGGACCTGATAGGCTCGCGACAACTGGCCTGAACCACTCGAAACATTTCCTCATCTGCTCGAGTGCAGTTTGCTGTGGGTTTGATATGCTGGCTTATGCCAAGAACAGCGGAACTGTCTATCAAAGTCTTGCTTGAGATGGACCAGCTCCGTCGGCCTCATTCGTATTGCCTCAACAGCAGCAGCAGCAACAACAGCAATGACAGGCCATAAAACACAACTGCCCACTTTACAGGTCTTTATAATTGCCGACAGAGGATTATCAACGAGGCTGAAATAAGAGGCAATAGTCTGGATCTTGCTTTGCATGGTCCGGTCGGTCGTTAGTACCTAAAGCTTGATAGTGCGACAAGGCAATCGGCTCGACGGAGTTAGGTAGGGAGGGTGGCGGGAGGAGGAGGGACTGGAGCATGCAAAATGCTTCCTACTAGCAGTAGTACTTGAGGAGGCTCCTCTCATTCTCCTACTTAAGGTCGGCTCTCCTTCTTATCGTAGTTTAGCCCAATTCCTTTGAGAACGTAAGTTGTAAGTCGTCGATACTACTAGTAACTCTGAAGCCAAGCTTCCAAACCAAATGGAATTTGATCTTCGCAGCCACACGGTCAGCTGGCCCTCGAACTAGAAGTAAATCGCGATGGTTGCATACTTCCTCGTACTGGAGGGGGAGCCCGCTCGCGATCCCCGACGCGCCTAGTCGTGGCTGCAGCGAAGACCCTGGTCTCGCACTTGACTAGAAGCCTGTCGCGGCGTCAAACCCGCAGCCTCCGTGAGCGAGTCCTGAACGAACCGGTGTATTGTACGATATTTGCGCTTCATCCTGGTCGGAACTCTGACGCCGTTGGGGGCTGCCTTTTACTGCTGTCCTCAGTATGAGCGAAGGGAAGCAAGAGGGAGGAGGGAGGATTCGCGACAGGAATCGCCTCAGTGTTCCGTGACACTGCGACAGTGTCTCCTATTAGACGACGTGATCCTGCTCTAATGGGACAGAGTAGATCAACATCGCTTCTTAAGGCTAGAGAGTACCTGGGTAAGGTAAGGTAGTCTGCCACGAAGCCCAGGAGGCCAGCCCCCGGGCTTGACCAGTCAGCAGTGCCGCTTTTACTCACACTGAGATCACCCTTGCTCAATGAGAATCACCTTTGGTTACATTGTATCACCAATACCTCGCCTGTGCCTCTGGCTTACTGTGAGTTAAGAACCTGCTACCTCTTAGGACCCTGACTTCAAATTTGAACTGTATTCTCTTGACTTTATGCGGCCTCTACCACATCCAACGTTAGCATGCACCTAGCTTCACCGACAGCAGTGGTGTCTAGTCGGCCGCTATGCCTCAGCAGAAGAAGCTTGTTTGCTCTCACCATAAGGAAAAGTGGCATAGTAGCCTAGGTACCTAGGTAGGTAGATAGGTTAGTACTTATCTTCTAGTTCTTCAAGTGGGTGTTCTCCAATAGCGTAGACCACAATATCGTAGACTTGCAAAGCCAAACGACAAAGTTAAAAACTAGGAACTTTGCTGCTATCTGCACTCACATTAAGCAATGTAAGAAGTATTTCTATACATTCGTGCAAATTATGACTACTTATACTGCTCTATTTTCGCTTGGCCGCATGCGGCTTGACAGAGTACTTCCTCTATCGGATGGATACCAGTCCAGCCTGCGTGGAGGTGAAAGCTAAGGAACACGTTGCCGACAATGCTATAGGGCGGCACCGTCATAGACGTTCCATGACACTATGAAACGTCCATGCTCCCATAGACAACCCAGCTAACCCCGCGAGGGATTCCTCTGCCGGCTCTGCCGCTGCCATCGGCATGTTGATCTTATCCCAAAGTCTGGTGACTCTGGGTTACGATTATCTTGCTACACGATCTCGAAATGCTTCCCTGGATACCAAGCGAGACTTGGTCAACTTTGCGCTTGCGCCAGAAACGACACGGTTTTCTATCGTTTCAAGTGGACAGATTGAGGTCAAAGATCTCTCGACGGGTCAGACTTTTGATGCTTTAATAAGGTACGGAAGTGCGAATAAGGAATGAGCTTGGACTCAGAAGGTATGCTGCTTACTGGCCATATTGCGCCGAGACACAGGTACCACTGCTTGTCGAAGCTGGAGGAGGAGCTCTGGTCGAAGTCGTAGTCGACAGTGTAGAACAAGGAGCTGAACCCCCCGACATCGTGACTTCGATGATGGCCATATCATGGTTCCCGAGACAGAATGATGCCCTGGTATTACTAGCATGCTTTCGAGAAAGGGATTGATGGTAAAGACCAAGATATGCTGTCGTTTGCCTTGTTCATGATGATGGCAAGGCTTGCACTGGATATATTATTGAGATTATAGCCGAGGATGAGAGGAGACTTTGCAAGTGCTTAGAGACCAAAGTGCAGACGTTCTTCATTCTCGGCCAGCGGGTTGTTGCTAATGATCTGCACCACTTGTCAGCTTGTCCTGTTTCCTGCATCCTCCCAGCTAGGATGGATGAGGCGGAGCCCTACCAGCATTTCAAGATTATTCAAGTCGCCTGGACCTGAGTACTGCGAGTTACCAGCAGCAGCAGATCCGATTCTCTAAACAGGAGCCTAATTCTGCCAGTTGTCGCCAGACATTCTCTATGAGTTGCCCACACTGTGGCCCCAAGTCCACACACTGTAAAGTCCACACACTGTCACGGTCCTATTGACATGTTATAGTAGATATTTTTCGTATCCTTGACGCTCAGAAGCGCATCCCTTATCTTTTGAGTCAGTTGCGGGGGACGGCATTCCGGAGCCACATGGGTAAGTCGACTACGCCTTTGACAGCCGAGGAGCTTGCAATAAGACATATGAGACCTTGAGTCTAACGCCCGTTCACCAGAGTAATTTTTCAATCTCGTTTTCTCATTACGGTTGCTTATACATCTCTGTCTTGTTGGGGCTACTTACACGCTTCGGGCTGAATGTCGGAAAATACTTTGACCGATCGGGGCGCCACTGGTCACGACTCACGACTCACTTCCATTTTTATACTCTTCTATAATGTAGCGAAAGGTCTCATTTCAACTACAGCTCTTCACTTCAGGCTTAATTAGACACAAAATAAGTCGTTCGTCATGAAGAAATTCAAGCGAAGCGAAAAGTCACAACCAAAACATGGCAAACCGCCATCCAGCGGCGCATCCAAAGCTCCAGCTCCAGCACCAGTTCGACGTCCGGGATGGACTGGTCCAAGCTATATTCGGAAACAACCTGGCAAACAAACGCCTACAAAAGTGACCAGTACAATAGAGCAGATTCAGAGCTTATCTGTTCAGCACCAACAACTCATTCTTGACACGATCAGAACCACGTTCCCTGCGGTTGATGAGTTCCATGCGTTGAAAGAAGTTTTGCGTCAAGTTAGGGAAGCTCTCGAGGAACAGGATTACGATCAAGCATTTGGGACTGAAGAATTCAAAGAGGCTTTTACGATTCGTTGGAGTCCAAGTCGAGCTCTGACTTGTGCAACTGTCTTGGCTTGGATTTGCAGTGAGATGGGAGAGACTGCATGGATACAAGATTTTCTTCATCAAGAGAGGCAGAGTCCAGTAAAGATCGTTTGCTTTGGCAGAGGCGGATCCGACTTGTTGGTATCTGCAGCATTGCTGAAGCACTGCCATCAAGACAAGCTAGACGGCATACCCATCGACAGTGCTTTGCTTGATCTCATCCTCATTGATAGACAAGATTGGTCAGGCGTCGTCACGAAACTCCAACATACTCTTACACATCCTCCACCTCTTTCAAAATACGCGACTGCAAAGGCACACGCATCGAACATCCCTACTTTACCTCCTCACGTCATAAATCTCAAAGTCAATCATTTGGACGTTCTCCAAAACGGCAACCCAGATCTGCAAGCGTCGATCGGGCCCAACCCGGCACTCATTACCCTCCTCTTCACACTTCACGAGTTCTATTCCATCTCAATATCGAAAACAACGGCTTTCTTATTGAAACTGACTCAGGCAGCACCGAAGGGGAGTCTATTACTGATTGTGGATATGCCTGGAGTTGATATCGCCCTACCTGATAAGAGCAATGAAGGACAGGAAAAGAGATATCCAATCGAGTGGCTGTTCTATCGAGCACTGATACCGACAAAGACCAGGACTGACACTGGCTCAGGATCAGAGGAGGAAGAGGAAAAGCCGCCGTGGATGAGGCTTATCGAAGCTAGCCGTGAGAAGGAGTACAAGTTACCTGCAGGACTAAGGTATCCAGGAAGCCTGGAAAATACCAGGTTTCAGGTACATCTGCTGGAACGTTTATGATATAACATCTATGCACCCGGGTTCGCCTTATACTGATTATGCATTTTGTGTCAAAACTATCATGGGAATGCTGAATCTCTTCTATTTTGTGCATAGTGCCGCGTCCATCTCGTTCAGCAAAGGCGAAGCATCATCGACCTATACATCATCTTCTTCGGTACGTTCTGGAGCTTTAGAAATGGACCACCAGCAGATGCCGCCTCCCGCAATTAGGCCCAGAATCACAGGCTGTAGAACTTGGACACCGGCTTTGGTGGCGATCAACCCTGTCAAGGATGGGAAGATGGCTGCACCAGCTTGAGCGAGTACAAAGATGAACCCTGTGGGAGCATGTTAGCCAAAACTCAGAAAACCCAGCTCTGATAGCATTGGAACCTGGGGCTTTTGTACATACCTAATGCCGTGGACTGAATCTTGCGAGGAAACATCCTAGAAGCCACGCTCATGCCAGTCGCGAAGAAAGGACCGAAGAAGAATCCCATGAAGGAGAATGTAACGGCACCGGCGACCATATTCGGCACAAGCCAGAATATAAGTTGCAAGCCGAGGCAGATGAAGGTGAGGATGAGGATGGAACGTTGTTCGCCGAATCGATGCACTGGCTCTGCAAGCAGAAGGCGACCTAGGAAGAGCCCGCCCCAGAAACCGGTTGGGACGTAGCCCATTTTATCGAGGGCTCCGTTGCGATAGGAGGTAAGATACTCAACTACCCAGCCTGGAGAGACTCACTTTGATCAGAGTCTGACAGAAGGTAAATATGAGAAGGGGCCAACTGACCTCCAGCAGCGGACCAAGCACCGCAATTGAAGAGATAGAAGCCACCAATGAGCCACAGATTCTTGAGCTTAAGAAGCTGTCCAATCTCTCCAAAAGCTTCTTTGTTACGACGACGTGCATTAGCTTCTCTGTCATTCTCAGCTGTGGTGGCGCCCGCTGGTGTTGAAGCGCGGTTCTTCCAGCCTCGGAGAGGGTTGCCGAATGCGACTATCATACAGATCAGGTTCAAGGCATGGATGGCAATAAGCGAAAAATAAGCCGTTCTCCAAGCCTCGATTCCACTAATCTCTTGATGACCTGTTCCAGCGGCTGTGGCCACCGCCGTGGCCATGAGTGGCCCAATCAAGCATCCAAGAGCAAACGCAGCGTGAATGATTCCCAAGCAGCGATGGGCTTGCGGTAAAGTACTGGCCCACGCATTAGCGTGAGAATCCTGGTATGCCATGCCCAAAGCTTGGATGGCGAAGCTGACGAAGAACAAGGGCTGAGGCGCCCATGGTCGGAAGCATTGTGCGATGAGCTGGATGGTCGCGCCAAGAGTGAGGAGGGCTGAGAAGGAGAGCTTGGCGGCCAAGAAGGGGTTTGTGGCTGCTGCGAGGAGCCAGCCTGTGAATGTACATGCATAGCTTGTGATGTTTAGTTTGACTTTGATGGCTTTTTATAGGAGACAAGAGGTGCGAGGTGGGAAATACTAGTAGGCACTTACATTATGGCAACCTCTCCTGTGCCAATTGTGAATGATTTGATGATGTACGGCAGGAGAGGGCCTAGAGTTGCTCCGTCGATACCAGCGCAAAGAAAGGAGAAGCTCGCGGCGAGGACTTTGAGCTTGGGAATCGATGGACCGGAGGTCGCCGATGGCTCGGGTTTAGAGCGGTCAGAGGACCGGGAGAGACTGGCGGTTCGGTCGAATGTGCCTAGCTCGTAGCCAGCTGGGCTGGATAAATTGGGAGCGATTGTTTCGGTGGCCATGATTTCGCCTGTTGACTTTTCAAAGGCCAGAAAGAAGTGAAGTGAAGAGAAGAGAAGAGAAGAGGATGAAGAGAAGAGGAAGAAGGGCCAAGCTGACCAAGAATCTCAAGATAGCCATGTTCTCAAGATAACAGACTAACAGTCACCCTAAGGAATAGTCACCCTTTCGCCAAGAGACGGGAACTCTCAGCTGCCTACTTAGGTTAGTAGGTATTACTCGGTATCTCTTTAGATTAAACACGTCACAGTCCCGAGGGGATGGAAACCAATCGGTCGAGAGGCCAACTTCAAACAACATTTGGATATCTCCAATATTGGTCAGTTATATGAGGCATTGTTCTTTGTCTAGGTAGTGTGCAAGGTACTCTGCCGCCAGAGTATTGGCACTTCCTCGCCAAGTGTACTTATTGTTATCCCTCAGGTACTTCTCTATTGAATATTGATAGGGTCACGACTTCTCGGCAGTTCCCAACTGAGTGACAGTGTCCTAACCCGAACCCGAACCCTAACAATCACACCTTCAGCACCTAAGGTATTGACGCTCCATCTTCTTTCATCGTCTCGTCAATCGCAGACATTGTATGTTGTCTCTAACTCGGCTGGAAACCTTTGCGCAAACATTGAGAACTCTCCCTTTTGTATCAAAGGTGCGCGATTGATAAGGTGAATTTGTTCAACCGCACTTTATGTGTTGATCTTCAATATCTGCTGCCGGAAGGTGAAATACGACACAAACACAACAATGTCCGATAACCCCCCTCGCCCACCATCACCACCACCACCGCCGGCACCTCCGCCTCTGCCAAATACCTTTAACACTCAGACGAGAGAATCTCCCTTCATGTTGAAAGTGAGACACACGCCAGAAGACTGGTTCTACCAACCTTCTCAGCCGCCAGCCCTGGTTGATCTCTTCGAGCCACCCACAGGCCCATACTTTGTGTACGGAACCTTGATGGATCCCACAATGCTGGCCGATGTTCTTGGGCTGAAGGAAAGGCCTGAACTGCGACCTGCCAAGATTGTAGGCTATTCACGGAAGCTGTGGGGACCATATCCTGCGATGCAAGACGGTCCACAAGATGCAGAAGTCGAGGGGGCTGTCTATCATGTGCGGTCTGTTGCTGATGCGAGAAGGCTGGCGGAATATGAGACGAATAGTTACAAGGCGAAACCATGCCTTGTTCAGTATACGGGTGGAAAGGAGCCTGCTCAGGACTTTGGCCATGTTTTCATGTTTGTCGGCAATCAAAGGGATCTATAAGACGGGGACTTTGATCTGAAAGAATGGTTGAAGCGGATGGGCCGCCAGCCAGCCATGTAAAACAGCATAGCATAAACTAGTAACGCATCTGCTGTAGCCCTGTAAAGGACTGTTGTCTTCCTCCTTACTGCTACGTCAGGAAGCCTCCAATTCCAGACTGTGAGGTTTCCCTCGTTCCACGTCGCCAGTCTGCAGAAGAAAGCCAAGACTATAGTGAACAACACACACGACCACAGCCTCACAGCACTTGGGTACCGTGAAGCTGACCAATGTTGTGTTGCTACGGGGCTGGTAGAAGCTGGTTTGGAAACTAGCACGCAGGTTCTTTGGTCAACCAGCTCAGTTGCGTAGATTCAAAAGACAAAACGAACGCGAGCACTGTCGAGCAGTACATTTATAACGATAGCAAAAAGGACTGACGTCTTGTTTGCTCCCAAAATGCAACTCTCCTTCGTCTGTTCACCTGTCACCGAGAGCCATTGACAGAAGCAGCCGGGCAAGTGTTCGCCTCAGCATCCGCAACCGCAAGCCTTGCAGTTCCCCTTTGCACACTTTGCGTTCTTGTTGTTGTAGGAATACTCGCAATCCTGCCAGCGCCCGCACGGCGTCCAGCCACCGTTGCCGCCCTCGTACGCCAGCCAGCACCAAGGCTTCTTCAAGCCCAGCTGGCCGCCCGGTTCCCCGACATTGACATCGCAGTTTCTCCAGCACCAACCGCCGTCGCAGCCGTAGTCGTAGTCATTGCCGTTGCCACGGCCAGAAGGCTCAGGGCAGGAGTATCGCTTCTCCAGTCCTCGCTCCTCGTTGCGGGAGGTTCCAGGTTCGTCTGTCTTTCCGTAGGAACTGTCCAGATCCTCTGGCCGTGCGTCGGGGTTCTGCATGGGGCTGGTGATGCCGAGTGCGGATGGGTGCTCCTTGCAAAGACGCAGCTTTGAGACATCGGTGCCCTCTGGGAGGTTGTTCAGATCCCATTCCATGACCCCGAGGGCACCGCATTCGCCTCTCAAAGCGACACGGCTCCCATCAATAGGATTGCCGAGGGCTCGAAGAGCAAGAAGACCTAAAAGGGTGGCTGGAATTTGCATTCTGGTTGATAATGCCTCGAAAAGCATAGGGAGAGGGTTCGCGGTAATGAACAGATCCAATCAGATGAGAAGGGTGTGAAGGACATCGCCAACGATGAAAGATGTGGACTAGCCTGGTCATTTATACCGCTAGTTCATGGGTGTCTGCACCATCTTCTTCGCTTGGCAAAAGGAAAAAGAAGCTCGCTAACAGCTGGGCTGCCCAACTTCCGCGTATTGGTCATCGTGATCATGCACGGCCCATGGTTCTAGATCCACTGGCGCCCTGGTCTGCCTTTATGGTTCTGCTGCGCCGTGATCCTTCAAAAGACACTGCACCAATTATGACTGCAGTCGAGTCCCGATATTGTCGAATTCATTTGGGGAAAAACGGTCAACTGTCTGCGAGGTTCGGATCGGTTGGCTTTAGGTCGCATTCTACTCCAGGTCAGACTTTAACCGCTCCGCCCCGTTCCCAGGCACGCCGCGAGGAATCAGTGAAAGGAACTTTTGGATGTGGCACGGAGCTTCCATCCCCAACTGCTTGTAGCTCAAGAGGCGCAGAATACGTGAAGCGCAGCTTTGAAGAGCTCGGATCGTCGCTTCATACGTGGAACCTCGGCCAGCGGTACATTCGGCACGAAGGTTATAAGCGGGAATACGCGACATAGATAGATACTAAAGGCTTGTCTATGTATTCCCATGATGTACTAATATCCACAGTGTTAGTCGCTTAACGCTGACAGCCGAAGCATAATGGCGACACGCGATAAACATACGAACAAGACAAATTACAAACTAGAAACCAGAATACCTTTGTATTCTATGCGTAGCCATCAGATCGCGAGGAAGCGAACGATGATTAAAGTGAGTACATATAAATATGTGTATATACATTTATACATATACATACATATCTATATGTAATACTTAAAACGGTGTGATCCGTGTATCTTCAACCGTAGTATCCGAACTACCAGACCCTATAACCCTACATAAGAGTATATTCTGAATGGGGTTACCGGGCCATTTACTACGGGGGTTGCCATGTCATTATCCAACTTCAGCACCTTTAGAGACGTTCGTAATGGATAGGCTACGGAATCACAACAAACGAGGCTAGAATAAGAGCCAATAAGTCAAGACGAGAAATGAAGTTCTACAGTATCCTGTCGAGAAAATCAATGTCATTGAATCAGAAGCTAGGTAGCTTGCAAAGATTATTAGCAACCCTTCATATCCCTTTTTGGGAGTTACATTGTAATTTTTTAAACTTTTCGCCCTTCAGCTGCCTGCGCCTAGCAAGGCAGTTGTGACCTGACTCGACAGATCCGATGCAAGATTGCCTTTACGATTGCTGCGGGAATAGCTGTCGGCGGGGAGAAGGCATTCGAACGATGTAACGGTACCATTCGAAAGTCAATCCTATATTCATGGGGTAACTCCGTAGATACACTCGTTTTTAACAATGACCGGGGTTGGAGGTATACTCTACACGAACACCTTCGCTGGACTAGTAACGTCGGAGAAGCCTAGCACTCTGTAAGTCCGCGTCATCAGAGCAAATCATGCCTTTATCGTCTAAGGATGAGCCAACGGAAAGCAATTCCGCAGCTTTGCTTTATACTGAAGTTGAAAATTGCCTGCGCCTTAACCAGCCGATCCCTGCGCACCCTTGGTCCCTGCCCTCGTGTGTTGAGGCAATTCAAAAGACCATCTCAGAGTCTTGAAATCACAGACAAACCCTACAAGATGATTGCATGACCTTATTCGAATGCAAAAGATTAATTTAGAATACTGCCGCATCAAATTCTTTTAATATTGGATCAGAACTCTCCCTGAGTATAGACGTAGACTACCTTCTAGTCGAAGGTCTTGTTAATCTATACTCCCAATGTTCAATCAACTACGCGGCAATTCAGTACCGCCTCAGTCCACACCACCTCTAAAAGTACCAGCTCCCGCCTCCTCATCAATTCTCATAGATTCATCAAGACCACAGACCCGAAACAGGGCTTGCGGCGTGAGCCGAGTGTCCACGGACCCCGTGGCCTTCAGCCTTTGAAGGTCCTCCTTAATGGCGAGATAGGCGGGAGCCAAGGTGGCCAAGGGTACAATCAGGATACGGAAGCCCAGATCCCTGGCCTCCTCTGCTGACAAGTCTGGCGTGACGCTGTTTGCTACCATGTTGAGCAGCACGGGCCACGGCGCCAGGTCGGAGACCATCCGCCTCGCCTCGTCCACCGATCGCAAGCCTTCAGGGAACGCGGCATCAGCACCAGCCTCGCGCGCCGCACGCAGGCGCGACAGTGCCTCTTCGTACCCGTGCTTCTGGAGGGCGTCTGTTCGCGCGATGATAACGATATCGCTCCCGATCCTGCGACGAGCTTGCACGGCAGCCCGTATGCGGGTCAGGTACACGTCCGAGTCCACGAGGAGCTTCCCCGCGAGGTGGCCGCACCGCTTCGTCTGCACCTGGTCCTCGATGTGCAGCGCGGCAACCCCTGCGCGGGAGTATTGCTCGACCGTGCGTGCCACCATGATGGGCCCGCCGTAGCCGGTATCTGCGTCGGCAATCACTGGCACAGGAGGTGACGACAGGTTGGCGATCATTTCTGCGCATCGCCGCATGTCGTTCAGAGTCGAGATGCCCAGGTCAGCGCATCCGTGGACCGATGCCGTCACTCCGGCTCCAGTCTGTCTATCCGTGTCAAACCGAGTGACACATGCCACATACACGCCAGGGGGCAAAGGTGAAAGTCCGAGATGAACTCACCATGTAAAGGGCATCAAACCCGACTTCCAGGGCGATGCGCGCCGAGAAGCCGTCATACACGCCAGGAGCAAAGATGAAGTCTCCAGCTTCCAACCTGTGACGCAGGTGTTGGGCAGCAGTCATAGTCTGATCGGCCTCTTTTACCTCGACACTTATAATGAGACCAATGTTCTGTGGCGAGCAGAATCTGTTAGGCTTCAGACTTGAATGGAATCTCGAGTTCTCGTCTAGGCCCTGGATTTCTCGTCTATTCCTTGGTCGCGTAACCAAGAGCAGCTGAAAACAGGTCACTTGTACTGTCTTGACGCGAAGCTTGTTCTCCAACCATGGAAGCGGTTATGAATTCCGGCTACGTACTGCGGGGAAAGGATGATCTGCATCTCCATCAAATTGGTGCACGTTTTCTGAAGGGTGTTAGTTTAGTTCAGCTTCGACTAGTTTCCCCATGCTTGTGAGCTACGAGACCGTCGCTTAGAAGTGCCATTGCATTCCTGCTTGACGAGAAAGACCACGGCTCTGTTGCATTATCCCAAAGTGTCTTGTGTCGTGTCAGTGAATATCTCATAACGCTTGTTTTATCTGTTTTCGTAAATGTTTGTGTCTCGCTTAACTTCCATCCCCGTGATCCATGCGCTGGACACTGCTGACACTATGGTGGTGACTATCGGTCACAGAATGGCCTCAGCCTCAGAGCAAGGTGGTGCCGGCATTCGCTACTGTGATGGATACCTATCAACAGTCTATGACATTAGGTTGTAACATGGGCTGAAGATCCTGGCCTTAACCACATTCTGGCTCAATGCGAAATGGATGCTCGGTCTGCTGTCCCCTGACTTCCTTTCCTAGCACTTATATGTCCAACCATATCATCGCCTGCTTATCATATCGCAGCTAACAATTTCGCCGCTTCTGTACTTGACCTGTGTCGAAATTCCAAGCTCCCAGGCCCCCTGAAAAGTACTGCCAGTTAAGGGCTCCCAATAAGCAATTGTTCTGTCACCCGACAGAATCAGCTCTCCATTGCCTAAGAATCCGAGCCAGAACGCGATGACCATTGGCTTCCGCCAATGTTGCCGCCCGCTTTCGTCGAAGGCCAAATGTGTCAGGATCTTCATCGTTTCGCAGCATCAGAAACATAATGTCGAGCCGACCATGCTCAGCAGCTGCTTCAAGGGCAGTTCTCCCTTGCAACTTCGCCGCAGGCGCGTTAACATCGGCCCCGTGCCTGAGAAGCAACGACGTGATGTTAAGGTTGCCCTTGATAGCAGCCTTCTGGAGTGCTGTAGCTCCGTAAGCATCGCTGGGAGGCCCGTTAACGTCTGCACCTCTGGCCAGGAGGAGGTGAACCATAGCTCGGGAGCCGGAATCTACTGCAGCTTGCAACGCAGTCATTCCCCACTCCGGGCTTGGAGGTGCGTTTACATCAGCACCGGCATCCAGTAAGATCTCGACGAGGTCTGTGTTCAACGTCTTTGCCGCACCCTGTAGAGCCGTCTTCTGGTGTGGCCGGACAGCGGGAGCGTTCAAGGCAGCTCCCGCTTGTAGCAGAAGTTTCACGATTGGCACCTTGCCCTTGGCTGCGGCTATCTGTAACGGAATGCCTGCCTTCTCTCGTGCGTCTGCACCATGATCAAGAAGGAGTTTAACGACTTCTTCATTGGGATTCCATCTCTCGACCGCGTATTGCAGAGGAGTCTTGCCATTGACACGAGTATTTGGACTTGCTCCGGCTGATAGTAAAGCTTGGAGTATCGACATCTCACTCCATATGATAGCTGCTGCAACCGCCTGCGCGCCGACGCTATCTTTCAAGCTGGCACCAGCGGCTAGCAATATCTTCACGGACTCGAACGACGACTCCTTGGCCGCAATCACGATGGGTGGATCGTCATTCCGTCGGCTGTTAACGTCGGCACCGGCCTCTATCAGCGAGCGCAGGAACTTCAAGTCGCCGCGGCGTATAGCATTAGGGATGAGATTCTCTGAGATACAGGGCGATAGTCCCAATGAACGAGCATTAGCAAACAGCTGTTCAGCCAAGTCATCTTCGTCGGAATAGACTGCTTCGGCGAGGGGCGAGCCTGCTTCCATATATCCGAATGTTGTTCAAGATTCGCACCGGCACTAATAAGTCTCGCGATGATTGGAATCCGGCCGCTGATTATCGCTGCTTGTAGCGCACAAAGCCCGTCACAGCTCAGCGCGGGACTCGCATTAGGGTCGACGCCCATGCGCAAGAACAGATCGACAAGCTCGAGACTACCAACCTCAACAGCCACCTGAAGGCAAGTACGGCCGCCCTCCAAGGCCGCGCTGGCGTGGACATTCGCTCCAGCTTTGATCAAGAACTTGACCCGACTCAGGTCTTTGGTCTCTGTCGCGGCCTGTAGGGCCGTCCGCCCTTCGACGGGACATGGCGGTGCGTTGACATCCGCCTTCGCCCTGAGCAACAGCTCAATCGATTCCTCGTTCCCCCAACGTGCCGCCGCTTGAAGTGCTGTCAGCGCCCCCCGTCCATATGCAGGGGCGTTTACATTTGCGCTCTTGCTTAGTAGGAGGCGCATCATTTGACATCCTTCTGGGTCAGCAGCAGCAATTTGCAAGGCGGTTGCAAAACCCCCATGCCGATTCACCTCCGCGCCGAGGCGAAGCAAGAGGCGA
Organism: Sarocladium brachiariae; assembly: GCA_008271525.1. Classification (NCBI taxonomy): domain Eukaryota; kingdom Fungi; phylum Ascomycota; class Sordariomycetes; order Hypocreales; family Sarocladiaceae; genus Sarocladium; species Sarocladium brachiariae. The sequence continues at coordinate 171,277 of RQPE01000017.1, read as the reverse complement.
ACCACTGCTGCGTTCCTCTGCTTTACTGCGAGCTGAAGCGGGGTGCTCGAGAGCAGAGTGCCTTCATCCTCGATCCCCCGGATGAACTGTTTGCTGGCTTCAGAGCAATCATGGCGGACGTCGTCATCATCGTCATCATCATAATCGTCATCGTCATGATCAGAACCCCTAAAGTTCTCTCTCTCTTGTTTCTGATTGGGGCAGCAAAAGCCCCAAGGCAAAAGCCATGGCAGTGTTTCGATGGCTGGGCATCCATTGACGTCTGCTCCAGCCTCGATGAGAACTTGAATCATCTCCATATTATCACGCTGTATCGCCATCTGCAGCGGGGTCTGAAGAAGCCAATATGCAGGCTTCTTGCTTTGTGATGTTAGCTGGGTGCGAGCCCTCTTGTATTGATTACCCAAAGGGAAGTTAACATCTGCTCCCGCAGCTAGCAACGCTTCAACCATCTCAACGTTGTTATTTGTAACTGCAACTTGCAGTGCAGATCTTTTGATCTGGGCGGTATTGTTGGGGGCTGCACCGGCTGATAGCATGTGTTGGACTAGTTCGAGTGAATCTATGCTGGCGGCGTCGGTCAGGTAGGAATAGGATCGGTCATGCTTAAACAGCAAAGACTGTACGACATTGGCTCCCGATCTTAACATCATCAGTGCCATATCAATACAAACTTTGTTCCCACACCAAGTATCAAGCGCCTTCGCGAAGGCTGTCTCCTTTGTACCAATGGAGTCGACACTTGGATCGGCACCCGCCTTCAAGAGTAAACCGACAAGCGAGATACTCCTGGACCATACAGCATAATGAAGAGCTGTCTTCTTAATGTAATCCCCGCCGAGAAAGTTCGGGTCGACACCTTCTGAGAGAAGGCAGTGGACGAGCTCATCTTCCTCAAGGGCGGCGGCACTAACAAGCAGATTGCCGCTGAAGATCTCGATTGTTGGTAGCTTGCTTTCAAGGAGTCGTTTGATCATCCAAAAATTCTCGCTGTGAGCTAGCCAGCGAGCAAGCCCTCTGGTGCGGTGCTCGGACAGGAGATTGTTCGAGGACAGATAAGCTGCATAACGCAACAGTTGATATGCCGCATGAGATGACGATTTACTGAAGAGATGCTCGACGTGTTTAACGAGTTCTCCTTCATGTTGCTCAATTGTCGTTTCTCCTAGAGCTGATGAGATCTTGGGCCCGAAGGTAGGGTCGTCTGGGGTTGTTTCTTGGTTGAGACACTGGCTAAGAAGCAATCGCGCGTCACGACCAGCGTCCTCCGTTGAATCGATACCGGTCCCTGGAACCTCGACTTGAGTTGTATTGGGCAGAAACTGAGCCGCGTCGCGTTCTAGGAAAGGGTTCGTAGACTCCTCAGAGTTGGGTATGCTCATGGCATGCCAAAATGAATCTCCGGAGGTGACCCATGACATAGGATCGTGGAGTTCCCCGATACTGTCATTCGGAGGATCTCTGCCAACGTTGATGACTAGTTCCGTTTAGGATATTCCAGCTTTGGGTCTGCGTCTTCCTTACTGGACGATTCAAGCAGGCTCTGGAAACGAAACCATGGTAAGTCGCAGACTTGAATGCCTCTGAGCGCCTCATTCTTAGGAGTACATGCAGTGATGCCGTAGGCACTAAATGTCAAATCGGCTGCACAGCAAGTCAGCCATGTTCGATCTGGTGTGTAGGGTGTAGACAAAGGCTCTAGAGTACTCACCCGAGCTTGTCACTTGTCTGCCCTGTGAGATTTGAGGTCTTGATAGGGCTTTGCTGAGCCTCTTCTTAGAGACTTTCTCCCCGTTCACGAATATCTCAGTCTCCTTGCCATCGAGCTTGCGTTTTCGGATCAATGCATCAGCTGATATCCACGCCTCCTTGGGAATGTTCTTTCCGATCTTCCACTTCTTGATTTGCGTGACAAATTGAGATTTACTGAGTGAGATCATTAGTCCCAGCTGGCCTTCATCTCATCGTAGGGCTTTACCTTGCACGAAAGCCGTGGCGTTCCGCGAGGATCTTGATGACATCTTCCAGTCCCTTGTCTTGGTCGAGGTACAACTCGACTATCGTCCCCTTATGCTTTTCCCACTCGCTTGGGGGATTCTTGGCGCCGGTGGCATCGCGTGACTAAGAGAAAGAGGTCAAGTTGAAGAGCCAGTTGAGTTGGCATTGACTTGGGGAGGATGGACATGAGCGGCAGGGACGGCGTAGAGTTTTTGTTACCAGCAGGGAGGCACGCACACCGCCCCAGCCGCATTGAACTGTCCGCGGTCTCATTGGTGCAGGAAGGCTGTGGCAGAGCTGCCAAACTGCACTTTCACCGCAGACGGTGATTGGTCTTTGCCCAAATTTGCGTTGGCCGTGGCAGAATCCTCGGTCAATGTACTGCATGCTCCAATCAGGCTGAGCGGTGAAAACCCCATGCAATGTCCAGAATTCGACTTTGTTAGGCCATATATGGAATGGTGTTGATGTCGTTGTAACTGAGGATGCCCGCGAGAAGCTTTGAAGCTGCCTTCAACCAAGAGTTTGTGGTCGCCCTAATTCTTCTTTCCGATATAAAACTGGTCTTCCTACACTGCAATCATACCACTTTTATACAATATCCTATTCGAAGATGGCACTCTCTTCGGAAAGTGTAATTGCGATTATAGCGCTCTTCATAGCGACTCCGCCAACAGTGCTCGTACTGTGGCACGTTTGGCAGCAAAGACTAGCCCAGCCAACTCCGGCCGTCCAAGGTATGCAACACCTTGATTACGATATTAATGAAAAGGACCAGAGTCAACCGAACACCACGAATTAGTGCCGAGAGAATCGCCTCCTCGACGAAATTCGCTAGATCTGAACATCGTGTTGGTCTACCCACCTTATTGAGCGGTGGTAGTCACAGCCTCTGCTGAACGGAGACGGAGTCGGTGATGGGAGCTGAAGATGCAGGAGAGGCAGAAATGGTCGTGCGACTATGCATATTTGTCGTATTCGAACACACATCCATAGTGTCAATTACCTTTCTTATCGTTCCATGTTGCTAAAATGCAAAATATCTTCAAAGTCGAACTCCGCTGTAAGCGTATCCGCTTGTAACAATATCCTATCCGCCCGTTATCCAAGCCAAGAATCCATTCCCGACTTCCTGCGTACCGATAGACATGCTCAGCGACGGTCCCTGCGGCGATCCCTGCGCCATCGCAGACCTTCAATGACCGAGGCTTCGATCTCCTCATAGTCGAAGTAAATCATATGTAGTAATTCCGTGGTGACATGTCTTTTAGGCGCTCGGTGTATCGAATGGTTGATGTTGTAAGTTCAAGATAAGCGAGCGCGTGGGAGGGATTGCGCTTTATCTACACAACTCTCCGCATCTGAGATGGCCATCATCAATTGTGATGTCTATATTGTCTTGAGGAATGCCATCTTTGTATGTGCCATGCTTTTCCCTCGCTTCTGGAGAATGTACTGTGCTGAGGCGATGCATTACTTACATCCATATGACTCCCTAGGCTGGTCGTGCACTTGTGACACAGGCAGCAGTGCAAGTGCACGAGCAGCAGTGAGCTTTGCCTCCGCTTGAGAAGCGGTAACAGGAATCCGTTGCAAAAGTGTAGTCATACCTTGCAGCCAAGGAGCGACGGCTGCATATTGTGTGCATGTTCTCAATTCCTTGGCTTTTGCTGTATCTGGGACACATCTTTCCAGTGTGAGTGCCATCACTTGAGCACTGAGCAGAGGAATCTGGTGCATCCTGGAGCCATACTTTGAGACCGCCGAGTCACCCCTTTGACATCAGCATTTTCTGTGTGCCTCCCACTTGCTAGGCTTATGTGCGCCATCTGGACGTTGGTAAAGCAGTTCTTGAATCATTTGCATCACCGAGGCCAAGACTCCTAGTCAATGCGAACCTACAATCACTACTGCTAGTGAGGAACTGACCGTCTTTGTAAAGCCGTAGACCAAGGATACGAAACTTCATTTTATTTGGTAAAACTGGTAATTAGTGCGTGTGCGAATACAATTATGAGACTATCGTATACAGTGCCTCTGTCGCGAAGCACTTCCGCCATTTCTTCAATTCCATTTCAGTGGTTCAGTGGCCCGCGAAGGTGGCTACTTTATGCGATCGAGCCTCAGACCGCGGTCGTGGTCACATCAAAAATATCATTGCGCCATCCATCCCTGCGATATTCAAACACCCGTTGCTCAGCTGCCCGACCTTCAGCCTCCCAGAGCTGAACCAGACTTCCAGGCGCGTAACGGCCGCGAAACACTCCGCTTCCAGGCTCGATTCCAATCCTTGCATCAACGTCCGCATCAGGCGCTGGGGTCAGACGTGAGGCCACTGCCTTGATGAATGTCCACAGGTCATCGGGGTTGGCAATGCGCGTTGCTCTCAGTCTCTCTCTAGCGAACAGCAGCTCTCGGTTTAGCGTCTGCAGCGCTGTGCCAATGCTGTTTGCAAGCTTGATTTCAAGCGCTGCTTTGATGATGGGGCGAACCAGAGGCTTGAGGATCCAGGCAAAGAAGGAGAACTTTGACTTGCTCAACTTATAGTTTAGATGATGGATCCGAACACGCACGCGACGCAGTGAGACAATCTGGTCAATCCTGTCACGACCGATTTCTAGATCAACGAGCACGTCCAGGCCACGTTCATCCAAGTAGAAGCCAGCCAACCCTTGGTCGGTCAAGCGAAGAAGTCCCGAGTGAAGCCTCAACCAGTATCCCAGATCATCTGCTGCGACCGATAGACCCGAAATCTTGACAGTCATGAGAGACTTGAGAGTCGTTGTGGTGCCGAATCTGGCCTTTCGCACATCCACATCGTTCTTGGTAGATACCTGCAGTCGGTAAGGGAAGAAGGAGCTGTTATTTACGGTACGCCCTGGCTCGATGACAAGGTTTTCGACAAGTAGGTCCACTGCGGGCGTGGATACCTCCAAACGCGGGATGGGGAGATGCTGGACTGCTTGGATGGCAAGGGGCACAAAAACGTTGATCGAATCCTTCACAAGCTCACCATTCGTATACGTGGCTTCAGGAGAAAGGATGTGTGCGATGCGGGAAGTGGTCTGGATCAGCTTATTGAAGTCCGTGTCTCGACCAACGGCATCGAGAGCATCACGAATATTCGTAATAAGTCCTTCCAGATCATCCGCCAGCGAGGATTGGCCAGTGAGCTGCTTCGCCTTGTTGCGAAGCTCATTAAATCGGTTCTCGGAGTTTTCGAAAAAGTCAGGGTCCATCAACATGTCTTGCAAGACACGAGACAGTTGCTTGACCAGCTCGTTGAACTTAGGGTCTGACTTTCCATCCTCCACAACGGCATGGAAGGATTCTTCGACCTTTTTCCAAGCTTCTCTGCTTCCCACGGAACAAACAAGTTGCCAGAAGTTTTGGACGGCACGGTCTACCTCTTCGTTCGTGTGAACGTCCTCTTCGGCTGCATCCATAGCCTCTGATGCGACCTTGGAGTAAGCCAAGAGGTACCGTCGAATCAGGAGTGCCAAAGTAGAGACGGACTCCGAATAGTCTTTACGGCCGCGTAGTCCCAGGACGGTCTGCTTGAGTCGACGAACAAGAACCTGCTTCTCTTCGCCAGTGAAGTGTTCAGCTACACTCTCCTGGGCCTCTTGGACTACCTCGCCAGCTCCTTCCGTAATGACTTGAGCAATATCTCCAGCTTTGGCCTTGACGTCGGCGGTCGACGGGACATCACGCGTCTCACCATTGGTCTGCTCGATGCTCAGCCCAGCATCGTCGTCTAATTTCTTTCCAGCATCTTTCGAGACTTCAGACAGTGTGAAAGCGGTGTCACGAAACACTTCCTTTCCCACGGTCGTCAGATCTGACAGGAAGACCCGGAAATCTTTGTTTGATAGAAGCAGAGAGCCGACGGTCTGGAGGCTGCGATACGTGGCCTCCGCGTCAGCTTTGACTTTGGCTTTGGCGGCTCTTCTTTCGATGTCTCCAACATCAACATGCAGGCGAGCCTGGGTCAAGCACCAGATGAAATCCTGAATCTGGTCCTCGCTATTCTTGTGCTGCAAGAAAGCAATGAACTGCTGGATCCACAGCTTGGTACTTCGGATGAGCGCTCTTCCCGAGTCGCTCAGAGTGGGCATATCAGGATTGAGAATGTCGGCCGAGAGAAGTGTTCGGAGATGCACGATCGCCTGCTCGTTGGAAGGCATGTAGCCATGACCTAGAGCTCGGAGCATCTGGTATGTATGCAGCTTCTCGTGCAGGCGAGTTTGCAGGGTGGTATCGTCATTGTAGCGCGGCAACAGAGGTTCGCGCTCTGCAGCACGGCTAGATGACTGGCCGAAGCCGAACAGCGACATGATCGCTGAGGTTGGTTCTGTATGGCTAGGTCATAGTCGACAGGCACCTGGCAAAGAATTGGACAGTCACGACGTGGTGTCGAGGAAAGTGCGCGTACTCAGAGAAATGAAGCAGATTATAACGATTCAAACCGTATTTCTCGAGTTCTTCGAAAGGCAGTCTGGGACTGCTTCACAAAGGTGGTGCCTTGTGTAGGCTTCAGACCTGTGATCGATCATCGCGGGAGCTCCTGCTGCAGTATCAGTACCTCTGTGTGCTTAGCTTGTAATAATCCATGACGTCGTTTCCAGTGTCCACGCAGGCCTGATAAGAGATAAGGCGATTGCCGCGGAGCAAAGTTCCGGCCCTAAACACAGCGAAAGACCGTAGGGTTATGCAACCCTGGATGTTTCATTTTCTCGGTCAGCAAAACGCAAGGTGTGCGTCGCCATGACCCTGGGCACACATTCTGGCCAGTCATCTTACATGCATGCACTGAGACAGCGCAAACAGACGTAGACATGAAAGCGGCTTCTTCAACGCTGGTTTAGGGATCTATTCTGCCATTGGGAGGTTCCATTGGGTATACTACTACATCTGAACGGGGGTTTTGCAGTTAGTACAGCCACATCACATGCAAAACCGAAGTGGCCAAACCAAAACGATATGTCACATCACGACCGAATTTCGCGATGCGTCAGAGCCAAGCCGCCAGCTCTCTGTGTTCAGTCAGTCGCGGTATATCAGTCTAATGGCTTTTGACATGTTATCCTTGGGGCAGAAGCCTGACAGCGGTTCAGCCTAGGTACGGTATGACCTAATGGGAATGCCGTTGCCGAGGTTCGGGTGGTGTGGCCCCTCGTTCTCCGTGGGTCTGCCCCGGGATGATGTTCAGGAACGAAAGCCTTAAACGTGGGGGCCATGCAGGAATCCATGCGACAGGCAAACCAGAGGATTTGGCATTACTTGGTGTGAGAGTATACTGTAATCTAGCAGTTTGAGCTACAATGGCGACCAAAGACCTCTATCGAGCCTCGTTCGCCGAGACGATGGCTCTTTTGCCTGTCCCAGACTCTGGATCTTCACCCATTCAACGACTAGTGGCCGAGCAGCCTGCTTGGTATCCGGGGAAAGGTTTCTCTTGGGGTGAGAGGAGCGTTACGGGCTCTGCGCAGAGTAGAGGTGGGAAAGGAATATCGGCTGCGGGCATACACGTGTACGCACAGGCGCCGCTGGCTGCAGCTCGGGTTGTCGAGCAGGAAGAGCGGGAGAAGGCGCATAAGAATGGCCGTGCGTCTGGAAGAATAGGTATCCACGTAAGTTGGAATCTTATTGTCGGGGGACAAAAGCCCTGGATGAGTATTTCTCATTGACCCGCGCGCACACCACAGTCTATTCAAGGTGTCTTCACGAATCCTGGTATGGTTGACCGGCCATTCATCTACGAGGTTTCCAAGATCGCCACGGGTCGCTCCTTTGCAACGCGACTCGTCAACGTACGCCAGCCAGCAGAGCCCTCAAAGAATCCCGATGGGCCGTTTACTATAGAAGAAGCAGAGCGCCCCCAAGGTGAGATCTGCTTCACCTGTTTGACGACCTTTAAACGACATTTCGAGGGAGGCGATGATGTTCAGTCATCGGTGTCGCCCCAGAAGAGATATGCAGATATCCTCTCCCAAAGAGCACCGGACGAATGGCCAGTATGTCCACAGGTTGACCTGGACATCGTGAGGGAGTTCTACAAAGACGAGAATCACGGCGCCTTCCCCATGTTCGACATGTACAAAGTGGACATGACTAAATTCAACGCGTACAAGCCTGTCACTGAACGCAGAGAGCTTATATACTACCGACCTTCTCATCCCATTGACCCGGACGACGTGAACGCGCATATTGTTTCTCACGGCGCGCAAGCTGATCGTAACGGTCTTCTCATGTTAGCAAACTACATCGGCTACGGCCATGGTCTAGCCGCCGTTGGAAGTCTAAGCTACTCCTTCTACATACATGTCAACCCTGAAGAAGCCGTCATGGACGGCAAGGGTTGGTGGATACAGGAATTCGAATGGCCTCGAGCGAGTGCCGGGAGATGTATGATGGAGACGAGGACTTGGAGCCCCGAGGGCAAGCATGTTGCCAGTGGCTACCAGGATGGAATGGTCGTGCCACAGTCAAACCGGAAGTCGGGTGGCAAGTTGTAGCTTGGCCGCTGCTGGAATCATGAGAGCTTGCTGCATACTGCGGTGTAGGCCTGAAGGTCTTGCAGCGCGGAGGCGAACTCCTTTCCGATGACCTCGACATGCTCTTTGGATCTCGGTGTAATGGTGCATGGGAATGGGAGCGGGCTCGAGTTGAAGCCATCCGAGTACGCGAATCTACCGCATAGAAGTTTAGAAACCACCATCTGAGAGAGTGAGCCAGGTATAGACAGATTAGACACATACATATCGACATCAATGTCACGGCCCTTCTCGTCCTTGGCCGGCGTGACGTTGAAGCCCCAGATGATCCTAGCAATGTTCAATGTCACCGAGGACGAGCCGAGATGCATTCCTGGGCAGACTCTCCGGCCCCAGCCGAACGCACTGTGGCCCCAGGGACCCGGATACTGACGGTCCTCCATGAAGCGCTCGGGACGGAACTCATGCGGCTGAGGGAAATCGGCCTCATTGAGGTGTACTAGGTAGGAACTGCTGTTAAGAAGCGGACTCCCTAGTTTGCGAGGTCAGAGCACGGGCATCAACTTACTGGTCCAGAGGGGCGCGATGATGGTGCTGCCCTTGGGGATAAACATGCCCTTGTACACATTGTCGGCTGTGCTGGCGTGCGGCGTGCCACCCAAGACCGCGACGGGACGCCATCTCAGGGTCTCCGAGGCAATGGCACGCACAAACTCCAGACGAGGGAGATCCTCGAATTCCGGAAGGCGGCCTAAGCCAACTACACGATCAATCTCTTCTTGCGCACGAGGGATGAACTGTGGGCCGAACTTCACGCAAGCGAGGAAGAAACTCGCCAGTGATCCCGCAGACTGGAAAGGAACGGGTTAGTCATATCCACGATATTTCCCGGTAAGGAGGTTTGGGGTGGGCTTTCTTACGGTCTCGACACCAGCTCCAAACGGTGATCCAGCTGTGTAAGCGATCTCGAGATCTGTCATGCCAAGGCTGGCTTGCTCCTCCAGGAGGTGCTTCGCAAAGCAGTGAGGAGACGTTCCGTTCGCGACCTTCTCGCGCACCTCGTCCATGAGTTGAGTATAAAGCCGGATGTCCTGTTTCCTCTGTTTGAGAACCTCGGCTTTCCAGGGTGCCAGGAAAGCAGGAACATATTTGAGTATCGGGTACCTTTCCACCGCAAACTTTCCGGGGATGCTGTCAAACCCAGCACGGTCAGTATAACCATTGCTTTTTCCCCAGTGGGGAAAGATCTTGGGCCACTCTTACTTGACTAGAGTGAGCCGTTCCATCGCCTCGCCATTGCGCTGCACGACGATGTCGTTCCGGACATCTTCGACTCGCCGGCCGTACGTGATGGTCACAATCACAGAAGCTGCATATCGCTCCAGATGCGTGCGGAACTGTTCGGGCGTGGACAACAGGTCGCGCATGAGCACTTTGGACTCCAGGCTCTGGATGGGCCTGTAGCTCTCACTCGCACGCTGCATGAAGCCGCTATGAAGCAGCTTACGCCACCGCCTCCAAAAGGCATTGTAAGGCGCCATGAGGCCTCGCATTCCTCCTGACAGAAGCTCACCGCCCATGATGAACCGCGGCCGTGAGGAGTACACCGAGCCGCGCTTCTCGAGGAGATCCCATGCTGCTTGAGCGGAACCCAGTATGATAGTCGGTGTCGGACCGAGTTGCAGATAGACTACATCTCCGTATTGTTGGTTTAATTCCTGGAACCAGAGCCAGGGCTTGCGGGTGCCGGTCTTGATGGTCTTGGGGCCGGGGGCAGTTCAGAGCGGTGACTCCAAAGTATCCATTCTTGACGAAGCTGTAACAGAGCATATCCATGTGAGCTATACGAAGTTGGGGGATTTTTTTGACGTCTCACAGGTGAGGCATGGAAAGGCCAAACTCACTCGGGGGAATATTGCTGCGAGATAGATCAGCCCTGCGAGCCCGCCAGCGACCGCAAACACGACGTTGAATAGCATCTCTTGAGTCAATACTTGTTGTTGACAGGTATTGTGTTTGTGTGTTGTGCGCCAATTTTGAGGACATGCTTCGAGCTGACCTTTGGTCACCAATGATTCGCGGCTTTGGCTCCCTCTCTATACGCGGATGTTTAAACGCGGTCTCGGTACAGTACGGACACCTTGGCAGTCCAGTATGGTTTAAGGCGATGACCTCTTCGGATCCATTATCCCGACGACCTTGCCAACATAACATCCGACGCCGCCCCTCCCAGCTTGATCTGCCGAAGGTCAACACCAACCAGGTTTAGCTTCTCAATAGTACACAATCTAAACCCACGGATTTGTTCCTCTTGATGGCGAACCGAGCTTTTCGAACTGCGTCGTCGCTTTTTGCTACGAGAGCTTGCCAATGACCTGGCGCCTTTGAGCTTGACTCCGCACGCTAAACTTCCTTGACGCGCCCCATGCAAAGCTGTCATGCGGGGGTGTTTGTATGGTTAATTCCAGCGGAGCTTAGCATATTTCTCCAGCTGGGGTATGCATGCGAGAAATCTGGTCCAGGTAATGTGGATTCCATGGCGAACCTGCATAACCGAAGCGTGGCCATGAATGGTGGAGGTTGGGCGAGGCGCGGGTGTTGATATCCTGGGTATCACGGGCTGGGTTGTCACGCCAGGTGAGTGGACCAGGACTGGTTTGGTCTGTCTGCGTGGTTCGCTTGTAAGAAAAAAAGGGCTAAGAGTCTTCGTGGGGTTTCTTTTAAGCTTGAAGGTTTAAGACTGGAGTTGGCAGTTGAGACGATCCCTTGTTCTCGTCTTCTCCGTTAACCTGTGAACGTGCATCAAACAGTTTACCTTGCAGCATCTATCCAGACTGTCGGTATCGCGCACACCATTTTCCAAGATGAAGAGAGAGGGGTTCCTTAGTAAGACGTTCCTCACGTCCATCTTCTTGGGCATCGGAGGTTTTCTGTATGGATAGTACGTGACCAGTCCTCTCGAGAAATCGTGTCTATTTGCTGGTTGCTGACGACAGTGTGTGAAAAGTGACTCCGGCATCATCACCCCGAGTCTGGCGCTGAAGACATTCGTTACGTACTTTGGCAATCCTGATGCTCCTCTGCGTGGCGCGATTGTCTCGGTGTACCAAGCTGGAGGTAAGTTGACGAACTCTCCCCTTTCAGGGCCACAGACCGTTTCTTGACTCTTGACTGACAATATCTTCAGCGTGGTTAGGTAGCGCCTCTGTCGGTGTCACCAGTGATCGACTCGGTCGCCGAAAAGCCATTGCTTTCGGATGTATCTGGGGGGTGATTGGCGGTGCCATAATGGCTGGTGCTGCCCATGTCGCCATGCGTACGTAGCCCTGCCACCATTGGGAGGGCAGACATCCTGGCTGACCTTCAATCCAGTGATAGTTGGACGATTCCTTGTCGGATACGCGGTTGGCACAATCACGGGTGTTGCTCCGGTTTTTGGTGCTGAGATTGCAAAGGTGAGAAGGACACATGAGGCACCTCGTGAATTTGCTGATGCGATTTCTGGCTGACCTTTTTTCCCCTTCACCAGACTGAGGAACGAGCCAAGATCACCGCTGTCAACCAAATGAGTACGTCAAAGCCCCCTCTTCCCTTTTTTTTCTTGCCACTTTTCGATCAGCCCCTTAACATCTTCGTCCAGTGGTCGCATGGGGATTCTTCGTTGCGCTTTGGACCGGCGTTGGTGAAGGGAAATGGAACAACCCGAACCAATGGCGTCTAGGCTTCGCCATCCAATCCATGCCTGCTCTCCTCCTCGGCGTCGGCGTTCTCTTCCTCTCCGAATCTCCTCGCTGGCTGCTCCTCAAGGGTCGCCATGACGAGGCCGAGCAGGCTTTCCGGAGCTATCATTACAACGGCCGGAACGAAGAGTGGTGCAACACCGAGTTCATGGTCATGCAGGTAAACATCGAGCACGAGAGCGAGGCGCAGGGATCGCTTTCTTGGGCGACGCTGCTCAAGACTCCGGCTTTCAGGAAGAGGCTGTTCGTGGGCAGTTTTGTTTGGGCTGCTGCTATGTTGTCGGGCATCTCCTTCGTTCAGTATTACCAGACTGCGTACGTTTTGTTTCTTCTTTCTGATCCTTGAGCTGGGATCCTCGGCTGACGTGCATCCTCCGTTACAGCATCTACGCTACTCTTCAGTACGATCAGAACCAGGTCCTTCTCATCAGTGGCCTCTACGGCTCCGTCGCCCCTGTCGCCTGTTTCGTTTCCCTGTTCTTCGTTGACAAGGTTGGCCGGAGGAAGATTCTTGTCACGAGCGCGTCCCTGCTGTCGCTGTGCTACATGATCATCACCATCATTGCCGCTACGTATCCTGCGATTCCGGGCAAGCCAACGAATGTCGCTGCGCAGAGGGGTCTCATCGCCTGCATTTTTGCCGTCTCGGCGAATTATTCTGCTCTCCTTGGACCCATGACTTGGATTATCCCGTGAGCCACAACTCTCTCTCCCCTCCCTGATTCGACGTCTGTGTCTGTTCTGATACTGATGAGGAACAGTCCCGAGGTTTTCACCACCGAGCTACGTGCAAAGGCCAATGCCATCGTTCAAGTCATCCACTACTCTGTCAGCTTGATCATCACCCAATGCTCGCCCATTGCTTTGCAGGCCGTCGGCTGGAAGTACTACGTAAGTTCACCATTCGTCCTATTTGTATCACGGCGTATCAAAGCCGCCTTGTACTGAGAGTTTGCAGATCTTGTTCATTCTAACCAACGCTCTCTGCGCTGCTGTCTTCTTCTTCTTCTACCCTGAGACCCGAGGTAAGTAGTGCCAGGACCCCCATGAATTCCATCGATTCGAGACTGACACCAGAGCCAGGCAAATCCCTTGAGGAGGTTGACGAGATCTTTGGCGATGTCAAGACGGTCCATCTTGAGGATGTCAAGATGCCTATGACTGAGAAGGAGGTCGACGCTGTTGACGTGGCCGAGGCCAGGGAGATCAAATCTCATTGAGTAAGGGTTTGAGAAAGGCGCAATCCACGGCCACTGCAACTGGCGACTTTGGAACAAATCTCTCTCTTCTTACTCACTGCCGTGGCTAAAATATATTGCATATGAAAGATATGAGTCTATATCATCACGTCATAGCTCTTGATAACGTGTCATGTCGTGTCGCATCCTTTAGTATACCATCGTGTCACAGGTTCATAACCTTCATAGCCGCCAACCTCTTCTGCCGCATCACGCCTACACAAATAATAGCCCCTGCCCGTCTATAATCCTGAAAACCTCATCCCATTTCAGTCATCCATATCCCAAATGACTTTGAAAAAGCCTGCAGCATCAAGCAGACTAAAATCAGCCTGTCACTCGCCAACCGCGTACAGGCTATCCGTAACCCACTTCCTCTCGTCCATCGCAACTCTCGAACATGAGATTTCCATGCCAGCAACGCCTAGGGGCCAGAAAGCGAATCGCCATGGCCAATCTCCTCCGCCTCGGGCTTTCTCGCGAAGTCGTCGCAGAACAGTGAGCAGCGAACCGAGAGTACATTCAGCAAATCCTTCAGGGGTTGAAAATAGCTCTCTCTCAAGGCCTGACATAAGATCAAGTCCTACGCCGGCCAGTCCAAGGTTTGATGATTGAGAACAGTGGTTCGAAGACCGTAGAGAAAAGCCGAAAGCTGGTAAACGACGCCGAGATCGATTACAGCAAGTAAGTGACGAGAAGCTACCTCGCCCGTGAAGTACTGGCCTGGGCAAGGCTTTCGAATCCTCATCGCCTCTTAATCATGACTCGCAAGGCTTCAAAGTGAGCGGCCCAAGATCCAAAGGCCAATTGCTGCATCTTTATGAAGTATTTCAGACGTCGGTTATCTCGTGAAGTCCGAAAGACACCCTTCTTACCCCCGAAAGCAACAGCTCACTGACCGCAGCGAGCATCAGGCCTCCACTGTCCATTCCTGGCACCTTGCTGAACATCAGATCCGGATGCCTGGCGATGATCTGGTTTACCATATGTACACGCCACGGTTTGCGATCGCCGGCTTCCGTACGTGGGAACCGTCAATGATGGCTGGTGGCTGGGGTCGGATGATCTGATGGGTTGTGCCCGTCGCGATGAGAACGTTGATAAGAAGATTGATGAGATAGCTCGGGATGTGTTGCCGCTTGGAACGGGATGGTTTGTGGTTGGCAGACGTTGAGAATGACACCAATGTCCTTGATCATATGGGCGTTGTCTACGGATGGTGTGAGTTTGTTTATCCTTGTTGAAGAGGTGAGAGTCTGGATGCCACTAACGATATTGAAGATGATCTAGGAGGAACGTGGACTGAATGTAGTCATCTGGCAGCAGAGGCTTCTGTAATCACAGGGCACTTCTTGACATGAGTTTCCCTGCCCATTTTCGATTGCAGTCTGTCGCGCATCATCGGGTCTTTCGACTTGCAGCTCCAGCTTTCAAAATCCGACATTTGAAGACGGTTAAGCACTGGCGTTCTCCGATTCGTTCTTTCCAGGCTCGAGGTCTCAGCTCCGTTCTCGCGATGCTCCATGAGCTATAGTCACGGCCTCTCTCTCGCCCTCTTCACCAGAGGTTGCCTTCCCTCTGGTTGATCCGACGGCCGGTTCCAACGTAGGTTTCTTCCGTACTCCGAGAGTTCCATGCCTCGGTTCTGTCGCAGACTAGACGACGCGACAGTTCGGACAGGTGTTACAACGGGTGGAGGCGGTGGTGGGTGGGTTGATGGCATCATCCCTTTTCTTTCTTTGGTTGTTCTCCAACCTCACTCGTTGATTTTCAACAAAGTCAACCTCGTGTACGATTTCTCCCTTTCCTAGAAATTGTTTTAACTCAAGCAGGCAATCGAATTCAGTATGTCAAACATAAGCATTAGATATGCATTAACGTGCATTTTGTATGTTCCATCTGTCTCAGTCGTCCTGATAGTGGCACGTGGCTTGGTTGATCTGCCTACCTCGAGCGAACGCTCGACTAATGATCTCTAAGTCATGAAGTCAGCCGTATTCTGGATCGTTCCTGGCAATGGAACATTCTCAGAGTCTGTCTGCCTCTATCTGATCGTTCTGGATACAGCCATTATTATCCAGTAGATTCCCTCCTATGTTTCTTGAGATGCATGTGGCTCGCTTAGTGGCAGGCAGGGCATCGGATCCGAAGCTTTGATTTGACCGACCCGCAACCTTAACCGAAAAGAAAAACAGACGCCACGCACTCGTTCATTTCCTCGCGACAGGGGGGCAGGGAGCCAAAGGAGAGTGAACTCCGCCCGCAGCGTCGGCTTTTAACCTTAGTTGCAGAACCAGGGTGGGCAGTGTGTGGCCCGTCACCCGTCAAGGTCATCCATCAGCTCGCGTGCTGCTGCCGCTGGTTTCGGGAGAGGCTTGCGGTATCTACCCAATAGTCTGGCTGCCTGCTCACACCCCTTCTTTACTTTTTCTCTCTCCCTACTTTTTCTTTCTCTGCGCCTCCCGATCTCTCGCAACGGTGCGGCTTGCTTTGACTGGAGAGAGGGAGGGAGACAAGTTGGCAGTCAAGCTTACTTTAGAGATTGCGAGAAAAAACGGTCGGGCTGTGCGCACCTACCAACCAACCAACCCTCACATTCCCATGCACAGACGATGTGCTGTAACCGCATACCACGAGGTTTTTCTGAGTGGTTCTGCTTTCTCGGAGTCTTGAAGTTCTCCGGCAGACAGGAGAAATGGACGGGAAGATCCACTTGCGGATGGAGCAGATGGTCCTGCTGCGGGTGGTGAGGCCTTCGGGTCACTCGGACTTTGTCATCTCACGCACACACACACATATTCTCTTCTTTTCTTTCGTCCAGGAGACGTGGGGCGCCAAGATTATAGTAAAAGGGGGTAACTGAGTTGCTTGATTGGCGAAAGGCGCAGTTGACGACTGGACAGCCTTTTTCTTTTTCTCGACACAGAGGGAAAGAGCTTGTCATCTCCCTTTTATGGAACGATGAATGTGCTTGAACTTGAGCGATGCGTTGCAGCTCAGTAAGTAACGGTAGTCGTCATGCCTAGGTCATCCATTTATTAAGCTCATACGTTGGCACGGATGAAGACGTCACAATAAACGCGAGAGGACAAAGGATGAAAAGGAAGCTAAGACTTCGACAATGGGTGTGGCGTTACGCTACTGGTTCAGTTCGGCCGATTGTGTAAGCACCGTGGAATGTCGGTCTGTCATGGATTAAAAAGAACAGGTCTGTAGAGGACAGGCACTGATACTGGGATTTTCTTGTTTTGGTGCTTTCTTAACACCCTCTTCTTCAACCACCCCTGTATGCAGGCTATCTTATTTTCCATGACACGTACTCCTACACTGGCAGCACCCAGACATGGCGTGGGTTGATTTTCTCTTGGTCTTCACGAACAAACAACGACTGCGGACATAGGAGATGAGTTGAGAAAAACATCTGATCTATGCCCCCCATCTCCCCTAGTTCGAATGGTCTCTTGTGGTCTCCTACCCAATACAGCTCTAGCAAGGTCTGCCGGCGATAGAGTTGCGACCTGCCGTCACCTTGGGCTTGGGTTTGAGTTTATAGGTACTCCATACAACTGTATGTACCTACTTATGTATTCCCGCTTCGGGCATGTGGAGTTCCAAGACGCGAGCTGTGAGGGTGGCATATACCGTGCATCTCTGAGTCCGGGACAAGCTCTGTTGCAATTACATGAGATCGGCTGTGTTCATAGACACTGAAATGTGCCCGTCTCTGCTCAGGTCGCAATTCCGACGGGATTCTGATTGAGTCGAGTGCATAAGGTGTTGTGTTGCACTGGTCACATGTACAAACCAGCGCCCTTGGATGGCCCACGGAAGGGCCGGGTTTTGGGACAGTAATCTATTATGGACTAGACTCCTCCCTCCTCCTCCCCTGGTCTATCTGGGGCAAGATCAATAAATGAGGGCTCAACAGATTTTTAGGGAGTCGAAAAACCATAGACAGGGAATGTACATGTGTAAAAGAAGTCTTGTTCAAAAGGTTCGCTTGTCTGATTACAAGCATGATATGCCAGTCATTGATGTTCTATGTACTGTGGTATGACTATAAGCCTCATCCAAAAATTAGGCGAAAAAATGAAGAGCTCCTGGGTAATCGTTTCAAGTGCAGCGCTTTGTCGACATTCACTTCCTCATGCTGTGCTTCCTTGTTCTTTGCATTTGTGCTTCTGTGCGACTGTAGAAAGCTCACGTTCTACACCTCAATCTTGCGGTAACCAGCTCGTTGCCTGTTGTTCATACAGCGGTAGAAAATGAAGGCTGATGATGCTGAGACGATGACGACAGCGCCGAACAGGAACACCATGTAGTGGTTCCCAATAAGGAGCAGGAGCGCGGCGTCCCAGCCGTGCCAGCTGCTGGCGCCACCGTGGGTGAAGATCGGAGTGGTGATCCTACCACGGAGCATGTGTGGTGCCATGTCGCCTTCCTCGTTGGCGAGGATGTACACCCGATCAAGGCCGCTGCCGGCGAGAAGATCCCGGACGTAGTCCATCCAGCGGTTGGAGAAGTACATGCAGCCTGTGCTGAGCATGTTCTCGACGTAGGGAATGCGCATGGGAAGACCCCAGAACATGTCGTAATTGGGGGCTTGGGCGAGAGCGTAGCCGAGGAACGGGTGGCCCGGCTTCGTTGCGATGAAGGCGTTGTTGACCCCTGCTGGGTGAGCGCCAGGGCTGACAAAGGGGAGCTTGACTATAGGCGTGTCGTCCAGGACAACGTGACAGGAGACATCGAGATCGAGGTAGACGCCACCGAAGTGGTGCAGGAGAGCGTAACGGAGGATGTTGGCACGCTGGATGTTCTGGTGGTAGCCGCTGTAGTGAGGCACGATATCTGGGTAATGCGCCGAGAGGAACTCGGTGGCATTGTCGTCGGTCCACATGTTGTGTTCCCAGTCCCCGTGGAGGTCGCGACAGGACTGGATGGCATCTTGGTATTTTGTGAGGTTTGCATTCCCGAGGGCAATCAGGTGCATTTTCTTGGGCACGACTCGTTCTGAATCGACAGCGCTGGGATAGCGGTAGAGGAGGTCCGGATTTGTCCGGATCATTCGGTGGAAAGTACCATATGTTCTGACGACCTCGCCAACCTGACGGATGTGTTCGAAAAGCGAGATGAGGAGGATCAAGACGGCTGCTATGACCAGATATCTCACGCCTCGAGATCGCATGCTGGGCAAACGTGGCTGTGAGAGATGTGAGAGAGGCACGCGACACAACGAGGGTCGTCGGAGCAAAGAAGTAGCCCGACGGGCAGGAGGTTATATGATGGGCGTTCGAGCTGTTACGTTTCGCCAGATCGTCGAGGACGGGGAAAGGCTATCGAAGGTTAAGCGACATAGGTGATGGAAAAGGTGGAATAAGAATACAAGAGGATTAGATCAAGGACGGTTCGGTCTGTAGGAAAGTTGTTTGGACTGATGCCGGCAGGTACTCAGGTACTCTCAGGTAGGTAGTAGTTGTAGGTAGGTACATGAGGTACATGAGGTAGGTATCAGCAGTGGTGCCAAGTCCCAAGGACAGTCTGAGCAACAAGTCTGGTACGGTGTCAGTGCGACGATACTGTAATTAGTGTATTACCGCATGCACAGGACACGCACTGAGGTTTGTCTATTTTGTCAGTCCGTCACTCGGTCGAGATTAGAACTGGGGCCTGACTGACGTCTTTGAGATGCCAGTGGAGCGACAACGCCCCATTGTGACCCATGCTAGTCCCATCCTGCACAGTATTTATTATAGTGGTACATAATCAGTAGTAACTTGGACAAAACACATCTGCATCAAAGAAGAGAGCGGAGTTCACGGCAGTCCGGAATATCCGTCGTCACTGGTTCGATGGTGTGCGTGGAGTAACACGTCGAGAGTCCTGGGCCGTGCTTGGGTGCGTAAGAATCTTATTGCTAGCGTTGTGGAAGACCCGGAGAAGAGGGCAGCGGGCGCAGCGCTAGGCGACCTTCGGCACTAGCAAACGGCGCCATGGGCGGTTGGGCTTTGTACTTGTCAGCGCGCATACCGGCACTGTTACCGTTCTGTTACCGCCTGTTGTGACTGTCTCTACGGAGTGCTTTGTGGGGGGTGTCAGGCGAGGGGGGGGGCGTGCCGCCGTGGCACCGTTTGGCGCTTCGTCAGATGCTGCTAATGGCGAAAGTGGTGAAGATCTTGGGTAAGCTGTCCAATCCTTCACATGGCACATGCTGGAAAGATAATAGGGCAGCATCTTATGTACGTCAAGGAAGTTAGACAGTTCCAGCACTGCCCTGCTTTCCAGTCACTCAAATTACTACAGTGTGCCTCAGAGCCAGTCGCACAAAGGAGCCGGTTCAAACGGCATTGCGTGCCAAGACTTTTAATGGCCACCTCCTGAATCGTCCATCACCACTAAAGAAAAGCATTACGACGACTCTTGAGTGCGCAGGCGGAAGGGGTCAGCGAGGGGGTCTGCGTGCACTCGGCCGGCCAGTGGTCGCAGTCGCGAATTTTTCTTATCAGATGGCATCGTTCGACTTTCATCTTCAGCGCGACGCAATGCGCTTCAAGCCTGTGGATAAGGTTAATATTCATGTGCCGTCGCAGTTTACCCAAAATGTCGGCATCTGTTATATCACCGCGAGATGCAAACTCCGAAGTCCGATGGTGTCGCATCGCATCTGGAGGAAAATGTTGGACATCTTCAAGCTGCCCTTACCGTTAGTACCTCTTAGTGCACGGCGTTTGAGTGGTGTAGTGCGTGGTTTCAGGGGCCCCAGGACCTGGTGGAGGGTTGCTTTTATGCTAGCGCTTGCCAAAACAGGCCGCCGGAAAGCTCGCTGCACAAAGACCCCAGCTGCTTTGTCGTCATCAGCTCGAATGGGAAAAGCTTTTACAAGTAGCTGGATGAGCGCCTCTATCAGCCCATCAGTCGGCAAAAGAAAGAAAAAAGAAGAAAAGGACGAAGGAAAATCTGGAGCGGCGGGTACGGCGGGCATATTTGTGGGGGTCTCGGCATTCATCAAGCGCCTTGGTTCTATCCATATGCAACGATGTAGCATTGCCCATTGCGACGGAAGCCCGTCTGAGAGAAATATCTAGACTTGTGCAAAACCTATTCCAGGGGAAGATGCAGCCACACGGTGAGACTGACATCGACAGGAATCCCACAATGTCTCCACTCTCACGTTGGCACTAGACTCTGTCAGACGAGGACTCGCTCATCAATGGATGGATACAGCCAGTCACAGCCGACTGGAGTCACCTTTCGCTCGACAGCCGCGACATGTCTCCGCTCTCGCTTGATCGGCATCGTCATTTTATCGATAGGCCGTCTCTGGCCTGAAACTATCCTCATTGTAATGTAGCTTGCTGGCGAAGCCTCGTCATGCTTGCATCGCATCACCTCGAAACCCCAGCATTCCCCCATTAGTGGCGCCTCTCCTGGGCCTTTCCCGCATTTAAACAAGCAGAGGTCACCCTTACTTTGCAAAATGCGTCTCTTCAAGAGGACCGGCTTGATTGCCGCAGGCCTGGTCACGGCCGTCCTGCTGCTGGTTTGGACGCAGTCGCCATCGGCAGGTGGAGGCTACAAACTTAATGACCACCGAAAAGGCGCCAAGCTGCCTGCGGGCATGAAAAGCCCCAAGTTCCCTGCGTGCATAAACGAGAATTCGACCTATGCCGAGACATGGACGAAACTCAAGGGAAAACATGCGCATTTGATGGTGGACAAGTTTACGTGCGTGGTTGCCCTATGTTCATTCGTTCGAT
This sequence comes from Sarocladium brachiariae, assembly GCA_008271525.1. NCBI lineage: Eukaryota > Fungi > Ascomycota > Sordariomycetes > Hypocreales > Sarocladiaceae > Sarocladium > Sarocladium brachiariae. The sequence goes on along the minus strand of RQPE01000017.1, from coordinate 150,050 downwards.
GCGCTACTGGCGTTGGCGCGTTACGACGACGACTGGATACGAATCTAACTTTCAATAGCATCGTCGTCTCGACGTTCCATAGACCAAAGGAGCTCAAGCGCACCCTTGATACCCTGACAGCCTTGCCGATCCCGTCGCTCCACGAAATCGTCGTCATATGGAACAACTTTGACGAGGACACGCCCGCCACATATACTACGCAGCATGGCGTACGGGTTCGATACCGAAAGCCCACTCGGGATAGCCTCAACGAGAAGCTCTGGCCTGACCCGACCTACGAGACACAGGGCATTCTGCTGTCGGACGATGATGTGTACTACAGGCCCCATGACCTTGAGTTCGTGTTCCAGAGCTGGCGCAAATTCGGCCAGGAGCGCATGACGGGTGCACTGTCGAGATGCACCAAGCTGAACAGGGACGGGTCATGGTTGTACGACTTTTGCGCCTTGACGGGCGAGGAGCCGTACTCGCTTGTGTTGACAAACCTTGCGTTCACCCACATTGGGTTCCTCGACCATTACTTCTCGGACGACCCCACGATCAAGAAGATCCGCGAGTCGGTTGACGAAAAGTTCAATTGCGAAGACATTGCGCTGAACTTCGTCTCGTCAGTTCTCACCGGTTCGGGCCCGCTCCTCGTGCGCGGCCAGGATCAGTACGTCAACGTCAACCCCAGTGTGGGCATCAGCCGGCAGAAGGGCCATTTGGAAATGAGGAGTTCCTGCCTCAATGAGTTTGCCGAGGGGTTCGGTTGCATGCCGCTCATGGACGAGGAGGCGAGGATAGAGAGGGGACATCGGCATAATGTTTGGTACAAAACGGTGTGGGATCGGATGCTGAACTGATTGATGGTCTAGGGTGGGGAGCGGGCGTGTATTGCATGGCTTCGGCGTTGGTTTCATGGATTTTGACCTGACGTTGGCGGAATCATCCGCTGCGTATTTTGGAACGAGATACCTTGTCTTAATGTAAGTTTGAGCGATAGGGTTGAATTTGAGCACGGACAGCAGCAGATTGGCTGCCCCTGAGGATCAAAACTGGAAGCACCGTCAATGTGAGGCCGGTTTCGTTGAGTACCTTACCGCAACCTACCCAGACTCAACCATTTCTCAGGTACGTTGTTTCCAAAGTAAACATTCGTGACGAGGCTTCTCACATTTCTGTGCTTGTATTCTTTTTTAGATACTTTCTATGCCACAATGACTACGAATAAAGATCCTTCCCGCGTCGCGATGAAAGCGCTACCTGGCCAAAGGAGCCATGGCATACAAGAGAGTTCAATCATTGTCAGCCAAAGGGGATTTATGCTGGTTGGTAGGACCATAGGCAACAGGAGCTCACGATGGTTTATTAGTTCCGCCATCATTGTCTGAAGGGACTTCGGTTCTGTTGTTCACAAATTTGCCAATTTGCATCTGATTTGTGAGGGTCAAGCCAAATATGCCGAGCAAGATACAACTCGGCCTGGTTGTGATTTGTCATTATTTTGGCCTATCCGTGACCTGTAGGTGCGTCAGGTTGTATGCGGTACATCATTAGGTTCTTGAGAATAAACTTATAAGCATACAATTTAGTTCCATCATTTTCGGTCTCTGTATAAGATGTGTCTGCATGTAGCTTTTGAATCAATGCCGTTGATCCTGGTCGGTATCCGCACGCGCCGACAATAGCAAGCGATAGGAAGGCCCAGATGCGCCCCTCCCGCGGGAACAACGCTTGCACGGCCATTCCCATAGCCGATTAAACCAGAGACGCATGATTTATGATGCCAACGTTCTTTTTGGGACTCCTCACACCAGCCGAAATCTACAGCGAAAGCTCCGATTGCTGGATCCGGTCGCCGACTATCGCCGTCGAAGGCCTCCACACCAACCCCGCCCCCGCCATTTCCATTCGTGAAGAACTTGGAATCTGGCGGTGCACAACCGGGTTGTTCTCCGGCATACGGAGGAGTAAGAGAAGAAGTGCAGCCTTGTGGGGATGGAGGAGGACTTTTTGACCGTCGGTGTGAATCCTTTTTCTTCCTCCTGCCCTTCTTGATCTTCTTGTTTCTTTCTTTCTCTCCTTTTTGGCTCTCTCATCTCTACATCATTCTTCTGGATTCATTCTTTGTGTCGCTTGCCACCACGCGCACATCCTGTTTGTTTCCCCCCCGATGGCCGCCAAGCTTGATGAGAATCCACCGTCTTGGCGGAAGCCTTGGGCGAGGCTGTACCATGAATCGGGCTTGCGGTCGTTATCCCAGACTGGTCTTGATGCATATCTCGTCATCATGGCTCGCACGTGCCGCATGTTCGCCTTCGGAGCAGCATCGCTGGTCATGGCCCTTTTCTTCGCGGAGCTCGGCTTCCCCGACGTCCAGATCGGCCTCTTCATGACGCTCACTCTCGCCGGTGACGTTGCTCTGTCCTTCGTCATGTCCTTTATGACGGACGGGCTGGGCCGTCGCAGGGTTCTCCTCGCGGGAGGTGTGCTGATGGCGTGCTCCGGAGCGGTGTTCGCGCTATTTGAGAATTTCTGGGTGTTGTTGCTGGCGGCTGTGGTTGGGGTCATCAGTGCGTCGGGGTCGGATTTTGGCCCGTTCAGGGCGATAGAGGAGTCAACGCTTTCGCATTTGACGGGGCCGCGCACGAGGTCAGACGTGTTGAGTTGGTATATCACCGTCTCGAGTCTGGGGTCCGCCGCCGGTACGGAGCTGAGTGGAAGGCTCGTGGAGTGGTTTAAGAGTTGGGATGGCTGGGATATAAAAAGGGCCTATCATGCGCTGTTCTGGATTTATGTGGTCATGGGCGGCATGAATATTCTTCTGGCGGCTTCAATGAGTAAAAGGTGTGAGTTGAACAGTGAAGCAAAGGAGGACAGTGGTGAAGCGGCGGGTGAGGGTGCAGGCGAATCTGCGCAAGGGCTGCTTGATCCCTCCCAGCAGCACGATGATGACGATGATGAAAATGGCCATGCAGCAGCCCCGAAGAGTGAGTCGACCAAGGCGCAACCCAAGAAGGCTCGGTTTTCACAGATATCGGCCCCGACTCGATCCGTCATGTACAAACTCTGGTTCCTCCTCACTGTCGACTCGCTCGCCGACGGCATGGTCTCCTACACCCTGACAAACTACTACCTCGACCGCAAGTTCAGCCTCACAAAATCTCGCCTCGGAGACATCATGTCCATCTGCTACATCCTCGGGGCCGTCTCGACGGTCTTCGCTGGACCACTCGCTCGTCACCTTGGCCTCGTCAACACCATGGTCTTCACTCATGTCCCCTCTTCGCTCGCAGTCCTTCTGTTCCCGGCGCCTTCTGGCTTGGCCCTCACGATTGTCCTGTTGTTCGTGAGGACGGGGTTGAACAACATGGACCAAGCACCCAGGACGGCTTTCATCGCTGCGGTGGTTAAACCCGAGGAGAGGACGGCAGTTATGGGTATCACGACCATGTTGAGAACGTTGGCATCGACCATCGGGCCTTCTTTGACCGGTGCTTTGGCGAATAGCGACAAGTTCTGGGTGGCGTTCGTGATCGGAGGTGCCCTGAGGCTCGCGTACGACTTTGGGTTGTGGGCCATGTTTATCAACATGAAGCTGTATGAGCATGAGCAGGACGAGGATGAGACCTCGATTCAGAGGAGGAGGGAGAGTGATGAGGAGAGTTTAGAGATGGGTTCGATGACAACATCACAGGAGAGAGAGGCACGATGAAATGAGCAACGAAACCCTAACATTTCACATGGCTAATAGAATGCAACTGCTGCTTCACGCATACCTAGTACTTCCCTGAGACTTGGGATACACGTCCCTGGGGGTCTTGGGGAGTTCTCTAGGGTTGTCATTTGGCCCTCTAGTACTAGTCAACGCCGTTCCCGAACTTACTTGTCTGAATTGCAGAGGTCTTGAGTCAACTAAAGAAAATCTTAGTTTTTGAGAAGCAAACTGCGAGAGCATTCGTTTCTATCTTCACAGTGCGGCTTCTCTAAGATATGGGTAATTTGCACTGTGTTCTACACTGTTCGTGACTGAACTTGGTGAATAGATAATAACGCGCATCACGGTGGTCAACCAAGAAAAAGTTCCCATTCCCTCCCTGCTCCTTGAACTTTGAATCTGCGTCTTGTTCTTCTTACAAGACGTCCCCGGAGCTCCAGAGCCAGAGCATTTATCAGCTTCCGGTTGCCTCTTGCATCAGCAGAAGCTGAGTCTTCGCTATGGTAAGCGACGTCTCCTTGGTGCCCAGGCTGGACATATGACCAGCGCTACACTTTTTGTCTTGGTACGATATGCTGACATTCGCAAGGCGTTTCGTGACCTTGAAGAAGACGACTCTCTGCGTCGCATGCTTGAGACTCCCAGAGAAGGGCACTTGTTCGATAACGGCGTCACATTCACCCAACCCCGCCCGCTTCAAGGTGTGCCTCTGGATAGGATCACAGAGGAACACGAGTACTGGTCTAGATCATGGAAATCTCTGGATCAGTACATCGCGGGCGAGCAACACCAGGAAAGGGAAAAGGAGCGGTACAGGCTATTGGAGAACAGCATCACCCCTGCTACACCAGCAGCGGAAGCTCAGAGAATCAAGGAAAAGGCAAAGCTACATTCCGACAACGTCTCAAAGCAGCGCAAGATTCGTGAGATTTTCGGACCCTCATCACCATACCACCCGAATCAGGTCGTTGCCAAGGAGTACCTTCCTGCAGAAGGGCTTTGTGAACAGGAAATCGCGTACAAACTCGCCTGCAAAATATCAGATCTCCAGGTCCTGAGACTGAAGGGTGAGCTTCAAATGGACCCGTTTGACTTCATCCGATGGAGGATTGCCCTCAAGATCATGCAGCCGGACATTCTGAAGCGGAACGCAAAGAATAACCCTGTGCGGTCAATCATCTCCAAGCTCGGTGATGATGGTCCGATAGGCAGCGGCAAACAATACGAGGATCCTTTATTCCGAGCTGCCATTCTCCGCTCAGCCAGACATCAAGGCAATGCGAACAAGTTCGGCGCGAGGAAGAACGTGATGTAGAAGACGGCTGATGGCGAGGTCTTGGCTAGAGCCCCCAGCTCAAGCTCAGGCGCCCATCGTAGACGCTTGAGGAGTTTGGAGACTAATTCACAAATTGACAGACCCATCGAGACCAGAGAGCAGATAAGGTTACGGCTGCAGGAACGGCGCCGGTTGCGTGCGGAACAGAGCAGTACCGGCTACGCTGGAACAGCCCGGCCTAGAAAATGAAGAAGCTTTGTGTTGTGCGCCATGTCTTCTTTAATATGGTTGCTACACTGAGAGATGGAGCCTATTGCATTTAACTTTATGATATGGTATGATCATAGCGAGAAGCGTCAGGATGATATCCAGGTGGTCTGTTTTTATATTAGCCTTGCATTCGGCAGCAGCAAGGCGATGGCGCAACAAGGCGGCCGCACAACTGAGGACATGCCAAGTTTTTACAGACAAAGAGAACATAATCAATCTTAGTATCCAGCCCAAACAAAAAAAAACTTTCTAGGAGCTCAGCAGGATTAAAAGTCAATACCGTGAGGAAAGCATATGTCAAATCTGCCAGTCGAACATCGGCTGATGGAGCTGAGCTTACCCATCACGTGACTATATAGACCCGCCGCGATTGGCCAATGCACGGCAAACTGGATCGTACGTTTGGCACCGTAGACCCGAATCATCATCACAAATCCCTCGGCACCTAACAGTCGCTGAACCCGACAATCCTCGACACGTCCCTCTCCTCTCCACCACTACCGCATCCGAACCTCCGTCACAATGTTCATGCAGCGTGTTGCTGTCACCGCGGCTCGCCGCGCCGTTGTCGCCCCTGCCGTCCGCAGCTTCTCGACCTCCTTCATCCTCCGTACGCAAAGCTCGAATTGAGATCCCTCCCGACGACGACCATTTGAGACTAACGTTTGCGTGTGTGCAGGCGAGGCTACCAAGGGCGGCCCTTCTACCCCAAGTGAGCAGGCTGCTGCCCTCTCGGGCGTTGCGCAGAAGAAAGTCGGCGACTACAAGACTCTCAGCCGTACGTTTTCTTTTTTCCACCTCCCCCCGACCCGACCCGAAATCCCGAGCGAGCTTCGCGACATGCATTGTATATCGAATATGGATTGCGGTGACTGACTGGAATTGATATGTGTAGAAGTCAAGTCGGACGAGGACCTTTTCGGCCCCGGTGCTCAGCCCGGCACCGTCCCTACCGACCTTGAGCAGGCCACCGGTCTCGAGCGTCTCGAGATCCTCGGAAAGATGGAGGGTGTTGACATCTTCGACATGAGGCCTCTCGATGCCAGCCGCAAGGGCACCATGGAGAACCCTATCAAGGTTCGCTCTGCCGGCGAGGAGCAGTTCGCTGGTTGCACCGGTTACCCTGCTGACTCTCACGTTGTCAACTGGCTCCGCGTACGTCTACTCCGTGATTATGACAACTGATATTACAGGCTTGGGATTTCATGGCTGACTTCTGACTTCCGACTCACAGATCACCCGCGATCGCCCCATTGAGCGTTGCCCTGAGTGTGGCAGCGTCTACGAGATGGAGTTCGTCGGTCCTCAGGATGACCACCACCATCACCACCACCAGGAGTACGAGGAGCCCAAGACCTTCGCCGACTACATCAAGCCCGAGTACCGTTACCGCTAAATGCACCAAGACTTCTGGGATGGAAGCCCAAGTGGAAGGATGATGGTGTTCCGTGTACTATGCAGGGAGGCGGGTGATTTATAGACGAAGTGGCGAAAGAAACATTGATTCCATGGGGACTGGTCCAGTGTAGAATAAGAGGCTCATTTGTTGAATTCAAATGTTTATCTGATGTGTGGCACAAGGTGAACCAGACGGGGCGAAGCTGATCGTGTGGAAATGATGCATCTTCCCTTATCGATGGGTATCTTTGAATTGAACTGTCGCTGTTGACGTAGCCGATGGACTGGCTATTCTCCGTCATCAAAACTGAGCTTAATCTTCTTTGCCTTCTTCTTGGGCTTCTTTTCTTTACCGTCCGACGCCGCCTCCATGTCCTTATGTGAGCCGGTGTCATCAGCTTTACTGGCCTTTGACTCAACCATTTTCGGCACGTCGTCACCCCCTTCTTCGTTGCCCACCACTCTCCCTGTCTTCCTCTTCCGAGCCCCGAACCCTGCCTTTGCTTCCTGCTTCTTCCCCACGGGCTCATCATCCTTCTCTCGTTCTGTCTCTTCGTCTTCCTTGCTTCCACTGCCTTGCGCTGTTTCCTTCACAGCTCCATCCTTCCCGACCTCAACGGCGACAGTATTCCCCTGCTCGTCTACCACGAGCGGGATGTCCTCTGCCTCCTCGCTCGCTGAGCGCTTCTTGACTGCGCGACGGTGCTTTGCGAGTAGAGGGTCCGGGCCAGTGGTGTTGCTGGTCTGAGCGTGGAGGGCGGCGAGGAATGGCGGAAGAGAGGAGTCGTAGGAAAGATTCTTGGAAGTGATTTTCTGAGACATTTGCGATAAAGCGATGAGGAAGAGCTGAGTAAGAGAAGGAAAGGCGAGGGAGAGAGAGAAGTCCAGGTGTCCCAGGAAACTGCGGTGAGGTGCGGAGCCAAATAATTGGCGGGGCAAAAGCCGAAAGATCTTGGGCTGTTATAGAAGGCTTATAGGTTTAAGTAAGAATGGTCTGTTTTCCTAATGACTCTCTGTAGCCTGCAGCCGCTTGTATGAAGTTGAAGGTGTGCTTGTGTGCTTGGTTGATGTTGAGGATCGAATCGCCCAAATCGGAATCGCAAATGTGGCGCGACCTGTCACGAGCCACACAGGGGTCCCAACTTCCAACTTTCGTCAGTAAACCTTCGATCCGTGGTTGGTTAAGGAATCCCCAGTCTCCTTTTCCTTTATTTCTTTTTTACTTTGCATGGTTTGGCCAGTTTCTTGCATTTGACGCCCTCTACGGTTTTCGACTTCACTTGTTCTATACCTTGCGGACCGATCGCCATTGCGAACCACGCATCGAGCGCTCTTCTCGAGAAAAACAGACGACGATTGTCAAGATACGACTGACAAACTTCAAAGGGACAGACGCCGCGGTCACGACGGTCGATGGCCCAGGCCTTGCGCCATATCAACTGCCTTCAGTTGCGACACTGCCCAATACGAACGGCAATTCCCCGACTGCGTAGAGGCACGGACAACTACCTACCAACTGGCTGCCTGATCCCGTTCCGGCAGATGGTCGCATAGCTGCGCCAGGGCTTGTGCGTCTTGCTTCTGGCTTGAACTTGGTCACGGGAAAGGCGCTGCCAAGATGGATCTATCACGGCGCGCTCACAAGACCGCGGCTGCGCGGAGCCACGCAGCTGAACTCCCAGTACATAATGAAGAGAAGGGGAGACGGAGGCGGATGCCCAACAGACTTGGATTTCTGGGCAGGCCGCTTGCGATATGGGGCGATTCAGGATTATCGATGCCTCTTGGCTTGGCGATCTTATTCCCGGTTCTGATCATCATCCTCATTATTTTCATGTTCACACGGCAATCGAACTCTACGGGATTGTTCCTCATGCCAGGTGGTGCGCCGCCTGCTATTCGGTATGGGTTTCTGCACTCCCTATTTGCATGGATCAGTGCTGATAATGGTGCAGCAAGATCAGCGAAAAGCACGACAAAGTCTTCGTAGAAGGATGTCTGGAGCCCGAAACCTCGAAACCTCGCGCCAGCGCTGCGTTCGTCATCCTTGCGCGGAATAGCGACCTGAAGGGCGTCGTCCAGTCCCTGAAATCGGTCGAACGGCATTTCAACAGATGGTTTCACTATCCTTATGTCTTTCTCAACGATGCCGACTTTGATGACACTTTCAAAGCGACTGTACAGAACTATACATCTGGGACAGTTGAGTTTGGAAAAGTTGGCCCGGACATGTGGGGTTATCCGGATTGGATGGACGTGAAGGCGGCGAAGGAGGGCATCGCGAAGCAGGGCGACGCGGCAGTCATGTATGGTGGCTTGGAGAGCTATCATACTATGTGCCGCTTCTATTCTGGGTAAGTATCGCGATCCCAGGGCGTGTGTTCGTGGCTAACATGTCCCAAGTTTCTTCTACAAACACCCATTGTTGCTCAAGTATGAGTGGTACTGGCGAGTAGAGCCAGACATCAAGTATTTCTGTGACATTACATAGTATGCAGTTTATGTTCCTGGCTTTCTCATGACATGTTACTGACGTCTCTAGTGACCCATTCCTCAAGATGATTGAGCACAACAAGACATATGGGTTCACGATCGCGATCCAGGAATTCCGCGAGACTGTGCCCAATCTTTTCCGCTACGCCTCTGCCTACAAGCGCATCAACAAGATCAAGTCCACGGATTTGTGGGAGATGTTTGTTGAACCTGTCGACCTGCCATCCGAAAGGGCCAAAGATACAGATCCGAAGCCACCTCAGGAGATGAGGGAGCAGAGCAAACACTTCAGTCCGGACAAGGATCCCGAGGCTATGGAGGGCGAATCGTACAACACTTGCCATTTCTGGTCGAACTTTGAGATTGCAAAGCTCAGCTGGTTCCGGAGCAAGGAATACGAGGACTTCTTTCAAATGATGGATCGCAGCGGCGGCTTCTGGATGGAACGATGGGGTGATGCACCAATTCACTCCCTTGCCGCTGGGGCCCTCCTCCAGGTCAAGGACATCCACTACTTTCGGGACATTGGGTACAGGCACACCACGATTCAGCACTGTCCGGCCAACGCTCCCGGCAAGCAGCTGCCCCGGGAGCCATATCTAGAAGAGACGACAGTGGATAAGCGGGCACGGCAGAGAGAAGACGCATACTGGGATCATTGGGATGAGGAGAAAGAGAACGGGGTGGGATGTAGGTGTAGGTGTGATAATGATGTAGTGGATGTCGAAGGTAAGGAGGGGAGCTGTATCGCGGAATGGGTTGATGTTGCTGGTGGCTGGGCGAATTGAGCGTGCACCAGCACTATAGATGGGGATAGCTTCGGCCACAGCGCATGGAACCTAAGGCTGATTTGGTACATATTTACTAAGAGGGTAAGGTATATAATGCTTAGACTTGTATGATTTACGAGATTACAAAAACTTCCTGGGAATATTATGTTCAACTCGGATAGACTTACTGACCTCTGAGACCTTGGGAGGCGACAATTGGTTTTGCGGGTGAGATTGGGCGAGGTGGCCGTTTGAATAGTACTCAACTGAAGTAATTCATCTAGTCTCTCATGTAAAATGAATTGAAACTTATGAACCCTCTGATTCCATCTGAAACTCTCTTCATGACAGAATGAAGCTTGCCCATATGTCGGGGTCTAGGGTAGCCAATTTCTCAGCCTCAGGCAAAGTGGAGGCGAGCTGCTGAACCAAAGCTCCTGGAAAATTCCCTGACAACCGTTGGCTCTCGACACTTGTACTTGACAATACGATACCACCACATCTCAACCGCCAAAATGCCGCCTCGGATACTGTCGCCTGGCATTGCCGTGTGTTGCAGGGCGGCTGCCAGACCCCAAGCCACAGCACTGACTGCTGCGCTTGCTGGACTGACTATTCAGTCACGACAGGCTTCGATTCTCGCCAGCCTTGCGAACAACCCCGGCGCCGTGAAGAAGAGGAAGAGGGTTGGTCGTGGTCCGTCTTCAGGACACGGAAAGACTTCTGGACGGGGTACGAAGGGTCAGGGACAGCACGGCCACGTGAAGCCATGGTTTCAGGGTGGTCAAACCCCTTTGATCAAGAAGTTGGGTCAGAAAGGTTTTGAGAACAGGTAAGCCAAAGATCATGAGACGATATGGACCAGAAAAAAAGAGAACAAGACATATGCTTATAAAGGATTTGAAGGCGTGCTCCTGTCATGTCTGAAGTCAACCTCGACAGGATCCAGGAATGGATCGACCAAGGCCGACTCGACCCGACTAAACGAATCACACCCAAAGAGCTCATCGAGAGCCGCATCATCGGCAGCCCCAAGGATGGCGTGAAGATTCTCTCCCGCGGTGCGACTTCACTCAAGCAACCCATTGACGTCCTCGTCTCGCGCTGCTCCGCCGGTGCTATCGAGGCCATCGAAGCCGCAGGCGGCAAAGTCGTCACCCGATACTACACCAAGCAATCCATCCAGCGCCTCCTTACGGGTGAATCTGTGAACACGGACAAGCCGCTCCCAGTCGGCAAGGAACATGTTGAGGGTGTGTTGGCGGAGGCAAGGAGGACTGGGTTCCGGTACAGGCTGCCGGACCCGACGAGCAGATCCGATATTGAGTACTACAGAGACCCGGCACACAGGGGATACTTGAGCCACATGCTCAAGGACGGAGAGTCGCCGAGTCTGTACTGGAAGGTTCCTGGCGCGGAGAAGATCAAGAGTGCGCCCAAGGAGACCAAGGAGGTTACGGAGGAGCTTTGGTAGGCCTGAGAGATGGAAGTTTTCGCTGGGGGTCGTGTACATCATATGTATGAAATATCCGTGTCAATGCTACACTTGTTCAACCCATGATTTGAATGCAGGATGTCTACTTCTAATGCATAATTTAATATTATGTGATGGTACGATGTATGCTGGTTCAGCATCTCGATCGTACACACAGTGCTAAAAGTTCAGAGGCTGGCAAAATGCGTGTAGTGGACGATTGCGTACTGTATTCCGCACTGTGTCTTCCGCTGACGCTGATGACTTCACCTGCAACTCGCTTGACTCTCCCACCTTGCCCTTGTTTTCAGCCAGCCTTGAGGACTCTACGACGCTTGCACGAGCTGTTGGGCACGGCACCCAGGACAATTGCTGTTCCTCTACTTGACTCCTGTTTGTTTTTGTGTCTTCGAAGTCCTGTACACATCTATCATTGCGGGCCACTCGCGGATCGATCGCATCGTCCGGCCGATCTATTACGAATTCTCTCACAACCGCGCTCAATTCGAAGTTGTGTTGCTCACCCGACTCTCCTTCAGTCGCCTCGATTCAATTCCCTTTCGACCACATTCTATCTGTGCAAATCATAGTTCCTGGCCATGTCTCTTTTTGGGAGCACTCCTCCGGAGTCTGCGCCTGTCACTGCAGGGACGCCGAATCGTGCACGAGCTGGCGGCCTTTTCGACGACGACGACAACATCAGCTCGCGACAGCATAGCAAGAAGCCTTCTACCAACAGTCTCTTCGCCGACGATGGCGGCGACGGCAGTGACTCTCCATGGGATTTGCCTACGCCTCGCAAACAGAAGAGCAGAGCCGAACTGATTCGCAACCTGCTTCCAGCGGGCGACGTACCCGACAGTTACATCGACGCCTTTGACACAGTGGTGCGCCTGGATGGGAGCAATGGCCGCGCGGGATCGAAAGCCATTGCGAAGGTGTTCTCGGGTGCAGGCATTGGAGCCGAAGCCGAGTCGCGCATCAAGTCACTTTTCGGTGGCGGCGATGAGATGTCGCTGGGACGAGGCGAGTTCAACGTGCTGTTGGCCCTCGTAGGGCTGGCTCAGGAAGGCGAATTCATCAGCTTGGATAGCGTCGATGAGCGCCGACGAAGTAAGTCATACAGATCCTCTAGTTGCCACTACAGCTTCTCCTTGACACGCAATTGCTCCTTTTTGGAACTTGTAGTACGGTGGATTGCTCTGTTCTAAACCCATCACCATACTCTCTCACCCATGCCAAGATGCAGCTGGGGTTGCTGTGACTGATTGGCTGCTAAGCCGCCTTCGCCTCGCGACCCCCCGGCCATGTTATCAGCGCAGGCGGGCCACCGTCATTTTGGTGGAGACACTGGTTGGAGCTTGGGCAAGCTGCGATACCTACAACTATCTACCTCTGTTACTTCATCATCTGCTCAGATGCCCAGAAACTAACCTGTCGCTTGACTTTTTGCGCAGATTTGCCCAGGCCAAAGCTGTCTGGTCTGGAAGCCGAGCCTGTCTTGCCTCCGGTCGATGAGCTTGCTGCCAAACCTCCACAGACCCCGAACAGAAATATTCCGACTACGACAACCACTTTCCCACCGCCGGCTATGGACGACGATCCTTGGGGTTCGCCCAGCGCGCATCGCAATCATGCTCATTCGCAGTCGAACGGGGGCACGGCGTCTGTTAACAATGGTGAAGCTGAAGCCTTTGGCACGTCGCCACCGCCCGCACTCACGACCTCATCGCCTGTCAAGCAGTATTCGGCAACCGAGACACAGCCCAGTCCGGCCAAGGGCCTTGGACCTGCCACTGTTGCGGGCCCTGCAGCTTGGGGATACTTCGATGGCAGCAACAATGGTGCCCCAGTCTTTGGTGACGACTCGCATAATCCCATCACCAGTCCATTCGGAGGAGTCGGGGCTGCTGGCGGTTCGAATCGTGGGCCCGGTATAAGTGGCGCTGTGCCAGGCCCTCGACCTATCACGCGTTCCAGCAGCAGTGTCGAAGAGAACGTCCTCGTCATGTTGATGCCGGAGAAGGAAGGCGTTTTCATGTTCCAGCATCACAACTACGAGGTGGCTAGCCATCGCCGAGGTAGCAAGGTCATCCGGAGGTACAGTGATTTCGTCTGGTTACTGGACTGCTTGCAGAAACGATATCCTTTCCGGATGCTGCCCCTGCTGCCACCGAAGCGCATGGCAGTAAACGGCAATCATCTCTCCAATGATGGGTCCTTTATCGAGAAACGAAGACGCGGGTTGGCGCGCTTCTTGAATGCCCTCGTTAGACATCCCATCTTGGGCCAAGAGCAGCTGGTCGTCATGTTCTTGACTGTACCTACGGTAAGAGACTCTCAGGGCTCATAATCGACCGGCTCTAATCACTGACGCTAGCATCAGGAACTGGCGGTTTGGCGAAAGCAATCTACAATCTCAGTCCAAGACGAGTTCGCCGACAAGCCTCTACCTCCAGGTCTTGAGGACTCGCTTCCATCCACACTAGAAGACCTCTTTTTCCGCACACGAGCTGGAGTCCGCCGTTCTGCCGAGCTATACATCAACACCTGCAACATCATGGACCGACTTGTTAAACGCACCGAGGGCGTTGCGGCGGATCATGCCAGAATCGCGCAATCCCTTATCTCTCTGACTGAGACTTCCGCAGATACATATGCTACCGATACGAACGAGGTTCCCCTATTGAACGATGGACTCACGGCTATGGCAAAGCACCTCAAGACAGCACAAAGCCTTATGGAAGATGAGAGCCGCGGCTGGGACGAGGGCGTCCTCGAAGATCTAAAGCGTCAGCGTGATGCCCTGGTTAGCGTGCGTGAGCTGTTCGAGCGCAGAGAAAGGCTCGACAAGGACAATATTCCGTATCTCGAAAGGAGGATACAGGCCAATGAGACCAAGCTCGCGAGCTTAAGGGCGAAACCCGAGGGCACGGTCAAGGCTGGGGAGATTGAGAAGGTTGCCGAATCCATCATCAAGGTAAGAACTGTTGCCGATCACCAACCCTTTGCGCTTTACTTATCACTATTTTCCCGTTCCTTTTTCCTTTCTCTCATAGCAAGAGAGTTTGCTGACCGCTGGATCAGGACAAGGAATCTATCGTTCAACAGCACAACAGATCGATTTTCGTCAAAGAATGCATCCGGGACGAGCTCATTACCTTCCAATCAACGCAATACCACATCAGCCGCTGGAATCAGGACTGGGCTGGTGAGCGAGTAAAGTATGCCGAGATGCTGGCCGATAACTGGCGGCGGCTTCTGGACGAGCTCGAGGGGATGCCGTTGGGTGACTAGAGTGCACCGCTGAGCCATCGACGGAGCCTTGGGGTTCCAGTTTCACCGCGAGCAGAGGTGCCGAGTGTGAGGACATCGTGGGGTAATGTGTCGTGGCATTAACTATCTGGGGAGGCTGTGGTTTCGCACTGACTGACTATCTTGCATTGTTTCAAGCGAGTTGTGTTTTTTGCACTCGAGTCTTGTGGTTGGACAGCATTCAATGGATTTTGAGATTGAAGTGTAATAGGCTATTGACAGCAACGCAAAGGGCAAATAAACAATACCCTTGCTGCTGCTGCTGCTATTCTTTTTTTGCAAGTCCTTACCAGCTATCTGTGACAGCACCGTGGCTGGCATCTCCGACCAGTCTGGCGTATTTCGCAAGAACACCTCTCTTGATCTTCATTTCTGGAGCGACCCATTCCTTTCGTCTCCTCTCCAGCTCTTCATCACTTACATCCATGGTGATGGTGTTGGTTTCCGCGCTGATGGTGATGGAGTCGCCGTCCTTGACCAGAGCGATGGGACCGCCCACGGCGGCTTCCGGGACGACGTGGCCGACGATGAAGCCGTGGGAGGCACCGCTGTATCTCCCATCCGTGACGAGAGCGACGTTGGTCAGCCCAGCACCCATGATGGCCGCCGAGGCGCGCAGTTGCTCCGGCATGCCCGGCCCGCCCTTTGGTCCTTCGTAGCGGACGATGAGGACGAGGTTCCCGTCGTCGGCCTTGATCTCACCCTTGTGCAGGGCCTGGTCGAGCTCGGCCTCCTTGTAGAACGTACGGGCCCTGCCGGTGAATGATAAGCCTTCCTTTCCAGTGATCTTCGCGACTGCGCCGCCAGGGGCGAAGTTGCCCTTCAGAATGCGGATGTGGCCGCTGCTCTTGATGGGGTCGTCGAGGGGTCGGATGATGTGCTGGCCGGGATCGAGTGAAGGCCAGTCGGCGATGTTCTCGGCAAGCGTCTTGCCTGTGACGGTCATGATGTCGCCGTTGATAAGGCCCTTTGCGACGAGGAGCTTGAGGACGGAGGGAGTACCGCCGACCTTGTAGAGGTCCTCCATGAGGTACTTGCCGCTGGGGGCGAGATCTGCGAGGAACGGCGTGCGGTCACTCGTGCGTGCGATGTCGTCCAGCGTGAGATCCACGCCGGCGGTGTTCGCCATGGCGAGGAAGTGCAGCACGCCGTTGGTCGAGCCGCCGAGGATCATGGTGATGACGAGCGCGTTCTCGAAAGCGGCACGGGTGAGCAGGTCGCGAGGCCGGATGTCCTTCTCCATGGTGGTCCTGATGACTTGGCCTGCTCTTTCGCACTCTCGACGTTTCTCGGGCGAAAGCGCCGGGTACGAGGATGATCCGGGGAGGGTGAGCCCCATGGCTTCGATGGCCGTGGACATGGTGTTGGCGGTGTACATGCCGCCGCAGGCTCCCGCTCCCGGACACGAGTGGCGCTCCAGGTCGTCGAGGACGTCGGCGCTGGTTCGGCCGGGTGCTCCGGGGTTGGTCTTGGCCTGCAGGCGGCCGTACTCGAAGGCGCCCTTGGCTTCGTAGCAGGTCGCCACGTTGACGCTCTTCTCGAGAAGGCTGGAGTGTCCCTTGCCGATGGTGCCGCCGTACACCATGATGAAGGGACGGTTGTGACGAGCGGCCGCCATGATCACGCCAGGCATGTTCTTGTCGCAGCCGGGGATGGAGATGTTGGCGTCGTGACGCTGGGCGCAGGTGACGGTCTCAATGGAGTCGGCGATGAGCTCCCGCGTCTGCAGAGAGAAACGCATGCCCTCGCTGCCCATGGTGATGGCGTCGGACACACCGACAGGGGAGTACTGCCAGCCGATCATACCCTCCTTCTCCACGGACTTTTTGATGATGGAGCCGAATTCGAGAACTGTTTTCCCTCTCCTTGTGAGTTACGAGTGGTCAGCTTAGTTGGGGGTGGTGGTTGCTACGCACGATGAGTGCTGGATGGTTGGTTAGTGATTGATTGATTGATGAAACGCAGTGAGTCGACGTGAGGATGGATGTAGCTTACTTGCATGGATTCCCTTCCCACCAGACTGATGAGATACCGACTTGTGGCGCGTTCTTCATCGTCTCTTTGTCTGGGATACCAGCTGCATAGAGCATGGCCTGGGGGAACGAGGTCAGAAGCCTGGTTCCAAAGTAATTCCGCGTAGGCAAAACAGAGAAGGTCATTCATTACCTGAGCACCTGGAAAGTCATGGTCGCGAGTGATGACGGTTGACCAGCGGTTGAGAGGACCCCCTGGAGGAAGACAGTTGAACTGGATGTAGTCGGGTGAGGACTTGGGATCGAATCCCGGGACTGGGTTCTCGTTGGACATGATGAGAGAGAGATAGTCTACCTAGACAGTATCAGCCATTTCGTCCTCAGCCACGCTACGATTGTGCATTGATCAAGAGGGGCTGATGTGATATGGGAAAAACAGACCCGTGCTTGCTGAGAGGGAAGAATTATTACTCACAAAGTACTTCTGATATCAACAGAATCGGATAAGGATCACTTCCAGAAGCTGCTTCACCAGAAAGGAAAACCGAGCTCCCTCTTGCATGAAATATGGGGTTTACAAGAGATGAAAACAGAAGCAATGGAGTCAATGTGATTGAGGCAAACCAAGTACCTACCTACTTGTGCCTACCTGGTGACGAAGATCCCCTCCCCTCACACTAGAGCCGGTGCCGGCGCTCTCCTCTACCCCACAACCGCATGGCGCATGGGGCTGGAGCCGGAATGGGTCACAGGATGGGCAACATGGCAGAGTTTGTTGAACCGCGAATTTCCAAGCGGTGGAGCGGCAACGGTGAAAGAAGGCTATTGCTCATAGACCCAAAGTGAAAGTCGTCGGTCTGGTCGATGTGCGTTGCGAAAGCGTGACTTGCAAATGCATGCAATATAACAACGGGACGTGCCGAGTTGTACGTACCTAAGCGATTAGCCTATCACAGGTCATGCATTACTACCCTGCCAACCTACCGCCGAGCATGGGAAACTGACCGCACGGGTAGACGTCCTACCTACCAGACCTTTAAAAAAAAGACGAGACGAGCAAGACGCGAAAGGGACCTAAAAGAAAAAGTGATGAAGAGATGAAAAGATGGGAAGATGGAAAAAAAAGAAGAAAAAAATGTGGTCCCCTTGGAGGATTCTCCCCTCGGGCGGATTCGAACCGCCGACATTCAGATATGAAATTGTTTCAACGATTACAGTCTGACGCCATAAACCAACTAGACGACAAGGGGTGTAGAACCACAAAGTGAGGGCAAGAACGGTCGTAGCCGATTGGCTCGCGTACTTGGTGCCCCACTGTGTCTTTAAAATGCGAAATTGCAAAATATATACCACAGACATACAGTGTGTAGATTGATGGGATGATTCTATTTAGCACTGTAAGAGGAAGTTGACTGGCTGACGACGACCTTGCTGCCACTACCTTAGAAGAAAACTACATATATTACTAGAGATGAGACTCCTCTATCAAGGTTGAAACTCCATCGTTGAGCTTTTCTCAAAAGGCGAGCACTTCATCACAGAATACAAGGGCAAACTTGAGTTCCCAATCCACTACTTTCTCATTCTTCGAGTGCAGCAGCACGGAGGCTTGCATGACACCTGTTTCATCTACCTAGATACTTCTGTGCTATTTCCTTGACTAAGGTACCTTCAACTTCAGACAATCAATCCATTTCTCATCGTTCCATGCTTCACAACACGCTTTCCTCGACCCGAAGGAAGAAGGAAAAAGAAAAGGACCATCAAAGTGCTCCCGAAAATAAACAACAACAAACACCAGCCCAGCTCGCAAAACATTTCGTCCCAAAGTCCATCCCGTACTCGTCGTCCTCGCAGTGTACCCTCGAACACATCAAGCCTTAACGCCGTGCTCCGTCGTTTCCATCAAAACCCAATTCCCCGGCCGTTAAGAAGGAAGAAGAAAAAAGTTTGTTCAAGAAGTGTTCTCCAAGTCATGGTGCTAATCGCTCAGATAGTCCTCGGGTCGACATCGAGGCTCAGGATAGATGCTATCCTGGTCTTGTCCTGGATTCGGCTGTACGCGTGCTTTTCATCGCTGGCTGGGCTGGCTCCCGGCGTGATGGGACTGCCGGCGCGAGACTGAGGGCAGCACATGCCCGTCTTCCATGCCTGCTCCAAACTCGCCGGTGAGGCGTTGTGACCATAGTCCTTGGCCACCACGGACCAGAACGTGTTTCGGTGAGCGTTGTACACCGAGTGAAGCCTCGCCAGGTCAACATGGTTGCCAGTGTGGTTCGGCGCGGGCGAGGCACTGCAATCCAGGCGCAGAATGGGGGCTGACGGCGGAAGGGACTGGGTTCGGTTCATGGCCGAGGGTTGGAGGCCACCATGGTGCATCTCGGAAGCCTGAGGAGCGTGCATCGCCTGGCCGTTGGGTCCGTGAGAAGGGGCCGGCATTGCCGCCATGGCCATGGGCTTCGGGAGGATGGCAGGGAGGCGAGGGGGAGTGTTGGCATTCATGATGCTGGGCAGCTGCATGTTTCCAGGCACGTGCACATATCCGGACGAGGTGCCGGGAGGGGAGAGTGAACGGCCCTGCGTCTCGCGGGACCTGTCCATCGGCGCCATCGACATGACGGGAGAATGCTCGGAGGAGTCACCCGACGAGCAGGAAGCGGTACGCTTTCGCCGTCCGCTGCCGTGAGATAGCTGGTGGTAGTGGAGGCGGCAGGCGAGCTCGGTCTTTCGGAGGTGGGCCGCGATGTGCTTATATGGCATCTTCTGCATACGGGTCTGAAGCAGGTAGGATTCCTAAAACGGTTGAAAAAAAAAAGGAGTTAGACACCGCGTGTGTGACAAGTCGAAGAGAGTGTTTCTCATGTGTGTGACGTACCTCCTCCTCGCTCCAGGCACGGCCACCACCAGTAGAGGCAGGCTTTCGATTCTTGTTCACACCATACTCGTGACGGTCGATGGCATCGGCAGTGGGCGTGTACATGCCAGGAAAAGGACTGGGGCGAATGGGCGACATGCTGACTAAAGTATCAAGTCAAAAAGCTCCGTGGTGTGTTGGTTGAAAAGGAAAAAGTCTTTGAAGGTCTCTTGTGATTGTTGCAGGGCAAACCAGGCCTCTCGGTGAAGTTGAGAAATTGAATAGAAAAGGTAAGAGTAGAAGAAATAAGTCTTGTACAGGAACAAGGGCCACAGTAATAGCCGAAGAAGAAGTAGAAGAAGAATAGAAGACGAATTGAAGCAGGTAGTAGTAGAAGAAAAGTTGAAGCAAGTGATGCAGCTGTCGTGATTTCGATTACAAGAAAGGAGTGTTAACAGCCAAGCCAGTTGGGGTTATGAAGGAAAGTCTAGACCAGCTGTGAAGAAGCGAAGGTTGTAATAAGAAAGGAAAGAGAAAAAGAAGAAAAGAAAAAAGGAGAGTAGCCGCAAACTGCGATCTGCCTCAACAAAGAAATACGATGGTGTTGTAAGTGAGAACTGAAGACTACCAGAAGAAGAGGGAAGCAAGAGGCCGGAAAAAAGTCAATGAAGCGTCTGGGGAACAGAGGTTATAATAAGCAGACTAGTCTGCCCTATGAATGAACCGTTTGGTCAAAAAGAAGGAACGTCTCTTTTCTTTTTCTTTATCCCCTCTCCCGCAAGGCATGGATTTGAAGTTTCTCCATATCCCTGTCATCTGTTAGTCCTGGTCCATGTTACAGCAAGAGTCTCGACGGCGGTGTGTAACAGACCCTCTTTCACCAGACCACCAGGCATGACGTTTGGTCCCTTACCGAGAAGCCACCAAAGTTACGAGCTGCGACTATGTAGGAGGGACTCGTGAACACTCCCAAATATGGAAACCTACACACCACGCAGCATACATGGTAGTGGTTTGGTAGAGTTACCTACCTACACACACGCCCCCCTTCTCCTCCCATACTGAGCAGGGTGGAACTGACAACGTCCCGGACGTCAAACACTTGGCTCGCTCTCTCTCTCTCTTTCCCACCCCAAGGATCAATGTCGTCTAGGAACCTGAGCAGAAAAACATGCATCGGTAGTTGATAAAGTGATGTCCAAAGTGCATGTATTGGCAGTCGCACTGAATCAACCGTTCCTGTCGCTCGGGCTCGGTACTACAAATCCAAGTGTGCTCCAACTTTGGGCTTTGTCGGCAACAGATAGTCAACCGTGGCAACTGTCCTTGTAGTAGTACCAGGAAGGGGGGGAAACAAGTCGTAACAGTCACGCCGGCCTCATTTGTTGACCGCCCAGAACTGGCCCTCAGCCACTCAAACAAGCTCATCGTTTCAATCGTGTGGGAAACCATGTGAGCTTCTTTTTTTGCTGAATCGTCTGAAGTGGCCACTGTTTTCTTTTTTTCCTCCCTGGCTCAGCACCTCACAGAGCCAGGGACCGTGGCTGCAACTCTAGGCGGGAACGATTGGCACCGAGAGAGCAAGATAGGGTAAGTGTTTGATGACTCCAGCATTGGGCGATCTATGCTTCAGGTTCACCAGCCTCGGCCTCGGCGGTTCCTGTAACGACGGAGTCCAATTGGACCAGGTAGGATTCAATAACAAAACAAGAGATAATAGGCCACGCGCCCGTAGTGTCTCTCTCTGGGCAGTGGCCACATTTCAAACGCAGCGCATGGGGTGAAGCGCTGTCATCGAAACAATCGAGGCTGTTTCTTGTGGGTGTAACCCCTGTCTTTGCCTTTGAAGGGACCCAACTCCCTGCCCTGCTGGCCCCCGATGCGGCGACGCTTATTATGCGTTAGTCCCACAGAGCTTAAACCATGTCTCCGGTCATTACTGTCGATACTTGATTCGATCTCTTGCAGAATGTGAGAAGATATGCAGTGGACGGCGGCTTTCGAGGTTATCACGATGTGCTCTGTCTCTCTCTCTCTCTCTCTCTTTTCTTGGGTTGTCTCCTGAACAAGGCCTTGACATTGACACTGAAATGCCAATTGCTCATTACGGTGATGCTCATCCGAAGGGCCTGGTCATGATCCTTGAAACTCGCTAACGCACTGGCCCAATTTCAGATCCGTGTCAAAACCTCGACCGGGGTGGAGAACGCCTTCACGTCATGTCACTGGCCGAGCAGCCTCAAACTAGCTCACGATCTGGGGTCGGGGGCCACGCTTTCTTCATGCTGGTGTCAACAATGACTGCAAATTTGGTTCCTTTTTTTTAAACTTACTCTTGTAGATCTAGTCATTTGCGATAGAATCCATGGCCAGGTTGGACCTGAATCCCCACGTTGTTTTCTGCAATGGTTTGTTTTGTTCATTACCAGTGAGCTTCACGAAAAGCCCCCTAGTTCGTGGGCACGCATGGTACGACAACCCAGGCCTGGGGTGGGTGCCGATACTTAATGAACTTGGATCAATTATCGAGGACTCGCATGGCAGACAACATACGATCCTTTGTTCATGTGAAATGCTCGCCTGAATCGTCGTCACTCTCTGCTCTGATAGACGCGAAGCGAATCATTGTTGATCGTCTCAGGCTGAGATTTGACACGGCAGCCCCAGTCAGATCTTTGGTTGTAGTATAGAAGCGATGCTGTATTCCGTAGAACCGCGATGTGCTTCCCGTATGTATGGAGCATTGCCTAGGGTACGAGGATAACAGCAAGAGCTTGGAAAAAATAGTATCCTCCCTATAGCTAGTCGGACGAACGATGTTTTCCATTTCAGCATTGGGGGGAGGGGCCCCTTCAAAAAACACACCGTCTGAAGGTCGCTCAGTCCAGATGCCAACCCAAAATTAACATATCTGTGCGGATCTTGACGTTTCCGAGAAATCGGAAGCTTTTAGCCTGCGAAGCTAGGCTCGAAAAGCAGCGATAGGAGTTTCTCGGGCGGAGCTCAGTCTGTCACGGGCCAACAAAGAGTTGGATTGTCCAAAAGCTTTTGCAAAGGGGCATGCCTCGTTCCCAGGATTTAAGGTGTGCTCCTAGTAGATCAATGGATGGAGCATCTTATCTTCGTGGATTTGCACAGCTGATCTCCTAGGAACTACTAGCTGTCACCCTTGCAAGCATCCACAACGAGTGAGAATGTTTCAACTGCGTAGTGAACCCCTCTCTTGAGCGTGTCAAGTCTTGGATTATTAAAAGAGAAAATCATGCACATCAGACATGTGACTTGAGAGCGCTTGCGAAGCCAAGCCAAGCCGCATACGTGCAGACTTACGTAGATACCCGAGGTGGAAGGGCAGGGTCTGCGCCTTGTGGAGCTTGTTTTACGCCTTGAAAGACGGGAAGGCTAATAGTCGGTATGCTGCGTTCGATTCAACTGTCAAAGGACGGCGGGGCTCTTGACTGTTCCCATGTCTCAAACATCCTCCGACACGGATGTTCAAGTTGCCAGTTTCAGCCCTCGAAGTATGCTCCGGGAGGCGGGCGGGGAGGCGCCGCAGATTTGATCGGCAACCAAGTGATCCGATGTTAATTGAAGTTTGCCTTCTTCCTGATTTGACATGCCCTTTCCCTTTTCTTTGGGCGGCGGCTTGGTTGGTGAAAGGGACTCGGGTTGTTTTGCATCACATTTTGGTGCGTCGCGTAGATCCCGTAAGTAGGCACCTAGATACCTGGAGCAGATGGAGAGATGAGGCGCAGAAACGTCGGATCCCTCGTTTCGATGATTGAGCTTTCGTGTAAGCTTACCTTTGAAGGAGGATCTGGTGGATGTGCTCGGTGATGGGAGGGGGTTTCGACAGTCATGGTTGTGAAGTGGAGGTCAAGATTTGCGTCCTCATGCACAAAGGCTGGCTGGCGCCTTCCTCAGGTACCTAAGTTGGATCTTGTGCGTTGCCTCTGTACTACCTCACTGGGCTGCGTACAGCAACACATTTATCGTGATTTTGGGAATGGCGTCATTATATAAGGAGAACGGCGAGGAAGCTGTGTGATTTTGTTTACCTGGCCCCTAGGTATCCCTGGAATTTTGAGAGTGACTGCTCGCCTCTTGGTTACGCTGAATTGCTCAGCCGGGTCACCAACTTCAAGAATGTCTGGGCTGACGCATCATTAGCAATTTCCTCCCGAACAAGCTACATACTCTTAAGAAATCATCCCCATTCCCGTGCCTGACCGAGACGTGTTTTCACCGCTGATTATTTCGGAAACATCAAATGCATCCAAGATTACGCTCATCCTGATCATCTTGAGAAGTAAAGTCACGCTCATTACGCTATCATACCTGACCTTGATCTTGGAAAATACTGAGTACAGGGTAAGTTAATTGGACTGGTATGCGAGGTACCGGTACTTTTCAGCATGGCCAGCAAAAGTGTTTTCATTTGTGGCTGAAGAGAGCCCCCACCTAATGTTTAGCCACACCCTTCATCCACAAGGGGACTGGCTGCTGACGCAAGGCGGTGGCTGGGCGGGCTGGCAGCAGAAATACCTGTCATCGTGGTGTCCTCCATCCCCCCAACCCAGCGAGCTACATCTGCCTGAGGTACTTTTCTTGCTGGGACCGTCACAACCTCGTTTTGAACCGTACCTCCAACGGTACCCAGTACATCGTCTTGCTCCAAACGTTGCTGGGCCCACAGACGGCCATCATCGCCAACACGAATCCACTGCTACCGTCGCGAAATATCGCCAATCGCCTCAGTTGAATCTGGAGGCCATATCCAGCTCTGCTGTGGCTTGTGTCCACGGACTCATCAGTGTATGCGCATGTTCACTGAACCAGTACTCGACACTGCAGCAAACTTGTCGCCACTCGTCTGCCCACGCCAAACCCTGAGAGCTGACTGAACAAGCTGCACACTAACCCCCAGCCACGCAAACAGCCGTTGCTTCATCACAAGATCAGAGCACATTTCATCGTATTCCTTACCAAAACGTCATTTCACCATTGCTCCGTTGCTCATTCTCGCCGTTTCGGAAAGTACAAATACAAGAGCCATTGGGTCACTAGTACGTTCTCGCTCTGATTCTGGAGTTTGCAACCTGCTGTCGCTGTCACCAAAACATTCGTACCTATTGCGCCTTCGTTTCGCCCATTCCTCCGGACGCTCAACCGCCCAGAACTCCTCCAATCATATTACTCTTGCACTTGTGTTAAACTCAGCCAAGGCAAAGTGTCTCTCTACTTCCCCGATCAGCAAAGCATCACACACTCACACTCGCACACACACCCACCAGTTGCTCGCGCTAGAAGCTGAACAGCCGCGAACAGCAAACGTCACCAGAACCAAACTGCTCAGTGCGTACCCTGCCCTACTACTAAGCTGTGGTGGAGCCCCTTCTCGCTTGTCGCGACCGAGGATCAGACGCGCCGCATAAGGTGTCGGCCAGGCCCGCTGACTGGGACCAGAAAAGTACGCACCCTTACCTGTCCTCCTCAGGTTTCTCTACCTTCCCACGTCCATACGCCAGCTACTGGGAGTGACCCCGTAGATACATCGCCCGTAAGTATACCCGACTGTCCTGTTCAATATCCCATAATCCTCGAGTGGCTCCCGCTGCTTCACGAGTTCAATCATCAACGATTGCCAATACAAAGCACCGTTGCTCTCAATTCCCACGCATTCTGTCATCGCCGGTCGCAATGGCGTCGCTTCCAGTGGTGCTCTCACCCCTCATGATTGCGCGCCCGCCCACAGCACTCACTCATGACATGAGACCAAGAGCAGCGACACAGAGCCCTTCATCGCCTTGGGACGCATGTTCCTGACTCGGATTGCATCAACGCGTGATGTTAAACCAGGTCTCTGCAAACATACTAACATGACGGTTTTCGCAGATCATGGAGCAATGGCAAGTTGGCCCTGTGCCTGACTACGTCTATGGCAGCAACCCAGGACAACAGTCCCACCCACCCAATGACATACAGTAAGTGTCGATGCCTTCAATTACCTTGGCCTCTCCGCATGGTCTATCTTTGGACCTCACACCTAGTTGGCATCATCTCATTCGAAAATATCCTCATGCATCTTTGTTACTCTTACCCCAGTGCATGGGTCTATCTACAATGCGAAGGCTCTCGCTGACCGGCTTGCAGCAATGCGCACCCATATCAACAAGAAATGAACAGGCGAGGTGATCAAAGGATGGAATTCCCTTACGGTGGACTGCCACCGAATATGGGCCCTCCGCAGCAGCATCATCCTCAGCCAGTTCAGCCACCAATGAATGTCTCCCAACAGCAACGCCAGCAGCAGCAGCAGCAGCAACCACACCAACAGCAACAACAACAGCCGCCGCCGCAACAGCAGCAGCAGCAGCAACCTCAGCAGGCACAGACCAACGTTCCTCCCCCACAGCAGCCATCAGCAGCTCAGACTCCTAACGCCCAGAACCGTAACCGCAAGAGACCAGCTCCTGGTTCGACTCCAGTAGTGACGCCGACAGTGCCGCCAGCTCAAGTCCCAGTTGGCAAGGCTCAGTCCCAGACACCGAATCCGCCTGCTCCAGTTCCGCCGGCCGCTGCAGGGACACCAGTACAAGCAAAGGAAGAGGTGCCACCAGCAGCGGCGGCCGGGGCAGCCGCGCCTCCAGCGAAGAAGAGCAGAACAAACACACCCTGGACTCCACAGGAAGAACAACGGCTGAAGCTGATGCGTGACCAAGGCAATAGCTGGGCTGAGATTGCCAAGGTAAAATCATCTATCATGACTGGCGTAGTGATGTCGAACTGACTCTCGGCAGACTTTCCCTTCTCGGACGGAGGGCTCAGTTAAGAAGCATTGGTACAAGGATATGCACTACGCTGAATTTGCGGAAGATGAGGTAAACCCACCTTCCTCCGCAGATCTTCCACAGCCACTTACGTGCCTTTAGAGTCAAGCACTTCTTGCTGCCATCAAGGATTATGAGAACAGCAAATGGAAGACGATTGGGCAGAAGGTTGGCAAGCCAGCCAAGGTACGTCTTTCGTCGGCCCTTCAGCCCTCCCCACAAGGAGTGTAATGTAACAACACTAACCAATTTCTAGGCTTGTGAACAATACGCAAAAGAGCACTTTCCAGGTATATGTCGGATGGGGAGATGTATTATGTACATTCCGCTAACGCAATGCAGACCTCTTCGCCAGCAATAAGAGATCGTAGGTGTTTTGTCTGATCGAATAGGGCAGATCCGCAATCCAGGCCCAAGCGTGGGTAATCCCGGCCCGAGGCCGAATAGCCGGTGCCTCCACGTGAGTGTTATGTCTTCAAGGAACATTCTCAGGTGGTTGAGGTAGTCTGCTACGTGTCGTTGCTTTTGGAAGTCGTGTTTTTCCATTATGTTTTACTTCCTCATTGGATCTATTCGGGCCGGAATTCACTTTGAATGGAAGTCATCGGGAGGATTGCAAGTATCTGTAACGAACAGGCTGAATAGTTCTACCGAAAGAAAGGGAACTTAATGGTAGCTGCTGTTGATTGCTGGGTTGTAGGGGAAGGTTGAAATGTTGATAGTATTTGGGGCTATTGAGTTAGCGCGAGGATCTTTGCTATTATTATACCCAAGCCATCCTCCCAGAAGCAAGGGTAGTTCGACCCAGTCCCTTCGGACAATTGGACAAAGTACTTGTACATATGTACACAGTACTTAGGAAGTCTAGTGTCACAGCGGTAGTGTCAGGTACAGGCTCAACGGTGAGAGGAGTATTTGTCGTTGGCGGTCAGGGCATTGCCATATGGGTAAATGAGAGAAGACTACGTGCAACGGAATTTATGAAAACCCAAACCCTTTCTACATACGCGTTGCTATTCCCACCTGGTGCCGTCAGCCGAAAAAAGCAGGATGCTGGAAAAGACGGCAAGATCTTTGCCCCATCGATTCAAAGCGAAATGTAATCCGTAGCCGGGACCCGAACACGAGACCTGCCAATGGGGCCACTGGGCCTCCCTGGAGCCAATTTTAGTGGAAGACGGGACAGTTCATGTGAGGATCGGATCCACTAGGGACGCTGTTTCTGGGCCGTGCTGACGTATTTCTGGGTGAAAATCTGCATCACAGCGCCCTGTTCTGCAGCGCGATCCAGTGGATGGTTGCCTCCCTGTGCCGTACAACGTAGGGGGGAATGGGAGTTACAGTGATTGCTACTAGTAATTGCTATAGTTAGGTACTACTACGTAGTAGTACTAAGTAGTATGACGGATGTCCACTGGTTGCAACCCCACCACCACCACGCCAAACTTGAACTGGCCCAACGGACAGCACTCCACCCTACCCTCAGGCTTCTCAACGGTGGGTGAAAAGCAGGACTGAGAGGGGAAAAAAGGGGAGAGTAAATGGTGCAGTACCTGCCTTACCACTGTAGAGTCACCTAATCGTAAGTCCACTGTGCACCGCCCCCTCCAAACCTGGATGGATGGATGGATGCCTTGTCTTCTTCTCCTTTCTCCATCATCGTGGTGCCCACAACGACCCTCTTCTTCTCCGGCTTTCCTTCTTCTTCATCACATTTCTCTTGGGAAGACCACATCCCATCGACGCTCGCTTGTCATCTTCAATTTTTCTTTCTGAGGCCTCGACGCCCTGTCTCTCGCTTCATACTAGCGGCCTGCATCATTGCACATTGTGCACGGTTTGCCCTTCCGACCTTGACCGTTTCAAATCTCGCACTCGCCAGCGCGAGTAAAGAACGACAACCTACCTTTGACCTGCGCTGAACGGGGCAGCCAGGAAGGATCATTGTTTCGACGGTTGTGAATTCTAGCCTTCGTCGTCAACGATTTAATTATCCCGATCCTTTCGGTCACGGACGCCTGCCTTTTTCTTCACCACGCGACTGTCAGCTGTTGGTCTCAGTTTTTTTCTTCTCCTCCTTCTCTCTGCAGCAACTCCCAGTGGTTCTTTCCCTAGTTTCCGGGTCTCAGCCACGCGCGTCGACAGCAACTGCCCGCATTCCACCATCGATCTGCATCGCCCCCCCCTTCGGCGCATAAACAACGTCGCATCTTCGATTTGAAGAACGAATCGATTCCGTTCAGTCTTTACCTGACGTCCTCGCACGCGATCCTCTCTCAATATCCTTACGCCTCTTTCGAAGCACGGCCATCTCCCCTAATATCTCACCATGCTCCGCTCACTTGCATTCGCTGGCCTTCTGGTCAGCTCGGCCGTTGCCCAGAAGTGCTCACTCAACCAGAAGTGCCCCCAGGAAGCTCCCTGCTGTGGCCAGTATGGCGATTGTGGTGTAGGCGCCTTCTGCCTCGGTGGATGCGACCCTCGTATGTCCTTCAACCTTGACGCTTGTATGCCTGAGCCCGTATGCCAGGACCGCACGACCAAGTTCGACAGCCTCGACCGTATTCAGGACATCAGCAAATACCTCGGGGATGCCTCAAAAGCCGACTGGGTTTCACAAGGCGAGCCTGTCGTCAACGACGGCAGCGTCCTCCTCACCATGCCCAAGAACAGTGTCGGCACAGTCATTTCCTCTGTTGATTACATGTGGTACGGCAATGTCAAGGCCCGTATGAAGACAAGCCGTGGACGTGGTGTCGTCACGGCTTTCATTCTCTTCTCCGATGTCAAGGATGAGATCGATTACGAATGGGTTGGCGTTGACCTCGAGACTGCTCAGACCAACTTCTACTTCCAGGGCATTACCAACTGTACGTTTGATCATTCCTGCCGTTTCCAGTTCACTCTTTTAACATATTTGTAGACACAAACTCCGCCAATGTCACCGACATCAGCGACACCTTCGCGAACTTCCACACCTACGAAATCGACTGGACTCCCGATGAGATCAACTGGATTGTTGATGGCAAGACTGAGCGTACCGTTCAGCGCAAGTATACCTTCAACTCCACATCTAACCAGTATGAGTTCCCTCAGACGCCTGCTCGCGTTCAGCTCTCACTTTGGCCTGGTGGTCTCGCAAGCAACGCTCAGGGTACCATTGACTGGGCTGGTGGTGAAATCGATTGGAACGCTCCCGATATCCAAAATCCCGGTTTCTTCTACGCTACCATTGACCAGGTCGACGTCCAGTGCTACAAGACCAGCAACCCTCCCGGCACCAACTCAGGCACTAGCTATTCGTACAACAGCTTGGTTGGCACGAACAACACTGTCATCGATGGCGACAAGAGCACTATCCTCGGATCTTTCAGTGCATCTGGCCTGAATCCTAACCTGGGCAAGTCCTCCGCCTCCGCCTCCGGTACCGCCAAGTCCACCATTGCTCAGATTCCCGGCGGCGGCAACGGTGCAGCCGGTGACGACCACAGTGACGCAAACGCTTCCGGCGGATCCGGCGGAGGTGGTAACGGGGGCAGTGGAGGTAACGCCCCTGCTGCGACTGGTTCCTGTGATGTCAGTAGCTTCCACTCAAACTGCAATGGAGGTAGCAGCAACTCCGACAGCAGCAAGCAGGGTTCGAGTGGTCAGGGCGGTGCCTCTCGTGCCGGTGCCAGCGCTCTTGCTGTCATTGTTGCTGCTTGCGCCCTGTTTTGGCTGTAAGCGTGCGGCAAAGCTCTCCAAAGCATTTTTGCAGCGTGTACGACGGTTGGGCATTTTGTCCTACGGTGGGGTCATTTGGGTTGGCGCGATCGGCTGCTTTCATCCCACTCACTCATTTAGAGTGGCTCTAGGTGTTCTCCTTTTCGACGATGCTGCGGCATCTCTTCATCGTGAATTAATCGACTGTATTGGGTATTCGGTATCTTAATCGTTTCGACATGCCGAAGCTTTCTGGCAATGCGGGGTAATGGCTTTGGCCGTCCATTCTCTCTGATCTGTTTCTTTTGGGGGAACGAATGTACATAATGGCATGGTGGTTGAAGCCTCAGTCACATACATGCATGATCGCAGATATGACAGGTCACAATTGAAAACGGTTTTCTGCAAATCTATAATACATGGTTATGGTACAGCGTACATGGTCATAATCGTCATACAACATAAAGAGCGTATCATCAGCGTGAGGCATCCCGTCCACGACTTTGGTCACTGTGACATTTGATCAACTCATTGTCAGCTTCTCCGCAGTCGGAGTCAGCGCCCTTAATCATCCTTCTGGCCGCTTCCTTGCCGACGACAGGGAGCCTCTTCATGCCGCTTCCCTGGGGCACTACTTTGGGGTCCAGCAGGCCAACTTGGGTCAGGACGCTTGCCTGGTCCCAGTAGACGTGTTCATGGAAGAGCTTGCCTCCCCTGAGGGCCACAATGCTGACCATGAGGATCTCCACTCGTTTGTCGGTCGGAGGGACGCCAGGCAAGATCCAGGGTGTAGGCCGGGAGTGCTTGAACTTCACATACAGCTCATCGACTACTCGATCGGAACCGATTGTGCGGGAGAGAAGAGTGACGCGGAGAGACGGCGGGTGCTGGAAATATTCCGAGTAGAACGTCTTCAGCTCTTCAGCTCCGGTGCCACCAGTGAGTGTCGGGATGTTGGTGACGTGGGGTGTCTTGTGGGTCGTGTACGTCTTGATGGACTTGGAGTGATCGGAAGTGAAGAACTTGCCTGGTTGCGTTGGGAGACGATCATCATCAGCCTGAGAGCCCAGGGGTTCATGGCCTTTTGCGAAGGGTTTCGTTCGCACTTACTGTGTGTGTTGCTCTCGAGCAGGATCTCCGCATCCAGGTGGTCACCGAACGCCCGACGAGCTGCCGCCAGACTGCGGCTCCAGGCGAGCTCAGCAGCCACGCGGTCGTACTCTTCCATGTCATGCTCTGCGAAGCCCGGCTCGGCGCTGTACGTGTAGCTCGGGTAGGCCAGCTGCAGACTGCCTCCGATGCCGATGCCGGCCTCGACCTTCTGCCGCGTGGTCCGACGCTTCCCCTGGATGCCGACCATTTGGGTCTTGCGAGTCACGCCGATCTCCTCGCCCGTGGTCAAGTGCACGAGAGTGTCGATGGCGGATGGGAAGCGACCTTGGGGATCGGGAATGGCTGTGGGATAGTACGCGACGAGAAGGCCCATCTTGAACATGGGGTTGTTGTCCAGAACGTGGTAGTGCTCCAGGCACACGGCCGCTGCTTGGCCGAATGCTACGAGAAAGGTTAGGTTCATGTTATGTTATGCTGGTAGAAGAAAACCGTGGAGTATGGGAAAAAGGACAAAAAAAAAGCGAAGAAAAAATCGGGCTTACCAATGATGCCGAACTTCTCGCAAGGACCAAGCTCCTCCAGGCTCAGGTCCCTCAACTTCCTGACGTACCCGCCGTCAGTGTCGGAGTACTCCTCCATGGAGAAGTACTCTACGTCGAAACCCTCGTCGCGCCACTCCTGGATCGTCATCGGGTCGAAATCGTCCTCCTCGGCGGTGATATACAGCCTCGGCCGGGATCGCGGGAACTTGCTGGAGAGAAAGTTGGGGTCCCGGTGAAGACCGCCTGATCCGGGACCTACGTTGGCGCCGTTCTGGGAGAGGACGCGCACGTTGCGGCCCTTTGACTCGGGGACGACGTCCTTGATGATGGAAGCGACGTCCATTATGAAGGCTGCTATGAGTGAGCTAGGCTGATGGATACAAAACGATTAGAAAGAGAAAAAAGGAAGATATTAAAAATAAGAGACATAAGAAGAGTTCTCATTGATTGACAAAGATATTCTATCACGAGCATTCGAAAAACAAGTTTGACAAACATATGACGTCATTCTCAGAAGATGCTCTTAAGACTCGACGTTGCATTCCATCTTTCCTTCCTCCAGACACGAACTATGGGAATGAAGGAAGAGGGCGAATCAGCTAGGATGCCCTCAAGACCAGAGTTTGAAAAGTTTGGTTGCGCGAGTCAAATGCCACCGCCATTCGCCCGGTCGCCGGTGAGGAGATCCACAGCTCCGTTCCGGATGCCGCGATTCTTGCGGGGGTGACCGGGGGGAATGGGGAGGGGAGGATAACTACTAGCTCTTATCTCGGTACCAAACTGTTGGCACAGTTGTGTTCAAATGTCTATTCCTCTTTCCAAATAGAAGAGCTCTTTCTGAATCCAATCCACACAGTGGTCATTTCCATCTAATACAGCGTATACCTAGCTCCGCGACAAAGCGACAATGGCCACTTTTAGACTATTATGCTCCCTCCCTGTATTAGTACTAACTAACACTGGGAATTGTCAAAAATGAATCATTATTCTACATCTTAAGCTCGAAAGCTTTATCGTTGGCAAGTTGCAAGGCTACACGGCCATGACCAACAAGGAAAATCGCAAGCGCTATTCCCTGCTCTACACAGACCGTCTGTACCGCTCAACGGACCATCATGCAACATGGCTTGATAGATCATCCGCGAGGAAACATGGGTCGACGCCACCAAACACAGCTCGTAATAGGGCTGCTCTCAGGTCTAAACACCCTGTAGGGCCCCTGACCCGTTCAAAGCCCCTACCAGGCCTAAGCCCGGCCAGCCTATTACAACAGAGGCAATTTTACGTACAAAATTAATCGTCAGCAGCCTACCGATGTAAATAATAACTATAACGTTCATTTATTTCCTCTTCTTTGCCTCGAACCCTTGAAGCAAGGCCGAAGGGTCTGGAGCGTGGCCCAGAAACGTGGTCAGCATCTCAACACAATCCTGGCTTCCTCCCGGCTCCAGAATGCCCTGTCGATAGTTATCCCAGCTGGCGAGATCGCGTGGATCTTTTGCGAAGATAGTCTTGAAAAGGTCGGCGGCAAATACATGAGCACTGTATTGGCATTAGCCTATGTTCGATGTTTAACCCGCTGTATAGATAACTCACGCTAGGTAGGAGTAATATCCTGCGTCATATCCTGACACAAGATGGGTGAAGTCTGCGTGGGGATAGCCTCGTTCCTCTAGGGATACATAGTTGTCGAGTGACAATGGGTCGTAAAACTGTGAAAATATCGCCCCAAGATCCATATTCTCACACGATTGATGATCCGATGGGGTATGAACAGCCAAGTCGTAACGAGATAAAGCGCTGAAGAAAGCTTAGTCAATGCTCATTCGAAAGGCAAGAAGTTCGGAGGCTTAGCCTACAGTTGCCGAAGAAACCACCGGCCTCGGTTCAAAAATCGACTGTTAATAAGATTGCTGATCATGGTATCTGGTATAGATTCCGGTGTCGGCGAGTCTAACGTCGTATAGTGACAACTCATTTGCTTCAGCTCATCTGGCAGCCAACACCAATTCTCCAGCATGATACTCGGGGCCTCTGCGAAATCAGGAGGGGCACGGTAGCCGTGGAAGGCTGTATACGATGTCCTTGATACAAGATCGTGGATGCCATGACCTAATTCTATGTTTATGGTTAGCTGAGAGCACGCTCAGTGCACCTCCTTTCTGAGACAAATTACCATGAAACATCGTGACAAGCTGGCTATGCTCTAGCAATGGCGTCGGAGCGTGGGACTCTTTAGCGAAGCTGCACATAAGAATTGTCGCGGGATACACTCGAGTCCCGTCGTCTTTGCTATAACCCTAAAAAAGACACAGATCAGTCTTTAGCAGTTAGTTAGAGTAATAAAAGGCACAGAACTTACACTCTGCAAGTTGACACATTGGTTCCCCCTATATTTCCCAGGGCGCCATAATAAGTCCAGAAATAAGTACCCTATAAAGTCACCCTTTGACTTTTCTCGATCGTCCCAAACACACCAGGCCTCAACGTCGTCATGCCACTTCGACTGACAGATAAGTTCATGTTGAGCTGGGATGAACTTAAGCTGTAAAAAGGATGCGAATATGTCAAGCATAGCTGGCTTGACATAGTTGAGAGGGAAGTATTCTGCGATCTTTTTCCCGTCGACTTGCAGCTGTTCAGAGGCGATACGAGAATAAAATTTCACGTCCTACGGATCAAGGCGCTCCTTGAACAGGT
Organism: Sarocladium brachiariae; assembly: GCA_008271525.1. Taxonomy (NCBI): domain Eukaryota; kingdom Fungi; phylum Ascomycota; class Sordariomycetes; order Hypocreales; family Sarocladiaceae; genus Sarocladium; species Sarocladium brachiariae. Next base: position 115,640 of record RQPE01000017.1, on the reverse strand, counting down.
CTTGCTCACAGAGAGCTGGATGGGGTGTGTGTCCATAGTGTCTCAAATACTCCATTTTGATCGCGCAGAGTTGTTTGGTTTCCTCCTTTGCGGTAGGGGTCAAGGCTTCCTCGAGGTTCTTCAGAAGCTCCTCAACCCATTCAACATTCTTTGCAACTCTTTTCTCAAGTCGGAATGCCGCATGGTTAGCATACCCCAGCATTCGAGCGTTCTTATCCCGAAGAGTTATTATCTGCTTGAAAATGTGGTCATTCTGAGGCAACCTGAAGCTTTCGGCGATAAAGAGCTTCTTTCTCGTCGAGGCTTTGGCCGCATACTGCATAGCAATAGTCATCTCGTTATGGCCAAATCGCACGAACCTTTGGTCATTTCCGGTTTCCCCCTTCCTTTGCTGGAATTGCAGGAGGCTCTCCTCGGGGATGCCCACTAAATCGTTCAAGTCGAACCATAAACCACTATCTTCCTCGCGAACATTATGATTAAACTGCCGTCGAAGTTCATCAATTTCGTTCCTTCTTTGTGAATACTCTTTGATCTGTACAAGACTCAGAATACCGTGGCCAAAACGTCGATACTCTTGGAACTCGGTGTCCAAATACTTCTGCGCTTCTGTTCCGAGCTTTTCGCCCCTGTTGTGTACGGCTTGAACAAGGCGATACATATCCTGCCTTGCCCTACGCGTAGACGAACAAGATCCCATGAGCGCCACAGCCTCCTCGGACGGTCGACGAACCTCTGGTATAGGTGACGCGTACTGCAACATCGCTATAACGCCCAGGCCACCGTTGTTTTCGTTCTCGACGATAATAAGAGGCTTGAGAACATTTTCGAAAGTAGCAGTCTCTGGCGTCACGCTTTGGATAATGCTATCACAGACTGCCTTGTACCGGTCAAGCAATCTTTGGGTCTGTGGCACAATATCCTCAATGGCAGGCAGCTGTGGTGGCGGTTGCGGTGGTACGAGCAGCATCATGATCACCAGATTTAATGAAGGTAGCGTCGACAGGATCAGCAGATTCGAGGCTCCGAGTTGGTGAGGACGATGCGATGGTGACAAGTGAGGATTTCTTTGGAGGGAACTAGCGAAGCCTAAGCGTTCCTTGCGGGAATTATAATCGAGGGAACGCATCGCTCCTTATATACCTGATAGCTGCTTAACTTAAGACAACGTCAGCCCTGCAGGTAGCTATACGCGTACGTTAACAATTCTATCTGCTCTTTAACATTTATTATAGTGCTGTCATGATATAACTGCCAGCTATTTAAAAGCTCATTTTGATGCGATATATTCATCAGAAAAGCTACTTAAACTGGTGCCCACTATCGGTTAGGGCAATGTTCTTATTCATTTTACTCAATCATCTGCTACTGGCAGCCATGAATCGTCCCAAGACCATATGTTCATCCCAAGCTTCTCGCCGGACCGAATCGGCAAGCCCGCGTGACGAGTTCCCTTATGAGGAGTACCGTTCCGGTGAAACTTCTCCCAGTAAATTGCTGATCCTGCAACATCATTCAGGTAGCCCATAAACGTCGTCTCAGGTTTCCGTAAAGAGTCGACGGCCAACTTACACATTATTGATTAGGTGAGTAATCTCACCTGGACTTAGGAAGTCCCAAACATATAGAATAACCGGGTCTTTTTCGAATACTTGCACTCTATATGGCACCTTGTTTGCTGCTACATATCCCTTACGCCATGGTGAAAGCGTATATAGTCGTTGTAGTGGCAGTTGCGCGAAGTAGCCTATAGGCAACGCTAAAGCCGCTAAGATAGCAAGGCGTTGTAAGAGAGAGGTCGACGTAACTTCTGGGAGAATCGTGAGGGACGTGCTATGGCTTGCGATTTACCTGCAATCATTGATCACAGTTCTTACATTAAGGTTCATATGCTTGCGTAGTGCCGATCATCCGAATTGCCGTGTTATCCGGATAGCTCTGAAATGCACTTTTCGGAAGCGCATTGCTAAGCTAAGCCTGCAGACAACCACTGGGAAACTTATTTTTTAAATCGTGTGAATTGGCTCTCAGCAGCTAACCTCAAAAGATGTGACATGTCCGCGGTGTTGTGATGATTCCGTTACCGGCCCCACTACGGAGGTGATTCGGAGCCGAAGCCAGGCGTCCGTGCCACCCAAGCACGATATCTGTAGCGCGAGAAGCATAAAATAAGGAAACAGCATCTTTGAGAATAACTTCTTTCTCTTAAATTTGATATGTTCTCATGGCTTACACAGAAAGCCTTGCAAACTCTCACACTATATTACAGTAGAACATTATCGTCAATTCTCACTATGATCTCAGCACGAACACTGTCGGATGCATAGGCAAGACTTATACGCCTGCTGCAATTTTCACTGTTCAGACTATTATTTGGTTTTGTCCAGTTTTGCCATGTGTCTTAACTTAATGCTCCAATCTTCTCTTGCCTGGCTGCAGCTTCTAGACTCAACACATCTTCTTCCGCAACGGATCTCACCTTCACTTTCGACTATCAAAGAAGTGAATTCGGAGGATGAGTCGCTATAGGACAAGGAAGCGGTATGTGCGGTGCACTGATGTTAATTCTATACGCTGACGCAGAGCTCAATAACCGTAGCTATTTGCCTAAGTCACAGGGTTATCTGTGTAAGAGGCTGATTGCTCTCCTATGCTATCAGAGGTTTACCTGAGCGTCTGTCATGGACAGTATGAAGGATTAAATCCCTTTCAAGACCCCAAGCGTTTATTCTAATGGACTCAGAGGTCATTTTGAGCCCCGACCTGAGCTCGCATCATCAAATACGAAGATCCTATCTGTCAAGGCGAACCAGACAGGCCTCTCCAAAGGTTATGCTCCGTCAGTTCGCACGGTGGAGTGGCCCGAGCATTTCCTTTGTCTTTAATGGGTACCTAGAGCTACACACTTGGACTCTAATAAAGGCCAGTTTTGGACGAAGGAACACGGATTAGGATGTCAAATATGGTGGATCTTGAGTATAAGAAAGTAACTAGAAGTCGCAGTCCTGGTTCTAACGGAGATGAATTATTTGACAAGAGGAAGTGACTTTTGAATATAGCTGTACCTTTTCTATGTAGCCCCTTGGTATGACAACTCAGCAGGCGTGTGAAGGATGTGATTTCGAGCTTGGCATCCTTGTGTCGGCCAAGAGGACCGTCAAGCAATGTAGCTCAAGGCTGGCTTGGTCCTCTTCGTAAAGCGTAGATACCCAGTTGAGGGGTGGGAAGCCTTTTACGATAGCCTGTGTTGAGCGAGCGAGCGATCCATATGGGTCTTTTCCCCTTTCCTTTCCCTTTTTAATTTCTTTTTCTTTTCTTTTCTTTTTTTTTAAAAAAAATAAGTAAGAATTAAACTAAAATAAACTGCAATCAATGTCTTCCCAGAGAGATGTGTAACCTGGTGACTTTCCATGATAGACGGAAGCGTATAGGCTTTGCTGAACAAACCCCATATGAGCTTGCTAACGTCAAGATTACGCCTGAGGATCGACTAGAACCTCTTCACGAGTGGGACTAACTGAAAAGTGCCAAGTTTCTGGAAGGTGTAACTTTGGATATCCCCGCCATTGCCACGACCTTGAGTCCCAGCGAGCCGGACCACTTGCATCGATGTCACCTGCGGCACCAACGCTGCCGACGTTGCCGCTTATGCGTGCCAAGGCACCGCACCGGATGGGGGGAGGGGGGAGGGGGTTGTTCAAAAACCCAATTTTTGCTAGGATGTGATAAGAGTCTGGGTCCCAAAAGGCTCATGCAACCTGATTCTTTGGGCTGGATAGCATCAAGCTTAAGGCGGGATCGCGACAGAGTGAGAGCTGGGCTTGCGCAGGCTTGGAACAATGCGTTAAAGAGACTGCATGTGTCATGCTGAGATGATTGACTTCTGACAGCAGCAGCTTATGCGAATCATTGGGGGGAACAGATACGGTTTCTGTGATGAAGGTGTTACACAAGGCTATTCGTCAGTTGATGGCATACTTCCGACGGGCTTGAAGTGAGCTCAATGATGGTGACCATACCAAGCACGAGCAGGATTCAGATGAGTGAGTACCTTACTCAGAGGAGTGGAAAGTGCAAAACACTCAAAAATGCCATCAAAGGCGAGGCTACCACGGTTACTTTCCACCGCAAGACACATTCACGCAGCAGTATGCTGAACAGGGCAATAAGGCTACCGATTTGAGGGAAAATACAGCCCTAGCTAGCTCATTTTATACATGTCCTACCTACTTAGGTATATACGGCAGGATGATGCAAGCATACATGGAAATCTAGTAGTTGTTGCCTGTCACGGCCCCCCAGATGAAGGCCGCCCAGCTGCCGACGATGAAGACGGCCAAGGCGACGCAGCAGGAAGTGGAAATCAACTTGGTCTTGGCGTAGTCCTCGTTGTAGTAGCGCCTGAAGCTCTCGTTGATGAGCTCGCCCTTGGCGATGCGGCGCGCGCGACTCCACTGCAGGGCTCGGAACTCGACCTTTGTGAAGCTGAGGACGACCAGCATCAGAGTGACGGCGAGGGCGACGCAGGAGACGCCCATGAACAGCTTAACCACGTTGTCGTACGAGTTCTTGTCCTTGTCTTGGATGACACCTGCTGCGATGGCCATGATAACGTTCATCCTTGGAAGATTTTGTTAGTCCATGAAAGGTTTGGGTGCATGCAGAGTATTGGAGAAAGGGAGAGAAGAACAAAATAAAATTTAAAAAAAAGGAAAAAAAGAAAGACAAGGAAAAAACGAAGAAAAGGACGGAAAAAACATACGGGTTATTTGCGAGCAGCTTCAATGCGTAAGCTGTGCCAAAGGTCGTCTGGTCCGGCAGGACGGTGCGGATGCTGTCAATGATGACCAGGGCACTGAAGGTGGAAGTGGCAGCGAAGAAGGCAAAGGAAGCAATGGTTCCGGAAACTTGGTTGCCATAGTTGAGCAGGGTCATGGCAATGAAGACACCGCATCCGGTGATCAGCACTGTTTGTTGAGCCCCGTGTCAGCGAATCGACCCGATCGTACATATGGGATCGGATATCGGGTATGATGAACTTACTGAAGGTGACTCTGTTTCCGTAGAGATCGGTGGCCACGGCGACCGCAGGGATGATGGCAAAGCTCCCGTATCGCAGAATGGCGGTGTACCAGCCAGCCTCGACGGAGCTGATGTTGAAGCGCTTCTCGGCGAGCTCAGTGGCGTTCGTGTTGAAGACGGTGATGGTGCCGGTGGTGAACAAGGTGTAGGCGATGAGCACCCACAGGGTCCAAGGCATCTTGAAGATCTGCTTGAAGTTGAGCTTCTTGGCCGAGTTCCTCAACTTCTCTCCGGTGGCAGGATCCCTGATGGAGCCGTACTTGTTCTTCGAGACGTGGACGAACCAGTAGAAGGCAGCGCAGACGACATTGGTGAAGAGGTTCACGAAGAAGGCGATCCAGTACACCCATGCGAAGTTGCCAGTGCCCTAGAGAGAATTCGTTAGTCTAGCTTCAAGTCAAGCCTCGCTTCAAGTCAAGCCTCGCTTCAAGACTCGCTCCAGCAGGAAGTACGTGTCAAGAAGAGTGGAAGTTGGAAATCTACCTTGGCGATGGCGTTGGCGCTCGCGGTCCCGGCCAGTCCTCCGCACTTGGCCACCATGAGCTCCAGTCCGAGGGTGGACGAGAAACCGTTGCCGGGAGCGAACCAAGCCGAGAAGACCTGGTACTGGGCGACCTGGGTGGAGATGTCACCGAGGGACATGATGACGCTGGCGCCGATCATGAAGTCGAAGCTGCGGACCTGGGCGGCGGCAGCGTTGAGGACGGAACCGATGGAGTAGACGATGTTGCCCCAGAAGAGGATGTTGGCGCCTCCGAAGCGGTCGGTGAAGACGCCAGTGAAGAGCATGAGGAGGGTCTTCATGAAGTCCTCGCAGGAGGCGAGCAGGGCGAACTTTGTGTTGTCGATGTGAAGCTCCTTTTTCAACACGGACTTGAGACTGCCGTTGAGACCGCTGGCCCAGCTGCCGCCGAATCGGATGAGGGTCACAAGCACCACGGCGATGAGCTTCCATTGCCACGGCGGCGGAGGCTTCTCGTCGACGCTCTGGGTGTCGGTTGGCGTGTTGGCGCCGTCGACGACGACGATACTTTGTTCCTTGTCGAGTGCCGCTGCGGCATCGCTCTGCCGTTCTTCGTCATGGTCAGCCATTTTTGCTGTGATGGTTCGGCCCCAAGGAGGGTTCAATGGTCTTCGACGTTTCCAAGTTCGTTCGGATGGATCAAGTTTTCACCGTTCAGGAGAAAGGCCAAGTAGCGAGAAGCGGACAGAGAGACAGGGAGAAGGTCAGAGAGGACCCTTGGTGCATTTTAAGTGCCGTAAAGGGGTCTCCATACATGCCGAACGACGACTGACGATGCTGGCGGATCATACATTACCCAGAGGGGCGCGCACGACGCTGCTCTTCAAGGTACTGTACATGTTGGCTGAAGCTCAAAACCACCTACCTACGACTCCGTAAACAAGGGTTGGAATGAATCGCGTGGACTCGCCTATCGATCCAGACGAATGGATCTGTTCTGTCGTTTGCGCCTTCGCTTCGGCGGACTGCCATTCTAGGTATAAGCTTCAACCTTATCACTGATCAGATTTTCCCATCAGATAAAATTTTCTGCGTCAAAAGTGGGATTTGCGAAGAGCCGAAGAGTCGAAGACCCAGAAATTAGGGCCTAGACGGGTTACGTTACGGGTTGCGGGTTGCGGACGGACGTTGCGAATGAAGCTGTCGTTCCCACACCACCAACGCGTGTGGCGGCACAGAATCGGCGACCTTTCTTCCCACGTGGATCTGACACGCAATAACTGACACGTTGTTTTTTACTCCATAATGCTATAAGTGGAAAAAAAAGAAGAAGATAGAAACACTTAAAAAAAAAAGGAACAAAAAAAGGAAGAAAGGAAGAAAGAGTCTACTCCACGGGGACATTGCTGAACACAAGCTGTGGGTTTGCAGGATAAGAACCAACAGACTGGCCGCTGCTGAACGTTTAACGCTAAGGTACTAAGTTTGTCAAGGAACGTGGCTTACTCTTTTTTCTTCCTTATTTTCTGTCACTTTTTTTTAATCAAGTGTGCTCATGTAGACCCAACTATCGTATGGCTTCGTACTTGACGAGCGCGCTAGGTACGGGAACGCCGTAATGTACTTTGTTCGTCACATCCCATGACGCCGATGCAGCATGCCTAAGGTACCTTTAGGTGCTTTGTTCCTCTCATGGCTGAACGATCTGGTGAGCATCTAATCAGATGGTCCACGCCAGCCACACATGGAGGCAAAGATCGATAGTCCGGAATTTGAGTTTGCTAACGCATGTCTTGCTCCCAATGCTAACCGAAGTAGCTCTCGGACGGTTAGCGAAAACAATAGTGAAATCCCATCAACTGATGATCGAGATTTCTGCCATCTTGGTGCGTTTGTCAACTTTCGCAAATTCCATGGTTCGTCAAGACAAGTAGCGATGATGATGATGATGATGATGACTATGTTGGTAGAATCGTTGTTCTTATAGAGCTGACTAAATAGAAAAGTCTGTCTGACTGTCCGTCGACAGTTAAAAAAAAGACGAGCTTGAGGATCTTTTGCATTGCGAATGGAGTTCCTCATCTGGAGACCCAATCGCCGAGGAACGACAATTCCCGAAAGCGGAGCATGGTTAGTGAACCTTCTTACAACAGAAGTATCGACGCTTAATTTCTCTTCTCGATTCAGAGTTCTAGGGTTCTTAGGAAAGAGAGAAAGAAAAGAAAAGAAAAGAAAAAAGTGCTGGAGCCATGCCTCCTGTTTATCCTCTCCCCTCGGACTACTCGCTCATACGCCCATTTGCCTACGGGTACAGAGGTGGTTCTGCTTTGCTCTTAAGGTTATCAATCTCTAAAAAGCCACTAGAAATAAGACAACATAAATTATACACCAACCAGAAATGGTCTCAATCATAGATAGCCACACCAAACGAACAGGCATACTGCCGCCGACAACGGAGCTGGGTGTGCTGTCGGCTTTGTGCCTAAAACCCACCAGCCCTGACAAGGAAACAGACAACGAACGCGCCACGGAATGGAGCAGCCAGACTAAGACATACATCCATCCCAGTTTCTGTACCACGGAAGCTTTGGGCTTGTGCGTCCAGAGCCTGTATAGAAGGTGGCCGTATTCCGATTCTGGTCAATGAATTTGTTACTTACACCTATCAAGTCTTCTCACACCACCGACACGAGCCGTGATCACTGTACTGTTGATGAGCTGGATCGCACTTAGATCAAGAACAGGAGTCAAGTGGCTAGAACCTGGCTTATAGACAGCGCGGCGAAAGGTTGTCACGCTGGGTACAGCAGCTGTCTCATAACCTTTACTTTTACTGATGCTCTGATGGTAAGCTCACCTCACCTCACAGGTGGGTTTGTTACCGCGTATCAAATGCACAGGGCTTTGCTCGACGTGTTCTCTAACTTCCCTCTAAAGAGAAGTTGTTTGCTCATGTTTGTGTATTCAATTCACCTTAACTCGTGGACGATACCAACAAAGCATGAAAATGGCACCGCAAAGCTCACAACCGCCATCGTGTAAAAGGGGCTATATGATAATACTAGTCCAAAAGGAAAGGATCCAAAACACACAAGAGTTTCGAGTCGCGAGTCTTGCCTGCACCTCTAACGACTGCCCTCCTTCCACTTCACATTGTCCTTGTAGTAGCCACTGATGACATTGTCACCCCACTCCTTGCAGCTCACCACGGGTCGGCCATCCGCCTGGTCCGCGGTCAAGGGCGGGATCTTGGGGCTCTTCAGAGGCTCCATGGGGACCTCCCAGTTGGGGCGTCCGGTGAAGAGGACCGACATCCTGTCGAACCTGGCCTGCTCGCCGTACGCGGTGACGACGCGGTGCAGACCAGACTTGAGCACGCCGTTGGTCAGGATGGGCATGGCGTCTCCAAGATTGACAATCATGTGTCCAGCCTCGGGACGGACCCAGAGCCAAGAGTCCTCGGTCGGTGTGTCCTCGTTGAGGTACACGGCATCGTCCTTGGGGATCTGCAGACCGCTGACCCAGGTGAAGAGCATGGAGATGCTCACGACGTCACGGTGCGCGAAGATGCGTGGACGGTCGCGGATCGCCGTCACAGGGTCGGAAGGTGGGTGCCTCAGCACGCGGAGGAACGAGTAGGTGGGAGCTTCGAGTTGGTGCGTCTCGGTCAAGGCTCCCCGTGGGACTTCCAGGTGCTTCTCGAGAGCGGCAAGCAGTGTCTGCTCAACCGCGTGCGCGTCAATCTGAATCTCCTTGAACAAGTCCTCGTGCGGCTTGAGCCACTTGGGCAGTTCCCAACCCGGGGTGGTCTTGGGGAAAAGCTCATCGCGGGGGATCTGTGTGAAATCATGTTAACTCTTTTGACTCTTGTCCGGGAATGTCATGAGGCAAAAGCAAGTCTCAGGGAAGTGAAGAATTTGCGTCTAGGAGGGAGGATGGGGAGGCACAAGGGGCTGATCTCACATTCAACGATTCGACGTATTTGGCAACGCCTTCACCTTCCGGAGTAGTCATGGTGTACCCACGATCGAGGACTCCCTTCTCGACACGGGTACGGTAGCTTCGCTTGTCCTCCTCGGGAAGGGTGACCATGAGATTCTGCACAATGTTGCGCAGCTTGCAGGCATTCTCCCAGAGCCTCCGACCGAGCGGGAGATCCATCAAGTCCAAGTAGAAGAAGCCGGTTTGGGAGCAAATGTCAAAGACGGCTTTGGTATGGACATCATCGCTGCTCATGAGCTTGGAGATGGACACCCTGGGCAGGTCATAGGCGGGAAGATGATCCGGTAGAGGGATGGGTTCAAAGTTGGTAGGGTCAAACGCCTGCACAGTCTCGACGGAACCCATTGTTGTCAGATTTTGTCAAGTTTGCTTCGTTGTGAGTTATGTTGTGGATGTTCTCTCTCTCTTTCCTTTGCAGAAGAATAATTCGGATGAGCCTTGCTTTTCTGGTTTAAGCCTGGTTATTTTCTCATTCCACTACAGCGAGTAGTAGTTGGTAACAAGCGAGGATATAAATAATCTGTATTCGACCCTATCTCTCACGCATGCTTCTACTAATAGAGACATTCGTCCATAGACAGAACCGGCGACAAAACACCTCGCGAAGATGTTGATGAGGCCGAAGAGCGAAAGAGCGAGAAGGCGCGAGATCACATCACACAGAAAATCTTGGAACGAGGAGAATATTGCTCGTTCTGACATGGTATGACATGGCATGTCGCGACGCGATGGAGCTTTGCAGCTTTGCAGCTTCGAAGGGGGGGTTGCCATCTCCAGCTGCGGTTGTCTCGACCCTCCTTTAAGCGCTGCTAGGTAGAGTGACAAATTGGTCGTAACTTGCATCTGGGAAACGGGAGAACCCAGGAGGCCTTTCAAATGGCTTTACGCCAAGTACAGACCTGGACCGGACTGGCATAAAGGTGCATATGTAGATCTAAAGCCGAGATCGCGGGCGGAGCGCTTTCGAATTGTGCTTCCGCTTCTCGCATGGTTTGCCGTTCGAGAAAAACTCCGCAGCGCATATCTGACCCCCACGAGTCGAATACGTCGTAAAAGTCCGCCCTGGTGACATCTTGAGGGAACGGACTGGGACCGGACTGCGCTTCTACTTGTCCACAGGGGAGAATCATTGGTGTTGAAGCAAAGTCCGCCGCCGTGCCGTGCCCTGCTTGTGGTGTCCGTTCCGAACTCCGCCTTGCAGGGGCGTTGCCACGAGATGCCGATGCTTGTCCACAAGATGCTTAGCCTGGGCTTGCAATTGCCGTGATAAGCCTCCAGCTAAGCAGCTAAGGAGGTGAATGCAGTTGTTCCGCGTTTTTCTTCGACCTAGGCTCGTATCCATGCAAGCTTCGTAGGCTCGCGCCGTCCCTCCGCGCGACGGGGACGGACGGACGCACGCACGCAGTGGTCGACTCCTGAAGGAACGAAAAAGAAGAGTTTTAGTATCGCGGACTTGGCTTTGACTATAGCCAGACACAGGAAAAAGTCACACTAAGAATAAAGTAAGATAATGTCCGAATAACTATATGAGTGCAATCTAAGAATTGAACGAATGCCGGGCCAGCCTCCCTAGCAAAGCCTTTCCTCTAAGGGGTGTTTGGTGTTCGGCTACCTGGTTGTCTCGCATAGCTACAGTAAGTAAGTAGCTACATCCTCAGTTATCGCAATGAAGAAGATTGTCACTCTGATTACAGGTAAGGCCACGATCAATTCCTGTGATACACTTTATGTTTCCTTTTGCAAGAAACCCAATAGCTCTGACTCGCAAGGCTAGGTGGCAGTCAAGGCATCGGGTTTGAAGTTGCGAAGAATCTCCTCCTCTTCAGTTCCTCATATCATGTCATCATTGGAAGCCGCAATGAGGAGAGGGGCAAAGCAGCCTTGAACGTCTTGTCCAACCTATCGGGGATCAAGGGCTCTGTGTCCCTTGTTCAGCTCGATGTGACAGACGATGCCAGTGTCGACAACGCCGCGGCTTCCGTCAAAGCAACCCATGGACGCCTCGATGTGCTGGTCAACAATGCTGGCATCGTCGTGCGTGGAGAGCCTCGGGATGCCGCTCGTCGTATCTTTGAGACGAACGTCATTGGCTACATCAGCGTTACAGAGGCCTTCCTACCCCTTCTGCATGAGTCGCCCGAGCCCAGACTCGTCTTCTTATCAAGCAGCCTGGGGTCTCTCGCCCATGCCTCCAACCCGGAGAGCAGGTACTACATGCCTCTGGGCACCGAGTACAGGGCCGCCACGGCTGCGCGGAACATGCTCATGAACCAGTACTGGGTTCGGCTCCAGAAGGAAGGCGGCGGCAAGTTCCTCGTCCATGGCGCCGATCCTGGCCTCGTGGCGACCAACCTGGATGACACGCCTGATAAACTGAGAGCCAGAGGAGCGGCTGAGCCCCCCGTGGGAGGAGAGCGTGTGGCTTCGATCATCAGAGGCGAGCGTGATGCTGATGTCGGACGCGTGTGTGGAGAATACGGTGTTCTACCGTGGTGAGCAGGCATTTAGAAAGTAAGAAGTTGAAGAAATTCAAGAAAAGAAGGAATTCTCAAATATTGTCTGGTAATGAGTTTGTATTTGTGCCTGCATAGTGAAGTCGGAAAATGATAAATAGAGAAGAAAGATGAAATAGCCTCGCCAAAGTCTCCCATCCGCCGTCTTTCAACGAAAGAAACCGAACACGTGAAACGCCATTCTTCTCGCTCGAAATTTAGAAATTGAATCGATCATAATCGTCATCATAAAGCAATCCTCGTGTCACGATGAATCATTCATGTCCTCATCCTGGCTTGTCTTGTCAAGCTTGGAGATCTGATAATACCTGTAACGATGTACTTAGAAAGAAACCTCTTTTGCAGCGGAGTGGTTTGAGAGAGAGAGAGAGAGAGAGAGAGGACTCCCGATGGGAATGGGGGACTTTGTTCATACCGATTCTTTGTAGCAATGGGGGTTCTGTGCGCAAAGTAACGTTCGACGATCTCTGTCCATCTTCTCCCGTGAGCTCGCACAGCGTTTCGTAGAATATGATCCTAATCAGCCCTCATTATCAGCCGATCTCTTCAGTGACGGGTCAAAGGGGAAGAAGTATGGTTGAAATTCCATTACCTCGTATAGTGACCATCTGTCACGACTTATCGTCGGTTTCTCGACTTCGTGCCAGCGTCTAGCACACTCTGGACCGGTCAACACATTTTGAACCAATTGCAGTCACCAATGCTACCTGAACTTTTTTTTTTTGCTTTTTTTTTACTCCATTCATTCCAAGATCTCGGGGAGATTCAGACTCACGATCGGCTTGGCGTGTCTGCACATGCTGTGCAACTCTTGCCCACCTATGACGAAGAACAGTGAGCTCAAATGCACATGCCCGCCACGCAGCTACATCAGTGTTACTACACTGCGCAGACCCTGCGCGGGTAGAGGTCGTTCCGTTGAGTGTCGAGGTTACACGTACTTTGTGTCGTGGGCCTTGACCCCTTGATGCAGCAGCTCGATCTCTGTTGCATCCCAAGAACCCTTCCTTACGTTGGGGGCCAGACAGTATGCCCATCTTTTACGGCAATCTTTGTTCGTTCTGCCATGTAGCTTGGATGCGATGTCATGCCAGTTGATCCTATCCGCTGTGGCTTTGGGAACAAAGAGTAAGATGAAATGTTACCGGGAGCAGGGTCCTTCGCCAAAAGACATATGGGCACGGGGATGGGGGTCACTCACTGGCCTGTGAAGCTACCAAGGATCGAAGAGCCTCGTCTTCCTCCTCTGTCCAATTTACGCGTTGTCTCATGACGTGCAGGTTGTACGGCACGGCACACAGTCTGACAAAAGGTTCTTAGGGGGGCCGTACCGAATGGTCAAGCGGGCTTTTTTTTAAAGTTCCGTTCTGCCAAAGGATTCTTTTATGGCACTATCACAACAGATCAGCCACGGCGTCATGCGAATGGACACCTGAGCTGGGAGAGAGAGAGGACAGAATGAACCAAGTGCTTAAGTAACATCGAGATAGTTGCTCCGACAAATCAACTCATGCTACAACCAAAAAAGAACAACCAAAAGAGAGGAGAGGACATGATGCGCCATGCTGAATTAGTCCATGTATGCAGTGAGGGCATCGACCGAAGTGGGAATGTATACAAATCGTTATGCACATTAGACTTTTGCGGGGGAAGCCCGGGCCACATTGGCTGCATGGGAATGGATTAGATACGCCAATTCCTAAGGCTGAAACCGTTGGAGAAGCAAGGGCCAGGCTCGTCTAAGTCCAAGGGTGGGTATCTCGGGGACTACGTTGGACATTGTGGCAAGATACCGAGTCAATCACATGGATGGTGATGACGTTGAACCGTAAGCAGCGGACAGATACGTGTCCGGAGGTCTGGTCTGGTCTGGTCTGGTCTGGTCTGAGTGCAGGATACCTACCTAGTAGGTATGTGATGATGTGAAGTTCGGAGTTCCGGCTGCATCTCAGATCACTCAACAATATGGCTCATGCGTCTATACGGAGGGAAGAGAAAGGAAGACGCGTTCGATTCTCGGTCTGAACTTCCATTTCGGCCCAACATGGCATGGCTCCAACTACACCATAGTCAATTGCTGCATGGCGCCCTGCTTGCTTTCAGCAAAGTCCGCCTCGGGTGTATCTCTGCAGGCGCCCTCTCCGCTTCTGACCTCACTTCTTGGGGATCGGGGTGCGTCCTGACTCTCGCCCGGTTGTGGAGAGGTGAGAGACGAACAAGGCTCGTATGCCGGGGACGTTATCGGTGGCCACCACAGAGTATTCCGCCACAGGACGGAGGGGCAGAACGGGCGTAAGAAGCGTGGATACGTCGTCGGCTGCTGCTGCCCTTATCTGAACAAATACAACATTGTAAGTATTAGCTGTAAGTACCTTAGGTACTTTAAGCAAGTAGAAACTTTTAGTTACAGTAGGTAAAGATGGTATGTATCTATACTGGTACTGATAAGGCCTGGGCCTGGCCTGGACTAGGGGTCGGCCGAGTCAGGTGAATAGGTGAACCAACCCCCGGCCGAAGAATAATAATACTACGGGCAATGGCAAGTTTACGGATGCGGGCCGGGCCGTCCGTGTAAAAGGAGCAATAGAAAAACAAACTAGTCTTATCTGGAGTGAACCTTCTGACGGACAAGACAGCTCAACTCAACAACCTGCACTTGGATAAGTGGCCAAGGATGCGATGCACCAGATGGACCAGATGATGCACCATGGTCAGCCGCACTTGGTCATCGCAATGCTCCCCTCAAAATGCTCACTCGATGGCACGCCACATTACACCGCGCCACTTGCGGATGTAGTAGGTATGTGAGGTATGTGATCAGAATTCATTCAGAAACCACCCCCCTGTCCCCTGTCTGTCCAACCGGCAAGGTACCGTTCGACCGAGGTTGGTTCCTCAGTTGTTTGACGTGCCGATGCAGAGTAAGCTGACCGCACCCGCATTGATACGCGCCGCCAGAGCCAGAGCCGAGCACGGCATGGATGCAAGTTGCGGCTACTTGTACGTCTTGGGAAGTAAGAATAGTTCCTTGGTCAGACCAAGAGAGACATTATCTTCGACGCCGGTGACGTGTCTCTCCTATGCGTTGCAGATCATGTCAAAATGTGTTAGTCACTCGCGAGCTAGAGGCCGGCAAGACTGGTCAAAAGCGGCAGTTCATTTTCATTTTCATCTTCTCTTCTTCTTTCTTACTTGTTGCTCTGTGCTTACTTGCATTCGTGGTAATCTGCGCAACCAGGGGGGTTGCGGATCTCCCTTATGCAAGCCCAGGGGTTCAAGAACCGCCACCACTTACACACACACACACACACACACCTAGTACGGTACACCTTGACAAACAGACTTTCAAACGAAGGCAAAAGGAGAGGAAGGGAGAAGGCGAAAAAAAGGACCCCCACACGCTCGTGAACCCAAATGGCCCTCGCGTAGATAGGCTAAGGCGGGATGATAGAACCTGCGGGATCATACACTAACGTACTATACCCATCAGGTAGTTAGTTGGTGCCACTTCGTATGGGAGTTGCAGCGCGGCTGGAACTAGTGCTACTACCTTGCAGCATGTGGCAGCTTTGACGTGATCCGAACATAGCCATGGCGCAAGGCTAAAAGTAACGAACGGTATGTAGGGCGATACGGCGGGCCAATCTTGGTTGCCGCCCGGCTTTTCGCTTGGGAAAACCCCCTTGCGCGCGCATACAAGTGACCAGGAGGCGGATTTGAGTACTTTCGTCGGAGTTTTGGAATCGTATTGCGTGTCTTGTGATTTGAGAGAGAGGAAAATAACCCCCCGCAACATTGGCCCACGGGGAGGAAGGATTCATGATGCATAGATATGTTATGCGCACCGTTAGAAGCAGGGTCTAGACCATTGTACCGCCAAGATGTCCCCATATCTTGGACGTATCTCTCCACTATACGCCGGGCGTTTCGATTCCTGGGAACCTGGAGCAATCCAATGTGTCCAGTTCGCTTAGACCCCGAGATCTCCATCTGAAGGATACTGTATTGGGACTCTGAGCAGTGAGAGAGAGGGAGAGAGAGAGAGAGAGAGAGAGGCCAAGACATGATGTCCAATTATCCTGCTAACACCTCTTCAGACAAATCCATGCCTTGACTGGTTTACCTTGACTGGTTCGCTTTGTAATTCGTAATTCGTAGTGATGCAATCTTTCACATGAGTGTACTCCAGCGAAAGGGTCGACGTTCCTCCACCCCTCCTTTTCCTCCGAGGGTCCTCACCACCTTGAGGCAAATGGCGGGGGATATCATGCAATTGCCGTATACTTGAGCCTGCGTCAACTCTGCCAGTATTTGTAAATACCAATGGCAAAGGAACTTAATACACTTCCGCGGAACGCAAAACGAAAAAAAAGGGCTCGAAATCTGGCGCTAAGCTTTCCAAGGGCCTTTGGAGTTGTCTGGTCCTAGTCCGGTCCGTGGTGGTGATCGTTCTTTAGATGATACAGTAGCCGAGGGGATTCTCTTGTGTTTGGTTTCTAGTTATAAAGTCAAGTATGATTTAATGGTCCCTGATGCCGCTGTTTATTGAATCTCCATCTCCTCTGTCGTGCTTTCATTGCCCTATCTTTCAACAGGAGAGGCAAGAGAACTCACACCAAGAAACCACTCTTTGTACATTGAAACGAGTACGGCCCGTCACCGCGAAAGTTCAGTACACAACTACAATAAACTTGACAGTCCAATGACAATGACTGTAAACGGCAATTCTAATTCTAATGGTGCTGTGAACGGGCACTCGGCAACCCTCCATGCTCCTCCTCGTTCCAATGGCACCACCACCACAGTTCAACCTGCTTTGAACGGCACCACAAATGGCCATCCGTTCGACTCCAGTCCTGAGCCAATTGCAATCTGCGGAATTGGTCTACGTCTGCCCGGGAAGATCCATACCGGCAAGGACTTCTGGGATGTGTTATATCACGGCAAAGACGTCCGCGCCAAGATCCCCGCGGACCGGTTCAACATCAACGCGTTTGACGGCTCGCTGGGCAAGAAGAACAAGATCAATACCAAATACGCATACTGCCTCGACGAGGATCTCGGTGTCCTCGACGCGTCCTTCTTCAACATCACCAAGGCTGAGTTGGAGAAGACGGATCCTCAGCTCAGAAAGACGCTCGAGGTCACACGCGAATGCCTTGAGAATGCTGGTGAGACTGGCTGGCGCGGGAAAGATATCGGTGTCTACGTTGGAACCTTTGGCGATGACTGGCTTCAAAGCGGCACAAAGGAGAGTCAGATCTCCGGCGGCTATAACTTCACCGGCGACCTGATGCTCGCAAATCGAGTTTCGTACGAGTTCGATCTGCAAGGCCCCAGGTAAGTATCCATCCAGTGCCCTATTGGCCCCTTTCTCTCAATGTTTTCTTCTTTTCTCTCTTCGCAACATGAGCTTACCTTCATCACTAGTCTGGTTGTCAAGACTGGCTGCAGTGCGAGTCTGGTGGCGCTGCATGAGGCTTGCCGAGCTCTTCAGCAGCGGGATTGCTCTGCGGCTATTGTCAGCGGCACCTCCCTTCTCATGGGGCCTCACATCTTCAAGATCATGACCAACGAGGGCGTTCTCTCTCCTGAAGGATCATGCAAAACCTTTGATGCGAGCGCAGACGGCTTCGCTCGTGCTGAAGGCATCAACGCCGTGTTCCTCAAGCGTGTTCCCGATGCGATACGGGACGGCAATCCCATCCGCGCCATCATTCGGAATTCCGGCAACAACTGCGACGGAAAGACGCTGGGCATCACCTCGCCCAGATCCGAAACGCAGGAATCTCTCATCCGTCACGTCTATGCCCAGGCAGGACTGAATCCCCACGACACAGGCTTCTTCGAGTGCCATGGCACAGGAACAGCGGCAGGTGACCCGATAGAAACAACTGCTGTGGGAAACGTCTTCGGAGAGAAGGGTATCCTTATCGGATCCGTAAGCCTGAGCCCCCCTATCAAAGTTTTCAACGCCTTCATGTGTCTGTTCTAACATGTCAACCAGGTCAAACCCAACACGGGTCACTCCGAGGGAGCCAGTGGTCTCACCAGCTTGATCAAGGCTATTCTGGCACTTGAGCACAGGACTATCCCACCTAATATCAAGTTCAATAATCCCAATCCCAAGAGTAAGTGATACCGTGGCTTGCTTCAGCCATCACCGGGAACCACTCCCCTCAAGTTGCTGACCATGATGGCCATAGTCGATTTTGAGAAGTACAAACTTGTTGTGCCTAGAAAACCAACCTCGTGGCCTTCAGATCGCGCAGAAAGAATATCCATCAACTCCTTTGGCATTGGAGGAAGCAATGCCCACGCTATCATCGATAGTCCTGGGCAATTCTTTGCCGATAACCCTCAAATCGCTCGCGACTACGCGACTGCGTCGAGAAGAAACAAGCTTGCCTCACCTAGGCTGCTGCTCTTCTCTGCCAATGTTGCAGACTCTGCCAAGCAGTTTGCAAAGGATGTCGTGGACTATGTTCAGCAGCGACCCGAGGTCTTGACGGACCTGGCTTACACGCTTGCGTCAAGACGCGAGAAGCTACAGCAACGGACATACGCCCTCATTTCGGCAGATGGTACCATTACCGAGACAGCTCCTGTCGTCAAGGCCCCGTCTCGTGGGAGACCAAAGGTCTTTGCCTTCAGCGGGCAAGGAGCGCAATGGCCGCAAATGGGCAAGGAGCTCATCATGGGCCACCCCGTGTTTGCTCAAACGATCAATGAGCTAGACGACGTCTTGCAGACGTTGAGACAGCCACCGAGTTGGAGTCTAGGAGGTACGTACCTGAACACTTTCGTAACGAGATCGCTATTCTAACCCCCGTGTAGATGAGCTCCTTAAACCCAAAGGTAGCAGTCGGGTGTACCAGGCAGAGCTATCCCAGCCCTTGACCACGGCTGTGCAACTCGGAATAGTGAACATTCTGAAGCAGCTTGGCGTCACCGCTGATGCAGTCGTCGGCCACTCGAGTGGCGAGATCGCTGCGGCATACGCGGCTGGCATTCTGACGCTTCACGATGCCATCATCGTGTCCTATCTTCGAGGCTTAGCCACCGGTTCCCAGACCAGCAAGGGCGGCATGGCGGCAGTCGGGCTCTCTGCGAAGGCCCTGCAGCCATATCTGCTCCCTGGTGTTGTTGTTGCGGCAGAAAATAGCGAGAAAGCCACCACCATATCTGGAGACAGTGAGGTGCTGGACCAAGTTCTCGACAACATCAAGGCTGATCATCCAGATACACTTGCCAGAAGGTTGCAGGTTGACATGGCCTACCATTCACCCCATATGATTCCAGTCGGCGAGACATATCTCGAAATGATGGAGAATGAATTGGGCGCGGCCAAGACCTGGCCGGTACCAAAGGACACAGCCTCCACCATGTTCTCTACCGTCACGGCCAGCCCAGTCTCGGAAGCCTTGGATCTGGCATACTGGATCACCAATTTGACGTCTACTGTCAAGTTCAGCCCCGGCTTCTCTGCGATGCTGGCGGAGCAGGATGGACAGCCTGTGATTGTGGAAATTGGACCGCACTCACAAATGGCCGGACCTATTCGCGAGATTTGCAAGACCAAGAGCGTGCAGAGCTCGTACATAGCCACCATCATCCGAGGAGCAGATTGCATGGAATCTATTGCCTCTACAGTCGGCCAGCTATTCCAGCAAGCCGTCGACGTTGACACGGCCGCGGATCCAACCATCTTCCCACCAGGGAAGGTTTTGGCCGATATGCCCCTGTATGCATGGGATCATTCGGTCAAGTATTGGAACGAGAACCGCATCTCGCACGACTGGCGCTTCCGCAAGTACGGTCACCACGCCCTGCTGGGTGAGAACATCCCCGAGACCAATGCTCTGGAGCCCTCGTGGCGCTGCATGATTGATCTCGAAGACGAGCCCTGGCTGAGAGACCACATGATTGCCACCGATATCGTGTTCCCCTTTGCCGGATACGTCAGCATGGCTGGCGAAGCGATCCGACAAGTCACAGAGGTGACTGATTTCGTTGGCTACCGCGTCAAGCACGTAGTGGTGCATACTGCCTTGGTTCTGAGCGAGAACAAAGCGACAGAAGTGTCCGTCACTCTTCGGAAGCGCAAGTTGACGGACAAGTCTCGCTCCAAATACTACGAGTTCACCATCTCATCGTACTCGGGTTCAACCTGGACGACGCACTGCGAAGGAAACGTGGTCCTTCTGACGGATCAAAAAGTTACGGGAAACAACGTCAAGACTCTCCCACGTAAAGTCGACGCGGACAAGTGGTACAATGACATGGCACGGATCGGCTTGAGATATGGACCGAACTTCCAGGGCATGACGTTCCTGGAAGCCAGTCCAGTCAGCAAGCATGCCATTGCAGGAGTCGCGGCGAATGTAGAAGGCCCGTTCCTCTTCCATCCGGCCACGATGGACTCAGCGTTCCAGTTGATGATTGCAGCTGGGGCCAAGGCGTCGTCGGTCAACCTCACACAGCTAGTGGTGCCGGTCCTGATCGAAGAAGTCGAAGTCTATGCTTCCTCTGAGCTCATGATAGGCGAAGCCATGATCTCACAGGATGGAAAGACTTCTGAGCTGACATGCACAGCTGGGAACAGGGTCTGTCTACACATGAAAGGAGCGAAGCTCATGCCACTCGAGTCTGATGAGGACGAGGACGACGATAAGCACAAGGCTGCACGGCTCGAATTCTTCCCGGACATTGACTTTGCCGACCATTCGACCCTGATTGAGGCACCGCGTGTCAACAAAGACATTCGAGTCATGATTGAGGAAATTGTTGTGCTCTGCATTCTGGACTCGGCAGAAAGGGTCACGGGCCTTGAAGCCTGCCAGCCACATTACCGAGTATACCGTGAATGGCTGTTCAGAGAGAAGGAAAAGGCAGTCAGCAAGACCTATGAACTGTTCCCGGAGAAAGCATACCTGTTCTCGACCTTCGACAAGGAACGGCGACAGCAGGAACTAGACAAGAGACTTGCGCTGATCACAGACGATCCTGTGCTCGAGCATTTGGCCCGTGGTATCTTCAAGGTCAACGAGCACTGCGAAGATCTCTTCACGGGTCGCATGGACACGTTGAACCTCCTTCTGCAGGGCAATGTGTTGCAGGACATTTACAACTCCGTGTCGTTTGACTTCTCCAAGTTCGTCCGGCTCATGTGCATCAACAAGCCCACGCTCCGCATCGTCGAAGTTGGCGCTGGCACTGGTGGCGCAACCGACATCATCCTCAAAGACCTCGTCAGCATCTCGGAGAACCCGGCCTACAGCGTCTACACGTTTACCGATATCTCTGCCGGGTTCTTCGCGCAGGCTACCGAGCGGTTCAGCTACGCGCCCAACATGGAGTACAAGGTGTTTGACATCAGCCAAGATCCGACAGACCAAGGGTTCCAGCCCAACAGCTATGACATTGTGATTGCGAACAACGTCATTCATGCCACGCCCAACCTGAACACTACGCTGACGCACCTTCGGACGTTGCTTCGCGAGGGTGGCCACTTGCTCCTCTCGGAAGTGTGCGCCACCGGTGCGAACGCCCCTGGCTATGCCTTTGGTCAGTTCTCAGGATGGTGGATGGGCGAGGCGGACAACCGTAAATGGGAGCCTTTCGTCTCTGTGACACGCTGGGATCACGAGCTGAAGAATGCTGGCTTCGCGGGCACAGAGACCGTGGTGTACGATGAACAGAAGCCGTATCAGTACTGTGCCGCCATTGTGTCTCAGGCAGTCAAGAAAGAACAGTCGAATGGACACGCCAACGGACACGCCAACGGACACGCCAGCAATGGACATGCCAATGGGCTCACCAACGGGAATAGTAGTCCCGACACCATCAACGCAGTCACTGTGCTCTGTGATGAGCCAGAGGCGGGCCCGGCTGCAGCCTTGATCGACGAATTGCGATCACGAGGGTATGATGTGTCTGCTGTGACCCTAGGTAACGGTCCTCTGCCTGCTGATAAACCTGTTCTGGTAATGCTCGATATGGAGAGCTACTTCTTCCAAGACATCACCGCCGCTCGCCTCCGCGCCTTTCAGGACCTGACTCGTCAGCACCAGGGCCAGAAACTGCTCTGGATCATGCCACGAGTGCAGCTCGACTGCGAGGACCCTCGGCCCGCCCAGACCCTTGGTGCCATGCGTCTTGTTCGATCCGAGCTCGCTGTACCCTTTCACACTCTCGAGATTGACAAGTCAGAGCCTGCCTTCACAGACCTGATCCTGCAAGTTCTCAAAAAGATCGTCGACCGCGACGATGTCGAGGCGCTGTCTCCAGACCGCGAGTTCGTGGTGCAGCAGGGCAGTGTTAAGATTCCCCGAACGCAGCCCTTCTCGTTGCAAAAGGAGATGGAAGCTGTTGAAGAGAGCCAGAAGAGCGACGATAGTGTCAAGAGACTCGCCATTGGCAAGCCTGGATCTCTTGAGACTTTGCACTGGGTCAGCACGGGTCCTAACCAGGTGGCGGATGACGAGGTTGAGATTGAGACCAGAGCGGTGGGCATTAACTTCAGAGTAAGTGATCAAGAGCCGTGCGTGATTCTTGCGGTGTATGAAGCTAAAAGACGTTCCACTACAGGATATCATGGTGTCCATGGGCATCCTGACCTTTGGAGACGGAACTCCACAACTCGGCATAGAGATGTCTGGTGTCGTCAGCCGAGTTGGCTCTGCAGTTCACCATGTGAAGCCTGGAGACCGTGTGATCGCTACCGCTTCTGACGGATTCTTTGCCACTAAGGCCATCGCGAAGGGAGCGCTTGTGGTGGGCATCCCGGGTGAGCTCGGATTCGAGGAGGCGGCCACCATTCCCACCGTGTTCGCGACGGTGATCCAAGCGTTGATGCGTACGGCCCATGTGGAAAGGGGCAAGACCGTGCTCATCCATTCTGCCTGTGGCGGCATCGGCCACGCCGCAGTCCAGCTTTGCCAAAGTGTTGGAGCTGAGGTATGTTTCTTCCAGATCTACATAGGGGGTGTTGGCAAGTGTTGAGTCCAAGAACGAATTACTGATGGATTGGGCTTGCACAGATTCTGGTCACTGTAGGTAGCAAGGCCAAGGCGGACTACGCTCACAGTGTCTACGGCATCCCGAGGAACCGCATCTTCAACTCGCGCGACGAGTCCTTTGTGGCAGACGTGATGCGCGAAACCCAGGGTAAGGGCGTGGACATTGTGCTCAATTCATTGTCAGGCCCGCTGCTGCATGCATCGTGGGACTGCGTTGCCGAGTTTGGTCAACTGGTCGAATTGGGTAAACGTGATCTTGTCGAGTTCGGTTCACTCGCGCTGGAGCCATTCCTGCTTAATCGTTCGTACTGCTGCGTCGACTTGGCTCATATGCTGGACCGGCGGCCAGATCAAGTCGGGCAGCTGCTTCGCGACACGGTTCAGCTACTCCGCGAGGGCAAGATCAAGCCCATTGCGAGTCGAGCCGACTTTGACGCGCAGCATGTGACTGAAGCTTTCCGTCACCTGCAGAAGGGAGATCACATTGGCAAAGCCGTCCTCACGTTGCCGGCCCCTGGAAGCGCAGACGCCGCCGAAATGGTCGCGTCACCGAAACGCTCGAGGCTGTCGTTTGACTCGAAGGCAACGTACCTACTCACCGGCGGACTCGGCGGCGTGGGCAAGGCTGTAGCCAGCTGGATGGCAGAGCGCGGTGCTCGCAACTTGGTGTTCCTATCTCGGTCAGCTGGTCGTGGTAGAGAAGATGCCGCTTTCTTCGCTGAACTGGATATGCTGGGCTGCACTGCGATTCCGGTACGAGGACAAGTGCATGTATTGGCAGACGTTGAACGTGCCGTTGCCGCGGCTCCAAGTCCTATCAAAGGTGTCTTGCATCTTGCCATGGTTCTTCGGGTGAGTAATTGGCCCAGCTCTTGCACTACCACTACTACTAGTACTCTTGGTCAACCGCTGACAATGTGACTTGCAATAGGATGGACCGGTCCTTGATCTGTCGTTTGAAGAGTGGACGCAGGCTGTGGCGCCCAAGGTTGAAGGCGCATGGAACCTGCACAATGCGTTGAGCAAACCTGAGCTGCCTCCTCTGGACTTCTTCCTGGTGACAAGCTCCATCGTCACAGCCACTCATCATCCCGGGCAGGCCAACTATGCCGCTGCCAACACAGCAATCGAGGCTCTGGTTCAGTACCGTCGTCGGCAAGGGCTGCCTGCATCGGCCCTGGGCCTTGCGGCCGTGGAAGACATCGGGTTCGTCTCAGAGAATGCCGCCGTACGCCGCAAGCTCAAATCACAAGGGCTCTACTTCATCACGGAGCGCTACGTGCTTGATTTCTTCGAGCACTCCCTGCTCAACCAACACAACGATCCCGAGACATCAACAGCGTCGGCAGCAGGCAAACTGTCATCGTGGGCGAACCACGGCCACACTATTGCTGGTGTGCACAGTGAGACGCCACTGACTGATCCCAACTGTCCCACCCTCTGGCGTCGGAACCGCGAGATGGGCTTCTACCACAACATCCAAGCGACATCTTCAGGCACCATGGCTCGCAACACCTCCAGCGCGCTCGCGCTCTTCATCGAGGAGGCTGCGGCGAGTGGTGACGCGGCGAAACTTCTCGACAGTGATGCCGCGGTGGACTTTTTGGCAACGGAAATCGGCCTGCGCATCCTGCAGCTCATGATGCGCTCGACCGAGGACGATGGCGCCATCGACGTCTCCTTGAGCCTCGCGGCTGTGGGCATGGATTCGCTGATTGCCATTGAGCTGCGTCGCTGGTGGAAGCAGAGTTTTGCCGTCGATGTGACTGTGCTTGAGATCATGGCTGCCGGCAATCTGCGGGGTCTTGGGCTGCTTGCCAGTCAAGCCTTGAAGACGAAGCTGGTAGGCTAAGGCTGGAAAGACTAAGGACGGCAGAGTTGGGGGGCGTTTAGGCGTAAAATAGGATTTTTTTTTATTGATTTATTGTTTGGCTTTTTTCTTTCTTTTTTCAATATTATTATTATTATAGAACTACCATCCTCTTCATACGTGTGTGTCCTTATTTGCTGATTGTCTCTTGGTGCCCTCCCTCATCCCATCAGAGGCCTACGCTCCGATGGTAGCCTGGTCCTCACGGTTTGCTAGCACTGTTCGACGACCCCCTCTTCACTTTACGCCTGAGCTAGTGGCCGAGTGAATATCGAATTAGGATTGAATATCTAAATAGGTACTCTGACTGACGTCTTCGCTTATGTGAATCGCGCAACGGTGAAGGTATGGTTCTTTGGGAGTCGGCAGACTTTCAAGTGAGGTGTTAGAATACAAATTTTTGGCTCAGGACCTCTGAGCTGTGAAAGAAGATGGAGATATGAAAGGAGCTTCCAGCTGAAGAGCAGGGTGATAGAGAAGGGTGATGGACACCACCACCATGTCGATGGCTACGAAATCTATTTTGCTTCGGACATTTCTGCAGAATCCGCGCTGACCTCTGCGTCGTCTGCGGGCTTGGATGGAGGCTTGACGCTCTTCCATTCCATCCCCAGGACAGTCAGTGCGCTCAAGCAGGTGGTGATGAGGGCAATTCTGAACGTCCAGACGATGGCGTCGTTATACACGTACTTCATCTGAGACAGCACAGCGGGATCCGTGATTCCAAAAGTGCTGGGGTCGGTTGTCGCTCCAGCCCCTGCAATCTCTTCCGGGTCGGCTCCGAGGTTGGGGATGTCCCTCAGACCTTGAACGAGTTTGGTGATGAAGACGTTCTGCGCGACGCTGATGAAGAGACTGCCTCCGAACATTTGAGAAAAGATGATGATGGCCGTGCCGATGGGGATGTCGATGAGAGGGAGCACAGCCTGGGCTAGGATGATGGGCTGCTGCATACCGATGCCAATGCCAAAGCCAAAGATGATCTGATAGCCAATCCACTTGCCAGTGGAAATGTCCCCATCGTACATAGTCAAGAGACCAGCGCCAATAGATCCAATGACGGAAAGGCCGTACATGAATGGCGTGGGGTATCCGACCTTGGTGACAACGCCTCCAGCTCCCATGGCGCCCACAGTGAAGGAAATGAGCAGAGGCAGGGTATTCACGCCCGCCGTGGTAGCAGAAGTACCACGCACGACCTGGAACCAGATGGGGATGTAGTAGATGTTGGTGAAGAAAGCACCGCCGACAAACATGGCAAACGCTGCAGCGCTGGCCAAGCTGCGTTTCTTGATGAGACGGCCGGGCAGCGTTGCGTTCTCGCCCATGAAATATTGGACAACGATGAACATCACAAGCAGCACGGCAAACACCACAAGCAGGGCAATGACGCGGCCGCTGCTCCACGAGTACGCGCTGCCGCCCCAGAACAAGGCGAGAAGGATGCAGATGACGCTGGCCAGGAAGAAGATCGTTCCGAAGGGATCGAAGCTGTTGAAGGTGCGCCAAATAGAAGTCTCGCCTGCATCGGTCTTCTCTTTCGGGGGCAAGTGGAGATAGAGAATGAGCGAAGCAGCAGTGACGCCTCCAAAGGGGAGGTTGATGTAGAAACACCATCGCCAGGAGACGTGATCAGCAAAGGCACCGCCCACCAACGGACCGATGATGCTGGCGATTCCGTACATGGCACCGAAGAGACCCGTGTAGAAGGGTCGCTTGTCCAGAGGCGTCGTGTACGCGAGGATGACCAACGCGCCGGAGAAGATGCCCGAGCCGCCCAGACCTGCAATGGCACGTCCGACGATCAATACAACGGAGCTCGGAGCGACGGCGCAGATGAGGGACCCGATCTCGAAAAGGGCCAGGCAACCCAAGAACACCCACTTGACGCTGAACATCTTAAACATGCGCCCGAAGAGCAGAGTGAGGGCACAGAATGTGAGCAGGTAGGCGGAGCCATACCAGCCAACATCACTCAGGGCGTGGAACTGATCCGTGATCTTGGGAATGGCAGTGGCCACAATGGTGTTGTCGAGAGACACGCAGAGCACGGCGAGCTGGAGACCAACCATGAGGGCGAAGAGCTTGAATCCAGACGGATACTCAATTGCAGCCTCCTCGTTGCTCGGCGTGGTGCCCGCGTCGTGGGCTTCCTTCGAACCGCCCATGTTGTTCTCATTCGGCATGCTCTCAAGCTTGGGCTCAGCTTCGTCGCCGTGCAGCGTGGCAGACTTGTCGTCGTTGGTGGCCATCTTTGAAGAAAGCCAAGAATTGAAGAAGAAGAAGAACCTGCTTGTTTCCAGTCAATACAATCTGCCGTTTTGGGAGCGATCCAAAGTCGAAAGTAGACGTACTTGCTTTCGGATTCGAGTGTGAAAATGCTCTGCTGGGCAACCTCACGAATGCAGATTCCAAAGGAGAGCTACACGTCTTTCAATACCTCTTGGTTACCTGACTATCGTGCTTCCTCGGTGAAGATGATGGAGAAAGGTTTATATGAGGTAGAAAGAGTTTTGAGAATCCAAGTGATGGGCCGTAGTTACTAAACAGCAAGCCAGGCAAGAAGATCGTGACCACCGCAATTGAATAGTGAAACTCCACAACAAGGGCGGGCTCCGCTTCGAGTGCAAAAAAACACACCACCTCAGCCTCGCCATTGTCTCCTATTGTTGGCTGCTCCTTTTCTTGTTTTCCACCCCTTCCTTGGTGATGCGGATTTTCAGTACACACTGTATGCACGTCCTGAGGATGCTTGTCGGAGTTGCGGACTTTCGGGTAGGGCTTAGGGTTGGACGCTAACGTCCTGAGTCCTCCACTCCCGCAATCCAATCTGCCTCCAATGTCGCCACCACACAACACTTGAACCAACCACGACGGCTTCCGCTCGATGCTAGGGAGACACCCCCATGTCTAGGTAACCCATCTGCTAGGTTAGTACTCGATCTTGCCGCTCTTGGTTCACCGCTAGGGATGTCGATCCCCGCCGCTGATGCTCATATACACAACGGAGGAGGGCCTTTGGCAGAAATCCGCTGCAGGCTCTGCAGTACAACCTCTGGAGTGACTAAGGTACGGTAATCAACCGCGCCGGATGTCATGAGTTCTCCGTCCCGCAGAGGTCTGTGCCTGGTCCGACCCTGGCGGTACTGTAGGGTGTGCGCACCTGGGACTGCCAGTTAAAATCATGAAGCGGAAATTGACGAGACTAGGTACTGTTTACATTCTGAGCACAAGCCACCTCAGCTTTGCGGCATTGTCCGCACCCCGACCGACACAAACTCAGAATTCCAGTGCAAGACAACGGTATGAGGGATGCGCCGCAGTCGAGGACGGCGTTGCTCATCAAAAGAGCACAGGAAGCCGTGAAAGCCCATTTCCATCAGTCCATTTGCCCACCAAGGAAGAATATCTTTTTCACATGAGTTGCCGCTTCAACATCAAGGGAAAGAGGTTAAGCTACGAATATATCGATCGTCCCAAAACTTCATTGATCCGAGGTTTGCTTACGTTCTGCACAAGCACAGTCGGCGATTTGTGTGTATAGGGTAGGCGTGTGTCGTGTGACCAGTGTTTTCTGAACCCTCCTTTGTTTCCTGCGTCACAATATTTGGTACGCTAGCTGTGTTTTCCAAGCCCGGATGCTTCATTGGCCATGGGGATTGTTCGCTTCGAATCGCACGCGGCTCCAGATGGCTGCTGACTGCATCCCAAGCTGCTTCCTTCTGGAAACAGACCACAGCGTGAGAATCACTATTTCAAGGCTCGAATAGGATACCTCTTCGAGATCCGTGACCGCGCAGTTGGCTTTTGCAGGGGGGGGGCCCATCCAGCATCGCTGAAACTGTCACGACAACAATGACTCCAACCGAAAGTGATCAACCAACTCCGGTGTTCACCTTGACTCCAACTTCTTCACCCTTATCATCGTTGAAACAAACCAGACCTCTGCTGTCGCTGCCGGGGATACCAGTGCCACGACTTCCCAGGATCCTCTGAAGAATATGCCTACTCCAGAAGAAAAGCCCTCCCCTAGGGACACCTATCCCGCAAGAGACATCCATTTCTGAGGAGAAACCCAAAGAGACCTAAGTCAACACCGGCGCCTGAAGAAACACCTACACAAAGACTTACTCCCGAACCTGAGGTCGACCTGAGCCTTCGCATGCAGTCTCAATGGCGTTTTGATCCAGAAGGATGACCCGTATGCTACGAATATTCTGTCCGCCGAGCTGGTGGAGCATATTAACAATGGTTCGAGTGGTCCTGGCTCCAGTATGAACGGCCTAGCGTTCATCCCAGTCCATGGCTACCTGTATGGTTTTGTGAGAAACGACGACGAAGACTTCAACCTCATCAAGGATTGTTAACGACGCGACGTGCAAGATCTTGCCATATGTGGAGCACCGATCCTACGGAGCTGGCGATATGGGTACAGGTGACCAACACTGGGTGTCTTCGGAGAACAACGACGGGTGGGCTCACTTTGACCTCCAACGTCAATTCACCAAACTACGCCAACCTTGTCGAGGAGAGCGATGTGTCTCAGTCTCCCCAGCCTGCACTGTGAAAGACATGGCCCACCTCTTCTCCTGTAAGTCTAGTCTGCGGTGTTTGCGCAGAGGCATGGGAAAACATTCTCATTATTCATTTTTCAATTGTGACCAAAGACTGAATACTCAGGCCGACTTCGGCAGTATCGCTTCGGGCTCGCAGGACTCGGGACCAGCTCATCGCAACATAGACGGGATGTGGGTCACGAACATGGTCATGTATCCAGCGCCAAGTTCCCTTTCTGGAGTCTCTTCACGAGCTGGTTTTGTGTCAGCTGGCGTGGCTGCGAGATGCATCAATGCCCCGAAGCTGATGGTATCCAATGTATGGAGAAAAGACCTTGCCGATAATGGATGATTACTTTGGATTTCATGCAAGCTTCTACCTTGAACGTAAGTCTAAATAGTACCACAACACCCAGTGCATGCAAGCTGTGTATGCGTGGTGAAGAGACCAGAAGTAGCGCCGCGGGGGGGACGTGGGGTGCATTCGGGGTTGTCGTGAGAATACCACAACTAACTAATACTACAGAGTACCAACATAGTCTACTCTACTCTAGAGTCTGGTATGGTCTAGTCTTACGGTAGACAGCCTTGCAATACTCGCGATAAATAGGTAACTAACTAATTTGGTAGTAAACACATGGCTACTCGGCAAACTCGGCTGGTTGGAACCGTGTCTGACCTAGCGCCAGATAAGGCAAACGGCTATGACTGGCTCGCTCTCAAGCCAACATACAACTGCTATTCCCATCGAGACATGAGCCCACACAGATATCGATTCTCTAAGACCAGGATGTTCATATTCTCTCCCAGCATCAGGACATGTATACCTTACTTTAGAATACTCAGTCACCACGTGGGACTTCGCCCATCCAGGCGCTGCTGGAAGCCATGAGAAATCACCCTTAGGCCGAAGACGGCAGAGAGCTGCCGGCTTAACCGAGATATCTTATCTTTCCCAGCGCTAAACAACAGCTGGAAGAGCCCAGTTCACGTCAAGGACTAAACGCGATATCTCGACCAGCCGCAAACGCCAAGCCATGTGCCAAGCCAAGGCTCTTCCCCATGGGCAGGCGCTCTCCCGATCGGCAAGGCTTGCAGCTTCATACTATATGGAGGGCATGATTGTTGACGGTGCCATCACAGACAAGGACTTGGATCGTTGGCTGCACGGCGACCTTGCACAGTTCGCCAGGTCTTGACTTCACGGCTGATGACAAAGCTTGTTCGTTCTGCATCTTGAGGTCAAACCTTATTATCCTGGCACGTAAGACCGTTCGAGGCTGAAGTTTGCTCAGTCTGGCTCCAACCAGAATGCTGCGATAACCTTCTTTTTGAAGACCATGCTGTTGCTCGCCACACAATTCACGGAAATGCGGCACGCTCTCAGTCTCTTTTATCTTGATAACACTTTATCGACTATCGGCCATGTCTTTCGACTACGTAAAAGTCCAGCTGCCAAGGACAAATTGCAATGAGTTCTCAGCATATCAGCCCGACGTAGAGTGCTGAACCGAGAGGAAATGACACGATGAGGCCACTATCTTGGAGACGAATGAATAAAAGGCCTCCCGCTGGCCACCCTTCACCTTTTGGACGATCTTGTAGAAGTCCAGTTAGATGGCCAACAAGGGAGAATCATTCCACCAACTCTACGAGAAACCTTCCAGAACGAACCCGTGAAGGTATCCCAACGCCTTGAGCAGCCCCCCCTAATCATGGCAACTACAACCTCTTCGGCTGCTGCAGCCACACCCTCCGTTGTTTGGTGGACACCCGACCCCAGCTCGGGAGTTGGTAGTGGTAAGTAAGAGCATCAATACCACGGGTGCAACAACCCTCTCACAGCTGTTCGCTCTTGATGTTCCGTGACCTAATCAATAGTGTAGGTGACAATGCATGGCAGCTCACGGCAGCGTCTCTGGTTGCTTTGCAATCGATTCCCGGTCTCCTCGTGCTTTATGCGGGCATCATGCGGAAGAAATGGGCGATAAACAGTGCCTTCATGGCTCTATACGCCTTTGCTGCAGTGCTCCTCTGCTGGGTCCTCTGGGGTTACAAAGCTGCCTTTGGAGAATATATGTTGCCGTTTGTCGGCAAGCCTGGAAATGTGCTTGGAATCGACGCAATGCTACAGCAGTCCTATCTCCCCTCAATTGGCGTGGGCCAGCAATTCCCAATGGCCACCATGATCTACTTCCAATTCGTTTTCGCCGCCATCACCCTGGTCATCATCGCCGGAGCCTTCCTCGGCCGCATGAACTTCCATGCGTGGATGTTGTTCGTTCCATTGTGGTTGACACTGTCTTACACAGTCGGTGCCTACTCCCTCTGGGGAGGCGGTTTCTTATACAAACTCGGTGTCATCGACTATTCCGGAGGATATGTGATCCATCTCTCTTCCGGCACGGCTGGCTTCATAGGCAGTTACTGGATTGGCCCACGGCTGGACGGCGATCGCAAAGATGCGAGACCAAACAATATGCTCACTGTGCTCATCGGAGCAGGTATCCTCTGGGTGGGATGGAACGGCTTCAATGGCGGTGATCCTTACGCAGCTTCCGCTGATGCAGGTGTCGCGGTGTTGAACACGAATCTGTGCACTGCAGTTTCACTCCTCGTCTGGACGGGCCTCGACATGATCTACTTTAAGAAGCCTTCCGTTATTGGAGCTGTACAAGGTATGATCACTGGTCTCGTCGCCATTACACCGGCAGCAGGAGTTGTTGCGGGCTGGGGTGCGATTCTGCTCGGTGTTGGCTCCGGATCCGTCCCATGGTTTACCATGAACATTGTGGCCAAGAAGGTGCCCTTCCTCGAGAAACATTTCGATGATACGCTCGGAGTCATGCACACCCACATGGTAGCAGGGTTTGTTGGAGGTTTCGGGACAGGCCTCTGGGCTACTGTGGACGGTTGCGCAGCGTTTGGCCTCACCAATCCAGGAGGCGCTATCGCAGGCAATGGCATGCAGCTCGGCTACCAAATGGCGGGTGCTTGTTTCATCGTCGGATGGAACCTCGTCTGGACCAGCCTCATCTTGCTGTTCATCAAGCATGTCCTGCGGATCCCTCTGCGGATGAGCGAAGAGGAGCTGCTCCTAGGTGACGACGCGGTCCATGGAGAGGAGGCTTACGTCTTTGGCCCCTGTGATAGTCACGGCCATGGCACGGGATACATCCAGGGTCGGAACGAGTCATTGAACGGGAGAGACATCGAATCTACGGCTGGTCAGGACAATGAAACTACGGAGTCGGCAGAAAAAGAGAAGCATGGGAAAAACGGAGAGTCTAGTCAGAATTAGTGGCGCGCGTTATTTCTCTTGATGTACTCGCCTATCAGTACTAGCAAAGGGAACGCTGAGGCTCTTCTCGTTTATAATTCACAAGAACTTGAACGCATCTTTTCCCTCCAGCTCATCAAGTGCTTACCAGGCGTATAAGACAATGAGAGGTGATCCAATAGGTGTAAGTGTGAGTCATATTTGAAGGTCTATAATTACTTTAATGAAAACCAACACATGCTCTAGTAGACATGAACAAAAGTCTATCATACGCATCACGATTACTTGCTACTTCCGTACCCATGAGACCACCGGCCCTCTCATCCTCCTCAAAAATGAAAATGAACTATCTAATAAAATTGAAGCCCACTTTAAGGAAATCCCCTAGGTGAGACCAAGGAAAATCGGGAGGAAAAATGCCGAAGAGATCTGAATGGCAAGGGGAATGATAGCGAAAGATCCAGCAGAGTAAGGTCCCGGAGCGATGGTCCATCCCCATGGTGCACCCACAGCCATGTAGACCATGACTCCAGCGACTATGAGGCATAGATTGAAGGTGTACTTGAAACGGTGCATCATCTTATTGAGGCCAATGTAGATGCCGGTTGGACCCAGCTCTTTCGATGTAGATGACCATTCAATGTTGATGGAAAAGGCGTGACAGAGCAAGGCTTTAGCACAATAAATGCTGATGCCACCGAAGAACAGCATGAGAAAGGGAAGCCATTTAGCAGCTTGAAGCATAGCGACCCAGAAGGACTGCTCTTTCAAGCGGTGGCGCGCCATACTGAATGCAACTGAGCCGCAGCCGTTGAAGATGACCACAAGAGAGACCCAGATACCCCAACCGGGCATATAGAAATGGTCCAATTCATTGTAGAAGAGCCCGATCAGAAAATAGTTGGCCACGGTCAGTATGAGACCGGACGCAATCGCATAGTCTGGTAGTCTCATCAGTCACGTCCTACTGTTCCTCCTCGACATGTAGCAGCTTACAGGTGAAGATGTACGCAATGATGGAGATCTTGCTAGAGATTGGCATGTTGCTCCACAGGAAGCGCAGAAACAGCCGAGTAACTGGGCCTTTGTAAATCCACTTGTAGCTGCGAGAGGTGTTAGACAAGAGAAGCAGAACACAGAGACTGGGGTTGCTTGAAGGCAGCACTCACAAAGGATTAAACACCAGCTCATTGCAACCATAAGCATACTTTTCCCAGCGGTTCAGCTCATCATAGATGGTTAGAGACACGCCCTCTTGGAATCCGCCATTGTGGTACGTGGCCAATCGACATATCATCCCAGCCATCTGGACTCTAAGACTGATGTCGAAGTCCTCAGATACGTGAGAGTCAGACCACCATTTAGTGACCCCATCAGTGGGATCGACAAAAGAAACAGATTGTATAGCCTTCCAACGGAGGAAAGCGTTGTGTCCAACAAATGGCGCGACATCTCCAGTACCGACACCATACTTGATGGCGGTATAGACAATGTTGGTGAAGTATGTGATGGCATTCTCAAAAACGTTGTGAGCAACCTGCATGACGCCTGAACCATGCTGCAGAATAGCAACTTCAGGACTTTCGTGCATCTCCAGAGCACCGTAAAGGAGGCAGTCCACAGGGACGCGGGTATCGCAATCGATAATGAGGATGATTTCTCCCATGCGGATGTTACCCTCGGCCCATGTCTTGCCCTCATCGGCATCGAGCATGTTCTGTAAAGCCTGGTCATAGAGCCGATCATCATCTTCTGCGGACAAATCCTCGTAATAACAGTTCCGTTGCTGGCACTCGAGGTCAGTGAGCCGCTTGAGCTCATCTTCAACGCGGTTGGAGAAGGCCAAGCAGTAGTTCATGTTACTGGCTTTCTTGAACTTGCCCTTGCGGACAAACCCAAGTTTATTGGCACGACCCTGAGGACTGAGCTCGCTTTCGTCTTGGTTGTCGACGTCTGGGTCGCTAGGGGGAGACCTCTTGAACCAGGACAGGATACCGCCCTTCTTTTTGAGCTTCAGGTTGGGCAGACGAGCGCAGTAGCCAATGCCGTTGTCACGATAGTACTGTTTCCGTGCGGCTGCGAGCTCAGGCTGGATACATTGCATGCCGTCATCGTTCACAAAGACAGATGCAGTCCCGCCTTGGTTTTCGTAGTGCTCAATAGCAGCCATAACTGAGACCATTGTAGGAACAATGACACTGTGACAGATCTTAGTTCCGAACCTGCTGCACCTTACGGGACGGGACATAGAAGGTCTTACCCTCTCAAGCCTTCCTTGTAGACTGGCATCTGCACTGTGATGTGAGGGAGTTCGTAATCTTGGAACCGCCTTGGGTTCGGTTTCATTGCTGTTTGTGTCAGGGCATGTTCTGGAAGTTTGTTTCTGATGAACCAGCTGTCCAATGTGAAGCCACAATACTAACCCGAATGAAACTTTGAGTTCCGGAGACACATGCCTGCGGGAACCAACAATTGGAAAACGCAGTTGACGAGTGTGATGAAGAAGAACTATAAAATTCTGAGCTGAGTGGATTTATATGAATTATTCCCACGGGGGTCTAACTTACCAGCGAAAGAAGAGCCATAGCAGGAATGACGGCACACTGCTTGTTGTAAGTACTAGGCAATCAACAGCAACTACTGACCATTACTTACCAAAGCGAAACGCATGGCATTCCCATCCCACATGTACTCGCGTAGAATCTACTTCCTAGTTAGAATAGTAAAGGCGAATGAGATTTGAGTGACGCCGTTCTCACTTTTGAGACACCCAGGCTCTGGGTAAGCACAACCAGGATCATGACAAGCCCAATGCGGAACGAGTGAACCCATAGAATTGGACGCGTAGGCTGCATTGATTCAATGTCTTCTTCGTTGTCGCCTTCCTCAACCTCAAACGCGCGTTTGAAAAGCTCATTCTTCTCGTCGATGGCACCACGCACAGGAGTCGCAAGGTTGATCGACTGGGTTTCTGTTTGCGCATGTAGCCCATGTGACATGCTAGGCCCGACAACCTGTAGGCAAAGAGAGAAAAGCTGTTAGCGTCTACGTGTCTCACGTCGAAGATCAAGCATTTAAAGTGGCTTGAGGGAGCCGGCATGAACACTTACAAATCCAAGAAGTTGCTTCTCGACATTATGGGCAACATTGAGAACCGACTTGGGCTCGTTTGACCAAATAAGAACACATCGCTCTTCTATAACGATGCACGAATTTGCCACGTTGGCAAGGGGTTGCTGAACGTGGTGAAGGGAGGGAACGACGGGAATTCGAGCTCCAGTGCTCTCCACCACAAGGGTGAGCTGATCTGGCTTGACAGAATCAAGAACTGCGTTGGTGACCTCAGAGGCCATAGAGACCACGGCGTTCTCATTTAGTCTGGCAACAGCTGCCACCAGATCTGGGTTTGGGTCATCTGGCGCATAAGTGAAAGTCCCATTGGGTCCTTTGAGGGCGATGCAGGTGGATGACCACCCTGATGTAATGGAGGCAGCAGAGGGCTCTTCGAACCAGCCGTAGAGAGTTGCACGTCGGGCAATGTATTTAGCAACCTGATCCGTTAGAGCTTCCCACATATAAGAGGTTTATATCTTGGCTAGTGTAGTGAATGCAAGGGAAGAATCCCGGGGAAATTGTGCCGCGATCATCAACAGATCCATGGGTTCCAGTATCTGGGTGAGGAAGTCTACCAGGGAAGGACTGATGATAGGAGTAGGGAGTGGCTAATGAAGGTAAAGGTACTTACCAGTGCAGGATCAGAGTTGTCTGGAACATGCACTGCCTGAGGTGTGCCCATGACAGAGCTGCGAGCGGAATCTGAATGAGGGAGAACAGTCCGCACATGCCACTGGGAGTTATTACGAGAAATAGGGGGTGAAGAGGTGTGCTCTTGTTTGTCCATCGTGGCAGGATCGGCATTGATGCCTCGTGGTGAGGCTATTCCAGTCTCATGGAAGCGAGAAGCTGACTTTTCGGGGTCCATCATATCAAGCTATTCAGCGTGGGACTTGATACAGAAGAAACGCAAACCACACCCGTCTCGAAAAAGGATGAAGAGAGCGGTGGACGTCTGTACGAGACGATGCTATCGGATAAAGATGGTAGAGAAGGAAAAGGGAGGGAATGTTTGAGAGAATGGAGCTGGGGAGTCATTTGCAACTGTACATTACTTCAGAAGAAACTGCAATCTCCGGCCTTGGATGGCTCCATGTTTTGTTTGGAGGCTGGTCAAGTCTCTGACCGTGTTTCGTGAATTACTCGGAACGACAGCTTGTTCAGATCCAACAGGTGAGATGGTCTAGCCCAACGCCTCGTCAACGTGGTTCACCGGCGAGAACCGGATGGGAGACTCACTCATCTCTTTCAGGATTGATCAGCTCGCAGCTACGGAGCTGAAAGAGGATCTAGACCCGACGTCTTGGCTATCTTGAATTATCGCTGAATGCGTGAACTTTCGGAAGGCCTAACCGGATGAGCATCACAGCCCATGGACGACTGATTATCAACCGGATCGCGCAGTGACTCAAATGGACAAGGGCCATGGCGAGTGGGTGTGTGATCTAGCTGGCCGTGCTCGGATACATGAACTCAGAGCTAGGATGGCCAAATGAACACACAAAATGAACACGAGAAACAGCCAAACAGAGCTTTCGCCATATCTATACCGACTGTTTGACGGTGAGGCTCTTCCGCATAAAGCCAAGCGCCGGAGCAGGACGCTTGCGTGCGGTAAGGTTGCTTCAGAGATCCAGGCAGTGTTGACGCTCAACAATAGCTCAAAAGCCAAACAATAAGACCCATATTGGGCAAGCCTGCGAGATAATTGTAGATATCTGGACTTTGCACTGTGTCGCTGGGGTCAAGGAAGGGAGTGAGGTTTCAAGGTCTCCCACAGCGAGAAGATGCTAAAGACACGGCTGAGGCTGGGAGGAAGTAGTGTCGCAATGATGCGTTGGAATTGCGTGGATCATGCATACGCCTATGGAGTACGGATACGTCCGTTCGCATCTGCGCCGGTAACCGGGACTATTTTGTTGAAGAGCCGCCTGACGTGCGATAGCCTCTTGTTCTGCGTCATGGGGCCACCCGAATGGTCAAACAGGTGGCAGCCGCAGGATGAGTGTGCCTGTTTTGTTGGGCTACGTTCGAGGGAAAAGGGGAAGACAATGTCCAGGATCACAAAACATTTCAGGATAAGTTCGGACATATTAGGGTTGGCCTCAACCTAACGGAGGCCAGGGGGGTCTGATACTTATCTCTGCAATGCTGCAAGTATGTCCTCATTCGCAATCGGAATCCCTGCAGGATTCAATACGTGGATGCCCCTAAAATAGAGAGGAGGGATGGATCTGCGCACGGGAGTGGCACATCTAACTTCGAAGCCAACGGCGCCACCGAATCCTAGGACTATACGGAGTACTCTCTGCTCTAATTGAAGCCACAGACTAGAAGGTTCAGGGCTGAATTTTGGCGTGGACCTCACTATTAACAAAGCCGCTTCCATATCATCCATGCGGCTCCTCCGATGGACTCTACTAGGTCCAGCCTTACTAGTTGTCACAGAGTGGCCCATCTCGAACTGCACTGTGCACCTTTGAGGTTCAGAATGGAGACAAGCCGGTTAAAGCTTCTGGCGGGTAGATAGATACCAGTACCACTGCCCTGGGCTCGCAGCAGGAGACTGGAATGCAAATCGCGGGTATCGCTCGGGCGCTTCTAATTGTTTATCTAATTGTTCTCTTTAGTAGAGAGATCCTGAGATTGTGTGAGGCAGATGCCGATTTCGCTCCTCGTCGTTGCCATATTCGAGGCAAGCCCATATCGGACCACCGATCCAGGCCAGCGCCCAGCTCAGAAGTATTCTAATCTATATCATGGTTGCCTGACTGATTACGCACCGAACGGGGGGGGCCTCTGTTAGACCGTGTAATTAGTGATCAGAAGTGTGTGTGTATTGTGTGCGTTCTGTTCTGTAGCTGAATCCTTCTAAACAAGGGGCTAAACCATAGTTTCCGGCTCTTTAATTATTCCGAGCAGTATTTTACCTAAATATAACTCGAGCTAAGTACCTAGCCTTCGGATTATTCCTAGCTACCTTATTTAGCAGTCTAATATACCCCCCTAGATTAGCCCTTAAAGGTTAGTCTAGTTATTTAGTAGCTCCTTTTAAAGACTTTAACTACTATTCCTTTCCTAATTCGTAATTAACTAGTTTAAACCTATTATAGTTAAAGAATCAAGCTTTATTATCGGTCTTAAATAGGCGTATTAGTTATTTAAAACTTTAATTCAAAATAAGAATATTAAATAGCTATTAGTAGCCGTAAACGGTTTTATATCTTAATACCTAAGAGTAAAAGGCCTTATTAAATAAGTTATTAGTTTAATCTATTAATATATACTAGCCTTTCTCCTAACTTCTCTTCCTTTTCCTTTTCTCTTTTCTTTTAATTAAGCATTTATTTCTATAAATATCCCCTGTAATTAGACCGTATAAGTCTAGTCTTCTAGTAGGATTCTCGAATTAGCGATTCAAGCCTCGTTTTCCTAATCTATAGCTTAAAAGCTAACCTAGCTAATCATTTAGATATATTAGCCAATAAAACAAGAAGAAGATATCTAAGTGAGTATTTTATAGTTCGTTTTAGCTATTTTAGCTGCTAATTAATGAATAATACCGCTAAAAATAATGATAAGGGTCGTGAGGGCCCTCTTAGCCCTATAAGTCCTCCTAAGACTTAATAAGTGATAATTCGAGGCTTATTTTAACCTTTTAAGATATTAATATATAAATAAAGCTGCTAAATCTCGTAATACAGGTCATTCTTACCCTTCTAAAGGAGAGAGTTCCTCTTTTAATTAGTAAGCGTTAAATCTATATTTTAAGCCTTATTTTATTTAATTATATAGCTAATAAGCGAAAAGCTCTTTAAATGCTAGAAATAAAGGGGGTTTATCTTCTTTTAAAGGCGAGGGCTCTTCTTCGCGTTAATAAGTTTAGTACTAAGTCTTATTTTAATAATTTAAACTATTAATCTAGAAATAGCTATACTCAAGATAATAAAGCTAGTCCTTTTAGCAAAAGGCCTATTAAATAGGCGAAAACCTTTATATTTTCCTTAAAGGAAGCTTATATTATTATTATAAATAGTAAAAGGTAGCCTTATAGAAAACTGCCGAAATAAACACTATAATATTTATTTTTATTATTTATTTCCTTAATTTAAAGCTTATTAACGCCTCTTATAATTCTAAATTCTTAAACGACTTTCCTTATAAGTAGTATATCCGCTCTATTATAATAAGCGCCTTAAATAAGGTTTACTAGGCCCCTCCTAAGGGTTCTAGAAGCTATTATTATAAACATTATATGAATAGTAAAGTCTATAGTTAACTATAGGAGATACGCTTCATTATCCCCTTTTATAGCTTGTTTAACATTTTCTAGTCTAAAGCAGAGAAAATACCCTATAAAGTATTTTATATAGGCTTATTTAGCCTAGTAAAAGATTAAGGATAGTAATAATAAGAAGAAAATTAAAAAATTAAAGGCTATAAGTCTTATTTATAGCTTAAAACCGCGATTTTAAGCTTAATTATTAACTCTTTAACTTAGATCCGTAATAAGCGCTTTATAACCCTTAAGGAGATATAAAGGGCATAAACGGGTAATAATTAGCCTAAAGACCTCTCCTAGCCTCTTAGTAAGTTACCTAAGGCGAAATAAAGTTAATTTTAGAGGTTTCACTTACTTTTCTACCTTTTAAGGCTTTATATTATATAATACGGTTATTTTCTACCTTTTAAAGCTTAATACTATATTTTATAATTTATTTAAGATAATAGCGATTTACCTTAATAATTCTAACTTTACCTTCCTAAGATAAAGGTCTAATTAATTATTTAACTTTTAAAACCATCTTTAGTATTATTAATATATTAATTATAATACCTTTCCTAAGTTCGCAGCTTAAAAGTGACTTCCGCGCTTTTTTTCACTAGTTTTAAGCTTCCCCCTTAAGGGCTTATTTGAATCTTTAATTTAAAGCTCTTTTCGCTAATTTTATATTTCCCTCTAAGAGACCTAGTACTAGGTAAAGGCTATAAGTAGAGTTTATTAAGAATCTCTATAAATAATCTTTTCTTTAAGTCTTCCTTCTATTACTCTAAGATTCATTCTTAAATATCATAAAGTAAAAGCTACTTTTAGCTCTTAATAAATTAATCTCCTTATAAGGGCTTAGTTAGCCTATTTATAATTAAATTCGCGCTTTATTTATATGAAATTAAGATCGTTTTCCTTTAAATATACTCCCTTAGCTAATAATTATAAATATCTATATAGCGAAGTTTAGTTTATAATCACTTAAGTAGCCGTTAAAGTAATCTAATTATTTATTAATTATCGTAAACAAGCCTTAAATAACTAATTTATAGCTCGATTCCAAGCTCGCCTAGTAGCCTTTCTTAGAAAAAGCCTTCCTTTATAGCTTATAAGAGGGTAAGTAGTTCTGCTTTAATTATTAAAGTAGTAACCATATCTTACTTATTAATATGCTAGCTAATTAGGCTTCTGAATAGCTTTATTATATAAGCTTATAAGCTTTTCTAATTAATTATATTATTTATAAATAATATATCACTATATATAATAAATTTATTATTCTCTCCTCTAAACTTTAATATATAAAATTAAGTCTTAAATAAGTAGTTAAGTACTCAGTCTACTATATTATAGTACTTATTAAAGGGATTACTTATAAATTATATAAGCTAAGATATAGTAAATATTATATTTAGTCGGGTTATAACTACTATATAAAGTAGTAAGCTAATTATACGCTAATACTAGTTAGTTATCTTATAATTTATAATTTCTTTATTTAAAAAGAGCTCGCTTTTACCTATTAGAGTAGTAAACTTATAATCTAAGCTTTAAAGCATATAAATCTTCTCTAAATAAGTATTCTAAATTACCTAAATAATTCTTACGCTTTAGTTACGGATAACTTCTATTCTAAGGAACTATTATATCTTATTTCCTTTAATAAGCTTATATTAGGCTCTTAGAGCTTTAATAACCTAATTTATATTACTTCTCTAGTCCTTATAGAATATAATTATAATATTATCTATATAAAAGAATAATAAGATCCCCTCCTTTAAGTAATAATAAGGCTTATAAGTAGTAGGCTTAAAGCCTAGGGCTATTAATATACCTTTAAGCTCCTTTACCTATAATAAAGATATAATCCGAAGTCTATAAAGTACTTTCTATAAAAGGAGAACCTTTCTAGCGTTTTAAGTATCTTTATAGCTAGGAGGTATTTTTATAAATACTTTACTTCATAATCTTATATTTATAAACGTATTTATAGTATTAAATTATAATATCTCTAGATTAAACTTCGCTATAATAGTTAATAAGGTTTAAAAAGATCTTCTAGCTAGCGTTAAGATATATCTCCTTTATTATAGCCTTTTACTATTAATCTCCTTAAATAACTAGCCTTACCTTATACTTTTAAAGGTATCCGTACTTATTAAGCTTATATATAAACCTATATATAATTAAATATTTATAAATTACTTATCCTTAAATCGCTTCTTAAAATCTTTATCTAAGACTTTATTTATTTATAGCTCTTAAAATAGGATTTTTCCGTATCCTTGAACTACCGTTTAAATTTATAATTATTTAATTTATTATATAATCCAAGCTTTAAAGGGAGTCTCTAGCGATAATAATCTTCTTTTATTATTTTAATATTTATTATATTTATTAGCTCCTTTTATTAAGATTTTAAACTCTTTCTTCCTATTTAGCGCTATATACTTTTAATTAAAATAATATCCCTATTCTTATTAATTAATATAATA
Source organism: Sarocladium brachiariae (assembly GCA_008271525.1). NCBI lineage: Eukaryota > Fungi > Ascomycota > Sordariomycetes > Hypocreales > Sarocladiaceae > Sarocladium > Sarocladium brachiariae. The sequence continues at coordinate 72,974 of RQPE01000017.1, read as the reverse complement.
AGTTTATTAGCATTTAATATATTAGGGATATATTAAGGTCTATCTTTCTTAAGAATAGATTATTTTTATATTATTTACTCTTTATTTTAATTAAATATATTAAGAAGCTTATTATAGGGCTCTCTAATAGAGTAGGAAGTGATTTAAAGCCTAATAAGATACATTTCCTATCTTTACTATACTTATCCTCGTCTCCCCCTTTATTTCTAATATTAGCTCTATTTATTAGATTATTAAGTATAATATTATATACTTCTAGCTTATCTTTACCCTTTATAGGTTCTAATACTTAATCAACCTAGTCGGACTTTAGTAGCGCCTTAAGTCGTACTTAAATCTCTTTAAGTATAGTTTCGCTAATTATTTCGCATAAACATAGTTAATTAATATTAAATTACTCTTCTTTATTAAAAATAATATCTTAGGTAATATATATATAGTTAATTACTAGATTTTATATATAAAAGATATTTTAGGAGTTATAATTAACTAGGTAGCTAATCTACGCTTTTAGAGTTATTCTAGACTTAAGCCTTTAATCTTTTAATTAAGTATAATCTATTAAGGCGAAAGCCTTACTTCTAATAACTCTAAGATATACTATTTTCAGTTTATACTCATTTATAATATTCATAATTAGAACTCCTAAAAAAAGCTCTTATAAAGTATTCGCTATATAAGGCGGTATTTCAGGGTCTTATTTAATAAGTAAACTATTATTTATATTATTTTAGGCTAAAATTTAATAGGTAAATTACTTTTAAGCTTTAAAATTCTTACTTTCTCCTTTATTATCTCCTTAGAATATTCTCTTAAGCTATTTTATTACTAAGTTCTTAAAGCGCTTTCTTCAACTTAAATCCCTTCTTTACTTAGCTAGTAGCGAGTTATATTACCTTTTTAAAGTTTATTATTAATTTTAATTACTTAAAGCTTAATATTAAACCTTATCTAAAGTATTTAAACTAGGTTTACTAATATCGCAGCTATACTCTTATCTCTCCGGTTCTTAAAGTAATAATCCTAGATAAGGCTTAAGTATTAATTAATAATTATTATTATTAAGTTATAGCTGTTTATACTTATTAAATAATTGTAAAAATTAATTAATACTTTCTCTCTTAGTTTTAAGGCTTATTCGCGTAATTTGCGATACTCTTACCTCTTTATCTTTATAATCCTATATATATTATATTTTATAATAATAATTCCTTTAATTTAAGCGCTTTTTAAGTAATTTATTAAATATTTAAATATTTAAGATCCTAAATAACTTAACTAATAATACCACTTAATTACTAAATCTCATTAAGGCTTTCGTTTAATCTAAGAGTTATATTATAACCTCCTAGTAATAAACGAAGCTTAATTTATTATTTTAAGTAGGTATTTTAATATATACTAGTCCTAATACTAAGTTAATCTATAAAGGGCCTAACTATTATTATACCTTAAGATATTATCCTTATTATATTAATCCTATTAATAGCCTTATTACTTAAATCTTCGGAGAGAGATTAAGTCAATTCCTATCTTTAAATAAAAGGTAATACATTTTAAGGTAAAAGAACGAGGCTTATTTTATAAATCTCGAAGCTCGAGATTAACTTTATTATAGCCTAGGATAAGTAAATAACTTAAACCTATAAATACTACCTCTTTTTTATATACTAGAGCGTAATTCTTAAACCTAGTAATCTTATTAAATAAATATAAGATAATACCCGAATCTAATATTAAGGAGTTATATAATAAGTAATCGGTTTTATTTATAAGAAATACTGCTATAAAGGTCGATATATAGGTTCAAGTAATTATAAGTTAATCTTTTTACTTTAATAAGCTACGTTTAATTAATTTAAGGCTCTTAAACAGCTCCTAAATCTTAAGCTTAATCTTTAGCCTATATTCCTAATCTTTAATCTGCTTTTAGCTTAATTCTCGGTTCTTAAATATATATTTTAAGAAGGCTACTTAATATTTAATAATATTAGGGCTATAATAAATTTAATTATAAAGTATATATTTATTATCCTTATAAGAAGGAATATATTACCTTTTTATATAATCTTCTTGTTTATTAAAGCTAGTTTAGTCGTTTTACTGCTTATTTTCTAGTTTCACTTCTTTAAATAATAGCCTAAAGGCTTCTTTTATAATTTAACTAGCTTAGGCTTTTAGTGCGGATTATTTCTTATTATCAAGAACTTCTTACTTAAAGTCTATTATAAACTAGGAAGGTTAATATATTCTAATAATAATTAAGTCCTTATATTAGCTCTTTTCCACTTAAATAAAGACCTTAAAGTCCTTTTTAAGGGCTTCTTATAAGTTATTAAACTAGCTTTTTATGTATTCCACTTCACTAATATCTCTAAGCTTTCCTCTATATATTACTTATTCTTATTAAGTAATCTATTCTTTTTAGTTTACTTTACCGCTTTTTACTTAATTTAGAACCTTAGAATAGGTCTTTTAAGCTTATTTTTAGTAAAGCTCGTTATTAATATTATAGGCGGCTTTTAGGTTTTAATAGAATAAGGTAATATTATCTTTATTCTTCTTATTATTAAACGTATTAAAGGCTAGTAAATATATCTTAATATAATAACTTAAGATATTTTATATTATTTAGCTTAATATATTTCAGATTTTATCTACTTATTTATTATATAAGTCTTAATTAGACTAAAAGAGCATTATCTAAAGTTTTATCTCCTTTAAATCTTTAAAATAAAGATTAAAGAAGCATTCTATATCTTAATCGCCTTAAACTAGCTACGTTACGCTTAATTATAATACCTATTAAGTTTCTACCCTTATTCTAGGGTTTTATACCTTTTTCTTATAATTCAAGACCTTTAGCTAAGTAGGGGCCTTTAGGCGTTTCTCGTAAAACTTATTTAGGTCCGTAAGCTAAGCTAAATAAGAAACGCGTTCTCCTATAGCCTAAAGAATATAACCTTACTTAAAAGTATCTTAATCCTTTAAATCCTTTAGGAAGTAGCTTTTATTTTCTATATTATTTAATCAGGTAAAATATACTATATTTAAACATTTATACAATTAAAAATCTAATATACTTATTATTTCTTTAATAATTATAACTATTCATAATTAAATAGCTCTAAGACTCTTAATTATTAGACTATATAATTAGTAATTAAAAGTATATATATATTATATACGTTCTATTCTATAACTAAATCCTTTTAAATAAGGGGCTAAACTGTAATTTCCGGCTCTTTAATTATTCCGAGCAGTATTTTGCCTAAATATGACTCAAGCTAAGTACCCAGCCTTCGGATTATTCCCAGCCACCTCATCCAGCGGTCCAACAGCCTCTGTGCATAGGTAGATTGTGGTATTGCAGTAGGAAATGCCTTGGCGCTTCGGCCGGGTCCCCTGGTCTAAACGCCTTCAACTTCCGTGAAAGCCGTGGCCCTATCGCTACCTGACTTGCACTAGTTCGCACGCCAGTCAGTAGCCACCATTGTCATGGTATGGGAGGATGAGGCGGTTGGTGGGAGACCCTCTCGGGGCTGTATTCGGACAATTGCGCCTCTTAGCGTAGACCCTGATATTGATTAGAACCATCACACAACACGAGGTGTTTACAGACTTGCTTCCTTCGCTTCACTTGGCAAAACGCCTGAAACTCCACTTCAGTGTGCAAAAGACCAAGACGTCACCAGTGCACGGCCAGTCTGTTGTCCCAGCTATGAGTGGAATATGAGAACAAGGGTCTTTGAACGTGGACTACAGTTGCTCTGACTGAGGCTGAATCGTGATAAAGACAACAGCTTATTTCCTTTCTTGGACTAATCGAGGCCCTGATCCCTGCTAGTGGACATGAAGTATCGCTTCATGCAGTACACGTGCGAAAGACTGGACTTTTCCAGCTCTATGATATTGGATAAGGCAGATAGGGTTCTGACAGGTACCTTGCAGGCGGAGTCACTCCCATTGAATCTTGTCGTACATAATGGGACTCATAAGATTGTGTTTACTTACAGTCGCAAACATCACTCCTCATATTCTTGGTGGTCGATATCCAGGGGAGTGCCCTGCAATGGCCGCGTTACTCTCAACGCACGTAGTAGTACGGCGTAGGCGAGCACAATGCATCATTTTGCTCGTCAAGCCCGTCGGCATTTTTCTGCAAGCGCTGAACATAGTTTGTCTGTATACACCTCTTTTATCAGCTGTAGCCTAAAGCACGAGAGCCAATAGCCATATACACTTGAGCTGGCCTGCATTAGCTCACCGCGGGCATCCGGGTCCTTAGCAAGGTGTATCAAATACGGACTGTCAGTGCTTCCAAGCAGTGCCGTTCATTTGTACATATACATGGCAAAGCTTTGATCCTAGATACTACATTAGAGCCATCGGGAATTGTCGCCCCTGGAAATGAAACCCTTCCTTGTTCCCACGTGCCTCTGTGCCTCGATATAATTAACCAAGGATTAGCGCTCCTCAACTCCTGATAACAATGTAGCCCTGTCCGCTGGCACGACAAGCCTCCTTCGTTTCTAGACCAGCCAGCTCGGTCCGAGACGTCTTTGAAGCGCCTGAATTGTCCGAGATATCATCGTGGTCGTTGTTGAGATCTTCAAGACCAGGGTTTCGGACCAGTTGTGTGATCACGTCCGGCTCACCGAAGCGCCCTCACCTCTGGTGGCTTGAATGCTCGTGAATATGTCCAGGTCGATAGATCCCTAAGCTCACCCCCGTGTTCAGCCAGCCATGATTCCATGGGAGGCTGGCTGCCTTATCTTGACTCTGAGCTACAACAATAGTTCGAGTCTTGCGGCTGATCTAGACTCACGAGAAAGCAATCTGTTGGGATATCAGCGTTGATTGTGAGGGAGTCCATCTCGGAAGATCCTTGAAGGAAGTGAACCGACCGTGATTCCGATTCTGCCTTGAGGAGCAGATGACTCCGTGACGACGAGTTCTGGAAAGCTCTATTTTTGGGGGTTGTCTCCTGTTCATGTGCTAAAACCTTAATTTCAAGTTAGTAACATTATATCCTCCGTTTTCGCTTTTTCATTTCCCCCCCTCTCACGTTTGCTCCCTTGTAGAACGAGCATCTTCCTCCATCATAATATCGGGAGTCAAGCCTTTGGTCAAGATGCGGAGTTCAAGCACATCTACGACAACCTCGGCCACCAAGGAACAGTCGTCACCGCGCGTTGACCCTTTTGCTACTCCTGGCCGGGAATCACCAGAGAATCCCTTCGCGACGCCTATTGCCTCCTTCACTCGTCTTCCCCAATCGGGCAGCACCTCGTCAAATATCAGTGGCCGTATGCTTCTCACACATCCCATATGAAATCTCGTGTCTATGTTCTAACAAGACTTAATAGTCCATGCGCCACGAAGACGGTTCAAGAGCAGTCGTCTTGTGGGTGAGTATGAGAAGGTATGGCTACAGACGACCAAGAAGACTATCGACTGGGATAGGATCATCTTCTACAGTTGCATCGTCATCGGATTGGGTGAGTCTCTTATCGTTGCCTCAATGAAACACTCCCCTGATACTAACAAAGTGTTCCATCAGGTCTCGGTGGGTTCTTGTGTTGGCGGGAAACAACTACTGTTCCAAAGAACGATGTGAGTCTTGCCAGCCAGTCAAATAAGAACCATGGAGTATGAGAAGGGATCATGGATTTCTAATCTGCTCGAGTAGTATTGTTTGATCATGGACGATAACTTCCAGAACCTGGACAATTGGAACCATGAGGTGCAACTCAATGGGTTTGGGTATGTCTACTGCCAAAGTCCGCATAGTCTGTGCTTCGCCTGCTGATACATGATGTCTCTGCAGCACAGGTTCGTTCGACTGGACAACCGATGACAAGGCCAACTCGTACGTTGATGAACAGGGCCTCCACATCGTCCCTACAATGACCTTGGAGAGCACAGACATCACGTATGAGCAACTCGTGAACGGCTACACGGTGAACCTCACTACTCAAAGCGGCAGTGAACGTTGGGGCAAATGCACGTCTGAGGAGGATCTCGATGCCGACGCAGATGACAACTCCATCTACGTGCGCCAGCCGTGCGCTGTCGCCAGCAATGCGACAACGATGCAAATCATCAACCCAGTCCGGTCCGCGCGACTTAACACAAAGGGAAAGAAGACTATTCGGTACGGACGGGTCGAAGTCACGGCGCGCATGCCGCAGGGTGACTGGCTCTGGCCGGCCATCTGGATGATGCCCCAAGACAGCGTTTATGGGGCTTGGCCCAAGTCTGGCGAGATCGACATCGCTGAGAGCCATGGCAATGACGCACGTTCGTATCCCCTTGGCGACAACGTCGTCTCGTCTGCTCTGCACTGGGGTACTGCCACGGAGAATGATCGTTGGCGTATGAGCTACGGCGAGTGGGGAGGTCAGCGGACGCGGTACACGCAGGGCTTCCACACGTACGGTCTTGAGTGGAGTGAGAAGTATCTCTTCACGTGGCTGGATGGTCGTCTCCGAGTAAGTTGAGCATCTTCCCTTGTTCTCCATCCAGTCTCGCCGAATCACACACAGAATCAGTGGACGTCCTGCTTCGAGTGTCCCCAATGAGTTACAACAAGAGGAAGTTTGAACAACTCAAATTGTTCACACAGCATCTTTGCGTGAAGCTCCATTTTGCCCTTTTTTCATTGTTGGTAGAGGTAGAGCAAGACTGACCAACCATCCCCATCGAGCAGCAAGTCTTCTTCTTTGACTTCAAGAACAATAAGAACCTCTGGACATACGGTCAATTCGCCGGCCAGCCTGTCAACGGCTCCGTTCCCGTGGATCCTTGGGGGAGTACTGGTCAGGCAAACACTCCCTTCGATCAGGACTTTTTCCTCATCCTCAACGTGGCTGTTGGTGGTACGAACGGCTGGTTCCCGTAAGTCACTCAACCTGACTCCTTCCAACTCACATGGGATCCAGGCGGGGGAACTTTGCAATCGAAGCTGCAGAACAGTTTTGCATCCTCGTTGGTGCCCTGAGCAGAAGGATGAGAGGGCTAACATATGGTCATAGCGATGCCGTTGGTGGGAAGCCTTGGGCTGATGACAGTCAAACCCCTATGCACGATTTCTGGAAAGCCAACTCTACATGGCTACCTACATGGGGACCGCCAGAGGAACGTGGAATGATTATTAAATCCGTCAAGATGTGGCAACAGGGAAAGTGTGCAGGATCTGCCTCTTGATCTGATCAATTTCTGCCTTCAGGTTAGCAACATCGTAAGTTAAGGTAATGAGGGTTTCTGTTTTGCATCTCTCCTGAAGCCTAAGAGTTTGTACAGGCCTGCCTATAGAATAATGGTTGTTATTGGGTATCGTAGATTATGCACTGGATTATCAAGTATTGTCCCATCGTTTCATTGCAACCTCTGGAAGCTGTAGTGAAACTGGTGATATTTATACTTCCTCCACCGCAAGTACTGGTCAAATGCCCTTAACCCAGCCATATTCCCAGAGAAACATAGCAGAGAAACATAGCACCCTGTGATGAACCTTTGAGAACACAAAGATAGGTCAAGGGCATATTTCAAGCTCGTTCAGGACCCATGGGTTAAACACTCCGCCATCTTATGCGATTTAGGCCACAAGAAGTACTGCAGTAATGTCTGCTTGGCGTTTTAGATTCGGGATCGTTGGAAGCAGAGGTGATCTCCTTACCTCATGGCCGCCTAGACAATCGCAACGGAAACATTATGAACAGGAAGAGGAAGAAGAATGCCATATGAACAAAGCTGCCCAAGGTCTACCTCTCTCTCAAACTCACTCACTCACTTATACCATCGCGCTACCTCGCTGTATCTCATCTCACAGTCTCACTGCACACACTGGTAATACCAATCATTCCAGACTTTGCAATTCCAACCAGAGGGACACTGCGTCGGTCCAGTCCAACCCTGTCCGCCGCACTGCTGATAGGGTTCGGCCGTTTGTCCTCCTGCGGGAGCCGAAGAGGTCTTGGTGGAAGTGACCAGCGTGGTCGAGGAGATTCCAGAGGTGGTGCTACTGGTCACCGGCCTAGACGTCGAGGTGGACATGGTAACGACGGAGCTGCTGCTGGAGATCCTACTGGTGCTGGTCGCGGACGTGGAGGTCGTGCCGGCAGCGGTGGTGCTTGTACCAGACGAACCGCCACCACCTCCGGAGATGGAACCGTCGCCCTGGAAGACGCCTCGGCCGTTGGTTCCGACATACACCTTGTTGGCGACATTCCCACTGCCCGCGAGCCTGCATCCGTTGATGGCGCCAAAGCCCTGCTTGTCACCCTGGAGATCCGTCCACGAAGAGCCGCCATCTGCGCTTCCGTACAGTCTGGCGCCGTTGCCACCCGTGCCGAAGGCGTACAGGTTCCAGGTAGAACCAGAGCCCAGACCTACAGCAACCTGGTACGTATCGCTCAGGCCTGTGGACGTCTTGGTGAAAGTCTTGCCGAAGTCGCTGCTGGTGAAGACGCCTGCGTTGGTGGACACGTAGAGCTTGCCGGCCGTCGTTGGGTGAGCGGCAATGTCACGGATCGACGTCGCACCGCTAAGGGAACCGCCGGCCGCGAAGTTCATGCCACCGTCAGAGGAGACGTAGAAACTGCTCGTCGATGCGCCGTAGAAGTACTTGTTGTTGCGCTTGTCTGAGGCCACCACGGCTCCGCTCTGCAGTGAGGAGACGGCAGAGAAGCTACCCTGGTTCACGGAGCGGTACACGCCCCCAGTTCCGGTGGACCACACGATCGTGTCACCGTCGGCAGAGTATGTCACGGCACCGCCGTTCTTGTTCGTGTCGGCGCCGGGGTATACGGTCCATGTGATACCACCATCGGTCGATGTAGCGACCATCTGGGCGCCGGCATCGTTGCCCACGCGCACAACCGTCTTGGGAGAGTTGCCGGCATAGTCGACGCTGACCGAAGTGGTGAACTTGGGGTTGTCCCAGACCTGCTTCGGTGAGGTTCCAAGGTCTGCCGCTGATGCGAAGGTGAAGCCGGATACGTCGCCTGTGGCAGCCATGAGCTCACTACCGCCAGGCGCCGAGGCTACCTCCTGAACAGCCGTCTCCTCGATGCCGTCGGCCAGGGACTGGATGGTGATGTTGTGCTTGGTGTCCCAGCTGGTCAGGTCGTGGCCACCGTAGAGAGTCAGACCTGTGCCGTATAAGAAGTGGTCACTGTCAGTCGGGTTGATCTCGAAGGACTCGATCATCCAGCCCAGCCACTTGGAGTCGGTGTCGAGGAAGTCCTTGCGGATCCAGGGCGCCTTGGGAGTCGAGATGCCATAGTAATAGATCATCTCGGGATAGTTCCCCCACTGCCAGAGCCTCGACCACGTCTTGCCAGAGTCGGTGCTGCGGAAGATCTGGGCGTCGGGCCACCAAGAGTTGAGACTGGCGACGACCAGGGTTCCAGGCTTCTTCATGTCCACCGAGAGGCCGCCGAAGCCGTAGGTCAGATCACTGCCAGAGACGGGCGTGATGTCGGTCCACGTCCCCGTCGCGAGCGCGTATCGCCAGACAGCACCCGAGGCACCATCGTAGGGGCCAGTTCCGTCTGCATAGGAGATGTATAGTGCGCCCTCGCTGGGTTGCAGCCTGCACTTGTGAGGGAAGTATTTGCCGGGCTGGCCCTTGACTGCGGTCCACGTGCTGCCGGCATCCTCAGACACGTAGACCGAGGCCGTGAGGTTATCCGCGGTGCCGACGAAGATGCGGCCAGTGGCACCATTGATGGTCTTGGAGGTCGAGTCAAAGGTGACAAAGGTCAGGCCGTTGATGTCGCTATTGTAGCCGGTGCTGTCGCTGGGAACGGGGATGTACGTGCCGACAGCCTTGAAGGAGTCGACTTTCTTGAAGGTCTTGCCGGCGTCGGTGCTCTTCCAGAGGCCGTTGCCAGAGCGTGCGCCAAAGTACACAATGTTGGAGTTCACGGGATCGACAGCCAGACGCTCGCCCATGCCGCGGCCAGGCATGTTCCCGCCGACCTTGAAGCTGAGCGTCGAAGACGTCCAGGTTGCACCCTTATCCGTGCTCTTGTAGATGGCGCCAGGGCTGGGATCCCAGGAGTTGGTGTACAAGCCCGCGGCGAAGTACACGACGTTGGGGTCCTGAGGGTCAAGAGCGAGAGCATCCACTCCCCAGTTGTGCCTATTCTTCATGTCAGCTTCATCTTCTTTTTCTTTTCTCTGAAGAGTTTCCCTTAGACAGTGGGTGCCTCTTGGAGAGGTTACAAGAGAGAGAGAGAGAGAGATTACCAGTTCGCATTGTCGGTGATAGAGTCGGTGATGGGTGTCCACGAATCATCACTGTTCCACCTGTACAGGCCTCCGATATCCGTTCGAGCATAAGCAACGCCAGCCTGAGTGGGATGGAATACAATGCCAGGCACAAAGCCACCGCCGCCTCCGAACTTGGCATTCTTCCATGAGTACGCCGCCTTCACCACGGCTGGGAGAGCGGCGAGCAGGACAGCAGAGAACCTCATCGCGACGATTTGTGCTCCAAGTATGCTCCAAACCTGGTCGATGAAACAGCCACGATGAAGATCGACAGAAACAACCAAGATCTTGGACACCCAAATGGGCACATCGTTGCGGTTATGTAGGGGCCCCCGTCACCTCGGCCATGGTACAGTACAGTATGGCTCGGATGCGCTGCCGAGTCGGTGTCAGTGTTCCTGGGTGCGCTCCAGCGGAACGAGAACCGCGCAAGCAAGGGACATTATGCTAATGTCGGCGGAGATTTTGAGTCAAGATATTCGTCACGTCGAAGTTTGATCGAATTCCTCCAATCATTGTCTCAGCTATAGCAGGAAATCAGTACAACTAGGTCCCAAAGTGGGAAGAGACTGAGGCATATCCTATTCCGACATCATGGAGGCTCAAGTTCCGAGAACTAGGCGAATCACTCGTCCCCCACTTGAAAGACCCCCCAGACAAAGCGAAAAGGAAAAAAAGGGGCGAAGAAGAGCTTATTATATTGCATTCGGTACGGGGACTGGTTTGGAGAATGGCCAGCCAGCATAAAATGGCTTCTCAAGATCCATAAGCGAGCTACAACACCCTCGCACCTTGAAGTGGCCACAACATGGAGATCGGCGTCGTTCTTCGGCGATACATAACATCGGCTCGCCTTGTATTGTATGCCTCGGCCACAGTCCATCTAAGGAATAGCCTGCCAGCCACACAGAACAGAGAAGCGATGGTTTGGAGTATTGCGCCAGTTTCCTGCAAAAAGAAACGTAGCTTGTGTTGTACGCACAGAGCTGAGACACGTTCTAGATCAGTCGACGATGGAACCAGGCGTGAGGCATCCGCATCGGTTCAATACCCACTGACGAGCACGCACGCGAACAGGTAATACTCTCCTGTCCACAGTGTAAAGGCGGAAGAGGTGTCATTGAGGAACCTCCCGTCATGAGGTGTTAGGTGTGGATTCCTCCTGAGGAAGCAGACTGCATCTGTCGCAGTCAAAAGTCAATATACTGCCAATACACCATGTCGCGTCGCAAACCAGGTCTTCTGAGACTTGCGCCTTGTGTTTCTGAATCAATCGGTCGCTTCAGCTGGAATTATTAAAATCACTTCCTCATGTTTGAGTGTTAATAAACATGACGATGTCACAGTCAAGACGCGAAGTTCTGACCAGAGAACCGTGGCTGACAGGCTACCCTACACTACAAACTCTTTTACCATGGTTCTGTGTCCGAAACCCCATGACAGGACTCACAGGATACAGGATTAAAGGGACTACTACGTCAATGAGAAGATGAAGCTCAATGATAACCACTTCTGCGACTCCATGTTGTCGGGTCAACTTACTATGGCATTGATGTGACTACGAACCTTGGGTGTAGGCTGAACTGTGTGCCGACACATCTTCGTTCTGAGTCTTAGTCCTTGAGCAACTGTTCGTTCGAAATATCCCCGGAACCATCATTCCTCCCTGAATATTGCCCTAGAGGGGACTGGGAATCCCTTCGTTTGCTGCTAGACAAAGAAAAATTCGTACATTTAGAGCCGAGCCACGTCAAGAACTTCGATCCACTCAGTCATGAAAGATGTCCGAGTCTATTGACCACAGCTATTGATTTGGTATGAACGAAATGATGATCGATTATGGCTCACGGTTAACATTATTCACTTGGAAGGAATTCATAACTTACCTGCAGACAGCGCTCTACTTAAGGTAGCTTGACGCAGTGTCAACTTAGCAGGTAGTGGTGCATGGAGCCCAGAGTCATGAATCAGGGTGATGTTCAGAGCTACCTGGTATGTTTCAATGGGCATTCAACTTTGTTTCCTCCTGACTTCTACAAAAGAAGACCTTTAGACTAATCCAAGAGACACTGAGAGTGATACTCGTTCTGATAAATGCAAGAAGTCCCAGGCTGGCAGCATCTTGGCCCGTTCCACCCGATGCCGCCACATTGGGCCCATTGCGGAGAACATCCCGGGATGGCTGTCTGTGATGCCGTAGGCGGTGCGGTTGAGGTTGGTATGACTTTGTATTTCGGCTCCAAAGAGAAGTTCAGAGACGAAAAGGTGGCACCAACACCTTGATATGCGTTCGTCCCGCCTTTGATCGTATAGATGAACCAGTCTGTGCCGATCCCCATATAGTCTATTGTCCAATCGAAGAAATCCACAAGATCCCCAGTGAAGTGGCCTTGGCGGGACTTTGCAACAAAGGTGTGAGTTTTCCAACCAAAGGTCTCGTCCGCGAAGACGTCAAAGGTGACATTGCTCAGTTGAGCAGTTCCAAACTTGGACCCCAGGGGTCTCAAGCCCCCGTACGTCCCCAACCAGATTTGTAAGTTCCAGTTACCGACTGATTCGCTGTCTGAGAATCCTACAACATCATAGGCAACGTTGGACTTGATGCTCTTGGCATACTGATAGCTGGGAGTCTCATGTGGTTAGCCAGACACTCGCGAATTCAGGCCACGAAACGAAGATGCGTACCTCCAAGACCACGAGGTTGGAATAGAGTCGAAGCTGGAGATTCGAACCGAACCGGGGATTCTCAGTTGTGCCGTGGAGGAAGACATCAGGGAGGCAGATTCAGATGGCCATCTCCACGTGGCAGACCACGAGGCTGTCGAATCGTCCGACTTCAGCACCGTGGTACATTGTGATCCGTGCGATCCGGCGACCCAGTAGTTTCTTATGTCGAAGTTATCTGTCTTTATAACATCATTTGTGCCACAAACAGTTTCCAGGGCTCTGGCATTTAGGTGGTCCGGATGAGCTTCAGTGCCTGTTATGCCAGCGATGAGAAACGTCAGTACCGCCAAAAGCTTCATTTTGTGAAGTTTATGATCACAAAGGATTGCCGGTGGTCGATGTCGAGACCCGCGTGCGTAGGAACAGCGGATTGGTGTCTCTTATATATCACTAAGTTTTGCACACATTGTTTAGATTGCTTGCATCGCGAGACACCGCATCAGATCTATATGTGTCTTCGAACATCAGATGGGATTCCTGGGTCTCTTCGTCGGTGCCCAAACTTCCGCAAGACGAATCCGGCGCGCATCAGCCAGAGCTGTAAGAACGGACCTACAAACGATACCTCCCCTAGATTCGGTATCACAATCACAGAGCAAAAGGCCCCTGCGGCGGTTAAGTATTGGGGGTTCGTTCGACCGCTTCCAGACCGATGTGCCAACGAGGGAACTCATCTTATGTCTACTTCTGGACATCTGCCACACAGATAACCCGGACGACCCGGCCTCGCCGGGCGAGCGACTACACAATCCCAACCCGATACGGAGTACTGTGCCAGACTGCAGTCGCAATAATATAGAAGTATTTTATTGGTCTCGTTTATCCACCTATCGACATCTTCCCCGTCTATTCACGATTTATACAGATAAGGTAGCCTTTGTGCCCTTTGAGGCCAGTACACCCGTGTCAAACTAGGCAATATACTTTGTGACTCTCAGTGAAACGGCGCTGACACCTTTGCCTCTTCACACACCTAAGAGTCTAATGCTCATGAAATTTCCTTCCATGGTTAAATTGATGTCAACTTCGCTTTCTGATGGGGGCAAGTCTCATCTTGGTCCTCGTCCCATTCGCACTCGCCTCGCTTCTCAATACGCTCATATTTCTCAATTGCCCTATCTTGGCATAATTTGCTCTGGAAGTATCTTGGATGACATAAAATCTACAAAGAGAGGTCCGTTTCAGGGTTCTGCTTAGGAACAGGGCGCGCAAGTCCTTTGTACGTAGTGTACTGAGTGTTTCCGAAGACATGACCATGACTGGCTCGGTTGCCCATCTGCCAACCACCAATATCCTGTCCTGGCATTGCTCCACTCGTGACCGAAGAACCATGGGCCGATAATGAAGACATTTCGTTGACATACGGGCTGTCATATCCATGGATGTCATGGTCTTGCGATCGTCTGAGGTACTGCTGGCCAGTCCGCTCAATTCCCCTGGGCGATGCATTCCTCACATCTAGGGCTCCAGGATGCATGCTATGACCGTGTTGATAAGTGGGACGAGGATTAGATGTGGGATTGGTGCTGAAGAGATTTGATCCAGGTGTCTCAGGGGGTGCAGAGCTGGTGAAGCCCTTGGCGTGATATCCTCCGCCGGCCATTGGGGATGCTCTGGGCTGGTAGTTTCCAGCTGCTTCCAGACCTACAGGTATCATGGTTTCGTCATGTATGGCGCCAAAACGTGGTGATGAAGAGGGATATCTCACAACCTAAGGATCACCTTGTAGGGGAACACTAGCACCGACAGATAAAGTGCTGCCACTGCGACTTCGCGGACCCGACGATGCATGAAGCTGGCGGCTTGGCGGAATTCCCAGTTGGTCCGACGAATAGTCCTCTACAGCATTCTCGTTGGCATGATGCTGTGATTGCTGTATCTTATACCGGGTTGTTGAGTAAGGCTGACTTAGACTCACAGCAACATCCTCGACCACAATCCCGGAATCCGACTCTAGCGGTAACATCCCATGACTGTTCCGGTATTCCAGTTGAAGCCCATCTGTCAAATTATCCCGGTACATGTCGTCACGATACTCTGACTCCAGAGCGATGGCAGCATCTGAGGCCCCACCATGAACTGCCTTTCGATAGTTCTCAAAGGATGCAGTAATAGCTTCCATAGTCTCAAAATGTCGTACGTCGAGAACAAGTCGGTTGGAAACCTGCTCGAATTCATCATTAAAGCCTGCGTTACCAGCTTCGGGTAGCTCAGATCGATCTCGCGCGGCCTTCTCCTCGCGCATGGCATATATGCAAGGCTGCGAGCAACTTGGAATGCGTTACGAATCTGTCGACCATTCCATCGACTCCCCCTTTTCCGACCACTGCCGTCTTGGAAGAGACCGTTTGCGAAATGAAGTAGCTCATGGTCGTCAACGTAGAGAGGTTCTCTGTTCTCTACTTTAGCTAATTTGTCCTCAATTGCGCGGACACGGTCGATGTTGAGTTTCCAAATATCCAGGGCCTGCTCGCGAGTGAGGTCTGGATAATATATCTTGTAATGAATCCGGGATTTGAAGGCCTCGTCGAGGACACCAGCGCGGTTAGTCGTGAGGAACAGAATGCCGTTGTAATAGTCCAGGACGCGCAGAAACACTATCACATACTGTCAACACATGAATGCCCTTGGACTTCTTCTGATTTCGATTGATCTTACCAGAAACCATGGCATTCTTGTTCGTAGCTGTGTCGGCCCGAGAGCGTTGCGAGAAGAACGTGTCAACCTCATCCAGCAGCAGGATGCAGTCCCATAGACTTGCCAGGCGAAAGATCTCTCGCAGGGATATCTCGAGCTTTTCAGGAGTCATCCCTAAGTCGCCAACTGTGATCTTGAACAGAGGCTTGCCATTGGCCTGCGCAATCGCCTCGGCCGTTGCTGTCTTGCCAACCCCTGGAACACCATGCAACAAGATAAACAACCCGGTCCCCTTCCCTTCGATGACATCTAGAGAAGTCCAAGCGTGGTCCACCCGACGCTCGATAGCCTTGTGCATCAAATGACCCTGCACAGAGCCTTGAATTGCATGCTTGACAGACTGTGGAATCTTCAACAAATCCAGAGCGAGGCCTGTTTTGGAGGACATGCAAAGCTTAGCCACTGAAAGCTGTGCAAACTTCCGCTCTTGAAACACGTAGGCAAAAACCCTCTCAGTAAGCAGGATGACGGCCTCGGGGGTCAGATGTATCACTGTCGTCGGCCGCATCTGCTTCGTATTCTCGTGGACGGTGGTTAAGAACGGATCGCTTGCGAGATACTCGTTGCGCTGCTTCTGAGGAACGCCGCTCAACCCCGGGGTCAACTCGGTAGTCTCCCCGAGTATAGAAGCGCGGTCCGGCCCAGACTGCCAAAGTATTCGAAATTGCTCCAGAATGGTCAAACCTTCCACTGGCTTCTGACGCAGATTTGCCCGAACTGGTCTCCATTGCGGACACTGATGGAAGGTTTCGGCAAAGTCAATCATGACTTCGCTGTTGAGATGCTCAGCCTGCTGCACGCGCGAGCCACTCATTTCCATGATTAGATCGCCGCTGGGAGAGTGCGTTAGAGTCCAACCGTTGTACGAGCAGTGCTTCACCTTCAGACACTCGAGAAAGGCTTGGCCACGCTTCTGTGCCTGCTCGACACGATCTTGCCACCGCTCTGCAAAGCGGAGAGGATATATGGGTAAACTGTTGACAGGGATCTCGCCGCTGAATGGTTCGATTCTGTAGGCCTTCTTCACCACACAGAATTCGCATCCGTTGTAGTCAATGTAGTAGCATCTGAGATCGAACGCTGTATTCCCAGCCGCTACTTCAATATCCTGGGCTTCTCGGTCATCGGCAGTAAGAGGAATCTGTTGTTAACTCATCGGATCGATGTAATACGTCTTCCAGATACGCTTTGCCATGCGGAATTCTTCTTGACCCAGGAGCTCTCTACTCACCCTTCGGCATACTAGTTCGCCCATGCGAAACAGGTACCATAGATCTGAGAAGCGAACTTTGGCATCAGATGTATTGTCCAACTTTTCGAACCGTCTGTAATCTGGCATGATCCTCTCTTCCATGTATGCTATGTAAGCGCGCATACATTCGAGAGCTCCTGGAGAGTCTAAAACTGCGTCTGGATTCTCCAAAGCGCTGGGGCTATTCTCCTCTTCTACGGCACAAGTCGTGCCGTTGTTCGGTCTCGATGCTACCCTGTTCTCCATGTCTTGCAGCAAGTCCTGCATTCGGTAATGTTGATAGATGAGAGAGTGGAAAGGTCTGTAATATGTGCGAGGTCTGTCGCTCCATCTCTCTCGATTCACTTTGGCCAACGCTCGGAGGAGCACGGGAGACTGGATACGTATGCGGCGAGGCCACTTCGATTCGGTCTGGGCTTGCAGTATGAGGCCATTGGCTGCCGCCGCAATCTTGATCGTCTTAGAAGAAGCCTTAGTCTTGGACGTTGGGGTTGGAGGCGCCAACAGTCGATTCATCAGCTGCTCTCGGATATTGTGTTCTTGTCGTATTTCTTGATGTAATAGGTTGCCAGAGACCATTACATCAACAGCATAATGACCGTCACTACCGTCTGGTTCAAAGCGGTTCTTGAAGTCGGCATAGCAGCACTCTCTCGAACTTGAGGTATGGTATTTTGCGTGCTCAAAAACATATAATCGTGACTTATGTCGGAACCATCCGTCAATTCTGTAGGTGCGATGAAGTTCTGATCCATCGAAGAGTAACACGGCTCGGGTTGCGCCATTCGCAACAACTTCTCTTCGATCGCCGCAAGCTGGTCACGCTGGTCTTTGACTTCTTCTCTGAGTCCTTTCAGATCGGTTGTTACGCTAACCAGGTGACTCTGTGAGTTCACATGAGTGTTTGAAAGGTCCATAATGAAGAAATCCCCTGTCGTCGTTTAATATTAAGAATGCACGATCTGCTTAGGTCCAGGTCACGTTTCCATCAGAACTCTTCAGGGAGGAAGCGCTGTCGATATGTTTAAGAAGGCTGGCGGGGGTGGCCCTGCAGCTCTATGACACTCAATAGAGAATGAGTTCTAGGGACCGAGACAATCTTCAAGTCAGCTGAAAGTGCAAAAGCCACCGTAGAAGCCTCATGCATTGATGCAACCAGCCATCTGCACAGCCCGTCTCACATACACCAGATTTGTTCTGCCGGGCAACATGAGAGGATCGTAAGGGTGTAGATGCCTGAGATGTGACTGGCAGGCTGAGAGGTACTTTTGGTCGTAAGCAGCCTCCGTGGCTACGGTAATGAGACTCTGCATCTCTGCACTCGGTGACAGCCTCATTCTACGCCCCATCGCTCACATCAAAAGTGCTAGACAATAACGAATTGGTTGCGTGAAGTAGTGTATTCATCAGAGCCTCGTATTAGATTGGCAATTGCCGCAATGACTCCCACTCGCCTGGTCATGAGGTGTCCTTGACTCCTCTCTCTCTTCCGTACTATAGTAAGGCTTTCAGGCGCACGCAGGCTCAGCCGCCGAAAGCCACACAACCACGTTGATCGCTCTGGCACTATTCTTGTGCATTTGATCCTTTCACGTTGATGTAGAGCGTTTCTATGAGTTGAATTGTAAATATACTAATTATATCGTCTGCCAGTACACACTCTGCAGCATCCTGGACTCATGACGAACATTGTTTCTATCCAGGACCCTACCCAACGATAAAGCAAAGGAGGAAAAAACTGCGATATTTTGTTCCAATGGCGGGTAGCAAAGAACGACGAAATGTAGCGATGGTTGCGGACTTCATCACCAACGAAGCCAATGCTTTCCATCACGCCTTCGGTAGCCCATCGAAGCTCAATGTGGCGATGACACGATACGATCGTCCAGAGGTCGCAGATCTGCAAGAGACTCTTCACAATCACCAGCATCGCGCCGGGAAGTACGTTGACTTCATCCACGACCTGACCCAATGCTCATGGGACCACGTCCATGAGGAACTACGCAAAGCGCAAGAGGCAGCTATCCGAAGTGAAGAACGCGGCAAGAATATAATCAAAAGAGTTTGGCGGAGGATTGGTACTACTTCGAGCATTCTTGCTCCTGGACTTGCGGCTATACCAGATGATTTGTGCATATTGAACGGAGGACTTGCCGTGATATTCAGCGTAAGCTATGTTGCCCGTCACGGGACGCGCAGCAGAGCATGCAGCATAACTGACACGAGGAGATTAGCTGGCGAGGCACAGCGAGATGAACAGGGCCAGGATCCTAGCTGCATTCGAAAACGTCCCCAACATCATCGAGATGGCCAGGAACAAAGCCGAAAACCTACCCCTGGATAGCGGGAATCCCAGGAGCATCCAACTTCACAAATCTATACAAGAGCTGCAATCGACGCTACTGGATACACTCCCATCGTTGATCGATAAACTGGTCCCTGGAACATTTCGTAAGAACTTCCACCGACACTTGAGCTTGACAGTTTCACACTGCTGACGGAGAAATCCCACAAGGCAATGCTTGGAAAAGTCCGTTTGCGGGGTGTAAGATTGGGCAACTTCTGGACGCTGTATCGGTCTCTGCTGATAGAGTCCGTGTTTGTGCCGAGTCGCTTTTGGAAGAGATCATCGTCGATAACTATGCGGCTTCTGTGGCCATAAAGTCACAGCTGGTCCAGACGATAGCCCACATGAAAATTATCGCAACGGCCGGGTTAACGGTTTGGTTGAAGTAGAGATCGGCGATGGAGATTGGCGTGTACCCCAAGTTATAAGTAGCCCCAGACGCAGCAGTTAGAACAATGAGGACGTGCTCTTTAACACTGAATGGCCCAGGATTGAGACTGAACATGAAACGAGTGCCCGGGATCCCAACTCGCCAATCTGGCACAGTCTTGGCCCACCAATCACCAACATAGCTGCTTGCGATCTGAACAAAGAAGATGGAATAGGGTGCCATGGTGGTGCGATAGTGGCTCATCATGGAGAGGAAGGCCCCGGGAGTCACGAAGATCACTGCCAGGACAAAGTACCGGAAAGTGACGACAGGCAGCGTGGGATCATCAGTGAGACTGACAACTCGGCGGACGTAAGGTGGCAGTGAGGCCACGCGGGGATCATCCTCAGGAATCGCCTCTTCAAACGAGTCTGAAGGATCTGACTTGACGGTAAGTAGAAAGGGAGGCTGCTCAGCATCTGCAGCGACCTGTTCTGTCGATGCGTCAATATTCTTCCTAGACTCGATGTGCACATCATGGTCGTAGCCGGTCGTCTTGTTGGCATTCTTCGCCCCGACAGAGACTTCTTCAGAGATTGGACCATCGAGTCGGTCCGGCACTGTCGAAAGGACCATTATGTCTGTTCTGAATCCTCTCCCAATATTTAGAAAACCCTCACAAAGGTCCAGTTGACTGCCAAGCACAGGAAGCAAAAGCAAGGACCGACCCCCATGCTTGGATGCTTGGGAATGTGTAAGGCTGCATGGGGTTAAAGGTCCCAGCGATTGAGATCCAACCTCGCCGCCACCAAACTTCTGAGGTCAGGAATGTTTTCACCAGCCGTTACTTAACCCGGTAGGGGAAAACAAACAGAAAAGCTTGGTATGTGGGTAATATGATCAGTAGTTATTTGAAAACATCAATTCAGGGAAACCAGCCTACGTGGAAGAGGCTATAGAAATTCTGTAAAGACAAATCAAGACGCAGAATCTCATGAGCGGTGAACAAACCGCAACAGCAGGCCATAAGCCATTTCAAGATAGGACTTGAGCTTCGTACCTTGAGCTCTCTCGCCCGAACCAAGGCGCTTATAATCGGATTCCGACTACGAACTAACAATTCGAGCACGCTGTAGCCGTTTAGTTCCAACTTCCAAAAAACATGTGTGTTTTGTTCTTGTGGCGAGAATGTTTTGGTAGATCTCAGGACCAGCAACAGATCACCCTTCTTTGCCGATAGCTGATTTTGAGAAACAAAAGAAGCATAAGTACCAGGCTCATCTGGGATGAGAGTTTGCCTTGAAAGTTTAAAAAACATGATGAGCCTCACGTGCCTCACCCGCGTAGCCATACATTGGAGAGATCGTGAGACCCTACTGATGTGAGACTAAGTCATATCAGTGCATGGCTCCAGAAATTCGAAGCACCGGGAAACGAGAAGCCTCAAAGCGCCTCAAGTAGTAGGGCTGGAACGAAGTCTCCAACACCTGGCTTAACAGAACCTGACTTGAAGTAATATCGATGACTACTAGATTGGAAAGCATCGAAGTCTAGGGTGTCTTGGTCTAGGGTGTCTGGGCAGTGAGTGGTGTATTACGTTGCATAGGTACCTTTTATAAAAGCCACATCACTTAAAACCCGCCAAGGGCTTTCGCTTTAACCCATAACCCGTCTCTTCCAGGCTTGACCGTAAAGGCAGTTTTCCACCCAATATCCCCTTCATCTCTCAACGTGAACTCGAACCGCCCAACCCATGCCGCTAACAGACATGCAAGTTCCCCTCGTGCAAAGGACTGGCCCATACAGGATCGTGGCCCGTGAAGGAACGTCATGTTGGCGTAAGGAGTCGTCGCTCCGCCGTTGGCAGAGTTTCGCAGCCTTGGGACGGCCTTGATATTCCCAACAAGATCGTCGGGATCTTCGGGTCGAGGAGGGGTCGATGAGCCGCCTGTCAGCCACCTTTCTGGGCGAAACTCTTCGGCATCTGGACCCCAGTACTTCGCATAACGGTTCATACCCCATGTAGGAAGTATGAGTCTGGTGCCCTTCCTCACCAGTACACCCTGAATCATGGTATCCTGAATTGGCTCACGGACGGTGGAGGGAACCACTGGGTAGAGCCTGAGGACTTCGTTGCATACAGCATTCAGATACGGCATACCATCTATGTCAGAATGGGTGATACTTCTTCCTGAGTCGATGGCTGGTAGTCGCTCTCGTACCTCCTCGCGAAGGCGCACCTGCATGTCTGGGTGCTTGCACAATGAGTAAATGGCCCAGTTCAACGACGCGGCTGAAGTCTCATGTCCAGCTACCAAGAACGTCATTAGATGGTCCACCACCTGCTCGTCGGTAAAGGCGTCACTCTTGATCGCTGTTGCAAGGATGTCCCGGTCTGGATCTTCGCCTATCGCAAGCTTGGACTTCTTCGCCTTGATCAAACCTCGACATAGTTCGCGAATCTGTTCTGACACCTTGTTCAGATCCTCGTTTTGTCGCACAGGTAGGATGCTGACCAACTTGCTTGGTAGAAACTGACGAAGCAGGTTGAGCACCAGCGCCGTTGTGGTAGGCTTCATGATATAACCATAGCTCTTTACAAGTGGGTTTTGGGCATCCTCTATGGCTCCAAAGTCGCGCCCAAGCCCTGCCACACCTAGGATATCCAGCGTACAGCGTGACGCCCAATCCTGAAGCTCTAGGAACTCATCGTCTCTGCTCGCAGCCTCGGCCGTCATTGCCCGTACAACCTCACAGGCCTTGTCCCAGAATACCGGGTATAATCCCTTGATTTGGCGGAAGGCAAAGGCTGGCAGCAGTTTACGCCTGTGGAATTTGTGCTCGTCTCCCTCTAAAAGCACAACGCCGAATCCTATGATGCGACCGATGGAGCCGCTGATGAACGGTGGCTTTTGGAACGCATAGCTGTTAGTGACAGTTACCTCAGCGATCGCCTCCGGAGAGCAGAGCATAAGTTGCCACTGGTTGAAAAAGCCTCTGACCCATATCATGCCGTTGTGCGGAATCTCCTTCATCCTATGCCCTTGGATCAGCCTACGCTCGACAATGCCAGCCTGAGCCGGCCATGTTCATGCTCTCACATACCATCGAAGCTCTGCTCCCCCAGGTATCTCCTTCATAATTGCCAATCCTTGGCCCATCGCCCAATGATTCCCGGATGGTGAAGGGAGGTGACGGGCAGGCGATACTAAGAGCGGATAAATCCAGACCAACCATACCGCCCACGTCAACAGCCCTGATGTCCAGAATCCCGTGAAATATCCTATCAGTTGCAATCGCGATATCGATTCTTTTTGAGACCAGGTCTGGGCGCCGGTAAGGGCCAGAGCTATCACAGCTGTGGATCGCCATGAGAGGCCAAGCATCGTCGTAGCTCGCTGTTCGCCCGAAGAAGCCAAGGGAAGGACTGCGTTTTCAGGTAAAGCCTTCAGAAGAGACCAACCTTCTCCGTATATTCTCTTAGTTTCTTTATTGGTCTCTGAAGAGATGGGAAAACATCACCGAGAGAACAAGGTCAACAGCCCAATGGCGAGCCTGGCATGACATCAGGGTAGTGGAAGCTGTAGGCCTTGACCCGCGCCCAGGGCCAGTATGGCGTTAGCCCCAGCTGAAGGACCTCGATAATCCTTTGGTGTTCAAGTCAATAACAGTGACATCTTTCGCATGAACTTACTCATATGGCCGCGGCCGATTTTGCCGGCTTGTGAGTCACACCCCTGGGGTGGCTGGTCCAACGGCATCTTCTAGGGTGCAGAGCTATAGGTCCACGCGCACGCATAAGAGAGCACTCGCAAAGCCTCAGTACTCTTCGTATAGTTGTGTCCGGTACTTGATGCGAATGCTAGTGCTAGGTATTTAGCCCGCCTTCACTGACCCATGGCGTTTGTACAATGCTTGCGTGGGCGTCTGGGGGCATGTAAGCGCCTCCATGTGAAGGCAAGCATGATGGTATCCACGCGGGTAAATCTGGCTGTGATTTACGATTACCTCGAAACAGAATTCTCACGACACTATGATGTTTGGGGCGATGGGAACATGACAAATGTCTTCTCTCGATGCTGCGCCGCCGGTAAATGGTGATTTAGGCTAATGCTGCCTTTCCGTTGCCGGATTTGGCCTGTCTAAGGAGTTGTAACTAATAGTACCAGTTCCATCCTAACCCAGGAGCTGGGAGTCTGGGACATGGAACTAGAGGCGCCCTTTTGGGGGCCAACACACAGAACCTGGATCCAAGATCACACGTAGGTATATGCTACACCTAAGAGTCCCACCATAGGGAGGACCCGGTTGGGGTAAATCCTACAAGTTACTTTCCCCCTGTTCTGAATCTCACCCGCAGAATCATGGATTCCCAGATGGCGCTAATGTATGTTCTCCCTTTGTCATGTTGTGTGAGCTGGGCGAACACTCATGCAACATCAACATGCAATATGTCTAGTGGACTCAAGCCTACTACGGAGAACCTCGACTATAGTATAGACTATAGTATACCTTTGTCAAGAGCGGCGTTCAGTAAGCCACCCCGCAATGCAAGTCCTCCTAGGTACTTTGGTAAGCTGCAGGGTGAAAGCAACAGAGATGATAAGGTAGCTAGCTGTCTTAGGAAATCATGTCACGACTGTCAACGCACCTTCGGATCTTTCACTCCTGACCATTACAAGATCAACAGGACAAAACAATGTACGGGGTGGATTCCCTAACTAGTAGCCTAGTATGGGTTACACCCGTTACCAACGACCCCAGCCACTCCCTGAAACTAGGCAAAAATGTATAGAGGATCCTGGAAGCCTTCACATTGGTTATCCTACATATTGTCCAAGCCGAGAACGGTTTCTTGGGGAATGGGTGGACGGGCGGCTTCTAGTCGCACTGCTCTCAAGAGTGTTGATATAAGCGGACATGTGCTCATTCACACTCACTCTTGACAACTCCCCCAAAGTCAAATGTTCCTAATAATAAACTCCATATTGTGGCACGGGATTTGACGAAAGGAACTTGTAATAGAACTCGCATGTGTTCACAATAGACGGGCACCTCTTGATGTCTACCATTGCATGATAATGATCATGTGCGATAAGCCATTTCTGATTTGATACATATCTCTAGTCATTTACTTGAGGATTGATATATGAGTTGATCGATATATCATCTCCTTTCACGGCGCAGGTTATGTACGACTGGAATCCAAGACCATCTTTCAAGGACCTGTGCTTGCTACAAATGGTGGGGTTAGCTGAGATGATCTCAATCAGTGTCGCCTTGAAGTTGGCTTACCACAGTTGCGAGAGGCCCTCATAGTACGACAGCCCTCCTTTAAGTGTCATCCCTCTCTTCCAAAGGAAATTGGACACGCCACGAGCAACCTGATCATCATCTGAAGCGTAGTGCCTAACCGGCAAATAGACTTTGGAAGCTGGGTATGGCCGATTGTCCCTCAATTCATAATAGTACAACAGCCCGGCCGTGCGGTGTTGAACATTTCCAACCTCACTGGATATCTGATCTAACCCAAAGCAACTGCACCATAAATCTTCCAGATCTTGCGCAATCGACGGGGAGAATGGTGGCAATGCTCCTCCTAGGCTCATGGCGTCGACCAGGCTCCCGAATGTCGTTTGCTGGAATCGAACATAGACCTTGATGCGAGATCGACAGGGCTCTAAGCAGTCTACCGCCAAAATCTCAACCTGCGGCTTGCTTTTGCCAGGGAATGATGATATGTAATTCAGCACGACCTCCAGGGACGTCTTTAAGTTGTGACTTAGACCTGGGAGAGATACAATACTCTCTGCTGCCAATGCAAGGTTTGACGTTGACAACGATGCCGCTTTCAATGATGGAAGAAAATAGAATTTCACCATCATGGTCTCTTCTTCTAGGTCGAAAGCGATGAAAACCTGAGAAGGCGCGTCGCTACTCGCTGAGATTGTTTCGGTGTCGCGCGCCTCAGATATTGTCACTAATCGCTGGAAGAAGTGATGATACCATCGTAGGTCCAGATTCGGAGAGCAGGGCAACACATCCTGGAGACACTTGTTGCTCTCTGTGATATTCATCGGATCTACCGACGAGCCTGCCAACCAGCTTATTGGCTCGGCCGCGTAACGAACAGAAGGGGTCGAGTTTCTGGCCAACCAGCTCCAGCTCAGCTCTACTGGTGTATGGTCGTCCGTCATGAAGCTTTTCCATAGCTTTTCCTGTTCTTGCTGCTGAGGATATGGTCCTAGGGAGTATGCTACTTTCTCGGAGAAAAAGGATCGATGAAAAGACTGAGAGGCGCCAGTGTAACCTGCTAGATCCATCATCTGCGAGATCAAGGAGCCCACTCTTTCGTCCCATAACTGGGCATGATGTCGCCTCACCTGCTGCGACTTTTCGACTCCATCTTGTGGCAGTTGAGGCTGGCCTGCTCTCTGTAGGTGATTCTTCAAGATTGACTAATCCATACTGGTTAACGAAGCTATCCATATGTCAGAAACCATATGGGAAGTTGGGGCTGACAATAAGCGGCGCGCTGAGTGACGCGAAATAGTCACTCAAAGGTCCACCGTATGTATGCGACATTGTAGAGAATGACAAGTGCTGTTCAGTCTGTAAAATGGATGGAAATTCGTGGCTTTGCACCTATTCAGTTACGGAGGTGATGAGAGAAGCGCCCCGATGGCCTTGTGTGCTGAGCATGCCGCTGCAATGGTAACGTATGCCTGGGCCGATAAAATGACCTTTAGGACAAGCGAGTATACTTCGATCCTACTTTGATATTATGCTACTTATGTCATCGAAGACTATTATCTGACGTTGTCTGGCTGGATGAAGAATTCTTCAAATCTCGCATAAAACACCACCCGTCGATCTCGTCCTCCCGCTCTTCCCAGCTGCGCCTCCTCCTCCCCATAATATCCAGGGTCACTCCACTCCTACACAGAGGAGATTGCCGATATCGCTGCGAAACTGCTTTGCTGGCTATTGAACTTTCAGCCAGATATAGAGCCAATAGTGTGGTTAATTACGAATTATAGTAAAGTACAACAAATGCAAGTAAGCACGATGCTTACTGTTGCTAAGAAACTATGCATACGCGCATATACTTATGTGTATGGAACTTCGTATTCAACACCCCTTCAACCCCCCCTGGTCTAACTGTACACTCGAAACCGTTTCTATCGACACGGCAGGGTTAGAGCCAAATATGGTGAAAAGGCTTGGCCTCTGAGAACCTTTCGCAACGATGATGGAGCGGACACAATATTCACATCAGCTATGGCCCTCTAGCTAGTTGGATAGAGGTCAGCGGCCACGCCTTTGGCCAAAACCACCTCCACAGGGAGTTATACAAGAGTTGAGGCGATTTTGCAGTTTGAACCAATAATCCTACGCTCACTAGATTCCTAGATTCCATGGGGGCATGACACTCGTTCTTCCAGCACAGTGTGAGAGGAGAGCTCAATTGGAGAGAATGGGGAAGTAAGCCGGCTTGAGCAGGGCGCTGACTGGACGTGCAGGAACTTGGCGTGCTTGTCACATCCACGCCCCCAGTTCGTCTTGCATATCCCAAATTCCCAAGGCCCGTCTATCCGCAAGCTAGGAGAGGGGCTGACAGGCATGTCAAATCCT
This sequence comes from Sarocladium brachiariae, assembly GCA_008271525.1. Taxonomy (NCBI): domain Eukaryota; kingdom Fungi; phylum Ascomycota; class Sordariomycetes; order Hypocreales; family Sarocladiaceae; genus Sarocladium; species Sarocladium brachiariae. The sequence goes on along the minus strand of RQPE01000017.1, from coordinate 45,665 downwards.
TAGCACCGGTAGAATGTGGAAGATACCTACCTAGTATCTTAGTGTCCATTTGGCACGAATGACTCGACAAGCCCTACAGCTTTGCCCATAGGGATTAGGTGGAGGCGAGACGCATCTGAAGGAGGTTCCTCTTCACATCCCCATCTCATGTTACTTGGTAACTACTACTGTCAGAGCCGAGGGCTTTGTGAATTGCGTGGGATGGCCTTTGAACGCCTCTGGTTGCCTTTGTGTGACGCTGTTGCAGGCGATCCCTTGCCCCTCCCCATGCCACTGACAGGGGTCCAGGGCAATCACCAAGATGACATCTATTACTTCTTGTGTAAGCTCCTATTCCAAGGGTCTTTGATTCTGTTTTCGAGGGAGTAGCATAGCTCTTTTCCTTAGCTCTTTTCGCGGAGTTACCACATCTTGCTACATGTCTGTCTGTTGGTGATCATAAACCGCTTCCATCTTCTGCAATCCAAAGGCTCATGAGCTTCCAATTGAAACACCGAAATTGGCAGCATGACACACCAACTACACCACATAGAGAAGGGTGATTACGATCTCCTGGAAGTGATGGATGAGGAACTGGAGGATGCCTTGCGAGTCGAAGCGGCCCAGGCCTTAAACATGGATGCAGGAGAGATCCAGTGCGTCCGACCTTGTACACCGAGCCAGCGCGATGCCATCGACGTTGCTGCCTCTACCCGTCAATCCATTGTCGGTACCATTGTGTACGAAATTCCAGTAGAGGTGCACATTGAACGCCTGCGGACTGCCTGGTCGAAGACGGTGCAAGACATGCCATGTCTGCGGACGCGAATATTAACCTCAAATTCTGGGCATCACATCCAGGCTGAGCTACGAGAGGACTTTAAGTGGCAAGGTGCAGCAAGCACGAATAGCCTTCAAGAGCTCATTGATGCCGAGACTGCTGCATCCGTGGAGGAATTCCAGTCCAATCGATTTGCAGTCTTCCACGACCGCACAGGGAACGAGAGACTGCTGATCTGGTCATTCAGCCATTCTCTCATAGGAAACATGGTCCAGAAGAGTGCGCTTGCCAAAACCCTTGCAGCCTATGACGGCGTGGAACTCAATGGATCAATAAAAGTCAACAGCAAGGAAGCACCTCGGGCAGCAAAAGCAGAAGATGCCAAAGAATACTGGCAGCAGCACGTCAACGGCCTGGACGTTTCAGCATTCCCGAACTTACCTTCCCATACTCTCCCGCCGTGTCCTATTGCACAAGAAGAATATCGAATAGCCTATTCCGGTCATGAATATGAGGAGTGGTCCGACACTCTGGTCTGCCAGGCAGCGCTTGCGGTACTGCTCTCTCGATATATGAACGCACCGGAAGCGCTTTTCGGCACAATGGTGGACTATGATGATGACACGTCCCATGAACTGGGAGCCGTGTTCAGCGGTTGGACCAGAACCATTGTGCCTACACGCATGCTCTGCAATCCTCTGCGGCCCTTGTCAGAGCTCCTCCAGGCTCTTGACACACATGACAATACCATACGTCACCTAAATAACATCGGGTTGGATGGGATTCGTAGCGTTGGAGAGTATGGCGTCGCGGCTTGCGGATTTCAGACAGTGCTGTCGGTTACGAGCAGTGACAGATTGCATCAGACACCGAGCAACAGAATTCATCACGCTCGCGCTGGTTCAGAGCCTTTCATGCCGTGGGGGAACCGCGCCCTCCTGATCAATGTCCGGTGTCATGCTGCTGATAACTCAGCCGTGTTGTCTGCCAAATATGACCCGGCAATCATTGACCAGCCTCAGTCAGCGCGTTTTCTAAGGCAGTTTGGGTGCCTGATTCAGAAGTTAAGAAAAGCAAAGATGGATATGCCTCTAAGAGAACTGGATGCACTCACTCCACAGGACCTGGAGGAGATCATAGGTTGGAACTCGACGCCGATACGGAACAGTGACGCATGTATCCACGACGTTGTTGCGCAGAAGGTTGCTGAGGCCCCTGATGCTCCGGCCGTGTTTGCTTGGGATGGCGAGTGGACATATGCGGAGCTCGACCATGTGTCTTCTCTGCTGGCAAGGCATATACAGGCTGATATCGGGCCTGGACATATCATTCCATTATGCTTCGAGAAATCTAAATGGGTTGTCGCAGCGACGCTGGCTGTGCTCAAGGCCGGTTGCGCGTTCACTCTCATCGATCCGTCAAACCCTACAGCTAGAATTGCTAAAATCTGCCAGCAAACATCAGCTACACTCATTCTGACGTCCAAAATCCACCAAGGGAGGATGAGGTCGATTGTCGACCACTGCCATGTTGTAGACTTGGAGTTCTTCCAGGGTCTACCACCAAGCGATGAGCCATTTGTTTCTCCTGCAAAACCAGAAGACGTGGCATACGTTATCTTCACATCCGGAAGTACAGGAGAGCCGAAGGGTAGCATGATTGAGCATCAAGGATTTGTCACTTGCTGCAAAGAATTCGGACCCCGGCTTGGTTTCGATAATGGCACGCGCGCTCTCCAGTTCGCCTCATATGCCTTTGGTGCAAGCCTGGTGGAGATCGTAACGAATCTTATGCACGGTGGCTGTGTGTGTATTCTCTCTGAGGATGACAGGATGAACGACGTCCCAGGCTTCATCCGACGTGCGAGAGTCAATTGGGCTCTGTTCACTCCGTCATTCATTGGGGCCTTGCAGCCAGAAGAGCTACGGGGTGTAAGAACTCTTGTCCTAGGTGGAGAGGCTATATCAACCGAAATGAGGGACAATTGGGCTTCACAGCTGCGGTTTCTGTATGCTTACGGCCAAAGCGAGTGCTCTACCATCAACAGTGTAGCCGATATCTTGCCCAGCACGAGCGAGATGAATAACATTGGTCGTGCTATAGGCAATCGATTCTGGATCATTGACCCTGACATGCCTGATCGACTGGCGCCAGTCGGATCAATAGGGGAGCTGGTGATGGAGAACCCAGGTGTGGCCCGAGGCTATCTCATTTCTCCATCAAAGGACAAGTCCCCGTTCCTCACTATAACCCCTGCTTGGTACCCATCACAGAGAATGGTTGGCACTGCTGCCTTCTTCAGGACCGGCGATCTTGTTCGCTACAGCTCAAATGGCACGATTGCGTTTCTGGGCCGTAGAGACTTGCAAGTCAAAATCCGTGGCCAGCGTGTAGAGCTTGGTGATGTTGAGTCACATTTGCGCCCACAATTTCCTAGCCATATCATGCCCGTGGTTGAAGCTATCAGGCGAACCGGGTCCAGCAATACGTTCCTCGTTGCGTTCTTGATCGGCCCGCTCCATGAGGCCGAGGACTTTCATCAACGCACGCCGGCAGCGGATGCTTTCATAATCGACGACAAAGCCTCTGAGCGCATAAAGCTGAGGCTGCGCGAAGTTATGCCTCGCTATTTCATCCCTTCATACTATGTTCGCATGAATCAACGCCCAACTACGACGACAGGGAAGACAGACCGGAGGACGCTGCGTGGAATCAGCATCAGACTCCTTGATGAGCAAGACGCAAGAATGAAAGCAGGGCTAAGAGAACATCCTTCTTCATCAATTAACACATTTGAGGGTCAATTGCGACATCTCTGGTTTACAAGTTTGAACCTGGACCTTGACTCGGCGAGTCCTGCAGCTACCTTCTTCGAACTTGGTGGCGATTCCATCGCAGCAATTAAAATGGTGAACAAGGCAAAGTCGATGGGGATCGAATTGAAAGTCACTGACATCTTCCAAAACCCCAGTCTCTCAACTCTTTCCAACCTTGCTAGGCGCGACTCGAAGCAGGACGACGACATTGCTGTTGCGGCCTATGATGGACCAGTGGAACAATCTTTCGCTCAATCTCGGATTTGGTTCTTAGACCAACTTAACGTCGGCGCGTCTTGGTACATCGTTCCCATGGCAGCACGTTTACGTGGACCTATGAATGTTGACGCACTCACCGCCGCTATTCGCGCTCTCGAAGATCGACACGAGACCTTGCGTACGACCTTTGTGGAGAAGGACGGCGTGGCCCTTCAGGTTATACACGAAAGGAGCACACAGGGCTTGCGGATTATTGATGTCACGTCTGAACGTCAAGGCGACATCAAAGATCTCTTACGCAGAGAGCAAACGGCTCCTTTCCACTTGTCCTCAGAGCCGGGATGGCGAGTTCTACTCTTGAGACTTGGGGAAGAGGATCATATCCTATCTATCGTGATGCACCACATTATATCAGATGGTTGGACACTCGACGTCTTGCGTGTCGAACTTGGTCAGTTATATGCTGCTGCGATCCAAGAGAAAGACCTTCAATCCTGCTTGGCACCACTGCCTATTCAATATCGACACTTCGCTGCGTGGCAGAAGCAACAACAGCAGATTTCTGAACAGGAACGGCAGCTTGAGTACTGGACTGTGCAGCTTGAGGACAGCTTACCAGCGGAGTTGTTATGTGACTACGCACGCCCAAAAGCCCTATCTGGAGAAGCTGGGGCAGTCCCAGTGGTGATCGAGGGCGCGATATACGAGCAACTCTGGAGTTTCTGCCGCCTACATGAGACAACGCCGTTTAATGTGTTGCTGGCAGCGTTCCGAGCGGCACATTACCGTCTTACTGGGCAGGAAGATGGTATAATTGGTACACCGATCGCAAACCGGAACCGACCAGAGCTTGAAAACCTTATTGGCTTCTTTGTTAACAGCCAATGTATACGAACTGTCATTCATGAGAACGAAACATTTAAGGGGCTTGTCAAGCAAGTACGCGCGAAGGTCACAGCCGCGTTCCAGCGACAGGATGTTCCATTCGAGAGGCTTGTCTCAAGAATGCTTCCTCAGTCGAGAGACACGTCACGTAACCCGCTGGCTCAAATCATGTTCGCAGTGCACGGGCAACGAGACCTCGGTAAGGTTCACTTGCTCGGTCTCCAAAGCGAAGTCGTGACAACCGCAACGTTGACTAGGTTCGATGTGGAGTTCCATCTGTTCCAAGAGGATACAAGGCTGAGCGGCTACCTGGCTTACGCAAAGGAACTATTCAATCCCGCTACCATGCACAACTTGGCTGTAGTCTTCCAGGAAACATTACAGCGTGGTCTCGATCAGCCGGATGAACACCTTTCTACCCTGACACTCAACAACGATATAGAGATTCTGCGAGAGAATGGTCTGCTGGCGATCCACAGAACCCCATTTCCTCGAGACATGACCTTGGTGGATGTGTTCCGGAAGCACGTGATTCGTTCTCCAGATATCATCGCTGTGAAGGACACGTCGTCAAGTCTGACCTACTCGGAATTGGACTTGCGGTCCGACAGGATTGCCAATTGGCTGCGCGATCGTGAGCTGCCCGCCGAGACTTGCATTGCGCTATTGGCTCCGCGGTCGTGCCAATCCGTCACTGCTTTCACTGGAATATTGAAAGCAGGTTTGGCATATCTCCCACTGGACGTGAACATGCCCAAGGCTCGTATGAAAGACATACTCTCAGCTTTAGGAGACAAGAAGCTGGTTCTTCTGGGTAGTCGAGTTGCTGAGCCAGAGATACAACTCCCGGGATTGGAAGTGATCCCCATCGATAGAATCCTGGCCGAAGCTCATGAAGGTATCAAACCTTTCCGATCACCCTGTGATAGGTCCTTGATGTACGTAATCTTCACCAGTGGTTCGACTGGTAAGCCTAAGGGTGTGATGCTCGAGCATTGTGCCATTACCCGGTTGATGACGGGCAACAACGCCATAGCCAGATTCCCTAAACCCTTGAGAATCGCGCACCTGTCAAACACAGGATTCGACGCCTCTATCGCAGAGATGTGTGCCGCCCTGCTTACCGGCGGGACAATCGTATGCATCGATTATCTCACAACCCTGGACAGTGCATCTCTGGAAGCTACTTTCCTACATGAGGAAATTAATACGGCTGTGCTCCCTCCAGCACTCCTCAAACAGTGCTTGGCCAACGCGCCGGCCATGCTCAGTGCCCTTCACACACTCCTCGTGGCGGGAGACCGCTTCGACACCTGCGATGCTTTGCAGGCTCGTACTCTCGTTCGGGGTACCGTTTACAATGCGTACGGTCCAACGGAAAATGGTATCCAGAGTACTATATATACGATCACTGATGCTGAGGTATCTCAGAATGGTGTTCCTATTGGGCAAGCAATCAGCAACTCTGGTGCCTTTGTCATGGATTCCCGTCAGCAGCTTGTGAGCCCTGGTGTTCTTGGAGAGCTAGTTGTCACGGGAGATGGCCTAGCCCGAGGATACACGGACTCGTCCTTAGACCAAGACCGTTTCATTGAAGTTACGATTGAGGGGCAAACTACGAGAGCTTATCGAACAGGTGACCGCGCACGTTATCGTCCTAGTGATCTTCAACTTGAGTTCTTCGGTCGTAGTGACCAGCAGGTCAAGATTCGAGGTCATCGAATCGAACCAGCCGAGGTCGAGCGTCTGGTTCTCGGCCATCCCGCAGTTCGAGATGCGGCTGTTGTTGTTCGAAGGATTCAGGGTCAGGAACCAGAGTTGGTCGGATTCCTTACCTCTCGGGAAGCTGCATTCACCGAAGAGTATGCCAGCAAGCAGGTCGATGTCTGGAAAACATTCTTCGAGGGGGATGCGTACGCCAATATCGATAATATGAACGGCTCAATCGGCAAGGACTTCATAGGATGGAATTCGATGTACGACGGTAGCCCTATTAATAACGCTGAGATGCACGAATGGCTCGAAGACACGATTGCAACCGCTCTGGAGGGTCAGGATGCAGGAAACGTGCTGGATATTGGCTCCGGCTCCGGCATGGTTCTCTTCAATCTTGGAAATGGTCTTCGTAATTATGTGGGCATAGAACCAGTCCTATCGACTGTCAAATTCGTCAATAAGACGATTCAATCCATCCCAGCCCTTGCGGACAGGGCTCTGGTGCACGTTGGCACAGCGGACGATATCGACCTCCATGTCAGAGAGGGTTTGCAGGCAGACCTTGTCATTCTCAACTCAGTCGTACAGTACTTCCCTACCGCGGACTACCTGCTCAAAACGGTGAATTCCTTCGTCCGGATTCCTGGAGTAAGGCGCATCTTCTTCGGAGACATACGATCTCTGCCGCTCAACAAGCAATTCGCCGCCGGCAGAGCCTGGCGCGAGCTAGGTGACAACGTGACCAGAGCGGGTGTCTCGGAGAGGATGATGCAGATTGAGGACCGCGAGGAAGAACTGCTGGTGCATCCCGCCTTCTTCACTGGGCTCAAAACCCGTCTGCCAGAACTGGTAGAACATGTTCGGATTCTGCCTAAAAAAATGCTGGCTACCAACGAACTGAGTGCTTATCGATATGCAGCTGTGGTTTACCTGCGCTACCCTGGAGCGGCGGGTGAATCTGAATCTGCACTCAGCCCAGACTCTTGGACTGACTTCCAAGCAAATAACCTGGACGAAGCTGGTCTTCTGTCACTTCTCGAGGAGAATGCAGAATCTGGAATATGTGCTGTCAGCAACATACCCCACAAAAAGAGCATTGTCGAGAAACACCTGGTTGATCAACTTCGTGGAGAAGAATATGATGACGAACCAGATGGATCAGTTTGGGTGTCGGCATTGCGTTTCAAAGCGCGTACAAGCCCATCATTCACCGTGAATGAGCTCACAAGTCTCGCCGAGAAGGCTGGCTTTAAAGTCGAGGTCAGTTGGGCGCGGCAAGGCTCTCAGAACGGTGGCCTCGATGCCGTGTTCCATCACCGCCCTCCTAGCAAAAAGGGTGCCCCCGTCAGGGTCAGCTTCCCAACCGATGATCTCATTCAGCCTCTCAGCCACTTGACAAATACACCCCTTCAACATGAGCTCAACTACAAGGTTGAAGCACAGGTTCTGGAACACCTCAGATCACTGCTCCCTCCGTACATGGTTCCATCACAGCTTAAAGTGTTAGACAGGCTCCCCATTAACAGTAACGGCAAGGTGGATCGAAAAGAGCTCCAAAGACTTGCTAGAGCCACAACGAAGACCGCGCGGCTTTCCGAACGTCAGCCTCCTCGAAATGAGATTGAGGAAATTCTCTGTGATGAGTTTGCCAGCCTTTTAGGAGTAGAAGTAGGTATTACCGACAACTTCTTCGACTTCGGCGGGCACTCACTACTCGCAACAAAAGCGGCTGCTCGATTGAGCCACCGTTTGGAAACTCGTGTATCTGTCAGGGACGTTTTCGACAGGCCTATCATCGGAGACCTAGCAAGCATCATTCATAAGGGCTCTGCTCAATGCAATATCATCCCACGGACCACATATACTCGACCCGTAGAGCAATCGTACGCTCAGAGCCGGCTCTTCTTTTTGGATCAGTTTAATCACGGAAATACGTGGTACCTCCTCCCGATTGCGGTGCGATTACGAGGAAACCTGAACCTGGGAGCACTCAAGTCCGCATTACTTGCTCTGCAAACACGACACGAGACCCTCAGGACGACATTTGAGGAACAGGAAGGTCTCAACATTCAGATTGTACACGATCCAGGTTATTGCCGTCTTAAAGTCATTGAAGCATGTGATGAGGGCGAATACACCCAGGTGCTTCTCAAGGAACAAACGACCACGCTCAACCTATCCAGCGAGCCAGGATGGAGAGTCTCGTTGCTACGAATCGGACAGGAGGATCATATCCTATCAATAGTTATGCATCATATCATGTACGATGCTTGGTCCCTCGAAATCCTACAGCGGGAGCTGTCCGACTTTTACGCTTCAGCGAAACGTGGTCGGGACCCCTTAAGCAGAATCGATCCGCTTCCGATCCAGTACCGCGATTTTGCACTATGGCAAAAGCAGGAAGCTCAGATGGCTCAACAGAAACTTCAACTGGAATACTGGAAGCAGCAACTCGATGGAAGCCAGCCGGCCTCTTTCTTATGTGACAAGCCTCGGCCGGACACGCTGTCTGGGAGAGCTGGGCCCGTGGACTTCAGCATCGATGGCCCTCTCCACCAGAGACTTCAGGCCTATGCAAAGATGCAGCAGGTCACACCGTTCATATTATTACTAGCTGTATTCCGAGCTGTCCATTACCGTCTTACGGGTGCTGAGGACGCCACGGTAGGTACACCCGTCGCGAATCGCGATCGATCGGAACTCGAAGGAATGATCGGCTTCTTCGTAAACACACAATGTATAAGAATACTTATTCGCGATGACGACACATTTAATACCTTAATACCTCGGGTGCGTTCCACCACAGCAGCAGCATTCGACAATCAAGACGTCCCTTTCGAGCGCATAGTTTCAACACTTCTCCCGGGCTCGAGGGACACGTCGCGCAACCCATTAGTGCAGCTGATGTTTGCTGTTCATTCACAGAAAGACTTAGGAAGGATTCAACTTGGGGGCCTTGAGAGTACGGCCCTACCAGTTCCCTCGCAGACCCGCTTCGATCTGGAATTCCACCTGTTCCAAGAAGATGAGGGACTTAAGGGCACTATGCTGTTCTCGTGCGACCTTTTTGAAGCTGAGACTATCCGTAGAATGGTAGACATCTTTCAGGAGGTGTTACTGCGTGGCCTCGATGATCCAGATCAGCCTATTACTTCCTTGCCGCTGCCGAACGTGGTGCATCGTGTTCGGGATATGGGCCTGCTGGATGTCCATAAACCGAACTATCCGCGCGACTCGAGCATTGTGGATATATTCCACGACCAGGTGTCTCTGTACCCGAACAGGACGGCTGTCGTCGACGCCCGCGCCAGACTGTCATACGCCCAATTACACGATAACTCAAGTAAGGTTGCCGCCTGGCTCCGGAATCAGCATTTGAAACCTGAGTCATTCGTCGGGATGCTGGCTCCTAGATCTTGTCAAGCGGTTGTAGCTTTCCTCGGTATTCTCAAGGCTAACCTCGCCTATGTGCCTCTTGATGTAGGGGCACCGCCTGGGCGCGTCAAAGCTATCCTCTCAGAGGTGCCTGGACGGAAATTGGTCCTTCTTGGAACCGATGTCCCCGAACCAGAATTACTACAGGGCATGGAGATGGTCCGGATTCCAGACATCACCAGTGTTACACATATTAATGGACGCGTTGATGGAAGCGGAAACCGGAACGTCAGCGAAGGCGTTAATAGGCATGCCGGCGCGCACGCCAACGGACATACCACTCGTGAGGGTCATGTCAATGGCATTTCCAACGACGACGAGGACCATATTACAGTACGACCTTCTGCAACAAGCTTGGCATACACTATCTTCACATCTGGGTCCACTGGTCGGCCGAAGGGTGTTATGGTCGAACACCGAGCTATCATTCGGCTGGTCAAGGACAGTGACTTTGTGTCAATGCTACCAGGGATGCCCTGTGTGGCACTCATGGCTAATCTAGCGTTCGACGTCTCTGTCCAGGAGATGCTGATGGCTCTGCTCAATGGAGGAAGTCTGGTTTGCATTAAACATAACACGCTCTTGGACACCAAAGAACTCAGAGAGGTGTTTCACCAGGAGGAGGTGAAGGTCGCGACTTTCCCCCCCGCGATTCTCAAACAATGCTTGACGGACGAGCCTGGTGTAATCAGCGCTCTAGACGTTCTATTCACAACCGGTGACAGGTTGGATAGACGTGACGCGATTGAAGCACGGTCCCTCGTGAAGACTCTATACAATGCATACGGCCCTACGGAAACCCACATTTGCACCATGTACAATGTCGCCAAGCATGACAATCTCCAAAATGGCGTGCCAATCGGTCGAGCCCTTACCCAATGTGGCGCCTTCATTGTTGATGTGCACTTGCACCTTGTTCCTCTTGGCGTCATGGGAGAGCTGGTCATCGTCGGCGATGGACTCGCACGCGGCTATAGTGATAAAACTCACGACAACCATCGATTTGTCCAGATAAATGTATTTGGGAAGACTTACAGGGCATATCGAACAGGGGATCGTGCAAGATGGCGAGCGACTGACGGTCAGATTGAATTCTTTGGAAGAATGGATCAGCAACTCAAAGTTCGCGGTCATCGTGTCGAACCTGCTGAAGTAGAAACTGCGATACTTCGGTTGGAGGCTGTTCGCAATGCTGTCATCGTTGTGCGAAACAACAGGAGGGAAGAGGCCGAGATGGTTGGTTTCATCACAGTTGAGAACACTGGACCTACCACACAGCCATCAACAAACGGGTTTAACCCTCTGGACCAAGCAGTACGCATTGAGAAGGAAATCCGAAGTCAGCTACAAATGCAGTTGCCCTCATATATGATTCCGAATCGGATCATAGCCCTCGATCAGATGCCCATGAATGCCAATGGGAAGGCAGATCGACAGCAACTCGCGCAAAAGGCTGCAACTATCCCCCTTGGAGTGCCGGAATTGTCGGCAGTCCGTGTAGCACCGAGAACCGAGATAGAGACATTGCTGTGCGAGGAGTTTGGCGATGTACTTGGCGTTGATATCGGAATCTACGACAACTTTTTTGACTTAGGGGGACACTCACTTTTAGCGATGAAACTAGTGGCTCGTCTGAGTCGAAGGCTGGATAGCCGCATTGCTGTGAGAGATGTATTCGACCACCCTACTATTGCCAACCTTGCAGGCACCATTCAACAAGGCTCATCCCCACATCATGGAATTCCTGCAATGGAATATATTGGGCCGGTCGAACAATCGTTTGCTCAAGGCCGGCTTTGGTTCTTGGAGCAATTAAACCCAGGAGCAGCTTGGTATACCATGCCGCTGGCTGCACGCCTTCGCGGACCACTTGATGTCAAGGCTCTCAATACAGCTTTGCATGCCCTCGAACAGCGTCACGAAACACTACGAACAACCTACGAAGAGGAAGACGGTGTTGGTGTTCAAGTGATTCGCAAATTCCAAGCGAAGGACCTCAGACTGATCGACGTAGCGAAAGCTGGCACAGACTATGTTCAGTTACTGCATGACGAACAGACAGCGCCGCTGAACCTTGAGACGGAGCCAGGATGGAGGGTTTCGTTACTCCGTCTTGAAGAACAGGACCATGTCCTATCTATCGTCATGCATCATATTATCTCAGATGGCTGGTCTCTTGATATTCTACGCCGAGAAATAAGCCAGTTCTACACGCTTGCTCTCCAGGGCATTGAGCCATTGTCGCAAATGAGCGCGTTACCGATCCAGTATCGCGACTTTGCGTTGTGGCAGAAACAGGATGCCCAGGTTGCTGAACAAGAGAGACAGTTGGCCTACTGGACCAGCAAGCTTATGGACAGCACCCCGGCTGAGTTCCTTGGCGACCGATCGCGACCAGTCGTGCTGTGCGGTGACGCTGGCCTGGTTAATTTTGGCATTGAGGGAGGCCTTCATGAGAAGCTTCACACATTTTGTCATGCGAATCAGGTCACATCATTTGTGGTGCTATTGGCAGCTTTCCGAGCTGTTCATTATCGACTCTCTGGGGCAGAGGATGCCACGATCGGGATGCCTATCGCTAATCGTAATCGCCCCGAATTAGAGGGCATCATTGGCTTTTTCGTCAACACACAGTGTATGCGCACGATCATTCAGGATGGAGATACTTTCAGCGCCTTGGTGCAGCAGGTTCGACAAGCGACATCTGAAGCCCTAGAAAACCAAGATGTTCCCTTCGAGCGGATCGTCTCAACTCTTCTGCCCGGGTCTCGGGATGCTTCTAAAAACCCGTTAGCGCAACTGCTGTTTGCTGTTCATACCCAGGAAAACCTGGGAAAGATCCATCTGAATGGTTTGCAAACGGAGTCTTTGGTCCCTGCTGCTACTACGCGGTTCGATTTGGAGGTTCATCTGTTCCAGACAGAGAGGCAGCTTGATGGTCATATTGTCTATGCCTCTGATCTGTTCGAAGTCAAAACGATGCAAAATCTGGTCAATACCTTTCTAACAGTCCTTCATGAAGCATTAGACAATCCCCACATACCTATTGCTGTTTTGCCATTCAACAATGCAACCGAAGATTTACGATTTGCGAATCTACTCGAGATTGAGCGAAACGCATACCCACGCGGCTCAAGTATTGTGGACGTCTTCACAGAACAATTGGCTATATCACAAGACTCGATAGCTGTGATTGATTCAAAGTCACGACTGACGTACGCTGGGTTGGAACAAAAATCCAATAAATTGGCTGCGTCGTTACGTCGATTGCAATTAGCTCCGGAGACAATTATTCCCGTCCTGGCACCATGCTCGTGCGAAACCATTGTTGCTTTTCTCGGCATCTTAAAGGCGAACTTGGCGTATTTACCACTTGATGTAAATGCCCCAGTTGGCCGCATTGAAGCTATCTTGTCTGAGGTGTCGGGTAAAAAGTTAGTTCTGCTTGGTGAGGATGTATCTGAACCCCAATTCGAGGCTTCGAGGCCGGATTGTGAGTTTGTTCGTATCAGCGCGACAATGGTCAACGAGCAGGACAAGGAAGAGACTCGCGCCCGACCGTCTGCTACCAGTCTAGCATACCTGATCTTCACATCTGGTTCAACCGGCAAACCGAAGGGCGCGTTAATTGAACACAGAAGCGTCCTCCGAGCTGTAAAGCAAGGGTCACTCCTCTCCACCCTACCGCCCACTCCCCGTGTGGCACACCTTACAACTCTCTCCTTTGACAATTCCGTTTGGGAAATCTACACGGCTCTGCTTAATGGCGGTACTATTATATGCATAGATTACTTCACGACACTGGATAACGAAGCCCTTGTGGACGTCTTTGTGAGAGAGCAAGTTCAAACTGCCATGTTGACTCCGTCATTGTTAGTTCAATATCTCGCCAATGTACCTGCTGCGATCGGCGCTCTTGATGTGCTGTTCACTATTGGCGACCGCCTCCACAGCCGTGATGCTCTGCAGGCACAGGCTCTCGTGCAGGACAGTATCTACAACCTGTACGGTCCTACAGAAAATACAATCGCCAGCACAATCTATCGCATTGAGGGAAATGAAGACTTCGCCAATGGCGTGCCCATTGGTCGTGCTATCAGCAACTCTGGTGTTTGCATCGTTGATCCGAATGAGAACCTAGTCGGCTTGGGTGTCATGGGCGAAATTGTTCTTACTGGTGACGGGCTGGCTCGAGGATATAGCAACCCGGCGCTTAATGTTAGCCGCTTCGTAATGCTTGCCATTGACGGCAGGCCTGTGAAGGCATACCGGACCGGAGACCGTGGCCGCTTTCGACCACGGGATGGCTTACTGGAGTTTTTTGGAAGAATGGACCAGCAGATCAAGATCCGAGGCAATCGGGTCGAACCAGCAGAGGTGGAGCATGTCTTGAAGGACCATGACATAGTGCTCGATGCATGCATCGTTGTTCGACGACGGGAAGACATGGACCCGGAAATGATTGGTTTCTTCATGGCACGCTCGAGCATGAAAACGAATGCTGTGGATGGGCACCAACCCCGCAATGGACTTGTTGGTGACCAGAACTCTGATCCCATTGAAACAGAGTCGCACGTGGAGATGGAAGTTCGCAGACACCTTCAAGGGCTGCTGCCGTCTTACATGGTACCATCCCGCATTGTAGAGCTGGAACAAATGCCCACAAACGCGAACGGCAAGATTGATCGCCAAGCTCTATCGGAAAAGGCTGAAGCAATATCACTCGAACCGCATCACCAGGGTGCTTCAGAACACGTTGCTCCACGGAATGAGCTGGAAGTCAGCCTTTGGGATGAATTCCACAACGTGCTTGATGCTAACTTGGGGATTAATGAAAGCTTTTTTGACCTTGGGGGACACTCACTCATGGCTACGAAGCTCGCAGCACGCCTTAGCCGTCGGCTAGATATCCGTATTTCAGTTAAGGATATCTTCGAATACCCGTCAATAGCCAAACTCGCGGACGTTATCACTCGTGGTTCAAGTCCACACAAACCTATTCCCGCGACTGACTGTACTGGACCTGTGACGCAGTCATTCGCGCAGAGTCGACTTTGGTTCATTGACCAGCTTGAGATTGGGGCCGGTTCCTGGTATCTGATTCCCCTTGCGGTACGCCTTCGGGGTTTCCTCGAAGTTGATGCTCTTAATACAGCACTGTCGGCATTGGAGAGACGACACGAAACATTACGGACGACATTTGAACATCGAGATGGCGTTGGAGTTCAAGTCATACATCCATTTCGAAGCAAGCAGCTGGAAGTATTGCGGCTGCCTGACCATGAGAATGGAAGCTATATAGAATGGCTGCATCGAGAACAGAGCGCTCCATTAAATCTGTCAGAGCAAGCCGGTTGGAGGGTTTCGCTTCTAAAGCTTGGAAGTGAGGATCACATCCTGTCCATTGTTATGCATCATATTGTATCTGATGGGTGGTCTGTCGACGTCTTGTGCCAGGAACTGGCCCAATTCTACCGCATCTCAAGAGAAGGCAAAGACCCCCTGAACCAGGCACGTCAGCTTCCGATTCAATACCGAGATTTCGCTACGTGGCAGAGGGAGGAGGAACAACTAGTTGAGCATGAACGACAGCTCCAGTATTGGGTTGCTCAATTGAGAGACAGTACCCCGGCTGAGCTCCTAGCCGATAAGCCACGGCCGTTAGTACCGTCGGGGAAAGCTGGAACAGCTAAGCTGTCGATTCAAGGCTCACTTTACGCCAGACTCGAGGCGTTCAGCAGGGCTATGAAAGTGACGATGTTCACATTGCTTCTTGCAGCATTCCGTGCTGCGCATTATCGGCTTACTGGCGTTCAAGACGCAACTATTGGTACGCCGATCGCTAACCGTAATCGACCAGAGCTGGAGCATCTGATTGGGTTCTTTGTTAATACTCAGTGCATGAGGCTTACTGTAAGCGATGAGGAGACCTTCGCTAGCTTGGTTGAGCAAGCTCGGACAACTGTATCAGCGGCCTTTGAGAATCAGGACGTTCCCTTTGAGCGTATTGTGTCGGCGTTGCTTCCAGGAACCAGAGACACATCGCGGAATCCGTTAGTGCAGCTTATGGTGGCCTTCCACACTCAGAGAGGCCTGGGCAAGATTCAGCTCGAGGGTCTTGTCAGTGAGTTCCTGGAGACACAATCCACGATCCGATCCGATCTGGAATTTCACCTGATCCAAGAAAAAGATCGAATTGACGGTGGTATCATCTTTGCCACGGACTTGTTCGAGCCAAAGACGGTTCAGAATTTCATCGATATCTTCCTTGAACTTCTCAGCCAGAGCCTTGAACACCCGCTAGCCCTTGTGGCCGCCTTGCCGCTAGATCTTATGGTAGAGAATCTTCGTCATATCGGCCTGCTGGATATTGACCGGACAGACGTCCCAAGGGATTCCAGCGTTGTCGATGTATTCCTCCGCGAAGTAACCCTTCACCCGCACCAAGTGGCTGTAATGGATGCTTCCTCCCAGTTGACATATACGGAGCTTGATCAACGTTCTGACGAGGTTGCTAAGTCGCTACGTCGCCGGCGCTTTACGCCGGAAACTCTTGTTGGAGTCCTGGCGCCTCGATCATGTGACATGATTACTGCATTAATGGGAATTTTGAAAGCGAACCTGGCATACCTCCCGCTGGATGTCAATGTCCCTACTGCGCGCACTGCGACAATCTTGTCTGCAATAGATGGATACAAGTTGGTGTTGGTTGACAGCACCATTTCTGAGCCAGAACTTCGCGCACCGGATGTAGAGTTAATTCCCATCAGTGGCCTCTTGGATCCGAATGGCTTGCATGACGACGGGGACGAAGCGATCGTCCTGCCATCTCCCAGCAGTCTCATGTATGTCATATTTACGTCTGGGTCCACGGGAAGGCCAAAAGGTGTTATGATCGAGCATCGCGCGGTTGTACGGATGATGCGACCGAGCAATGTGACCGCCAAATTTCCGCGCATTCCCCGGATAGCGAACATCTCCAATACAGCTTTTGATGCCTCGGTGTGGGAGATCTTCGCTGCCCTCCTCAACGGTGGGTCAGCAGTTTGCATTGACTACATGTCGAGCTTGGACAGCAAAGCTCTCCTCAATGCATTCACCCGTTGGGGCGTTAATGTGGCCTTCTTCACAACCGCCTTATTCAAACACTCCTTGGCGCATAACAGGGCCATCCTCGGAACATTAGAAGTCCTCCTGGTGGGAGGCGAAAGACTTGATTGCCGGGACGCATTAGATGCAAGGAATATGATGCCACACGCTGCCCTCTACAATGTGTACGGGCCAACCGAGAACGGCATATACAGTACAATCTACAGCATCACCGATAATGGGAGCCCTGCAAGTGGGCCACCCATTGGCCGGGCTGTGAGCAACTCAGGAGCCTATATCATTGACAAAGATCTTCAACTTGTTCCCGTGGGTGTGATAGGAGAGCTCATCGTCACTGGAGATGGCCTAGCGCGTGGCTATATCGATCCAGCGCTGAACGACGAGCGGTTTATATACCTCGAGATTGATGGCCTCATCACCAGGGCATACCGAACTGGCGACCGAGCCAGGTATAGACCAGCAGATAACCAGATTGAATTTCTGGGCCGACTCGACCAGCAGGTCAAAATCCGAGGCCACCGCGTTGAGCCGGCTGAGGTGGAACATGCTATGACCACCTATGGCCCGGTGCGTCATGCCGCCGTGATTATCATCCGGGATCAAGATACTGGAGTGCTTCACATTGTCGCCACTTTTACAGTCCGCACCGAAGACAGAATTGCAGACGATGAGCAAACCATCCAGGCGGGCATGCGAAGGCATCTCAAATTCGTCCTCCCTGCATACATGATGCCCAGTCAAATCATTTTACTAAGTCACATGCCCATCAACGCCAACGGGAAGATAGACCGCCGTGAGCTTGAGTGTTTAGCCCGGGCGACCCCAAATGTCAAGCAGCTGCATGAACATGTGTTCCCTCGCAACGAGATTGAAGCAACCCTCTGCCAGGAGTTTGAAGATATACTCGGCATCGAGGTTGGTGCTACCGACAACTTCTTTGATGTCGGTGGCCACTCCCTATCAGCTACAAAGCTCGCGGCACGCACCAGTCAGCGGCTTGGACTGACAGTATCCGTGAAAAATATCTTTGATCACCCAGTTTTGGCTGACCTTGCATGTTTCATCCAAGAGAGCGAGGGAGTCAACAAGCACCAAGCGATTCCCTCAACAACATATTCTGGACCAGTTGAACAATCCTTTGCTCAGGGACGTCTCTGGTTTTTGGACCAACTAAACCTCGGAAAGACATGGTATCTCATGCCTTTGGCCACTAGATTCCAGGGAAAGCTGGACATCGCTGCTCTGAATACAGCCTTTTCTTCTATGGAGAAGCGTCATGAAACTATGCGAACCACGTTCGAAGACCATGACGGAGTTGGGTTTCAGATCATTCGGCCTGCCAGGACTAGACCAATGACGGTTGTTGATGTCTCAAACGATGGGCCCGACATGTACCATGAGCTCCTTCATCGCGAGCATAATCTTCACTTCGACCTGGCTGTAGAGCCTGGCTGGAAAGTGAAACTGTTGCACTTGGGTGAAGACGATCATATCCTCTGTCTTACCATGCACCACATCATGTATGATGCATGGTCACTCGAGATCTTCCAGCGTGAACTAGCATTATTTTACGCAGCTGCGAAGCGCGGCGAGGATCCATTATCATTAGTTACACCGCTCCCAATTCAATATCGCGACTTTGCGGCATGGCAGAAGCAGGAGCCACAAGCATCTGAGTACGATCAACAATTAGAATATTGGACACAACAGCTTGACGGCAGCCAGCCAGCAACTTTCTTAACCGATAAGAACCGACCTCTTACGCCGTCAGGGTCTGCAGGTACTATCGGACTCAGACTTGAAAAGCCAGTGTATGAGCGTGTGCAAGACTTCTGTCGATTACGTCAAGTTACTCCATTTGTGCTCCTCCTCGCCGTGTTCCGCGCTGTTCACTATCGGCTTACAGATGTCAATGATGCACTAATCGGCACGCCTGTGGCAAACCGGGAGCGTCCAGAGCTTCAAGATATGATCGGCTTCTTTGTAAATACTCAGTGTATGCGCATCATTGTTCAAGAGAACGATACTCTTAGCAGCCTAGTAGACCAGACAAAGTCGACAACGACAGACGCTTTTAAGAACCAGGACGCTCCGTTCGAGAGGGTTGTCTCAGAACTGCTGCCAGGTTCAAGAGATATATCTCGAAATCCTCTCGTGCAAGTCCTGTTCGCTGTTCACTACCAGCAAAAGCTTGGCGATCTTCAGCTAGAGGGTTTGAGTAGTGAGTACATCCCGGCGACTATGGTGACCCGGTTCGACCTTGAGTTCCACCTATTCCAGAGCGACGACTGTTTCGAAGCCTTTTTCTTGTACTCGACAGACCTATACGGGGCTAAGACCATTGAGAACATTGCGGCGGTTTTCCAGGAGATTCTGATTCACAGCCTTGAGCAGCCTGACACACCAATTTCAGTCCTTCCGCTGGCGTCTGGCGACCAACTAACATACCCCAACGATGAGACTCTCTTACATTATCCTCGAGATTCAAACTTGGTTGATGCATTTTGCGAACAGGCAGTGCTTCACCCCGACGTGGTTGCTGTGACAGAATCAAGCTGTTTGCAGCTGACATATTCACAATTGCATCAACAATCCGATCAAGTGGCGGGCTGGCTACGGCAAAGGCGCTTGGCACCGGAAACCTTTGTAGGGGTTCTTGCTCCCCGTTCTTGCCAGACCGTGGTAGCCTTCTTCGGCGTGCTCAAGGCAGGTCTCGCATACATGCCCCTAGACGTCAATGCACCCTTCGGGCGCATAGAGGCTATTCTTTCAGAAGTGGCAGGAAAAAGGCTGGTGCTGCTAGGCTCCAATGTTCCTGTGCCCACGTTCAAGTCCCTGCCGTCCGAGAGTGTCGAGTTCATCAGTATCGAAGAGACTATAGACCATATCGAAGATGCTCGATTCGCGTCCGAGAAGCCACCATCGATGCTCATATCTCCTACATGCCTGGCGTGCGTATTCTTCACATCTGGCTCAACTGGTCGGCCGAAGGGTGTCAAGCTTGAGCACCGTGCAATTCTCAGGCTTGTCAAGCAGAGTACACTTTCCTCGTTTATACCGTCAGCTGCACCTATGGCCCACCTCGCCAACCTTGCTTTCGATGCTTCTGTATGGGAAATGACAATTACGCTCTTGAATGGCGGAAGGCTTGTTTGCATTGATTACAACACTGTTCTTGACACAAAAGACCTCGAAGTTAGATTCCTTCAGGAGAATGTCAGCGTTGCCATCCTCCCACCAGCTCTGCTCAAGCAATGTCTGGCTCACAATCCTGCCATCGTCAGCTCCTTGAATACTCTGTTCACGACCGGAGACCGCCTTGACGGCCATGATGCCATTCAAGCGCAAGCCTTGGTCAAGTCAGGCGTCTACAACGCATATGGTCCAACTGAGACTCATGTCTGCACCGTCTACCGAGTCAAAGAAGGCGAGAATATTGTCAACGGCGTGCCGATCGGAAAGGCTGTTAGCAACTGTGGCGTTCACATCATGGATCAAAACCAGAAAGCCGTACCTATTGGCGTGATGGGCGAAATCGTTGTTACTGGAGATTGCCTCGCAAGGGGATATATTGATGAATCCCTGGAAGCTGGTCACTTTGTTCAGGTGAATGTCGACGGCCAGTTGGTTCGAGGGTATCGGACAGGCGACCGCGCCAGATGCCGACCAGAGGACCAGCAGATTGAGTACTTTGGCCGCATCGACCAACAGGTCAAAGTCCGCGGTCATCGAGTTGAGTTGGGTGAAGTGGAGCATGCCATGAACGGACACGATGCCGTGCTTGACGCAGCCGTGGTCATTCGTGGAAGTGCGGGAGATGAGGACTTCGCTTTGATCGGGTTCATAACCTGTGACAAAAAGACTTTTCAGTCTCGCCCAAGACCAAACGTCGCGCAAGTATCTGACGACAGCCACAACGCCACATGTGATGAAGAAGTCGACGCCAGACTGGAAAGAGATGTACTTGCACGCCTTAAGATAATGTTACCGTCTTATATGATTCCAGCCCGGATCTTGACACTCAAACGGATGCCGGTCAATCCTAACGGAAAGGTGGACAGAAAAGAGCTTCTCCGATTCGCGCAGACGGTGTCAAAGAGGATTGGTGATCAGATCACTTCGAGTCGAGCCGCGCCGCGCAACGAACTGGAAGCCGGTCTGTGCTCACAGTACAGCGACGTTCTGGGGGTGGAAGCTGGCATTTTCGACAGCTTCTTTGAGCTGGGCGGGCACTCCCTCATGGCAACCAAGCTAGCAGCACGTATCAGCCGATGCCTGGATGTCCGCGTGTCCGTCAGGGATATCTTTGACCATCCTGTGATAGCTGACCTCGCTCTGACTATCCGGCTAGGCTCATCGCCACATGCTCCAATTCCCTCAACAGCCTACGTTGGTCCTGTAGAGCAATCTTTTGCGCAAGGGCGCCTTTGGTTTCTCGACCAGCTGAACATTGGTTCGACTTGGTATATGATGCCAATGGCGATGCGGATCCGTGGTCCTCTCAATCTTGATGCACTTGCTGCATCTCTGCATGCTATAGAAATGCGACATGAGCCTCTTCGGACCACGTTCAAGCAACAAGATGGCATTGGTATGCAGATAGTTCATCCGTATGCACCGTCGGATCTCAGGATTGTTGAGGTGGGCAGCGATGCATACCACGATTACCTTCAGGCCGAACAAACAAAACCATTCGATCTAACTCAAGAGCCCGGTTGGAGACCTTCGCTTCTTAGGCTTGGAAGCAACAATGACCACATTCTCTCTGTTGTCATGCATCACATCATTTCCGACGGCTGGTCCCTGGACATCATGCGGAATGAGCTGAGCAACTACTATAAAGCCGCTTTACATAGCGAAGGCTCTGTGGTTCGAGTGCAGCCACTACCTGTTAACTATCGGGACTTTGCAGCTTGGCAAAAGACACAAACTGCTGAGCACGAACGGCAGCTTGAATACTGGGTAAACCAGCTACAAGATAGCGTTCCAGCCGAGCTTCTGGCAGATAAACCGCGTCCCCCTATGTTGTCTGGGAGAGCCGGCTCGGTGGACTTGATGATAGAAGGGTTCTTGTTCAAGAGGCTGGAGGACTTCTGTCTATCCCATCGCATAACCCTTTTCGTTGCACTGCTAACCGCCTTCCGTGCGACACATTATCGCCTTACAAGCATAGAAGATGCAACAATTGGAACACCTATTTCAAATCGAAACAGGGTAGAATTGGAGGAGATGATAGGGTTCTTTGTCAACACTCAATGCACGCGTATCAGGATCAGCAGCACAAGCTCGTTTAATGATGTGGTTGAGGAGGTCCGAACAGTCACTATAGCAGCGCATGAGAACCAAGACGTTCCATTCGAGCGCGTCGTCTCGACGCTCCTACCGGGCTCGAGAGATACATCAAGGAATCCCCTTGTGCAATTGATCTTTGCGCTTCACTCCCAAAAGGATCTTGACACTATCGACCTTGAAGGGTTGCAAACAGAGTTTCTGTCACCAATTATCACCACTCGATCAGACCTTGAATTTCATCTCTTTCAGGAACGAGGACGGCTTAACGGTGGCATCATCTTTGCCCAAGACCTGTTCGAACAATGTTCTATTCAAATCTTTGCGGATCTTTTCATAGATACGCTAAGCCAGGGCCTTCAGCAACCAGACGAGCCTCTTTCTCTTTTGCCACTCACAGCGGGAGTCGAAAGGTTAAGCAGGATAGGTGTGCTTGACATCTCGCAAACTGCATACCCTCGGGACTCGAGCATCGTGGACGTTTTCCGCAATCAGGTCGCCATCTCTCCAGGGGACACTGTTCTTGTTGATTCATCCAAAAACTATTCTTACTCCGCACTGGACGAACAGTCAGAAATCCTCGCCAGGTGGTTACGAAATCGCCGGTATCCTGCTGAGTCGCCCATCGGGGTGCTGGCCCCCCGGTCCTGGCTCACTGTGGTCGCCCTTATTGGTATTCTAAAGGCCAATCTATCATATATGCCCCTTGATATCAATGCCCCGGCTGGTAGGATTGAGGCCATCTTGTCAACGGTTGAGGGCAGCAAACTGGTCCTTCTTGGTGCTGATGAGCGCGTCCCCCAGCTTACCCTACATGATGTTGAATTTGTGCACATCAGTGACGCGTGCAATTGTGAAGATGATGGTCGGGGACTGGATGCAGAATGTTTTGATCCTATATATCCAGTCGCCACCAGCCTTGCGTACATCATCTTTACTTCGGGATCCACTGGCCAGCCAAAGGGGGTCATGGTTGAGCACCGAAGTATTCTACGTCTTCTCAAGGATAGTGATGTCATCTCTGTCCTCCCTCAACATGTGCGGATGGCATACATGGTCAACATAGCTTTCGACGTCTCGATCTGGGAGATGCTGTCGACAATTCTCAGCGGTGGAACATTAGTATGTGTTGACTACATGACAACCCTAGAAAGCAAAGCTCTTGAAAGCTTGTTCGCAAGGGAGCGAGTGAACACGGCTATGGTAACGCCTCCATTGCTCAAACACTGGCTAGTTACCATGCCTGGCATACTTGCTGGTTTGGATGTCGTGTTCGTGGGTGGCGATCGCCTACGCCCACGAGAAGCAGTAGCTGCAGCGAACCTAGTTCAGATGGGGCTGTACAATGCATATGGTCCGACAGAGAACGGCGTGCAAAGCACCATGTATAAGGTGGACACACACGAAGCTTACGTGAATGGTGTACCCATCGGCAGAGCTGTCAGCAACTCGGGGGCCATCATCATGGACGCTCGGCAACGTGTGGTTCCTCTGGGTGTCATGGGAGAACTGATCGTGACAGGTGATGGAATTGCACGGGGATATACCACTTCAGCACTGGATAATGATCGATTCACAGAGGTTACGATCAATGGAAAGGTACTAAGGGCATACCGCACCGGCGACCGTGCCCGGTGTCGTACTGACGGCCAAATCGAGTTCTTCGGCCGAATAGATGATCAAGTCAAGATTCGAGGTCACCGTATTGAGCCTGGCGAGGTCGAGCACGTGATCATCGAAAACCCAATCGTTCGCGACGCCGCTGTCGTGGTCAAAGGGCTTGAAGGAGATGAACCAGAATTAGTTGCCTTCTTGACAGTTCAAAATGATGAAGAAGAGAAGCAGGGCGTGGCCAGGGAGACGGTACAGGATTGGACAACTCAGTTTGAGATGGTTGCTTACGCTGACGTTGAGCACATTGACAAGTCGATGATCGGTAACGACTTCGTGGGCTGGACGTCTATGTACGACAGAAAAGACATCGACAAGGCGCAGATGCAGGAGTGGCTCGACGACACCATTTGCACACTTCTCGGAGGTACGGCAGCTGGACATGTCTTAGAAATCGGCACTGGTACTGGCATGATCCTCTTCAACCTTGGCGGCGGACTACAGAGTTACGTCGGCATTGAGCCATCAAGCACAGCGGCGGCGTTTGTTAATGACGCAATTTCCTCTAATCCCAACCTCAAGAACATAGCTAAAGTTCATGTCGGCACTGCACTGGATGTTGACAAGATTGGAGAAATTCGGCCAGAGCTCGTCGTCCTCAACTCTGTCGTTCAATACTTCCCCGCTATAGAATACCTCTCAGAAGTCTTGGAGGCCCTGACTCAGATTCCCAGCGTCAGGCGTATCTTCTTTGGCGATGTACGATCATATCCTCTCAACAGCGCCTTTCTAGCATCAAGGGCTCTGTTTGAGCTCGGTGATGTGGCCACCAAAGAGGAGATTCGCCAGAGAATGTCAGAGATTGAGGCCCTAGAGCAGGAGTTACTTGTCGATCCAGCGTTCTTTACAGGTCTTCCGAATCAGTTCGCGGGTCGCATCAGTCATGTGGAGATTCTACCTAAAGCCATGAAAGCTACCAACGAACTTAGTGCCTATCGTTATGCGGCTGTTGTTCATCTACACAGGGACAAGGACGAAATTGAGTCAATAATTGAGCTCAAGTCAGATACTTGGATCGACTTCCAAACCGAGGGCTTCACCTACAGTCAACTGCATAGCCTCATCCAAGACTCTCCCGACGTAATGGCCATTTCAGTTGGGAACATACCTTACGAGAAGACAATCCTGGCTCGCTTCCTGAATGATTGCCTCGAGAGTGATGATAGTAATGGCCCTCAAGCACAGGCTGAAGGGCTACCGTGGATCGCCGCCACTCGCACTAATGCTGCCACTTGTTCCTCACTATCGGCCACCGATTTGATATCACTGGCAAGGGAGACGGGCTGCCGCGTTGAACTCAGCTGGGCCCGCCAGAGGTCTCAAAAGGGTGGTCTCGACGCCGTATTCCATCGCTACACGCCGACTCAAGAGGGTAGCCGGGCGCTGTTCCGTTTTCCTGTTGATGATCGGGATTGGCCAACCCAGCCCTTGAGCAATCAGCCCATTCAGCGCCTACAGGATCGCAAAATGGAGGGATATATGCGACAACACCTGCAGACTGTGCTACCAGCTTACATGGTACCGGCTCGCATCATTATCCTTGACCACATACCCTTGAATGCAAACGGAAAGGTGGACCGCAGAGAACTTGTGCGCCGAGCTCGAGCAAGGCCGAAGGAAAACGAGTTTATCAATCGCCATGAGGCCCCCCGGACCGAGATGGAGGTGGCTCTTTGTGAAGAGTTCACTGATCTCCTCGGCAGAGATGTGGGTGTTAACGAAAGCTTTTTTGAGCTCGGTGGTCATTCACTTCTAGCAACGAGACTTGCAGCGCGTCTTACTCTCAGGCTCAGCTCGCATGTGTCAGTTAGAGATGTCTTTAACTATCCTATTCTAGCTGATTTGGCACGACAAATTCAGCAAGGATCCACGCATCATGAACCTATCGAGCCAACCGAGTATAAAGGGCCAGTTGAGCAGTCCTTTGCGCAAGGTCGACTGTGGTTCCTCCATCAGCTTAATGTGGGAACATCGTTGTATCATATGCCTCTTGCCCTGCGCCTGCGCGGACCCCTTGATGTCCAAGCGCTTGATACCTCTTTGCTCGCGCTACAAGACCGGCACGAAACCATGCGGACTGTCTTCGCAGATCAGGGTGGCGTAGGCGTCCAGGTGATACAACCAAGTGGTAACATCGCTGTCAAAGTCGTTGAGGTTCCGTGCGGCAATGATGGGATACACAACTATGCGTCTTTACTCAAGAAGGAACAGACAAAGCCTTTTGATCTATATTCCGAACCGAGCTGGAGAGTAGTGCTGTTCCGGTTAGAAAGGAACGAGCATGTCCTTTCAATTGTCATGCACCACATCATGTATGACGCGTGGTCCATTGAGGTATTCCAGCGTGAGCTGGCTGCTGCATACTCGTCCGCACGACGAGGTCAAGATCCTCTGTCTCAGCTTTCACCCCTACCCATCCAGTACCGCGACTTTGCGGTATGGCAACGACGAGAGAAGCAGATCACAGAGCACAATCGGCAACTAGACTACTGGAAAATGAAGCTTGATGGCAGTCAACCAGGTGTCTTCCTCTGCGATAAGCCTCGACCTCTAACGCTCTCAGGAGCAGCGGGTGCGGTTGAGCTCGCCATTGACGGTCATGTATATGAACGGCTGCAGGCCTTTTGCAGGCTTCACCGAGTGACCCTCTTCACTGTATTGCTCACAGCTTTCCGCGCCACCCACTATCGACTTACAGGGATGGAAGATGCAACCATTGGCACACTTGTAGCTAATCGTGAGCGCCCCGAACTGGAAGGCCTAATTGGCTTCTTCGTTAACACGCAATGCATTCGCATTAATGTCGGAGGCGAAGCCTCCTTCAGCAACACTGTTCAACAGGTCCGGTCAACGACAGCAGAAGCCCAAGAAAACCAGGATATCCCATTTGAGCGAATTGTGTCAGCGCTGGTACCAGGTTCAAGAGATGCCTCGCGCAATCCACTGGTTCAAGTCATGTTCAGCTTTCACCCACACAAGAACCTGGGAGAGATTCAATTGGAGGGTCTCCATACTGAGATCTTAGGAGCCGAACCAACTACTCGGTTTGACCTCGAGTTTCATGTGTCACAGCAAGAAGGTGGCCTAGGCGGCCTTGTGCTCTTCTCGTCAGACTTATTCGAGTCTGAAACTGTGAAGAATTTAATCATGGTATTCCACGAGGTTCTTGCAAAAGCTCTAGATCAACCCGATAAACCGATCGCAGCTCTCGAAATGCCCAATTCTTTACAAAGCCTGCGCCATAAGGATATCCTTGAGGTTCCAAAAACGGACTATCCACGGGATTCGAGTATTGTGGACATCTTTCGCCAGCAGGCGTCGGCAGGCCCCGACTTAGTAGCTGTCACTGATGCGACTATGCAGTTGACATATGCTGAACTCAACCAGCTATCAGATGAGTTGGCAGTATGGCTGCTCAAAGAACATCGTGCTGCCCCCGAAACTCTGGTGTGCGTATTAGCGCCGCGCTCGTGCGAAACCATCGTTGCATTCATTGGTATTCTAAAGGCCAGTCGAGCATATCTTCCGCTTGACGTGAATATACCTTCTCCGCGCATTGAGGCTATCTTAGCGGAGGTTCCTGGGAAAAAGCTGCTATTGCTCGGTGCCGATGTGCCCACGCCAAATTTTGCTCAGCCAGGTGTGCAGCTGGTCCGCATTCGGGACACTTTGCAACAGGCCAGTCACGAGGACGTCACTAAACTCGGTACCATACAGCCCTCTGCGTCTAACCTCGCGTACGTTATCTTCACGAGTGGCTCTACTGGTAAGCCCAAGGGTGTGATGATAGAGCACCGCAGCATAGTACGACTCGTGAAGCAGAGCAACATGTTGGCAGAACTCCCACGCGTGCCGAGGGTAGCTCACGTCACAAGCATCGCTTTCGATAACTCAGCATTCGAGATTTACACAGCACTTCTTAATGGTGGAGTTCTAGGGTGCATAAATTACTTCACCACTCTGGACCCCCCCAGCCTTGAGGCTGTCTTCAAGCGGGAATATATCAACACGGCCATGATGACGCCAGCATTACTGAAGCAGTGCCTAAGTAAGGCGCCGGACACAATCGCAACTCTCGACTTGCTCTTCGTTCAAGGAGATCGTTTTGACAGCCGTGACGCTATCCAGTCACGAGCTTTGGTCCGAAAGGGCGTCTACAACGCATACGGTCCAACAGAGAATACAGTGACCAGCACGATCCACAGAATCAGCGCTGATGAATCGTTCACCAACGGGGTGCCTATCGGGCACGCTATTAGCAACTCGGGTGCCTACATCACAGACACGCAGCAGCAAATTGTTCCTGTGGGCGTGATGGGTGAGTTGATCGTTACGGGAGACGGACTCGCGAGAGGCTATACCGATGTAGCCCTCAACGAGAACCGGTTTATCGACGTTATAGTCGACGGAAAGCCCGTGAAGGCTTATCGAACAGGTGATCGTGCGCGGTTCCGTCCAAAAGATGGGCAGATCGAGTTCTTTGGACGTATAGACCAGCAGGTTAAGATCCGTGGTCATCGTATCGAGCCGGCGGAGGTAGAGAAAGCGATGCTCAGCCAAAACATAATTCGCGATGCCGCTGTCGTTGTTCGCAAGAACGATGGAGAGGAGCCAGATTTGGTTGCCTTTGTCCTGATTCACGGCGCTGATGGCGAGGTAGACGAAAACCTTGCGCTCGAGACAGAAGTAGATGTCCGGCAGCGGCTCCGAGCCATCCTCCCGCCCTACATGATCCCAGCTCAAGTTGTCATCATGGGCAGCCTACCTACAAACGTCAGTGGCAAGGTTGACCGAAAGCAACTGACTGATCTCGCCAAGACTGTGAGGGTGAGGAAAGCGGCGGTGATTCATGTAGCGCCGCGAGATGAACTTGAAGCCATTCTGTGTGAAGAGTTCGGCGATGTATTGGGCCTAGAGGTCGGTGCCACGGATAATTTGTTCGACCTTGGTGGACACTCTCTTCTTGTAACCAAGCTCGTGCTGCGCCTCAATCAACGGCTCCAGGTCCGCGTCTCGATCATGGACGTGTTCAACAACCCAGTAGCCGCCGACCTTGGTGACAAGATTCGACTTCGCCGAGATGGAGAAAATGGGACGCTGGGCAACCAACTGGCATCTGCCGGAATCGAGCCATTTCAGCTACTCCAGTCTCAGGATCCGGAGGATTTCCTCCAGAGTTTTGTTCTGCCACAGCTGCCACAGCACAGAGGTAATGTTTTGGACGTGTACCCTACTACACAGGTTCAGAAATATTATCTTTGGGATCCAGCCACACGCCGACCACGCACTTTGGCGCCATTCTACATCGACTTCTCGCAAGATGCAGATGTGGCTAGGCTAAAGCAAGCATGCTTGGATCTAGTCCAGCACTACGACATCTTCCGAACTGTTTTCGTGAGAGCAGGCAATGAGTTCTACCAAATTGTCTGTGACCATCTCGAAGTGCCGCTTGAAGTTGTAGATCTTCACGAGGACCTTGACATAGCGACACAGTCTACGTGGGCTTTGGACAAAGCCAATCCGCCTCAACTGGGCGAGCCACTGCTTCGCTTTGCCATCATCAGAGGGAATACAGCATTGCGAGTCATGCTTCGAATATCACATGCATTGTATGATGGCCTCAGCCTCGAGCATATTCTGCGCGCTTTGCATGCCTTTTATAACGGCAACCTACTTCCAGCCCCGCCAAAATTCGTTCGTTACATCCAGCATATGGTGGCTTCACGCTCCGACAGTCGTGCCTTCTGGAAAGGTCATCTGAAGGGGTCTTCAATGGCAGTCTTGAATGGCCCAGCTCCCTCCACAAAGGAGTACCCCGAAAACAGGATGTGGTGTCAATCGAGAGCCATCTGGTTCCCCAGCCAAGCGAGGACTGACGGGATAACACAAGCAACTGTATTCACCACAGCTTGTGGCATCATGCTGGCAAAGCAGACCAAGTTACGGGATGTTGTGTTTGGCCGCGTTGTATCAGGACGGCAGTGGTTGCCACCGAGCCACCAGGATTTGGTTGGGCCGTGTACGAACATTGTGCCTGTGCGTGTCAGAACGGGAGAAATCGTCGTCGTTGCAAAGCTTCTGAGAGAGGTACAGGACCTTTATCTCCATAGTTCCGCGTTTGAGACCCTGGGTTTCGAAGACATCAGACAGCACTGCACCGAGTGGCCGGAATCAGTCGTTGCGTTCGGCTGCTGCACAACATTCCACAACTTCAATATGCAGCCGGAGAACGATGTGAAAGATCAGTCCATCCGGCTAGAAAGCCTACCGTTTGAGACGGATGACGGGTCACGGAATGCGGAGATGCTGCATGATCTGGAGATATCGGGGGTCGTGGAGGCTGACGGCCACCACCTCAAGGTGACCATTACCTCCAAACTGCGGGGATATGGTGAAGGGATACTAGAGAGGATGCTCGGGGAGGTGTGCGAGAGTATCAAGGAACTGACTGCCATGTCGTAGCAAACTTTGTGTTGTAGTTTTCCTTTTCCTTCTTGTTTTCTCTGGAAGTCGTGTCGTTGGGCGTTTTGGGCGTTTTGGGCGTTTTGGGCGTTTTGGGCGTTTTGGGCGTTTCAATATAGATCCGATCATGCCTTGCTTGCTACATGAAGAAGTCGCGTATGCTTCCTTCATCTGTCGATGTCCTTCACTATGTGATTCTTTACTCCAAAAGCTTATGTACTCTCTACAAGATGATTCTGTGTGTACTACGATGTGAGCTTTAGTTGCACACCGCAATTTGGTAAGAGCAATGCTGCAACTGCTCCAAGGACTTCGCAGGTTTGATCACTGGTGCGAGACATGCTGGAAAGGATTCTTTCTTAGTGACTACCTGCCCACCTACCTAAGCCTGCTAGTATTAATCTAATGTGCAGGTCTCGAGAAGAAGACGCGAGTAAGCAATGCGCAAGGGAATCCCAGTGTTCCTCTCAGGCCAGCCACTGGGTTACATGGTGTGAGTAATCAGACGCGAAGCTGGTGTCAAAATCCTTTTCTACCACGAAAGCCGGGAGACGAGGGTAGCAAGATT
Organism: Sarocladium brachiariae; assembly: GCA_008271525.1. Taxonomy (NCBI): domain Eukaryota; kingdom Fungi; phylum Ascomycota; class Sordariomycetes; order Hypocreales; family Sarocladiaceae; genus Sarocladium; species Sarocladium brachiariae. Next base: position 14,734 of record RQPE01000017.1, on the reverse strand, counting down.
CCTTTTACAAGGAACAAAAAAAAATTGGTAGCTTCTCTTTGATTGAGGGTGTCTACGTTGCAAAAGACCTTTCAGAAGATGGTATTCTATGAGCAGCAAGTACTGGGCGCCAAAGGTTTCGGCCAAATGGGCAGGGCGAGCTGTACGGGCATGGAGCCGAGTACTTACCTCAATCCGCCACTTCCTACTCCGTAGGGCTTACCGGCAAAATTGATCCTGGCCATTATGCGATGCCCATAATTCCTTATATCGCCACATCCGTCTTTTGAACTCACACCCTCACACCTCCGTTCTCGGTGCAAACCCACATGTGGGACTTGAGTGCAGCGGCATGTTGTCATGTTTACCGTAGCGGCCCATGCGGGAAGGGTGGCCTAAAAGGAAAGTCAAGGGGCGTGGTGGTTGATGTTTACGGCCGGTCGTAACCTCAGCATCCCTGTCACGCTCTGGCATAGGAACAATGGCTGTATATGATTGGCACGGAGATGGATCTAGTAAGAGGAGCTGCAGACGATATTGGGGATTCGAGGAGACTGGTGCGAGGGAAAAGAAGACAGTCGCTTATAGCTTCCGCGAGAAGGCAAACTGACCCACGAGTACAGTGTTGGGGTGCCCATCTATTCCGAGGCCCTATATCCTATATTAATCGACACCAGTAGCTGCAGACCCTGTTGGTGCGAAGGAGTAGTGACTGGGAGAACGGTTCGGTTACGAGCAACCCTTTCCCACTCAACAGAGCATAGCCTAATAGGCAGGTCACATTTGCTACATTCCTACATTGGAGACGTGCTGCTGCTTCACAGTCATCTTCCTTCTCTTTCTGTTGATCTGTTGCCCTCCCTTTGGTTGGTCCTATTGACAGATCGCATACTTTCCAGCCAGCACCTCTTACCATCCGCCTGCACAGTCAACTTGTCCTTCGTCTCAATCCCATACCATCGCAATGGGTGCAAGCAACGGCAATCACGAACAAAGTAGTTGCGGCCACCTCTCGATTAGAGGCAGAGTCTTTGCTACCCCATCCAGCAAATTACCACTAATGAACTTCATGGGCGACCTGTGGCATCAAGTTTCTAACCCATCAGGCTACCTCAGTCTTGGTGTATCTGAAAATGTAATACTCTTGTCGCTTGCTATTCCGGATAGCTGCTCCATCTCGTCGTTTTCCTTTTCAACACGGTCTTTATCTCTCGCCCATCCCAGCCTCGGGAGTCGAACAAGCTGACCTGAACTGTGAATAATAGACGCTAATGCATCGAGAGCTGGGCGAATACTTCGAAAACAATGTACGTCGGCCAGCAGACAACACTACTCAACCCCCCCTACCCTCCCTTACATCCTTTCCCAATCTGTGAACCCGGTCTTTCTCTTCGCCCACGTGTGACGAAAGCCCTCCGCTCACAGGACCAACAAACCGCAGGTTCGCAACGTCGACAGCCATGCCTTCACGTACGGCGATGGTTTCATGGGTAGCCATAAACTTCGCAGGGTAGCCGCTTCGTTCTTGAACCAACGCTTCAGTCCAAGCAATCCTGTTCTACCGCATCATATTGCCGTTACATCGGGTGTTGGTCCTGCACTGGAGTTATGCGCCTTCTCACTCTGTGATCCTGGGGACGGAATCCTTCTCGGGAGACCCTTTTCTGGGAGCCTCCCTAGCGATCTAGCTCTAAGGGCAGGGTAGGTAAAGTAGCCGAGATCTCCCAACTCCTCAACTCCCATGCCAACTCAACCCCGAATCTACCATTCCGGCCCGCCATTCTTCATCCAAATCGGGAACGGGAATGCAAGGGTGTGATGCACTGACAGTCCATAATCTAATTGTGGTTCTTATGATAGTGTCAGGACCATTCCCGTGTCTTTTGGTAGTGTAGACCCTTTCTCAAGAGAGGCTTTACATAGGTACGAGATTGCGGTGACTGAGGCTCAAGACCGTGGGATACCAGTTAGAGCTCTGATACTGTGCAGCCCGCATAATCCCCTTGGTGAGTATGCCCTTATACCCGGCAACATCCTCTCCGTTTTATTACGGTCTGTTACTGTAAGGTAGTCCAAACCAACAACCGACTGACTCTTTCATCCCATCTTAACAGGTCGATGCTTCCCCCGTGAGGTCATGAAAGAATACATGCACTTTTGCCAACGACGCCAACTGCACCTTATTAGCGACGAGATCTATGCCTTGTCTGTCTGGGAGAACCCTGATTTTCCAAACGCCCCCAGGTTTACATCAGCCCTATCTATTGATACCAAGGGCGTCATTGATCCTAGTCTGGTGCATGTCTTGTGGGGAATGAGCAAGGTACTGATGCTGACCCTAACTGCCTACGATTGTGCTGACGGTACGCACATAGGACTTTGGCGCCAACGGTATGCGCATAGGATATATTGTTAGCCAGGCTAACAACCCGTTTCTCCGCGCAATCGAGTCCAATTCATATTTTTCCTGCCCCTCTGCCCTGGCAGACCGCGCATCTGCCGACCTGCTGTCTGACGCAGCCTTCATTGATGCGTTTACGGCGACCAATAGTGCAAGGCTTGCTCAGAACTACAAGATCACCACAGAATTCCTCGGCACAAACTACATTCCCTACCATAAGGGCAGTAACGCTGGCTTCTTCGTCTGGGTTGATCTTTTCCCCCTAGCCACAGCAACGGCCAAGTCGAGTGCAATGGGGCTGTATCTCCGACAGGCACCTGGCGCAACTACGGATAGCTTGCGTTCTGATGAAGCACGGCTGCAAACCGTGCTCCTCGAGCACCGCGTCTTCCTTTCCACCGGTAAGACGTTTGGAGCGGAAGAGCCCGGCTGGTTTCGAATTGCCTTTGCACACGAGTACACGCATCTGATGGAAGGGCTGGAAAGAGTAGTCAGGGCAACCAAGGCATTTGGCTGTGAGATGGCAGTTGGCCAGCAAAATTTTGCAGCACTGTTGATCGGCCGGGGGGATGACGCAAAGGAGAATGATGTAGCATCTTGGGAGTCTGAGCATCAGGCGGATTGACTTAGGTCGATTATACATAGCAACACTCGATCGATTAGATCCAGACTTATCTCCGTAGGTGCTAATAGCAATAGCAGCAGCAACTACCGAAACATCTACCTTGTGTGGGCAGCAGACGCACAACATCATGCCCACCCTACTCCACAATGTGCATACCTTAGATAGAAAAAGGTTTATCGAAGGGCCTTATTTTTATGTTGTTAGATAATCCTTACATTATAATATATTCTTACTAGCTTATTTTAGAGCTCTTAACTAATAAGCTTTTTTTTATTCTTAGGGTTTAAAAGCTAAGTCCTTTATACCTAGAAGAAGTAAGACTAGGCTTAAAGCTTTAAAAGTTTCTTCTTTAATAATAATAAAATACTTAAAGAATATTTAAATTAAATATTAAAAATCTAGTTCTTTTTTATTTAAAAAAAATAATTATTTTTTATATATTATATTATTTTTTATATTTTTTATAGACTAGGCATTAAGCCTAGTCTTAATCCTTTAGGCCCTAGGAATAAGAGGGAAGTTTATTATTAAAGAGCTCTATAAGTCAGTAAGGATATATTATAATTTAAGGATTACCTAAGGGTTTAAGATCTAGGATTCCCCTTAACCCCTTTTTCTAGTCCTATAGTAAATTCTATTCTTCTTAACTAGTGTGACGGTTGGACTTCAGCTAGCTACAGGGTAGATAGAAGAAGGCGTGAATGTCGTTGATGTCCTAGGGATATCAGGATGTCAGTCTTTGAGCAATAGTACTTACGGTCAGTCACGATTCAGGTATAAGCGTAGTTGTGTGAACGGAGCTTATGGTGAATGAATGTTAATTGATAGCTGAGGAGCTGAGAGTAGCTCATACTAGGAGGCATCCTGCGATGCGTCTATATACTACGTGATCATTGAAGGTGATTGATGATCACGAGGTCTGATCATGGTGTTGTTGCAATGATTGGGAACCGATCATTGTCGAGAGAAGATGATCGGGCGCTGATTGGATGGAAAAGGTGGGGTGGCTCTCGTGTGCCTAACGGTCGCATAAGGGGTCGTGACAGTTAGTGATGCAATATTTATAACCAGGGCACTCTTTGACTCTAGCATTTGGGTCACAGGCCACTGAGGTCCTTCCTCATCGTTCTCATCGCTCTCGTTTGGACTGTTATGACGACAAGTCTGGAGTTTCGAACTTTTATAACATCAATCTTAGGCACGTGGGACTTGCCATGACCTACTATTTGATCGAGGGATTCCGTGTTTGCGATCTTCGTAGACCTTGCTTCGATACAGAGCTCTAGAACTTAGTCCAGTCTTTTCAAGTTACTTACATTCAGTCTTCCGCCTACGGTGGTATGTGATCATCTAACGTGAAGGACAAGGCTCCTTGGGTCTTGAATGCTATCTGTCACCCTGCACTTCATTTGCACCGGCCTCCTTGACGAGACAATTGCAATTCTCTATATTTCGCTTTATCTCTAAAAAGGGAGGCAGAAAGGGGCAGAGGGGAAAAAAGGCAGCATAAGTAGTGACTCCTTTAGCAAATCCCAACGAAGCCCTTTTGCCGTTGTTATGCCGCATCATAGGAAGAGAGTAGCCCCTCATATCGCATCGTATGAGAATGTGATAAGTTAAATTACGAAACATGCTGCAGCAACTCTGCTACGCAACTTCGAGCTTCATCGAAACAAAGTGACTGTAGTGATAGTAGTGATCCCAATCTTTCTATAATTAAAGAAAGCTCTTCCGTTAATTACCTTACTCAGCACACTTTCGTCTGTTCTGACTTTATATGCATGCCTGTCTAGCCTGCGTCTCCATATCGGCTTACCGTCCCGTGCAAGCGGCTGCTGGGTCCCTAAATTCCTGTGTCCTTTCGTATATATGGACATCTCTGCCTGCTTGTATAGTCTCTCTCCACGTTATGCAGTCAGCATGCAAACTGGGGTGAAGATAAGCGGGAGCTTGAACACTCGGATAGGTTTCAGTTAGCACCACTACCTTAGCGCGAACACGTCGTTTTGTTGATAAAGCCACCCCAGAATACTGCTACTGTAAGTACGTCTTAGTCCCAGAATAGGAATACTCAACTGAAACAAACAGTTGGGTTACTCGTGCCAACGGCCCACATAAGTCAGGTTCGGTTAGCTCTTTAGACCGCCAGACGATTGCATTTGGGCAAAATACCGCTCGGATTAACTGAAAAGCCGGGAGATTACGCCTTTACCCAAGGTTTAGCCACAAAACAGAATGCATCATGCCGTCACCAGCGATAAATTAAACTACGCCAGATGACACAACGAGGGGTCCTTTAAGGTCTATAATGGATTCGGACTTTTCCAACTACCTCAACGGAGAGAAAGCGGAACAAGAGACATTCTGTCAAGACTTGATCGATGCGCTCAGCCACGAAAGACTCGCCAAGTTAAGAAACCATGGAATTGACAGGAATCCATCCACCAAGTTTTTGGAGAGGTTCATTCTAGATAAAGGAGGTTATTAATGGTTCAGGGTGACTCAAGCCAGGGGTGCTTCCCTCATCAGAGCTTGGGCGATGCGTGACTTGGCCCTCCACCCAGATCTCTTCCCATTCTATAAGGCAACAAGGATGGTGAAGTGAGACCCAGGGGAACAATGACCAGTGCCATCTACAGTCGGTCCCTCACGACCCGCGTCCATGCTTGGCATGTAAACCTCGGTTGTATCGAGATTTCAAGTCTCTGCTGCGGTAGGTAGGTACATTAAAGAGACATGAAGTCTCACACTGGCATCTACTGTCGATATCAATGATAACACGCTGGCTGATGTCATCCTCGCAGGATGTAACCCGGTCCGAGTGGAATGATATTCTAATTATATGTAGGATTCTGCCCGCACTTCGTAGTCCATCAACGCAGGCTAGTTATGTATCAACTTGTCCCAGTGTTTAGTAAGTTGTACTATTGAAGTTGCTCTTTGTCTTTCCACAAATAACTCAAATTTGTGTGAGAGAGAAATCCATTATAATATAGACTTCCTAAATAGATCTCGGGAAAGACAGCCGGAAACACTCGCATCATTTCTTGCAGGTATCGAAGGGGCCGTTATGGAAGTTGCCAATAATCACGTCTGCAGCTTCCCGAGCATACTTGTGCACAACTTGGTTATGCGCTCTCCAGCTACTACCACTATCGCAAAAGACGTCGCCGTCATCGCAATAGTCCCGTACCAGAAAATTGCCATAGAGGCGATGAGGCGCGTGCACCATGTGTTCCTTTTCGAGCACCTTTTCAGAGACCTTGTCAGTATATGATTCTGCTGATACAGAACTGTCCGTTGAGTTGAATACTAACTGATTTACCGCGGGCAGAACCTCTATTATAGGAGCGGTCATCGAGACGCCTAGGGTCGCCGAAAGTAGCTGCGGCTAGAACTATTGTCCCTTCTGTTAGCATCTTACTTTTAAGTGGAAGAGAGATATAAGCCTTACTCCCTCGTTCACCAAGGTGTGATCTTTCAATTATCCTCGACACTACTGCTGCCCCTGAACCAAATCCCAGTAGCACGATGGTAGGTTTAAATTCCATATTGGTTAGGCACCCGTGATCGTCATAGCCCCCAAATAGGCAAGTATTCTGATACGCCCCTACGAGACCATAAGCAGCCCCGGTGCCTTTGGATTGGGAGTCGTACCACTCATCCTGGTTATGCTTTATATCCCAGTCTCCGCGTTTTACTTCAGCAGCCGGGTACTGGAGCTCGACTATAACGGAGTCCGGTATAGCATCAGTAATAAACCTTGCAACCTCGTAAAGTGCTGATTGACCGTATTGCTCAAAGAAGTTACGGGCAATGATGATGTAGGCGCCTTTATGACATTGAGGTATTTCTCTCTTGATGATCTCAGAGCTAGATTCAGTGTTAGGAACGCGGGCCTGCGAGGCGATGGTATATGGTGTAAAAAGAGAAAAAAGGGCGAGGAAAGAGATAGGGAACCACATCTTGTGCCGCTGCGATACACGTACGAAAGTGAGGCAAGCGATGATTTCTAGTGCGTCTTCCTTGATATTTATACGTACAACTACAATACAAAGTCTTCACGTTACTTGAGCATGTCTAGGGTTCCAATTGCAGGACGAGGCTGAGGTCCAGACTGCCATAGAGTTTAGGCTAGCTTAGCTTGAGTAGTTGTAAACATCCGTTTCCGGCTGCCCAGGACGTATGCATGGGCATTCCCTCAGCAGTAAGAGCGTAGTAACACTGTGGCTGGAAGCATAATTTTTCACCGACAAAGTCAATAAGTCATTATGCTTCCACTCATTCCTTACAAAAGCCACATGCAGTATAGCCAAGCCCCTAATCTTACTGAATTGCTCATTAGTGCGCACTTCGGCCTAGCCGACTAGGTAGGCGGTGATGTCACGTGCGCCAGGTAGTGGGATGGAACCATCACTTCTTGTGAGAATTCAGAGGCCTTATCTACGGAAATACTACACCAGAAGGTGTGGTTCCACATTTTTCTTGGTTGGGAAATCCAACACTTCTACACACACACACACATTCGTTTGCTTGCTACATATAGAACCTCAGTGTAATGTGTCCCTTTCTATTTACTTCGCTCCTTTGATCGTGACACGTAGCAGATTGGGGTTGAATTAGATATAACGATAATGCTACAAATACGGTGCAAGAGCGGCTGCGAGAAGTCCAAGGTAAGGCCTCAAGACAGGAAGTGCGCTTTCCTCCAACGTATTGTCTGATGGTCATGCAACAGGGCGTCATCTAATAAGAGTCATGTAGTAGATTTGATGCGAAGGGCCAAGTTTAGACGCCCCAATGCATTTAAGTCCAAGGTGCTCTGATTAATGCCCATTTATGCAAAATCCTCGCCTCTACACCTCGCCTCTGTACTATGAATAAAGCCTATACGCACGTGGCAAAGACTAGCAAGGTATGGACTATTAGATATAGGATATTACTTAAATCTGAATTTCTTACCTCGTAATGGAATGTTGCAGTCCCATATGAGCTTCATTAAATTCGAATATCGCGGATGATTTCAGAGTCAAGCTATTGATAAGCTTTCACGTCATTACTGAGGGCTGGAGCCGGTGTTTGCTGATAGAGCTGCTATTGCATTTTATAAATGACTGCGCTCTTTCTCTTACGAAAGAAGTTAAGATACACAGATTATGATACACTGGAACCACAACGGACGAAGATATCATAGATAGTTTGAACTGGGAGTAGGTTGCAACGAAGAAGTCGGCGACCAAGCCCATCTGCTGTGAGTTGGTTGACTTGGAAGGGCTAACTAGGCGTCTCTAGGCCCTACAAATGCTCTCATTTTGCCTTTCCTTCTTTCGGCTTTCGTTTACCAGGTACTAGTAAAGTCCAACTTAAAGGTCCATACATACTCATCACCATTGATGGCTTGATCTGGGATATGTAGCGCTATCGAGCCGTTGCTGAGCCAATCGACGTCGATAACGGTTCCAGCGCCACTGCCGCCGAGCAGAGTGACAGTATCGCCCGGCAGCCATGGGACGCGGTCGGGGACGACCAAGTATGATGGTGGCTGTGTTAAATAGTGGATATAAAATGCGGGAGAGTACTGAGGGCGGGTGGTATAGCGGAAGTTGTTCTCTCCAGAGGTAGTGGACCAAAACCTTGTTTGGTAGATGGACTCGCCATGCGTGGATAGCCATTTGCCAGCATCTAAGAGGCCAGTCTGCATGATCTGGGGGATGCTGCCATTGTGGGTGGGACCGATATCAAGCAGGAAATTGCCATTCTTGCTGACAATGTCGACGAGATTGTTCACGACATCTGCGCCGGTCATGTAGGCATCATCCGGAGTCATGTAGTTGTAGCCAAATGAGTATGGATCCATGCCACGGTTGGCCTCCCAGCTACCGGGATCGGTACCGAAGTTCGTTGCATATTCAGGGTTGCTCATGTCCCCGGCGTAGCCACAGCGGCTATTGATAACCACCTGCCGGTTCTGCTGGGTAGCGTTATTGAACCACTCCGAGGCGAAGATGGTGGCGTTGTTGGCGCCACCGATATCACACCACATATAGTCTGACTCATATTCATTGGCAAGGATCTTCATCTGCGGGAGCTGAATGTCGAGGACGAAGTCATCTACAGGAACATAGCCGGTGTAGGTCACATTCGCGCCGGTGTAGGGATTGGTGTCGGGAATACCAAAGTCGTTGCAGCCAGCCAAACAAGCCTGGTACTTGGCGTACGCGGGATTGTACCATTCGGGCATGCTGAAGTAAGTGCCTGCGTAAGAAAAGGTTAGAACCGATCTTGGTGTCTGCGACCTGAAGGACGAGGCAACTCACCCTTCTTCAACTGCGGCTGATACTTGGTCGCTGCGGCAAACAGATCACCGATGAAATCACGGCCTGGGCCCCAGGCAACGGAGTTTCGCTTTGAGATGGTCGAAGGCATATCGAATAGGGCGAAACCATCATGGTGCTCTGTCCGCAGGTTAGCCTTGCTTCGTATTATAAGTACCTGGTAGATACAGAAAGACACGCACTGGTCACAGGCACAAAGTACTTGGCGCCAGCATTAGCAAACAGGTCAACCCACTGCTGGGGGTCCCAGCCGGCATCGGTGAAGTTCGAGATGAATTGATCGTAGTTGAAATCTTCGCCATACGTCTCTTTATGGTAGTTATAGTAACTCGGTGAGAAGCCTTCCTGATGCGAGCGGTACCAGTACCTGTGCATGTTATCTTAACAAGGTGGGCATGCTGATGAGGCAGGAGAAGTATTTACCATTCGGCATAGTTTTCATTCGGGCTCAAGCCGCCCCAGGCAGGGGCACTGTAAAGACCCCAGTGGATGAAGATGCCGAACTTGGCGTCATCCCACCACTGTGGTGTCCAGTGGTAAGCGAGGCTACCGGTATCAGCCGTGTATGTGGCTGGGCCGCAAGTGCCTGAGAAGGTCGAGTTGGCGTAGATGGTTGGACCATAGCTCTCGCCGTACGTAGCCACGAGCTTGCCACTGCACTGGGAACCATTGGCCACACCCGACTTATTCTTCACGCCGACCTGGACGATTGCCTGTTGCCCTGGCGCGAGACGGGCCAACGTGCCAGCCTGGACGAGTTCGAGGCTGTCAGACTCGACCGAGATGTTCAGGCCGTCAGCAAGCGTCAAGTAATTCGTTTTCGAATTGTTGATCACGTAGAACTCAATGATCTGCACATAGTCACTGCCCTCCAACCACTTCGACGATAGACTGGCGCCGGGGATTGAAAGGTCTGGTGGGTACCCATCTGTAGGTAGGCAATCATTGTCAGCTTGTGGGACCATTCGCGATGCCCTAGGAAGACAACATACGTCCAGAGCGTCGGCCAACTCTAGCAGGACCGTCTGCTTCACTGAACGTGCTGAGCGATGCTACCGCACCGCCGGCCAAAGAGGCGAACACACTGGAATAGCTCCAACGCATGGCTGTCTGCTGAAGGAAATGTCTTGACAGATCGAACGTGATCAAGACCCCCAAGCAAGAGGCGATGAGAGGTTCTTATTTATATGCGTAAGATTAGGGGACCGTCTCTTGATGCATCCAATCTAACGCCATGCGGGAGTTGACGATCGGTTACGTTACAGCGGTTGCTCGTGTGGAGAAGAATCTGGGGAGGCGTTACCCGACGGTAATTGGCTTCGCTCGAGGGGTTCACGTAGTGATATCCTGGATATTGTAAGTTTATCCAAGGTTCGCTCTTACAGGTGAATACGTATTTATAGAACAACACATTACCCGACGGCAGCTGCTAGCAAAGGGTGAACCATCAGGTTGCTATCAATGACGTCGAATCGTCTTAGAGTGGCTTATTCCAGCGCCGAACCCTAAACCCGACGGTACCTGCTCGCGAACGTGTGAAGCTCGAGAGAGTTGCTAGGATCTATGCCGTCGATTCGTCTCTAAGTGGGGAGTGGGAGGCAGCAGCTTTGACGATGCCGCTGAGTGAACGGTCCGCTTTTGGAGCTACGTTGCCGTGTTCCGAACCCCATATTGCCTCCCCAATGGAAAACCCTGAATTGCTGCTCATCTTTGCCATCGGTAGAACCTGGGGAAGTTTCCGAGCTGAAGCGTAAGCAACACTAGCCATATACGGCGCTGATCTACGAACCTCTATCCGACACCAATCGATGGCCGCACATGGAAAGCCACACTTGTCCCGAGGCTTGTCCCGAGGCTTCATTCGGAGAAGGGGTAAAGTTAAATGATCAAGCATTTCGTGAACAAATACAGTCTCGCGTCAACTAATGGCATAATAGTTGCAATAGTACCGGAGTTTTAATCCACATTCAGCATTTATGTCCGCCTACTGAGCGAGGAGAAATGCTGGTCCAGGATTCTGACGTTTCGTTCCGTACTAACGGGTGAGATCGTCGGGTGGGTCATGCCTCCTTACCATTGATTCTTGGCGATGACCCCTTAGACTTGAATGCTCAATCTGAGTTTTGGTTCCACACTTTTGTACCTGAGATGTCATGTGGCCCAGAGCATGGCGATCCCGACCTCCATTAGTATAGCTATGTGACAAAGTGGAAGCGCTATTGAACCATAGATAAGTGTCTTGATGCTTCCAACTAAGATCGTTTGTTTTTTAGTCATATGTTCCTCTCGCCCTCGTATGCTCCTTGTGCACATCTTGACTTCTGAAAATCGGAGGGAAAGGCATCTAACAGGTTAGGGGGACCCAGAACAAGATGCCTACCTGATTCCTTGGGCTTGTCATAAGAACGAAAGTTTGCCCGGTAGTTCCAAGCGCTTGTTAAATGGGCCGGCCTCGCTAATGGCACCTAAAGGAGAACTATTATGAGCTTGATCTTGTCGATTAATAAGTGCTCTTCAAACAATCTCGATATGGAAGATAACTCTTTCTGGGAGGCGAGCGTAGTCAACTCGCCAAGAATAGGCTAGCATGGGTCTTGGATATGTCCTCCAAAGACATCGCAGAAAACTCTATAGAGACAGGATTAGATGATGTTCATTATCATATGTCCACTTGGAGTAGATTCCTAGGTTCAATATAAAGAGCTTGGGGTTAGGGCCTTGAGTGCAACTTTACATGAGCCGCACAAGGAAGGATAACGCTTGCCGTGGATATTCCGTGGCATCGCAAGAAATGCGTCCAGTTTTAGGATTCGCCTTTTAAGTGTAGGGTATCTCCGTAGAATTCTCGAGGTCTCGTGTCACCGGAGGCAGTCGTAAAAGAACCGGTGTATCTTTGAATCTGGTTATCCTTCATTTATCACCGTGCCCTCATCACTGATTGTCGTAACGCGAAGTGTGTCTCCGGCTTTCGCTAATTCGATGTAGAACAGTATCTCGAAGGCAACCCAATCCTTGCGGCCACCAAGGATATATGCGTGGCGCAGATTGGCTTGTGTAGTGCTGTGTAGGTTTTAAGTTATAATGACGTCTTAATTAAGTATTTAACCCTGAGTATTATATTTCTAAGAGTTTACTTTTTTTTAAAAAAAAAGTATTAATAAATAACACGGGCATAAAATTGAAAACAAATACTCTGGATACCTAGCTTTTGCCCTCAGTCTGGGCTATTCTTGGGTTCTTCGCTGTTCCTTCTCCCTTGCAAGTTTTTTGAAGAATTTGTTACTCTTCCCCTTCCCTGCTTTCACAGCTTTATTCGCACTCGCGTTCCGTTCAATATACGCCATGTTTTGCCCGCCACTGAAGTCTGTCAGATGCCCAGCCTAACCGCGAGGCCGGTGGTAGTTTGGGGCAAACTACCAGGGGCGTCTCCCGCGAAAAGGGGTCCGACAGGGGTGCCGGGAGGGTGACAGGGGGGACATACCACCACCTCCATACCATCAGTCCGTAGAAACCCGTAGACACCGTGGATTCTGACCAATAGCAGCGTACGAGGTGGCCAGGATTGGAGATCTAGGGGCAACCTGTAGGGTCGTGGGTAGGGTAGGGTAAGGTAAGGTAGGGTAGGGTAAGGTAAGGTAAGTAGAGTAGGAAGGTAGGTAGGTAGACGGGCCTTCAATGAATGAATAACGAGCCCCTTTTACCTCTCACTCATGTGTTTACTCTTTCCCCGGTTCAACGCACCTTTACGTGTAGGCAAACGGACCAGCAGGAGCTCAGGGCCCATCCTGCAGAGATGACGGGCGTGGCCGATGAAGGCGGCGACGCCAATGGGGCAGACCGCTGGCTGAGGTACGATGACCGCCACCGGGTCCTGATATGCACCGCGCATGGCTACGCCATCTCCAGCATCGACGGCCACCTGGCGGACCAGCACCCCGACATTAAGAGCAAGGAGCGCGATGCCCTCGTGGCCCGCTACGACGGCGTGGAGATCAGGGGGCCGGAAGACGTCAAAGCCGACCCGCACCACGGGCCGTCCAACCCCATCCCGGTGATCGAGGGACTGCGTGTCCAGGGCGGCTTCGCCTGCCGGTGCGGGTTCCTAACGAAGAGCTGGAAGTGGCTAAAGGTTCACTTCAACAAGAAGCACGCCACAAAGGGCGCGAACGGCCGCGAGGGGCAGTGGTCTGCCGTCCGGGTGCAGACCTTCTTCACCGGACCTAAGCGGGCGGTCCGCTACTTCTGCGTGACGGCCGCCGCTGGTGATGACGCTAATGTAACCGCAGGGACGCCGGGAAGGGGAGGAGGAAAGGGCCCAGCTGCTGGGGACGAGGAGCTGGTCTCCAAGATCAAGGAGCGCTGGGCGTGCGACCAGGATCAGCAGGAGGAGATATAGAAAGTCCTGGCCGACGGAGCCGCAAAGCACGAGATCACGAACTGGCTCCGGCGCACCGGGTGGACCGCGCACTTTGTGGGGCGGGATTCCGGCGAGATCCACGCCAGCAGCCGGATGCCGGGGCCGGGAGAGGAGGAGGCACGGCGGCTGGTCGCGGCCACGGATCGGCTCTTCTTCGACCGCTGCGTGGGCGGTCTCAAGAGCATGCCCTATCAGTCATGCGAGGACCGTTGCTCTAAAGAACGAATAAGAACTCTATTGTAACGATCGGCCTTACTTGGTAAGACTGATTGAAAGGTTTCTGTTCAGGGTAAGTCAGGCAATGACTTAGACTGAAGGTGTCTTGGTTATCAAGCAGTATAGTTCACAGGTTGATCGTTAAGAAGCTTTGAAGACTTCTCATTTAATTGTGGTAGAATGCTTAGATTGAACACTGAGGAACTAATCCTCGTGTTAGCTACGGTAGAGACTGTTCCTTATATTCGTCCCTGTTTCCTTGATCTGTAGTGATCTGTCCGGATTAACACAGATCAAGCTTACCATGATCTGTGTTGATCTGTTTCTACCCAGCCAGATCACTTTGGTCACGTGACCTGATTCCTCCTGGGCCGTAAGCGATCCTGGCTAGCTCTTCCGGCCCAAGCGTCCGAACTTCCTCTCTCACGTGATATCCTGAGCGGCCCATTCTGCAGACCTGCGTGTTGGTCTGTAACATCCATACACAAAAGTGGTCATAGCTCCCTACTCTTCTATTCCCAAATGATTCCCACCCCTAAATGAATCCTACCCCCCTGTCATTTCCCCCGAGCCTGCCTTTCATCCTCTTGCTTGTCCACTGTCCAATCAAATCACAGCACTCGTCAGCATACATGGATTAGGGTTAGGGTTAGGGTTAGGGTTAGGGTTAGGGTTAGGGTTAGGGTTAGGGTTAGGGTTAGGGTTAGGGTTAGGGTTAGGGTTAGGGTTAGGGTTAGGGTTAGGGTTAGGGTTAGGGTAGG